>OW026455.1:48336063-49586063 GCA_932274525.1 Podabrus alpinus | reverse complement strand
AACTTGTTTCCTTATCATGAATTTTGATTTAATTGTTTTCTTCAATGCACATTGGTAATTGTAGTTGTAATTACAGAACTACAAGATTTAGATATACTTAATTTTCACAAATTAGCTAATAAATTAATAAAATTTCAAAGTCGTGTAACGTCAAAATAAAAAGTAATAAAACTAAAATAGGAAGTAGGAGGCGCTGCTTACCAACTGTTTTTGTTTTGTCTACAGTATTATCCAATCAAATAACATTTTAAATTTTTCAAACTTGTTTAAATATTAATTAATGTAATTCGAAAATGTTTTTTAGTAAAAATAAAGCCACTCATATTAGTAAATTTAGGCTTCTATATTATGTGAAAATATTTGTAAGTTATACAATTTTGATCAAATCAACGGCCGGTTAATTATAATTGTAATTATACGACCACGTGATTGAACAGTTTATGGATTATATTCCGATAGGTTGTTAGGGATTCGCTTAATTTATATTAACGGTTAACCCATTTATTTTTTTCTAACAGAAAATTATATTAATTTGCAGTTATAGTTATATTAATTAGGTTCTATTACCCAGGAAAAAGGGTACAACTCCTGTAGTCATGAAATTTAAAAAAATAACTTAAAATCTCAAAGTTAATAAGGCAAACGATTTAAAAAGTTCTAAATGATTATAAATCTGTAGGAAGATGCAATAATTATTTATTAATACAACAAACTACTTTTAAAGATTTGAATTAATTCAAAAATTGAGAAAAATTATTAATTCTTCCTACAAATTCATAATTTTTAATCCCTTAATTGTTTACATTATTTTCAGTTTTTAAATTATTTTTTTTTGCATTTTGCACCAACAGGAACATTACCCACCCCTTTAACTCCCGACAAAAAAAAAGGGTTTTGGGTTTTACATGTACATTTGTTTGTTGGTTCGTACGTTCCCCTCTTATTAAAATAAATTTCAGTTGAAATTTTGAATTTAAATGATTGTTTTTATATCGATTTGTTTAGTTTTATGTTTAAAAAATTAAAGACATAGATGAACATTCCAACACTAAAAGAACTTCTGATTTTGGATGGAAAACAGATGTTTGGGTTCAGTTAAGAGTTTAAGGGCCGCTTTTTCATGCTCGATTAAATTCCGGCTTGGTAATTACCAAGCAATCTAACTGGAAATTTATGCCCGATTTAACACAACTTTTATTAACAGGCCGTTAACTTCAACTGACCAATAGAAAACGTTTATTAATTTTAACTTATTGTTGAAAGTTTAGTCTGACCGTCTCCCCTCGGAAGGCAATGGCAAACCACCGAGGTGCAATCTGCCTGGTACAGCCTCTCTGGAGATGAAGTGTGTACACTATACGCGGTTCGGAGCCCGCGTTAAGCTGTAGGTCCCCTATGTGTGTGATAATACTTCAAACTCACAACATATACATACCTATATAGGAGAGAGATCGCCTACGTCTGAAATCAAGCATGGCACTTGAAGAAGAAGAAGTTAAAAGTTTTATGAAACTGGGCATTAATCAAACATGAAAAAACTGCAACATAAAAGAAAAAGAGACAGCAGTCCCTGCCTTCCCTATAAAAATCTGGCTAGATTTACAAGAAGTCGAATAAGTCAATAAGAAGGAACAAAATTTTGTATAGTCAGGGAATTTAAAATTTCTTAAAATTGGTCATGAAAAGTTAGGGAATTTTTCATTTTTAGTGCTACATTTTGAAATTGATAAGCCCCAGATTTGGCTACCATATTGGAAAACCCACGCCGAAAAGGTTCTCTTATGATTATTCGTGAATATGTTGGTTTGCGTTTACTTTAGAGCAAAACGTTTATGCCTTAAAATATTTTCAATTAATGTGTTAAAGGGTTCCCGTCCACTGGACCGACTTTCAACCGACCGACTCAGCTTGAACCGACCGACTTTCAACCGACCGACTTTCAACGGACCGACTTTCAACCGACCGCCTTTCAACCGACCGACTTTTAACGGACCGACTATTTTTTCGACCGACTTTCAACGGACCGACTTTCAACCGACCGACTTTTAACGGACCGACTATTTTTTCGACCGACTGTCGATACTACCCGAAGCATTCACTACAAGAATGATTTCTAATTCGACTATTTGTCACATCATATAGTTTCATTTTACAGCCATGACAACTGTGAGATGTCTAGGAATCCTTCGGGAAACCTGGCCTCAATCGTTTATCTTTCTTATTAAGCAATAATAAACGATTGAGATCAGGTCTCCGTATGGATTCCTTGTCACCTCTCGTCAGGGCTGCCCACGGTTGAGGTCACCTAGACTTCCCAGACACCTGTCGCTATGGCATCTCCACGAAAACCAAACCAACAGAGTTATGGATCTGCCAAGGTTAGAACCCCCCCCCAACGACGCTTTAACCAAAAATTCACGATATTGCTTAATGAGAAAGATAAACGATTGACACCAGGTTTCCCGAAGGATTCCTAGATACCTGTCGCTATGGCATCTCCACGAAACCAAACCAACAGAGTTATGGATCTGCCAAGGTTAGAACCCCCCCCCCCCAACGACGCTTTAACCAAAAACTCACGATATTGCTTAATAAGAAAGATAAACGATTGAGGCCAGGTTTCCCGAAGGATTCCTAGACACCTCACAGTTGTCATGGCTGTAAAATGAAACTATATGATGTGACAAATAGTCGAATTGGAAATCATTCTTGTAGTGAATGCTTCGGGTAGTATCGATAGTCGGTCGAAAAAATAGTCGGTCCGTTAAAAGTCGGTCGGTTGAAAGTCGGTCCGTTGAAAGTCGGTCGAAAAAATAGTCGGTCCGTTAAAAGTCGGTCCGTTAAAAGTCGGTCGGTTGAAAGTCGGTCGGTTGAAAGTCGGTCCGTTGAAAGTCGGTCGGTTGAAAGTCGGTCGGTTCAAGCTGAGTCGGTCGGTTGAAAGTCGGTCCAGTGGACGGTCACGATTCTACCATCCACATACAATACCCTATGTGAATGCAGCTTTACAGTGTGGAAATTGTGGGTTTTAATCACGGACTTCAAACAATTTCTTAGCGTGGCCCTCCGGTGAACATCGACACTCTGTGGATAAGTTAAGTTGTAAAGTAAGAAAGAAAGAAAAGAATTGATCTACCTTAAAAATGAATCATGAAGACTTTGCAGAGAAGCAGAGTAGCATATTGTATGTACGACAATACGGAAGTCCTATGTTGGAGCTTGTGCGTGCGTCTTCGTATCCGGCTGCGTTATCCGTATCCGTCATGAACTCGCCTTAATTTTTCACGGTCTAGCGATCTTGGATTTGGCCTTCATATTGGAAAAACTATACGAAAAAAGTAATTTTTATGAATATTTTAAGCTACAAAAAAAATCAAATAATAAAATAAATAAATAATAAAGAATGGAAAATAGTATATTATACCAATCACTCTGATGACCGCAACTCTGTAACCGTTCGATTTACAAGAAAAAAGTGTAAGTTCTTTTTTATAGAGAATTTAGTTTACTTTATTTTTAATTTCCTAAATTTTTGCTTTAAAATGAACCCGTGCTGAGAATTTAAGGTTGAAAGTAATAATTCCATCTATTTTGCCCATATTCTCTGATTCCAGGTGCATTTTAGATAAATTCCTAATTCCAGGTGTCAACTTTTATTCCCTAATTTTTCCCTGATTTCCAGGGTCGCGCCGAACCCTGGTAGTGCCAAACTCCACAAGTAATGTATTAATTCAAGCAACAATAAGTATTATGTAAGTATCCAAATAACCAAATTAATTCGCTCCTGGTGAAGGACAAAAAATATGCCATGATCGAGGTTCTCGTTATTTATCTGAACAATAATAAAATATATGGATCCGTTACGGAATAAAATATATTTATTATAATAACATTTTTGGATATAGGTTTCAAATAATTGTAAGAAATTGTATAAAACTATTTCAACTAACTTAGTTTTTGATCATATTTTATTGACTTCATTGATAAAAAAAAATTAATTTGACCGCACTTAATCTGGGTAGGTGTACTTCATTTCGCTACCGAGTTCGTATATAAAGGTAAGGTCAGACTAGGCTACTTTTGCTGCGCGCAGCAAAAGTAGCTGTGTGTGAACACCACTGCAACCGATAAAAGTGCACACTGCTGCACATGTGGTATACTGCGCACGTTGTTAAAAGCAGCTTAGTACGAGTGCAAATTTTGTATGTTGCATTCGCAGTAAAAAATCTTCATTTGGTTTAATAATTTGCTGCGAGTAGCGGTGCAACTTTTATCACATTTAAATAAAATATAATTTTTTATTTTTGTATGCACCCTCCGATGTTGCTCGTAGGTTTTATCTTTGATTAAATCATCAATTTTTCCTGACCAATCCATTTTATTTTGATTTTATTTGTTAATTTCATTCATAAAACTGCACATGTGGTTTACTGCGTACGCTGTTAAAAGCAGTTTAGTGCGAGTGCAATTTTGTATGTTGCATTGGCAACTGTAGTTAAGCTGCCTACTGTAAGTTGATACCTAACTGATAAGCTGCTCCGGGGAATGTCCTGGGTGACATCATGCGCTGAGTAAACGTAATTCAGTAAATGCACCTCACAAACCATATATTCTATCGCAGTAAAAAAATATTCATTTGGTTTAATATTTTACTGCGACTAGTGGTGCAGCATTTTAATTTACAATGCCTCCGAGTAAGTGGAATCGTGAGCAAGTTATGAAATTGATCGAAATGATTGAGGAAAGAAATTGTTTGTGGAATGTCGCGAGCGCTGATTACCACAATCAGATAAAGCGGCGTAATTGTTTAGCAGAAATAGAATCTGAAATGAATGTTCCAGTAGTGGAAATAAAAAAAAAAATTCATACTCATCGGGCGCAACATTCAAAATAATTAATAAAAAAATTGCATTTTACTTTAAAAAAAACTCTTAAAGTTCTGTTACATTAAAATAAAACTTATCATTTTGCATTCTCAACGCTTCTTCTTGTGTTGTTATCACGTGTACAACACGATTATTTATCGCATCTAATATTTCTGTTATTACCTGCTTATCCATATTTGAATTGAAGTTACCTGATGCTTGTTTCATATGAACTGCCGTATTTTTCCAAAAAGGAAGAGAATCCTCGACGTGTATAAAAAATAAAGTTACCAACCACAATTCAAACAAAAATTTAAATTCAAAAATTCAAATTCAAAAATTAATTTTAAATTTTATGCTTGCTAAGAAATTTTTTTCTTGCTTGGCAGATATGTGTACATTAAGAAAATTGTTTGCTGATACAGTAACAAATAATATAATTTTAAATATTTTTAGACACGTCGACACATCATGTTTTATTTAAAGTCGGGTGGAATTTTATCTCTCCGATTAATAAAGTGTTTGTAAATACACACATAAAATACTACATAAAAGAATGAATTTTGAAAAGTTTGATGCGAACATAGAGAAATAACGGTACACCGAAATATCATGGTAAATCAGGTTTTTAAAGATTCCTGATGCTGACTGTAATTTATAGGAATGAAAATGAGAACAATCAGAAGTTAATTTTTTTCTACGTATGATTATTATATCCAACACGTGATATTTATCTCTTGAACGCGATGTTTGCAAAATCTTACTAGACCCTTCGACTGAAAGGAATCGCTCCGAGATTTTTATATCCTGGTTTTTAATTTATTTTTGACCTTATTAAAAATTAGAAAAATATAAAAAATTCATGTATTAAAAAATTAAAGTATTAAATCAATAAATTATTCTTAATGAATTTTTTTTGGAGAAATGCATGGTTTCGATAATAGTTAATGTAGTGCAAAAAATGACAAAGAGTTCATAGGCGATTATGAATAATCGATTATTTTTAATAATCGATTAATCGAAAAAAATCGATTATTTTTTATAATCGATTATGAAATTTCATAATCGCGCACCCCTACTCACGAATAATAATTATTAGCTATAAAGTACTTTAGCGGTTGCAGTCGTTGCAATTTTTGCAGCCGAAGGAAAGGCAGCTATGTGTGAGCATTTGTTAGTAGGTTTGTATCTTTTGACGCAGCTTTTACAGCCGTAGTTGCAAAAGCTGCGTGCTGCAGGCTACTTTGACTCTGTGTGTGAGCCTGACATGCAGCTTTTGCAGCCAGAGTAAAAAGCGTGCGCAGCAAATGTAGCCTAGTCTGACCTTACCTTAAGGTATGTAAGTTCAAACTTCAATATTTTCCAATAGTAATCTTTTTCCATTAATTATTATCTCTTAAATAAAGATAATTAAATTACATAATTATAATTATTAAATGACAAATTAAATGTTACAAAAAATTATATATTATTTGGTATAAAGTGCAATCAAATAACAGTTATTAAATTATAAAAGCGGTAAAAATTGCATTTTTCCTTTTTTGGGCTTTAGGCTTTTGACGTCTTTATGAAGGTAATACGTATTGAATTTTTAAATTATAGAGTGCGGTTTGTAGTCCTAAGACCCCCGCCTTTATACTATAAGTTGTCTGAAAATGTATCACTTCATTTGTTTTGCTTATAACTATTTGATATTTTGTCCTTCAGATTAGCCCAAAAAGTTTTGAAATGCATTGATAAACTCCGATAAAAAACTATATAAATATAAACCATAACCATTGGGTTACAGCCGTAGGTTACACCGCCTCAAATAATTACTACAAGTTTTTGTTTTAAACTTTTAGGTCAGTCATATTAGATATCGAACCCTCCAAGTCTTCCCAGCTTGAAAATACTATGAATCGCTTTGGTTTAAGTTTTTATAAGTGTTTATAGTTTCTATATTAGCTGAGTTTCCATAATATTAGAAAGTTATAAACTAAAAACCTGACGCTACTTTTTTTCTCTCAAATATCTCAAAAACTAAGCAAAATAGGGCAACAAACTGTACCCACTTTTATTCTAGAGCTTAAAATTATCCACAATAATGATGTCACTAACATTTATCGTAAAGTCTATCATTTAGCTTGCAAACGCCGTCAAAGTCCGAAACTCGAATCCCAAAAATTCTTAAGTTGGTAATTTTTTGGTGTTGCGTGAGTAATTTATTTCAGGCATCTAAAATGAAACTAAACAACACATCATCTGAGAACTGCAAAGAATACTTTTTACAGCACAGTAAAGTTTTCGGCATTTCTTGGCTTGTTGGACTTCTTGGAGTACTACCTAAGTAGTTTTAGTTTTTGCTGATTTTAGGTCTTAGAATTTATTGGAAATGAATCTATTATTATGCATATTATTATGCACAAAATTTCAAACAAAAAAAATCCTTGCTTTTTTCCGTAAGACGAGCGTAGAATTGTTTACTTGCCCGCAAAAAATCCGTTATCTGACCTGTGCGCAATACTACATAATTTTGCGCACCAACAAAATGTTCTACGCACATTGTACGAAAAAATTGCAAGGATCTTTTTATGTTTAAAGTTTTGCGATTAATAAGGCGCATATCATAAGATTCTTTTCAAAAGAATTCTAAGACCTGAAAACAACATAAACTAAAACAGTTTTAGTATGATCTTTTTGTTTACATGGTTGCAGAATAAACAAGGAAATGTCAAAAATTGATTACATCATAAGAAGTATTTTTTTAAATTCTCTGATGATGTGTGATTTTTTAGGATTTTTAATTCCATTCTGTACCTACATATGTCCGAAGAAACTTTCCGGCGCAATATGAAAAAAATGATGGAATCAAGGATATTCAGAATCCGCGTTTTGGAGTTTTCAGGCGCGGCTTGTGTAAGCTCAACAACTAACTTGACGATAAATGTTAATTAAATCATTATAGTTCATTTTACGTTCTACAAAAAAGGTAAGTATAGTTTGTTATTTCCAAGATATTTGCAAATAAACGCATAGCTTCGCGCTCTTGTTTATTAAATTTAAATTGTTAATAACAAACTGTTTATTCCGCGTTACTTTTTTCTTTTTTTACTCCAACCAAAGCGTTTCGTGGTAATTGCAACCAGGGAAGAGTAATTGAAGGGTTATCCCCTTAAATTGGTTTGATATGGTTGGCCTATTTACATTTTCTTAATTTTTAAATCTTGCAGTCATTTCAGGCCCAGCTCAAAAATATTTTTGATTGTGGGATAATGGTAAGAATTGCGTCCACCACGACCAGCGAATTTAAACTATTATATACAATTTAGCTCAAGAGACCGTGTAGGCCCAAGGCTTCTTCATTCAACCTCCCTTACTTTACAACCAAACTCTACACGAAGACAAGGCCGTGTTAACCGGTATCTCGTCGTTCGCTCTTATTCATCCACATATTGTTGATGTTCATTGGAGGGCCGTGCTAAGAAATTTCGGTAAGTCCGCAATTCGAACCCATAATTTCCGCACCGTAACTCAACCAGTGATCACACCAAGCCACTGCTGTGGACTATTACATAATATACAAATATATGTCGTTACGAACTTTTTGTAGGCAATTATTTCCTACAAATTTATGTTCATTGCAGCGTTTTTAGTGAAAATTCACGGAAATTTATTTCCCATCAGTCAAGAATAGTTCGATTTAATTCAAAAAAGTCAATAAATTGTGTTACTAAGTAGAATAATTCGTAAATTTTTAGGCTTTCCACGTTCAAGGGCCCGAGCATCTAAATATAGTACATTTCCAATAATTTGACCACACTTAGAACACGATTTTACACGCTACTACTGTACCAGTTTTTAAGTTTACCGTAACTATTTGAAATTTGAATTTAACTATTTAAACTAGAAAGTTATAGCGGCCGAATCCTTTGAATCTTATAAAGTTAACACTTGAAGTTGCATGATGTAAATAAGTTGCATTAAACAAAATATGAGCATTTCACAAGGGAACAGTGGCGGCTGGTACGGAGAAGGCGACGGGGAGGGAAACCGGGCGCCGCGTCGCCTTCCCAAAACAGAATATTATGTAATTTAGAATAATACTTTTTCATGCACGAATATTGAACAATCCGACGTCGCTTGGACCATAAATGGTGGCACATATTTAAAACACAAAAAATTTCATTTATAGTCGTCGCCATCCACCTTCCCCTATTATAGCAAACCACGAGCCGCCACAGATGATCAGGTTAGTTAAATAGCCCTCCTCCAATCTAATAGATTCGAGAAAATAAATTGATTTTTATCTCCTACCCCCAAATTTGAATTAAAATTTTAGTTCAATATTCAGTAATACACAAATTAATTATGAAAACATAATATTTAGCCTTAATTTATGGAGGTCAAAAATAAAACTTCTATGTAAAAATGTTACAAAGAAGTACCTCAAGTAACTCAGTAGATATATGTATCTAACTATCTGTGTGTTTATAACGCTAAATTGATCCGTCAATCTCTCCACCAGTGCGGCCTATAGGCCGCACAGTCAAGTCAATTACATTCTCGTGATTCTTGAAAGCCTAATTTAAGAAAGTTTCCGTTTTTCAGAATCCACGTCAATAGAATATAATATTCAACAGTAATATCATTAGTGATCATGAAATTGCCAAAGGAAAATCAATCACGTGTAAAATTTGTTTTAATAATAAAAATAAAAAATAATGGTTGCAATTTCATTTGCTTCAATAGCATCTTTATTATTTCGATATGAATACATTTCTCATTCATTACTTTATACCATGAATTTAGAAGGTTAGGACCGGCAACTATGGATATAAATGCGAGCACTTAACCGAATCACGCAAAACTATTATAATAGATGGCGCGGACTTTAGTTATCTAATACTGGTATTAAACTATGAAATTTACATTGATGAGTTTGATGAATTTTAGGCACGACGCACTACATTCTGCGTAGTATACATGTGACCTGGTTTATGAAAAGGGGGCTTACGTGCGAAAACAAGTTATCGAGAAAACAGCTGTTAAAGGTAAAAAACTCGGCGATGATGATGAACTAAATTTGTCTCAGGCAGAAGATGATATGGAACAACGTTTCGTTAGGATGGATGTATCTGCTGTCGATGAAGCGGAAGAGGAGCTGGTAACCAAATTTCTCTCAAAAGATTGTTGTAATAACAAATGCCAAACAATTATACCACGAAAAATGATCGAGAATACGAGAAACAATTCTTTCTTTTCAAAAACAATTAAACAAATTATGACTTTCTGGTTTTCACCACGTGAAAGAGAGTCTCAAACTCTATCCGAATCGGCAAAAAAGTGGAAAATGATTTTTTGACGCCTAAGCCCCCTTTTCATAAACCAGGTCACATATAGGGAATTGCCGGTCCTAACCTTTTAAGTCCATGCTTTATACTCATGCAGGATTTCATTAAATAAGATTCACTTACTTCTACCGTTTTATGGCCTTCGTAGTTTTTTTAGTTAAATTTATTATTTAAATTGTAAGCGTATTATGGTTTTTGGCGCCCCCTGGGCTGGAACCCATTCTGCCCATCTCCTGGAGCCGGGCCTAGATCACATAATCTTATACGTTGTGCGTCATCACTAAGGTTGAGTTTAGAGGTCGTCAATTTACACTATACAAGTGCGGCTTAGTAGGGGAGCAGCAGCAAAAGTGACGTTCTTTAAATCGGTACTGTACCTACTGAGAGGTCATCTATCCAAGTGCAAACAGCTAGCAACCTTGGTTGAGTGCTGTGATATGAAGACTACGGGTATTTGCATTGCGTTACGTTTCCCGGTTGAATTCTTGGCAAAGCAAGAACCAAATCTAAGGTTGAATCTAACTAGTAGACCTCCTTAAAATAAAACTTCCCATGGTTTAGAGCCTGCACTAATCAAAAGGGTAAAAGCAATCAATTTCGAAAGGTCACAGCCAGGTGCCAGGTCTCTATTAAAGCTAGAAGGTTGTTCTATATACGGGGATTTGAAGAAAGTTAAAGCTATAGTTGCAATCATCTTTGGACCACTTTTATGTCAGATAAACAGAAGAAAACATTTACCTGAAAATCTGAAGAAAACTATCTTGTTTTGGGTAAAATTCGAAAAACAACCGGGTTCTTGAGAGGGCTATATCTCAGAAGCTATAGGGGTTAAAAGCATGTTGTAAAATTTTTTTTTCTGGTTTAGACAGTAAAGGGTTATAATTTAGTTTGTAGATAAATTCACGCTTTTTAAAAAAGCACAGAAACATTAATACTAAAAAATTAATAGTTTCTGTGCTATGGCCATTTGAAAGTAGAAATTAAAATATTTGCTTTTTGTCAGTTATAAGTTAACTTATGTGGGTTTGGATTTCGGCAAAAACTATACTTAAAAATGTTTCTTAGAAAAGTGTCTTCTTTCACCAACTAAGGATTATGAATTGTTACGGGGACACCTTGTATACAATTACTGTAAAAAATTTTAACCATAACTTTTAATTTAATTTGGTATATTTTATTAAATTATCAAGATCCAGTATTAGGAAATACCCCAAATAATTAAAAATTCCAAAATAAAGCAATATGATACGATACAATAGCAAAATAATCATAGAGATATTCATGGTCGTTACATTTTAACCGATGCGATGACTCATTTACACAGGTATGAGGATTTGTGACAAATCTCACGAAAATTTTAGGTAACTAAAATTATTTTCCTTTTGCCGATTTTATTCACCAAATGGAAAATTGGCCAGTATTTGGAACTAGATTATTTCATCAGTTCTTTGAGGGGGGCACTATTATAACAAATAATTACACCACATAATTATTTTTTAATAATTAAAACATTCCAATAATCTATACCGAGCCCAATATTAGTGCTTATAATTAATTTAAAAAACAAATTTATAAATTAAAAACTATTTAATTAATATAAAGACTATTTTATAGACACTTCAATTTATTCTACCGTAGGAGCTCTAATTCAAGGTGATCCGTTGAGATTTTCTATTGACAAACTTCTTAAATCTTTGTCTTCAGTGTTTAATATTTGGTATTTACATGACGGGACTTTAGCTGGTAACATATGGGCACGGTACCTACTTTGAAATTTAAATAAACTGATTTTTGGTTTCACACATTTTGGGTTAAAATGAATTTTTCAAAATGTAAAATGAAATCATTTCATGGGAAAAGAAACAACAAATTATAAATCATTTCGAAACACTATAAGTCCAAATTAAGAAATTCTTGATAGTCAAAATTTAACTCTTGTTGGTTCCCCAATTAAAATTGAAGAAAATCCAAAATATATAAAAATTTTCGAACCTATAAACGAAATTAATCCTCACATGGCTTTATTCCTTATAAGACATTGCGGCTTTATTCCAAAATTAACTTATTTCTTACGTATTACTCCAATTTGGAAATATTTCGAATTAATGTCCATACCATCGGCTCTGCAATGAGAACTCATTTAAAAAAATTGTTAAACATCAAATTAGAAGACCCCACTTTCAAACAAGCTTCTTTACCAATACATTTTGGCAGTTTAAGCGTTAGAAAACGGTAAACTTTGCTCTACCAGCTTTTATTTCTTCTATTTACAGTACTGAGACATTCATTGGTTTTATCCTCAGTCCATCCTTACAGGATTTTGAGGCCTTTTACTTAAATAAAGCTGTCATAATCTGGAAGACAATTTTCCCACCTGAAAATATTCCATCTGTTTCATGCTTTCAGATAAATTTGGATATTCCCTTTAAATTTATTTACTCGTTATTACTGAATAATTCTGGATGGCTCAGGAAAGAAATCTAGTGTGTGACTAGACGTGTATCCTTCTTCTAACTTAGGTGCGATTATGGACAAAGATTCTATTTAATGGTCCCTTGCCACTGCAAACATTCCTTGCATCCTTGCATCGACGGGGTGATGCTGGTGCTATGGCATCAAGGAAGAGCCTTAGTGTGGAACGCGACTTTATGTTCATATCCTAGCTACCAGCCACTTAGGCGTTTCGTTCCAGATAGCTAGTTCAGAAGCAAACATAAAAAATATAAATAAGTAATGGACAATTGCGATTTCTCAACTTTAGGCGTTGAGACACTGGGATCCTGGAGTAATGACGCAATTGATTTCGTCGATAGGATCGGTCGTTACATAAATTGTTGTGTCGGGGGATAGCCGGGCAAAGAGTATTTTGATATAGAGAATCAGTTTGTGTATCCAACGAGGGTATGCTGCATCGGTGCTAGGATCGATGCCCACAGTAGCGATAATAGACGAATTCGTTCAACTTATTGGTTAGGTACTTTATGCAATTGTTGTTTGACGTTCTTCCAAATTTGGTATTTATACTGATTGTTAATAAAAAATTTGAAATTAAATTTAATTAATAACTATAAATAAAATTATAAAAAGTTCAATATTACTAAAATTATACAACATTTTTTTAAATTTCTGTGATATACAGTTATTTTAGAAATGGAAATCATAAATTGATTTATAGATTCCCCTTGAATTGCAGTTTATTCATCTCATTATTAATGGAATCGTGCACAAAAAAATTTAACGTTTTAACCCTCAAATGGGTCCAAATGATGGTAACCAAATTTTACGCATATCATGGTTGATTGTAAACTTTTCGACAGAATACAGAATAACGAAATTATTATATAAAAAGAATTTTGTGGTGTTTAACTTTTTGAGATAATAATTTTTACAGTTATTTATGCGAATTAATTTATATTTTATTATAAATAAATAAATATTTATGTAATCAACAATTGAATAATGTTTTAGTATCTTTTCATACCATTTTTCAATAAAAAGAAGAATATAACCTACCATTTACACACCGAGAAAAAATATATTAAAATATGCAAATCAATATATGTAGGTAATCATACAGGGTAATTCGCTAAAATAATCCACTAAAAGTTTATGAGGATAGTTAATTTTTGTAACCTAACTGATGCAGCTATTTTTAAGAAAATATTTTTAATTATTTAGTACTTCCGGTTACACCAATTTAAATACTATTTACTTTTAACAACGAAAAAAAAGATTTGATACAGTAAAAAATTTCTTTTATTTAAATTGTTACTTAACATTTTTTGATAACAGAGATCAAATGCAATTTTAATTCCATACAAAACTATGCAAAAATAGTATATAGGGTAGACATTCAGTATTACATTTAAAATAATTTTTTTTTATAAAAGCAACAAAAGGCAAAATTCTCGTAGAGAAATTTACTGTTAAACACCTTTTTCACTAAAAGTACTATAATTATGTTGATCATCAACCGCTTAAGAGATATTAAAGAACTTCTCTAAAATTGTTAAAATATTATGCGAATAAATCAAAATATCTCAAAAACTGTAAGGCTTATGTATATGCATATAACATTTAATTAAAAGAGTAACCGGAAGTTGTGGATAATTAAAAATAATATTTGTTAAAGAAAAGCATGCAGTTAGGTTAGGATTTTTTTTAGATGATATGTTTTGTTCCAATAAACTTTTATTTTAAAAATGAAATGTGGAGCGGAAATTTTGAAATATTTACCTACTTTGAGACTTTGACTTATACAAGATCAACAATTACATAAAAACCTTTACAAATAGATAAGAAGCTATTATAGGGCCCTTTAATTTTTTTCAAACAAAAATTTACTGCTAGGTTGTGATAATATTTTTCAGATAAGTTATACATTTTTATGTTTTGAAATTGATATTAAATTAAACTTAATAAGTTAATTAAACAAAAAGGATCAATTGGTAATTATCTTCACAAAGCTTCCATGCTGAAAGCTTATGAAAATAAATTAATTTTTTTAACTTATTAGTTTTTGAAGTTTAATTTAACATAAAATAATTTTGTTAATCGACTAATGGTAGGTGTTTGAAAATTAAAGACCCCCGTATAGAAAACGTTATTTTATGTCTCAATTGAAATTTATATCATTCAGAAGTTCTCTTAATTCTGATTTTACAATTACAGTTCGTCGAATAGCTTAAGATTTTGTACTGATAAAAAGATTATCGGGGTGTGTAAAGAATGATATGATTCATTTTAGGGAATTGAAAAGGTAAAAGTAACTGAACTCCAAATCATCCCTCATCTGCACATTTTGACAAGCTTTACAGTTTTCCTTAAAAAGGTTCTTCAAAATTTCAAAATGTCAGCGCAGTATAATAAATTTATAAAAAATATAAAGTATTTACACAAAAATATTTAAATGTTTTACTTACGTTTCCAAAATATTTTTTTATAAAATTTATACATAGCTGTACCTATTAATAGCACAACTATTAATTAATATATTTTATTTTGCTAATATCGTCACCAACTTTTATTTAATTAATTTTCTAGGACATTTTTGCAAAAATTTTTACATTATTTGTAACCAAAGACTGAATCTATACTAAAATATATTTAACAGGGTAAGTGAAACATAGAAATTATATAATATAAGTTGGCCAGGTATAGCGGATAAAAGTTTATTTTAAAAAATGGGGTGAGAATCTTTTTAATCCGTTCATTGTTGTATTCTATAAAACCCCTACCCCTGACTGAATTCTTTAGCAGTTCCGTAAAAAAATACTGAAACAACCGAGTTCAAAGTTAGCAGATAAATGTTTTGATAATGGGGTAAATTTGCAAATTAATATTTAAATATGACTCCATTTTGATGTAGGTGAACGTAGGCGGAGCTTTAATGGTCAAATGGGGGTTAAAATCACCCAGAGAGGGTGCCCACCCAGATCAAAAGACCGCTACCTTCCAGCCATTTGCGCATAGTGTAATTGTACTACAAAAGCACCACTTCCGTTTGAAAACGGATGTAGTACCACGTGCGATACCTTGCAGCTTCAAATTCAACTTCAAACAAATAATGTCCAATTTATTTAAACAATACCAAAAAGTGTGCAAAATTTGTGGACTTTGTGAAATTAGTTTTGAATGCGCCTTTATTTTGTGTTTTTTGTTATTTGTGATTTATTTCAACTATTTGTTGTTTTGCTTTTGTTTTATGTTTTTGATGTTTGTTTTTCTGTTTAAATTTGTTTATTTTGAATGAAAATAATAAGGTATAGTATATTTTTAATATTTTTTAAATTACTGTGTTAATGGTGAATTATCCTCTAACCTCAAACTATGACATTTTCTAAAGCATTTTCTAATTTTAAACTTAAAATAAAATTTTAATTTTAAGGATTACAATATCAAAAATTTTGTGTTATTTGAATCACACTATTGCAATTCTAAATTTAAATAATAATTAACCAGTGAACCAATAGAAATGATGATAATTACCCTGAGCATTGTATAATGTAAGGTACTGTTTAAATTTTAATTTAAATTATTTGTTAGTATGTATCCTTGTAATGTTTATAAAACTGATGATAAATTAATATGTAGAAATCAATAAAACAACAGTTTTCATACATAACTGTGTTTATGTATTCAATTAAAATGTAGCATACTTTAAAATGTGGTTTTCTATATTATTTATCACAAATTTATTATTTATTAACTATTTGCTACATTTTTGTTAATAATATTGATTAAACCACCACTTAATGACACTAAATTAGGTTATTTTTCTAAATTTTTACAATAAATTATTTACAATTGTTGTGTTTAAACACAGATTTGTTAATTTATTATGATTTTAAATTAACTTTCCTACAAATAATAATACTACAACTGGTTTTGTATAATAATATCATTTAAAAAAATTATTTAACTACTTAAGCTAATTAAGTTTTCTGATGGGTTAATTTGTGCAAATCAAATATTGTTACTATTAGAATCATCAACAAATTAAAGTAAATTACTTCACAGAAATACGCGTTAATCAATTTTTGCTACATTTAATTTATAATTTAAAAGTTATTTTTACAACTAATTAGTGTATACAAACAAGTTTTGAATATTTATTTAAATTTTTAATTAACGACTTGGTTTAGATTTTCTGATATAATATTTTGAATAACTTCAAAAATTACGTTTTAATTGGCATACCATATTAAATTTAATTTTATTTATTTAGCGAATTAGGTGTAATTTTATTTAAAAAAAAAAGGAAGTTAAAAACTGTTTAATATCTAGTATATAAGGTTGACTTCCTACGTTTGTGCTGTAAATCAAAATCAAAACATAAAATTGTTCATTCAAATTAAGTTATAATGAACAAAGGACATAAATTAAAATTGTGCTCAGTGGTGGCCTCATCACATTTTGCAAATCGCATGTGAAATTTTAGTTTAAATTTCTTGTACAGAGACCAGAATAGTCCTATGGAATGAAGTAATTTTGTTATGATGAATTCATTCTAATTCTTATCAGAACAGTTTGAAGTTAAAATTTAACCTGTCAGACTCCGACAGGTCGAGATAGGGTTATACTACTTCTTTTTAATAAAAAATATATCTAAATATAATGAAATTATTCCTATTGTCTTTAGGTGCAGGCCCAAAGTAACCAGCTCATCTTTCAGAATTATCAGTTTGGTTTAAGTGTTTGGCTTTTACTATACGCCTATAAAAATATGACCTTGAAATTATTAAAAAATCTTGCGGTGCTCTTTATGGATATAACCCCTCTCACCTGGTTATGAGTCCTGGTTTGAATTAAAAGTAATATGGTGACCCTAAAATATAACCCAAAATACAGACAAAGCAGTTTAACTTTTTACAAAAGATGAGACAACCCGTATAAATCTATTCAATTTTTATGAAACTCTTAAATGTTCATCCCTGTTTTGCAAGGTAAACTTAAAAACGAAATTGAAATTTTGAAAAATTCGACTGAAAACTATTCTATAATTTTTTATTCCAGTTTTCCTATTATATGGAAATCCGTTAAATTTTTCATTACCAACTTATTTGATATACCATAGGTTTATATTAATTTAATCTACACTAATTTTATCCATATTATAGTAATAGTCAAAGGAAAATTCTTCTTCACTTCACTTTAGAGCAGTTTTGCGCGCACGAAAGTTGTACGGGGTAAGAAAAAGGTGTTCGGCACGAAATAAATGCAATAAAAATTATGCACACAACTTTGTAATGCCCGCACAGTTCTTGTGCGCGCAAAATTGCTGTAATGTGTACTAAGCTTTATATGTTACTAAATTTAAAAATAAATCAAGAATGGATCACACATGAGTTTTCAGTTTTCCATTATCTAATAGAAATATTAATTATTTAAAAGCAATTCAAAATTTAATTTCTGAAAAACCGAGTTTCCAAAGTCGAATCTTATAATTGTATTTATCAATTATTTTTGAAAGCTCTGCATAATATTCAGAAAATATTAAAATATAATAGCTGTATAGAAAGTGTAATCAGTTTACATAATATTACAATTTATTGCAATTATATTATGAAAACTGACATATAGTTTTTAATAATAAAAATCTGTTTTTAGCACAAAAATGCGAATCCGAAGCCGTTGGAAAAGAGAGGTGCACGAAAAAGAAAATTTGATATTCAACTGTCAGACAGCTATGTACATATCTAAAATTGATCAAATTAGCAGTTGATATGGCGTCCAATGCAAGAGTCATGTCGAGGTCCAAGTGCATTATAAATCCATTGAATAGCCAATGAAGCTCTAACAATGATTGACATTATACATTAGCACTAATATATTTTTAAACAAGTTAGTCGCGTTGACAGTTTAAATATCTGAATTTTACATAGATTGTCAACCCAACCAGACAAGTGACAACGGTACTAATTTTATATTCTTAAAACAACATGCATATTTAATTCTAACTCCAAACAGAAGTGAATACTTAGCACGTCTTTGACGTATAAAAATAAAATTCATTTCATATTCTGATACTGAAAACATTTTGATAAGCACTTATTTAAATAACTTTAAAACTATTGACCATATACTTACATTTGGCAAAAAAAAGAACATAATCCAATTAAACCTTAAAGAACATAAGTGCGTTGCTTAAAAGAAGTTAAACTTAATGAAGAGATTTCAACGGTAGATAAAGAAACAAATTTGAATTAATAATTATAATTTGCTCATCTAAATTTATAAACAATTTTAAATTGGAGTCTTAATTTTATTTAAATTTATTTGAACATTTTTATGCGGATACATAAATCATCGCTTCATAGTTAAGTGATAAACGAGATTGATTAAATGCTATGCAAACTTGAAATTAAAAATATTATTATTGAAAAAAAGAATCTAAAAATAAATTTTGAAATCAATGTTTACAATTCAATAAATTATCTTTTATTTCTTTTATTTCTTTTTTTTTCTCCTTTCTTTTTTTTAGTTTATAAATAACAATTGTTCTTTATGAAATTATCATTCATGTCATATGTGTCCATCTCGGACAAATTTTGATACGAAAATCAAGTTTGATTTGACACGCCTATTTCAGAATTTCGGTACCTGTGGAAGTGTGGGTGGTGCTCAATAACTTTTGACCACAATTTGAATATTTTTTTGTTCCAATATCTTTTGCTTTCTTGAATCGGGTATTTAAAACTTGATTGCTAATCTTTTCAATTTTATGTTTTAGTTAAATCATCGCTACAAAACTACTTTCTTGAATAGTTTTGATTGTTGCTCAGAAAGCCGTATCTTAGACGGGCTTTCGGGCAATAATCACCTCTATTGGGAATTATTTTCGCTGCTAATGGAATATGGATATGTAGGTTATTTTGAAGAAAGAATGTAATAAACTTCAAATAACCATCTTCTTTGCTTTGGTTTATATAACCTTAAAATATAAGATATAAACATTTTTTATTTAAAGAATATTATGTTATGTAAATACATAGATATAAATATTTTTTGTTAATTAATTTTATTATAAGAAATCTTGAGTCATTCAGAACACTTCATAAACTTGAAACCCCCTTTTGGGTGCTTCTTTTTGGCATATAGGTAACGAAAAATTATGAAGTTCTGAATGGGTTAATATTCCCGCATAAAATTAATGAAAACTACAGAATTATGTAAATTTTAATATTTTTTAAATGTATACATATGGCGTTTTATTAAAAAGTAACAGAAAAAATAATGGAGTACCTATACCTACTACTTAAAATAAAATATATAAATAAATAAAATAATATTATATTATATAGTAATAAATAAGATATGGGGATAGTAACTCCCATTTTTTTTGGTAATTTAAAATTAGATAGGTACAGGGTGTCCCCACGACCGAGCGCAATCTATTAGGCGGTGATAGAAGATACTTTTCTAAGAAAAATGTTTAAATAAAAAAGTTGTCCAAATCCTAACCAAAGTTTTCCTGAAAATTTTGAATTTCTGCTTTAAAATGGTCATAACACCGAAACTATTAATTTTTCAGTATTAACGGTTTAGTGCTTTTTTACTAAACATTCTATTATCTACAATCTAAATCATATCCCTTGATCGTCTAAAACCAACAAATTTCTAGTTATACATAGATTGAATTAGGTAAAGAATGGTTAAGAAAGTTAGACAATAAATGGAAGACATTTAGTTTTTAGATAATAGAATTATTTAAAAAAAAAACTAAACTATCAATAATCTTGGTGCTATGGCTATTTGAAGGCAGAAAGTCAAAATTTTCTTTAAAGAGTTTGGACTTTGACAAAATTTTGATATTTGAAAAGTGTCTTCTCTTACTACCTAAAAAATTGCGCTAGGTTGCGGGGACACCTTGTATATACGTAGGAAATTATATTACTTAGTATTGTATTAAATGAAATGAGTTTCAGATGTTAAAATAGCTAAGATAATTAACAGTATTTTTTAAAGACAGTATTTCCTATTAGGATATGGTGTTGAAAAAAATTTTCTATGAAAAATATTTAGGTAAGTAAAATTGTTGTCTAAATTGTAACCCTTGGTATTGGCGATATAGTCCAGTCATATAAAGGGCTCGCCACATAGCCTGTGCTGTGCTATGCTATGCTCTGTGTTATGTCAACACAAACGTTGAACAATGTCATGGTCATGCGCAAAATAGCATAGCAACTCATAACTATGTGAACGTCACTATTGAAACCCTATGTTTCTACTTCAATGTTTGACATTGGCATAGCACAGCACAGGCTATGTGGCGAGCCCTTAAGTCAAAAATAAGGGCCAACCTCGGAATGAAAGATAATAAGCTGAAAACTCGTATAGACCTTTATTTTGGCACTCTAAAAGTTGTCTCAAAAGTCACCTAAAATCTCGTGTCCGCGTCTTAAGATAATCAAGGTCAAAGGTCAAAGAAATCGGTTTTTTGCAAATATCTCGTTTCCTATGGCTTTAATGCTATATACATTTATTATAAATATTGTAGAGAATGAAATTTTCTATAACTTTTGTTTAAAACATTTTTTTATACATCAAACCGTTTTTGAGATAGAGGGATATTTGATCAATGAAAAATATTACTAAATGTAATGTAATAATTAATAAAAAATGCCAATTGTTTATAACTATATATATTTTTAAGGTTTTTAGACTTTATACGGCGTATTATACAGGGTGTCCCTGTGACCGTGGAGAACCTTTGAGGTGGTGATAAAGGACACTTTTCTAAGACAAATTTTCAAATAAAATTTTTACTCAAGTCCAAACCCTTGGGGGGTACCTCCCTTTAAAGCAATTTTTTGAATTTCTGATTTAAAACGGCCATAGCTCAGATATTATTGATTTTTTAAGGTTAATGGATTAGAACTTTTTTAAATATCATTCGCTTGTCTACAAATTAGGTTATAACCCCTTATCGTCTAGAATCAACGGATTTCGAGTTATAAATTAAATTAAGGGAAAAAATGTTTAAAAAATTCAGGTTTTTTTTTAATTTTCTTGCGAACCCCGTATCTCTTAAACGAAACGTCTAAGAGAAAAAAATGGCCCACACCGGATAGGGAATTTAACGGGCTACAACTTTTGTTAAATACATTTTTTTGGGCAACCAACCTTTTTCACAGAAACTCTGAAAATAATGAACAAGGTGTAGGTAAAAAATTATAAATTCACATAATTACTAAAAATCTCAATTTGATTTATTGTCAAAACCTGAAAACGCTACTGTTAAAACGCTACAATACGTTTTAACAATGTTTTAACATTAAAACAAATGCTATAAATCAAACCTTATGTCACATATTGAAAATTCAAAACTCAAAATTCATAATTAATTAATAGAAAAGAAATGTTAGATTTTATTAAAGCCGTTGACATAGGAAATGACAGAGGCAAAAAACGAGATGATAATAATTATCACATACTGGGAAGTCTGGCTTTAACCGTGAGATCCACCAAGTCGACATAATTAAAACAAAGAGAGTTCAAGGGAAGTGCAATCTTAGCGAGAGGGATACGACGTTATAAATAAGCCCTCAGGGCGACGCTAAAAGAGGTAACGGTAGTTTTATTCAACGGGCACGTCGTGGGTGTCGTGAGTTAATAATCAAGGATTAGCAGTCCACAATGATCATCATCCCTCTTGCACTGCACGGGTTCAGAGTGACCAAAATCATATTGGTACTCGTAAGGTTAGTTTAATTAGTTGCTGTAAATATTCTCTCTGTAAATATGTTATTTTATTTTCAATATAATTAATTTGTTATGAACTTTGGATTTATTATTCGTTACGCCGCTCCAAACTTAAAGTGATCCCTAAGAGCTACACCACCCAAAAACTTCATGACTTAGGGAAACTACCCCTTAGCGTGACACTTGTTCATTATTTTCAGAGTTTCTGTGAAAACGGTTGGTTGCCCAAAAACATTTATTTGACGAAAGTTGTAACCCGTTAAATTCCCTATCCGGTTTGGGCCGTTAGTTTTTCTCTTAGACGTTTCGTTTAAGAGATACGGGGTTCGCAAGAAAATTTAAAAAAAAACCTGAATTTTTTAAACATTTTTTCCCTTAATTTAATTTATAACTCATCCGTTGATTCTAGACGATAAGGGGTTATAACCTAATTTGTAGACAAGCGAATGATCTTTAAAAAAGTTCTAATCCATTAACCTTAAAAAATCAATAATATCGGAGCTATGGCCGTTTGAAATTAGAAATTCAAAAAATTGCTTTATAGGGAGGTACCCCCCAAGGGTTTGGACTTGGGCAAAAATTTTATTTGAAAGTTTGTCTTAGAAAAGTGTCCTTTATCACCACCTCAAAGGTTCTCCACGGTCACGGGGACACCCTGTATAAAGTGACTAATGGTTGACCTTGCATTATGCTGTAGATACATAACTAAGCGCTGCGCGTTCAACGCCCTCTATCTCAAAAACGGTTTGATGTATAAAAAAATGTTTTAAACAAAAGTTATAGAAAATTTTATTCTCTACAATATATATAATAAATGTAAATAGCATTAAAGCCATAGGAAACGAGATATTTGCAAAAAACCGATTTCTTTGACCTTTGCCTTGATTATCTTAAGACGCGGACACGAGATTTTAGGTGACTTTTGAGACAACTTTTAGAGTGCCAAAATAAAGGTCTATATGAGTTTTCAGCTTATTATCTTTCATTCCGAGGTGAAACCCCTAATATGACTGGACTAATAGCTCTTTTTAAAGCAATATTTTTCGATAATATCGATTTTTATAGTATAAATAGTTAGATACTTTTTTAAAGAGTATGAAATTATCTACAAACTTGACTATTACTGTTCATTGTCTAAAATCAATAACGGTTCTTGAGTTATAGATCAAATTAAATACAGAAATGATAGAAAATTCGAAGTTTTATTTTGTACTTCTTTTGCAAACCTCGTATATTTTTAATGGAACATTTTACAAAAACATTGTGACCCCTTTTCTGATAAAAAATTAAATGGACCATAATTTTAGTCTAGTAAACATTTTGCAAAACCAATCCATTTCACAGTAAAACTGAAATTGCTTGTTGATAATGTTTGGAATTTACAACCTAATTCTGTATTAGTTCTCAGTTCTTGGTGTACATATTAAATTTATTGTTATGATGGCCCTTTATTAATATGAATACTTCTGATTTACCAAAAACCTGATTAATGTATTATCTTATTTATATTGTATACCTATTTATTTTCCTAAAAAAACTACATTTCTTCCTACCCCAATTACAATTTTTTTAAATGGATTGGAAAGTGAAAAATGTTATTAGGCAAAAGTTACTACCTCGTTAAATTTTCTATCGGGATAGGGGCACTAGGTTTTTTTTTAAAACGCTTCCTCTATAAAACATAGGGTATGCAAGAACAACAAAAAATAAAACTTCGAATTTCTTAACATTTCTATATTTAATTTGATCAATAACTCGAAAGCCGTTATAATTTTATACAATAACGGGTTATAATCTAGTTTGTAGATAATTTTGTGCTCTTTAAAAATTCTTTCAACCATTAACACTAAAAATTAATAGTTTCGATTCTACACGGCTATTCTAAGGTAGAAATTTCAAAAAAATTCGTTTTACCACAGCTACCACAGAAGGGTTTAAATTTAGACAAAAATTTTACTTAAAAATATTTCATAGATATATGTCTTCTATCACTATCTAATGTACATCGATCGCGGGGACACCTAGTATGTGCAAAACGACTTCATTCTTGTAATTGAACGGATATTTCCAATATTTTTATTTCAATGTATTAATCCTTTTGGTCCCAGTGGTTTCAAGGAGTAACCACACTGTTTTATGATAAATAATTATTCATTCGAATTTTGGGATTCATACTTAGCCTTTTAACGACTTAACTAAATGCATTCCCTATATTATATAAATATAGGGACCTGATTATATAATTTTGGGCATATATGTAGATTGCGCCAATGGTCAGAAGTTAATCCTATTTTTGGAGTAGTGACCATGGGCAACATGTAGATTGTGCCTATGGTCATTAAGGGTACCATGCAGATTGCGCCGATGGTGCATCTGATACACTTGCGTCGACCATCGACGCAGTTTACATACGTCACTTAACCGAACGCGGCGCAATCTACATGCCAGATTATGAGACCCTTCAACCGTCGGTGCAGTCTACAATTGCCCATAATTTTAGCCCCTCTGGAGTAAATTTTTAGAAATCTTCACATAACAACACTTTCCTGTAGTACTAGGTATTATAGTAGTACATGTTATAATTTTTTAAAATTTTTTAGCCCTTCAGTAAAAAAGGAACAAATTTCGACGTTCGACAGGAATAATTGATCAAGTTTTGAAACTTGGCTAAGAAATTCATTTAGACGCATTATGAAACATACTAAAAGTCATTAACTGAACCTGCTGCGCCAGAGCCGCCTTCTTTGAAAAATGGCGCTCCGATTCTGTTTTTTGCTTATATTTCGCTAACCTTTTACGATATCGGAGTTATGTTTCATATAAAAAGTAAAGCTTATAAAATTCTCTACAAAAATTTATAGGTATTTTTTTGCATATCTATTTTTATTATCAAAATAGAATCAATCCCAAAATACTTACTATTGATCATGAATTAAATTCTTTCCAAATGAACAAAACTTATAAAGGATATAAAGAACCTTGTATTGTTTACTCAAATTATGCAAGTTTGGTTACTCTAATTATTTAAAATTAGTGACTCCCCTCGATATAATATAACGACTTATTCTCATCGGCTGGTTCATCAGGTATAGTGAGTCCGTGCATGGCTCTCACCAATATCACTATAAAATAAACTGTTCTCTTGCATTTCAATAACCTTATTTACATTCAGCTAAGAGGTAAAAGGTATAAGCTTTATTTTTTATATAGAACATAATTACAATAATGCTAATGGTTAGCATGATATAAGCAAATAAGTGAATCGACGCTCCATTTTTCCAAGGGCACTTATAGCCGTCGGACCTCCTGTGTTAATGATTTGCCATCGCAACAATAAAAAACAGGGTGCAGGCACACCGAAGGCAAGCCTGGTAAGCTATCTAAGATGTAAAAAGAACCCAATGCTCAAAGAACTAATTAAATAAATTATAGTTAACGAACAGGTCGTAGACTTTATATTCAAAGGAAGAAGAAGATGAATTATTTACAAAAAAACTCACCGAAAAGACATATTCAATATCTTTATTTTACAAAATAAATCGTGTCTCTAAGTGCTACGGTTCGGTCAATAGAAATAATTTATCCTTCTTAATATAGTCTTTCCTCGTTTCCTCCACCTTGAAGTTGAGTATGAAGGACCTACAGTTTAACCTTTTAAGGGTCGAATTAATTTTTTTAAGGCCCGCTTTTACAATAGTCGGATAAGTACTTTTTATACGGTAGTATAAGGTTATCCCTAAATTAAAATCTAAATAGTGGTTTGATAATAATTGACAGTTAAGTTAAATCAGGCAGTTATCTGTACATATACTGGTGATAACCTGCACTTATACTGAGAAGAACTATCTGAGGGTAAAATTTTTATTGTAAAAGCAAAGACGAACTTTAACACCCGGATAAAATTATACACTAGTATAAGTAACTGAGACTTTAACCGACTATTGTAAAAGTGGGCCTGAATAATATAAAATTTGTCTTTTTATGCTCTAATAATAAAACATGATGTCAAATCAAGTTAAAACGAAAGGTACAAGAATGTGCTTGTGTCCCCAAAGAGACAAACAAATGCATAACGATTTGACAGTTTACTGAAAAGTCAATCCACACTGTATGATAGAGGCTAATATCCAATATCCACAATAATTGAATTTTTGAGTTGGCATCGTTGAGAATTAAAATTTCCAATTTTGGGAATTATATTACTAATTTTCTATTCTATCAAATTGTTATTCATTTGTTTTAACGAAATTGATTAAATTTCCACAGCTATCTCGATTGGTTTTTAATTTTTTCATAAATCAGATTCTGTCATAAATGCCAATAATATCGCTAACTAAATAAATGAATATCATACAACCGCATATTTCTGCACGCAGAATTTGAAGGGGAATTAGATGCCGGTAAAAAGGGGTGGTTGCCATTTAAAAAAGATGACGTTATTCGCAATTTACATTAAGCAAACGCCACCATGAGGGAAAATTACAAATTAGTAAGTTCTCCATTAAATAAAAATAAAAATTCGTTCTTCAGGTTGAAGACATAACAAAATCAATTAATTAACCAAAACATATTACTATAAATTTAACTCCATATTGAAATGCTTGCAAAGTTTCACCAGAATATGACTTTGAATATCGAAATATACGTCCAAACACAGCCATGTTGATATTCCTGGTGGCGCTATCAACGATAATTTAAATAACTAATTACTGAAAGGGGAGGGAGTAAAAAAATTGGAAATATCAGAAAAGATTAAGTTGACCTGTCCAAGGATTTTGGTCGCAGATGGTCAGGGAATATTTTATTTTGAGCGTTCCACTTAAATTGTTTGCACTGTATGTATCCATACTATTATTTAAACATAATTTAGAAAAGTAATATAATGTATGTGTCATGTGATATTAATTATGAGATAATTAGGTAATATTACTTTATTCGGCACAACTATTTTGTTTTAAAAATTGTAACATGTAATTTATTTCTAGGTATATCATGTTATTCTTTGCTCGACTTGCACTTATAGTATACCTATTATGAGGTACATTTCGCTGGCCTCTCTTTATCGCGAATTTTTGAACACAATTAATGTCAGTCGTTTGAACTTTAATGAACTTCCATTCAAATCGTTTGAACCTCAAACATCGCGAAATTATTTTTAAAAACTATTTGGGCGAGCTAGGGGGCTGGAAAAAACAGGCCCCTCCTAGCGAATGTTTTAAATAACATTGGTGTCAATCGTTTGAGCTTCAAAGGTTTTCAATAAATATTTAATTGTTTTGCATAATTTTGGAAAGAACTGTAAAAATGTTACCCCCCTTAGTGAGTTTTTAATAAAACTAGTACTAATCGTTCGAGAATTGTTTCAGTTTCAATGACCGGAAGTAGCCGGTATTAATGCATGCTACACGTAAAACATACGATGAACTTCTGAGGTGAAATTTTTCTAAAGTGTTAAGAGTATATCAAAGCGCACGGACTGTTAACAGAATGCGTGACGTAATCCGCTGCTCATAGACAGCGAGCTTCTGATTGGTTAAGCTGTGAAAAATTACCAATTTTCAACTACTTCAATGGTTGTTTTAGATGGTTAAATGTGAATATTCTGCAAATATTTATTTTAAATCTACTATATAAAGTTTTAGCTTTCTGAATATATGGGGAATATTAAAAATACGTGTGCAATTTCACGTGCTTTAGAAAACCAATAATTAAAAACAAATAAATCTTCTCAAAAAGTTACATCGGCCGCAAAGAGGTGGATCTGCGCGAAGAGGTGGATCTGCCAGTAGGTTAGTGTTAGTTTTTGATATTTCTTTAGAAAACCAATAATTAAAAACAAATAAATCTTCGCAAAAAGTTAAATCGGCCGCAAAGAGGTGGATCTGCCGCGAAGAGGTGGATCTGTCGTTAGGTTAGTGTTAGTTTCTGATATTTCTTTAGAAAACCAATAATTAAAAATAAAGAAATCTTCGCAAAAAGTTAAATCGGCCGCAAAGAAATGGAAGAGGTAAAATAAATACAGACTTATAACAGATTAACAATTTAATGTATTTATGGCCAACGCCTAAATGGCCGGCGCCTAATTGGGCTCGCGCCTAAATGGCACGGCGCCTAAACGGTCTGCGCCTAATTGTAACCGCGCCTAAATGGCATGGCGCCTAATTGGATCTGCGCCTAATCGGGTCGCGCCTAATCGGGTCTCGCCTAACCGGGTCGCGCCTAATCGGCCGCGCCTAATTGTCCTAGACCCCTAATGAACCCCCCTCGATTAGAAAACAAAAACTGTAGAATTAAATTAATGGAATTTAAACATTTATATTGTTCATAGCGATTGGGTTAAAACCACAATTAGAAAAGGGACAGTGAAGCAAATCAAAACATGTATTTTATGGGAATGAAGCTATCTATTTACATAGTGGATCAATATAATATTATCTCTTCTAGTAAAATTTACAAGACTTCAGAATCCTCGTTAAGCTGGTGGTTCTTGAGTTCGTCACATAAAACAGCAAAAGTAAAAAACAGTGTCAACGAGTACAAAAAAGGAAATCATTATAATAAAACAAAATATTTTATATACAGTGTGAATACTTTTAAGGCCGCGATACGGTCCCGTAAGAAATTTTCAAAACCAAAATAATAAATTATTCTTATAAAAAAAAGTATTTAAATGTGCAAAAATATAGAAGTGTTTCCGTTCATTTTTATTTTCGAGAACCTTAAGAAGTCATTTTGAAATTTAATAGAAGTAATATTTTTCAATTTATTTTGAAAGGCATTACTTGTTATTTTTCGAAATTACTTTTAAAATTTTGTAATTTATATTTTATCACTTTTTCCAACAACTCGGCAACAGTAATATTGTTTTAAATCCCCCTCTTCCAAATGCTGCCCCCACCGCTGTTCAGACCACGCTAGGCTAACGAACAACCGTGACTAAAAAGGTAAAAATTTTAAATAAAATTAAAAATTAAATGAATAAAATTTTTAGTTGAGTTTTACAAAGAAATATCAAATTGCAAAAATTCATGCAAGGTTTTTTTACGGTTGTTTACTATTTATAATAAATAAAAGTTATTCCAGTTTTTGTTTCAAGTTAAATACTAAATTTTGCGGTTTGTTTTTATGGAGGTTTAATTAAATAAATGAATTCATAATTTATAATAGATATAGGTATGTACCTATAAGCAATAATTATAGTTTTTATTCCAAGTTTAATACAATTAAAACGCTACATTTCACGGTTCGTTTTTATTAATGTAAGATTTCATTAATTTTTTTAATTGGTTATTTTAAATATATAAATAAATAATTTAATTTAATTAACTGAAGTGTTTAGTTTAGTAAGAGGTTTATGTATATTTAAAATTATTAACGTCTTTATAAACAAATGTAAAATTAACTAAATAATTAAAATCAATTATGCAAAAACCTTTGATGTTTTTTTAAATAAAAAATAAATTTACTTGGTTTTCGTTATCGAGTTACCATAAAATTTATATTATTTTAAGTAAATAATTTAAGACAGTAGTACAGTTCAAATTTGACACGGGCTACACTTGTGTAGGTATTTTATTTAAAAACCCCCATCTTCATGGGGAAGTTTTTGTACGAAAGGAAAGTGTCTACAAATCAATTTATTTTACAGAAAGGTAATAATCAGTTATGTTTACACACCAAACATAAACTTTGAAATCCCCCCCCCCGCCACGATTTCCCTAAAAAATTTTAAAGTTTATAGTCCAGGCAAGGAACAATTTTAGTTTGCAAAACATCCGGGTAAGCAGAAGTTTGTCAGATATGTACCATATTGAAGTCTCCTAACGATCTCCCCAAATGTCTCCTAAAATCCCATCCGATGTTAGCCCTCCCAACGAGATTTTCATTTTTATGAAAAATTATCATTAAACCAAATTGAAGAGTATAAAATTCTCTATTTTCCAAATATTCTATGGCATACTATTTGTGAAATAACCTTTTGCTGCCATATGGAAAAATTACGATCAAATTCGCATTTTAACATTTATTTCGGAACCATCTGTCATTCAAAAATATTGTAAACAATTATTTTGTATTACGAATATTCTAAATATGTAAATAAGTCCATATCAAATTGGATTTTCCCTCGTACCATTATTTTGTAATAACCTGAGAATAAATCAATTCATTAATATTATTTTTACGTTAAAATCTAGCATTATTGTATAGCTTTCGTTTGACATATTTGAAAAGATATGATCCTATTTAAGAATTTAATGTTGAGGGAGGAAGGCAAGATTTAAAAATTCCCAAATTACGTATTATCTCCTATACGATTATTCTCCGTACCAACACTCGAAGTGCTGCTTCAACGCGACAATATTTAATAAAGAAATGTAACTCCGAGCAGCATGCGTTGCACTTGGAAAAAATTCTTCTTTTTCTTCCTCTTAATATAGGTCCAGGACCTGTTTTTTTACCAATTTTTGAAATTAGTTCTGTGAGCATATGTGGTTTTTACATCTCAGGTAGCTTGCTAGGTTGCCTTTCGATGTGCCTGCACCCTGTTTTTTGTTGTTATGATGGCAAATCATTAACACAGGGGGACCGACTGCTTTACGTGCCTTCCGAAAGCACGGATTGGAAAAAATTGTAATATATGTTAGAAGCAATGAAAATCCTACGAAAGCCGACCCTGATCAGTATCTGGAGACACTGATCAACAAGATGGAAATTATACAAGAGCCGGTCCTGGCCAATGGAAATCCTACGAATGCCGACCCTGATCAGTATCTGGAGACACTGATCAACAAGATGGAAATTATGCAAGAGCCGGTCCTGGCCAGGACGTTTGAAACAAACAAATAATTATCAAATGTGTAAACTTGCTTTTATCTAAATTATCAAGTTGGTAACCTACTCCAGCTTGATAACCCAAAGTGAAAAGCAAGTTTAGAAGTTAAGTTTTTTTGAAAGAAAATAAATTGAAGTATTAACGGTTATCCAGTGTTTTAATTCGAAGAATCATAGAGTGATTCTAACATCAGAAGTGCGATCGATTAAACCCACGTTGAACCAACGGATAAGTATCAAAACAGATAATAATTTTTTTTCTCTTCTTTTGCTTTTATATTTTTCTATTGTTTTGCACTAATTATCTTTTAAAAATGGTCAATGAAATTCATGGTTCTACCCTTGGTAGTAATAAAGTTTATTTTTGGGTCTTAATTACATTCAATAGTTTGTATTATTAATAAGGCTGATTGTTATTGCGGCGGCAAGGCTGATTTTTATTACGGCGGTAAGGACCGGCTGTTAGAAACTGGATTCGTTTCGAAAACGACCTGTTAACTACATTTCCAGATGATATTACATGGGACATGAAATTGCTACTAGCCGCCAATATGAAAAGCGACGAATTTAGCAATTTGAATGAATACGCAATGAAAAAGATACGCAGCCTATACCGATACGAACCAAGCTTGATATGGGAGAAAAATTGTGTCCTCTGTAATTGGTGGAATAACTTCAAGAAATCTACGAGAACAGCTACGATTACAACGACCAAAAACCCAGGAGGAACTCATGTTGTTACTTAACCAGCTCAGACCAGAACGTGGAAACGAAATAGATAGACCATTTCCAAAACGCCATAGACAACAATACGATAATTACGAAAGATCAGACAAACGCGTTAAACTTGGAACGAAGGCCCCATATTCTGGAAAATGTTTTATCTGTGATCAGGTTGGTCACAAGGCGCTAGAATGTACTGCGAGATCAGGCAACACCAATCAGACCCCGCGATCACAATCCACAGCAATATGCGAACACTGTAATAGAAAGGGTCATACCGAATCAGAATGCTGGCGAGAAAGTGGCAAAAGTAAAAATAAATTGCACGACGACTAGAAAATGCAGGATCATGCCTTCTGCCGTTATACCGACAAAAGATGAAAACCATACGCTTAACTATCTCGTCGATTCAGGAGCCGATTGGTCAGTGATTCATCATAAAGTAGTGAAGTCAGTAAACGGTACGATAACACCGTCAAAAGAAATAATTTCAGTGGTCGGTAATGAAGTTATACGTGTCATCGGACAATGTCGATTATTTGTAACTCTTCAAGAAGTAACGCTCGAAATTGATTTCTTAATCGTGCCTGACTATTCGATACCTGGAGTTGACGCCTTAATCGAGTGGGAAACCATTTCTCTTCCTGAATTAGAAGTCGTAAAAAGGAAATATGGTCTCGATTTGCGACTTCCCTCAACCACACCAATCGTATGACGCACTGTGGAAGTACGAAATGAAATGTCAGGATTGGACGAGCCGATGAAAAATATGGTAATGAAACTCTTGGCTGATTGCCAAAAGGTAACCCCGAGGGCCGTGACCACTGGTAAGTTGAACATCCAATTAACGGACAATGTACCAGTGGCGTTTCGACCAAGAAGGTTAGCCTACGCAGAACGAATTCAAGTAAAAACAATCATTCAAGACTTGCTACATGAAGGAATAATTAAAGAAAACTCATCTCCATACGCTAGCCCAATAGTTTTGGTAAAGAAGAAGAACGGGTCTCTTCGACTATGTATTGACTACAGAGAAGTTAACAAGAAAACCATTCGAGACCGATACCCTTTACCCAACCTACGCCAACCAACTGAAATTAGTTCTAACCGCTTTATCGAAATCCGGATTCTCCTTAAACTTGGAGAAATGTAAGTTCTTTGAACAAGAAACAGAATATCTTGGCACAATTGTCAGACGGGGTACGATAAAAACCAAGCCCAAATAAGATTCAAGCACTAGCCAACACACAACCGCCAAAGACGTGAAGGGAATTCGGCAGCTTATGGGGCTCGCAGGATATTTCCGACGATTTATCGAAGGATTCTCAACTATGGTCGCCCCGATAACTCGACTGCTACAAAAGAATGTCGAATTCAAATGGACAAAGGAACACGAAGAAATAAGACAGAAGATTATCAAGATATTAGTTAGTCAACCAGTATTAAGTATTTTTGATTTCAGATTAGAAACCGAATTACATACCGACGGGAGTTCTATAGGAATTGGAGCAGCCCTTATGCAAAAAAAAATGGAATTCCGAAACCTGTTGCTTACTTTAGTCGGAGAACCACCGATTGCGAATCCCGATACCACTCTTACGATCTAGAGACTTTGGCGACAGTTGAAGCCACCGAACATTTCAGAACTTACTTGTATGGACTACACTTCACCATCTATACAGACTGCAACTCTGTACGAGCAACCGCATCGAAAAAGAACTTACACCCACGTGTAGCGAGATGGAGGATCAAACTTCAAGACTTCGATTTCAAGATAGAATATCGACCCGGGTGCAAAATGGGTCATGTAGATTACCTAAGTAGAAACCCAACAATCTGTAGAATACGGACAATGGAAGCTGACACGATGACCGAACACCAAGCCAATGATAAATTTTGTCAGTCGTTAAAGGAAATAAGGAAATGGCAAGAAATTTTTCGATGGACGGAAACCGTTTACCGATCTTGGTATGAACTTCCCAAATCAATTATAGACGTGTTAAAAAGATTCAGTTAAAATGTGGAAACAATTGGACGTTGCCGATTATATGTAACCTGTTGCGGAAACTTTAACACCGACTGATACGCCCCTGTGCTAATTTAAATTTAGTGCTTGCAATTTTACACCGGCTGATACGCCCCTGTGCTAATTTAAATTTAGTGCTTGCAATTTCTGTCTTTACCGGTGGTGCCAACCCAAACTCGAGAAATTGGGTATAAATACGAGCACCAGTTTTGGAGAAGATCAGTTTAGAATGTAGATCGGTAAAGCCAGAAATTGTAAGTACTATATTGTTGTTATTATTACTTTATTATTGATATTTGTTATTACTTGTAGAAATTTTCAACCCTATTTTTACGATCGAAGAATAAATACAAGTATTAGCTATTAGCCGTAACTCGTTTTAATTTTAAATACAAGTATTAGCTATTAGCCGTAACTCGTTAATTTCAAGAAAGAAAATCGTAAACGGTTAGAAATATTTCCGTCTATCGAAGTCGCATTTATAACATAACCCTTCAAGAAGCTACAGTTGAAGTCGATTCAATCATGGAACCGGATGACACCATCCCTGATTGTGTAGACGCAGTGATTGGGTGAGAAACGATCCAACGCCCTGGACTCGAAGTAGTGAACCAAAGATACGAAGTATACAGAATGGAAATAAATGGTCAGGAATGGACGAGGAATGGAATTATCGATTACAGAAATTGTTGAACGAATTGGAAAACCTAAGAAATTGTAGCCGATTGAGCCAGAGCTTTTACTTCGTCAGAATTCTCAAATTATTTAATAGAAGAAAGCATGGATTTGCATCTTATAGCTACGGGGGTCCCTACGTAAAGTTCGACGAATAACCGAGAAGAAAAAGAATGGATAACTATACTGCCAAAAGTTGAAGCTGCAATCAATGAAAGTAGGAACTCGACAATTCAATATACGCCGAATGCACTAATGTTTGGAAGAAAACAAAAATGACCAAAGTAGCTGCACTTGAATAACTCAGGCTGTGGCCGCAGAGGAAGGACGGAGATACGGTAATGTTAAAACCTTTCTCTTCTTTCTGTTTTTATTTGATGAAAAAAAATGATGACTGTTTTTATTTTTAATAATAAGAAGATGACGGCCGGGGGAGTCCCCCGTGCCAGCAAAAATAATGCCCGGGGACGGGGGAGCCCCGGGTCAGCAAAAATGATGCCCGGGGACGGGGGAGCCCCGGGCCAGCAATTATGATGCCCGGGGACGGGGGAGCCCCGGACCAGCTAGATTAATTAATTTCATTTTATTAACAGGTTTTCACCAAAAACAGTGACGAGGACGTAACAATCGCAGGATGGCCGTGTTAAAAGCAACGAAAATCATACAAAAGCCGACCCTGATCAGTATCTGAATACACCCGCATCAGCTAGACACGCAAGACCGCCACGAATGGAATAATGTTGGTAGAAATACGCTGATGAACAAGAAATCAATGGACGCCATGAATTCACCGGAAACTAGTTACGAGGACGTAACAATCGCAGGATGGCCGTGTTAGAAGCAATGAAAATCCTACGAAAGCCGACCCTGATCAGTATCTGGAGACACTGATCAACAAGATGGAAATTATACAAGAGCCGGTCCTGGCCAATGGAAATCCTACGAATGCCGACCCTAATCAGTATCTGGAGACACTGATCAACAAGATGGAAATTATGCAAGAGCCGGTCCTGGCCAGGACGTTTGAAACAAACAAATTATCAAATGTGTAAACTTGCTTTTATCTAAATTATCAAGTTGGTAACCTACTCCAGCTTGATAACCCAAAGTGAAAAGCAAGTTTAGAAGTTAAGTTTTTTTGAATGAAAATAAATTGAAGTATTAACGGTTATCCAGTGTTTTAATTCGAAGAATCATAGAGTGATTCTAACATATATAATTGTGAAGTCATATCTGGTGACAGAGCCTAAGAGCTGTTACCAGTCGCTGATAGAGCTTCATATCTGTCACCGAAGATAGACAGTAATGAAATGAAGTGTGATTATCGTTGGTCGAACCGAGGTTAACAAGGTAAATAATACCCCAAATAGACTGCGGGGGTGATTAATTTTGCAATATCCGAATATAATTTCCTTAGGGTTGTAATAAAAATCTTCCTCGAGTCCAGAGGTAACTCGGCAATTTTTGGTGAATTACCCAATTATACAGTAGAAAAATCTCTGAGTTAATTTTAGTTCGATGATCATCTTCTTTATAGAAGTAGCTCAAGGTACTTTAGGTGCGATTCATCCGAAGAATAAATATTGAATTAAATTTTGTAATAGTTAGTTATCTACTACAGTGTGGAAAGACCTGCTTTTCAAACACATTTGCGTTAGGGAATGAGCCACATTTTCGCACTAAAATTTGTACTAATTCCTGATTTATAGCATCAACTCTGTACTGTATAGTCGGAGGAAAATCAAAAAACTTTAAAAAATCATCCTTTCGTTTTAGGGGGGAGGGGGGGGCCAAATATCATTGGTCCTACACAATTCTGTTACTCATCGGAGATTTTTAATTTTTTGGTTTCATTTTGTTCATTTCGAATTTAGATTTGCTTGTAATTGAAAAAACACCTAAGACACGGAACTTTTACTGTCATCTTTTCCATCAAAAATAAATTAATTTCACCAAAATATTATTTATAAGTATGTAGATGTTTTCACTTTCGTATAAAACTGCGAAGCTGAAATTTTGCATCAACATAGTTTCGGTGTTTTGTAGATGACATAAAATCAAAGAATTTAAAAAAAGTCTGTATGTAGTATATGATGGGTGCCCCGAAGTTTTAACTTCATTCGCTCAGAACTCCGTTATTTAGGGTCGAAATTTTGATTATTTGATTTTTCTTGTGATTTCTCCAAAATCATGGATTTCTTTAGAAAAGTCCACAAGTCCTCGTTTACTTTCTACCTCTTTTTTAAGATTGCCTAACCTTGCACGCATATAGAAAGAAAACTCGAGGTAATTAAGGAAATATTGAGATGAAGAAAATTTTTTTTAAAACTTTTTTCCGTAACATTAATGGTTTAGAACTAAATGCAATTTTAAAGAAACTTTTAATAAAATTATTTAGTTAGAATTTGTGTCTAATGGCGCTCTGCAAAACTTTTAGATAAAATTGAAAAATAAAATATTAAAATTAAAAAAAAATAATGAAAACACCCTATTATGGAAGATGGCAAGTAAATTAAAAATCATCAATTTCGAAAAAATGCGGTAGTAGATAAATAATTTACGATTATAACGATAATAATGCATTTTTTATACGTATCCACTGACGTATTTATTATCGAAATTGACGATATTTAAGTTAATTATTTATTCAACAAAAAAATGTTATCAATTAGTTTAATTTTTATTTATATTTATCGATACCGATTTGTCAATAATCATGATAAATAGCTTTAGCTGTTTATTATAAACATTTCATATTTTGATGAAATTTTGAAAAAATATAATACGTCAAAATACCTACGTCAAATATGAGTTTTAGATTTAAGTAATAATCCTTCAACCTTCGGATATTGTATTGCTACAAAAATGTTACTTTCTCCCTTTTACTCGAAAACTTGAATCTTTATGCAATCAAGGATAAAAATCAAAAATTTGGGGGGCGACAACTACACATAAAAATTTTAATTATGAATAGAAAATTTCAAAATTCATAATATTACATTTTTGACAAGATCAGAGTATTAAAAGTTCACTTGAATGTTGTATTAAGGTCAGTGAAGGTAATTACGCCACCTTAAGCTTTGTCAATTTTTTAAAATTTTCCTGAGGATAGAGAGAAGAAATAAAAATAGGTACCACCAAGAGGAACTTCTTGGGTACAAGAAAAAAAATATTTGAGAGCTTTAGCTGTCTTTTCAATTCCAAAAGATGCGTTTTTCGAAAAGTTGGGAAACTGGCGTATTTACCAACCTATGCAGGCAATTGCGCCACCCAAATAAATTATTTAAATAAATTAATTTTACAGCAACTTTACTATAATAAATGCTTAAATAAAATATGTTACGAGTTTTTTTGTAATATACCGGGTGACCGGCCGAAAACTGAACATAGGGAAATAACATGGGAAATTGATTTTTTCTAAATTCCTGCTTCCCATTATAACTGATATGAATAAAAAAAATACCAAATTAAGAGAGTTTTTTTCCGCGCCTAAAGATACCAAACATTTAATATTTTGTTTTTTAATTATTGTTAAAAAGTCGATAGTAAAATTAAGAAATAGCGCTTCTTAAAAAAATATTAGCGGGCTGGGTCGTTGCATTACGTCTAATGTGCCGCATTGCTATTGTTTTTAAACTTTTTAAATTTGTTTTTATTTTAAAAATAATAAGAACGCAATTTGAATATTATTTTATTATAACAAGTTGACCAATATTAAAAGTTAAAAGTAGTTTTATTTAGTCAACAAAACCCAAGAATAAGAAAAATATCAATTGGATTATTAAATACTGAACGAAAGTAACCAAATAATAATAATATTATAACAAGTATTCGAATAACCCTCCATTCTGCACTAAACAGTAACCCAATCTATTATAAAATGATTCTCTTACATTTGCTAGCTGTCTAGCAGTAATTTGATTGCATTCTGCAAAGATCGCGTTCCTCAAAGAATCAATATTTGGGTGACGAGTTTTATAAATTTTGCTTTTAATATGACCCCACAAAAAGAAGTCACACCGTGCCAGATCAGGAGATCGGGCTGGCCAGTTTATAGCACCACCACGGCCAATCCATCGATTTGGATATGCTTGGTTTAAATAATCTCTAACGTTTACCCCAAAATGTGCTGGACAACCGTCTTGCTGAAACCAGACCTCATGGTGTTCAGAAGCTATTTCGTCTAACGCAGGACCAATATTATTTATAAGAAGATCTAAATACATATCTGAATTTAAATTTCCAAGTATTTCAAATGGACCAAGAACACGGTTATTATAAATGCCAGCCCAAATATTAATTTTTTGAGGATATTGTGAGCCGGTCATTAAATTTAGTCTCGGATTTTGTATAGCCCAATATTAGCGATGGTTTTGTACATTTGGCTCATTGTTTAATGTAAATGTACATTCGTCTGTAAAACATATTTGTTTCAGAAAGTTTCGGTTTCTGTTAGCACGTTCTTGCATTTTCTCACAAAATACAAGCCTGGATTCTTCGTCAAACAAAAATATTTCTTGATGACATTGATATTTAAAAGGATGGTACTTGTGCTTTTTTAAAATTTTTCGAACATTTTCTCTACCAACATTACACTCAGCTGCAATGGATCTAATACTTGCATTTGGATTCGCAGAAATTAAACCTAATATAGTTTCTTCCAATTCATGGTTGTTTCTCTGATATCCTATTTAAAAAATAATGATAAGACAACTTCAATTAATAATTTTGGTTAATACCTTTATTTAAATTTGTCCAAGTATTACCAGTGTCTTCAAATTTCTTAATTATATTCTGTATGGCCGATATTGATGGAATTTGGCTATTATTAAATTTAACAGAAAATAAGTCACGTATTTGGCGTAAACTATTACCGCTGTAATAATATTTTACCATGAAAACTTTTTCTTCAGCAGACCACTTCATTGTTAAAAAAATTAATTTTAATCTGTCAAAGTAACTTTTGTTTGTAATATTTGGCTTTCATACAATAGCAATGCGGCACATTAGACGTAATGCAAAGACCCAGCCTGCTAATATTTTTTTAAGAAGCGCTATTTCTTAATTTTACTATCGACTTTTTAACAATAATTAAAAAACAAAATATTAAGTGTTTGGTATCTTTAGGCACGAAAAAAAAATCTCTTTAATTTGGTATTTTTTTATTCATATCAGTTATAATGGGAAGCAGGAATTTAGAAAAAATCAATTTCCCATGTTATTTCCCTATGTTCAGTTTTCGGCCGGTCACCCGGTATAGGCTTATTTATGAAAAAAATACCTTTATTTTTTTAATGTATTGACGCAAAGTCCTTCTTGAAATGCCATAAGAGTCCGATGCTGTTTTCACCGACATGGTATTTGATTTCACATTGGCCAATGCTTTTTTAAAATCATCCTCAACCCATTTATTGCGTGGAGGAGACATAGTCAATCCTAATAAACACAAAAATAAATCCCAAAATACGTAAGAACTTAATAATAATAATGCATGGCGTAATTGCCAGCCATTACTACTTCATGAATAAACTAATTTTTCTGTGCGTTGAAATTATTTATCACCAGAAAGTGATACATATTCTTGAAGAGCATTAAATATACAACAAAACAAGTACATGCAAAATTTTTACCACGTCAAAAATAATGCATGCACACAAAAGTAAATGCTTGTCTTACTTACATCAACAAAATCGTACACCGCCATTAACAACAAAAACAGTTGACAAACTCAAGTTAGCCGTCAAAATCGGATCATTTCTGTTTTATTGACTAAGGCCCGCTTTTACAATAGTCGGTTAAGTCTCAGTTACTTTACACTGGTGATAAATCTAACATGTGTCCAATGAGAAGACGTCAAACCTCAAATTAAACACCAGTGTAAAGTAACTGAGCCTTAATCGACTATTGTAAAAGCGGGCCTAAGAATGTTGTGCCTAAAGGTACAGCGTGGAGTATATTTCGAAAATTTCATTTATTACCGGAGATATTTGAAGGTGACGTAATTAGCTGCAGTGGCGTAATTACCCTCACACACCTTATTTAACGTTAAGAAAAGATATTGTCCCAAAAATATGATTTGTTCGGATATTGGATATCAGGGGACGTGTTAAAGAAAGTTGATCCCGCAATTGAACCAATCTAATGTATCGTAAGTCTGGGGATACATACGTTAAAATTCGACGTTTTAAAGTATTAACAACTCCCATTTTTTGGTTGAGGGGGTGTGCTGAGTGGTAATTTAATACTCGATCTGTGGATGAAGGTTTCCTGTATAGGTCCGTGTGAAGAGTGCCATCCTGGTGTCTAAATATCAATAAGTCCAAAAACGGAATGGTACACTCCACCTCTAACTCATGTGTGAATTTCAGGTGGGTTGCGAAGCTATTCAATGTCTCCAAGCAAAAATTCAACTTATCTGATGGTATAGCCGTCAAAATATCATCAACATATAATATAAGAAAAGGTATATTAAAGTCTATAGAACCCATGAACTACATCAGAAGGTCATTCATAACGAAATTTGCAAATATGGGGCTACATGGATCTCCCATAGTTGAACCAAATAGTTGTGAGTAAAATACTCCGTTGAACTGGAAATAACTGTTATCGAAAATTGTGGTTACCAATTCAAGGAAGGTATTATTAGGAATGTTGGTGTATTCAGATATATGTAAGATCCCAATTATTAGTTAGGGAGGCAATTACTGTCTCTTTTGACACATTAGTGAAAAGGAAAGTAACGTCGAACGATACCAACGTGTAGTTTTTGGGGATAACCGAGCTGTTAATGATGTTAACGGCATCCATGGAATTTTTAACGTTTAAGGGGAAGCTTAGTATAACATTGTTAAGAATGGAGTTGACAAATTTGGCCAATTGAATGGAGGGAGACTATATGCAGCTTATAACTGGTCTCAATGGGATGCCAGGTTTGTGTGCTTTTGGTAGTCCGTAAGCTCTAGGGGGTCTAGCATTATATGTCGAAAGATTTCTTTTTTCCCATTTATCGATTTTTCCCGTGTCATGAAGTTTTTTGATCATTTTGTTAAATCTCTTCTGGATTGAGTCAGTAGGATCTTTTTGTAGTTCTTTGTAAGTAGAGGGGTTGTCAAATAAACTTTTCATTTTATTCATGTACTCCGATTTATTCATTATTATTACGCAAGAGTTACCTTTGTCTACTTTAAGGATAACTATGTCTGGATTCTCTTTTAGAAACTTTTTAGTTTTGAAAATTTGTCTTTTAATAACGTTGTTTTCAATTTTATTTCCTTTATAGCAAAAGTTTTGGGTTATATTAAGAATCCTGCTACGGAGTTCGACTTTTTCTCCTTGTAATACATGTAAATTTGACAGAATGTGATCTAACTCTAATATTTTGACAAGTTGATAATAACTAACTCAATATTTTGACAAGTTATATGTGTGTTGTGGTAATTTCATTTTAAACTTTGGTCATGAGCCGTTATATTAGTGTATATATTCACTATAATGTGTTACAAAAGAAACATTTTACATCTGTTTTGAGAGGTGACATATTTTTAAATTCATATTGTATTTTTCACTTTCTTATGTACATTTTTCTTATTACAGTCTTGAAAATGACCCCGATAGAGGGTCGAAACTAGTCGATTCAAAACATAGTTTTTCTTTAACACGTCCCCTGATATCCAATATCCGAACAAAAAGTTGTATTATTTAGGCAATAAATTAAATAATAAATCCCCCCCCCTCTTGATCCTTGGGATATTTTTTTCCTTCTTTCTTCTTTCATGTGCTCTATCCGGTCTCCCTGACGTTGACGATTACTATGGCAAACGCTTCTCTATCCTCCGCCAAGCGAAAGAGGTGTTCAACATTTTGCATGCCAGTCCAATCTCGGATATTTCGAAGCCATGACTGCTTCTTCCTTCCACTCCGCGTTGACCTTCGACCTTCCCCATTAGTATACGCCACAGGAGCCCATATTTGTCACCTCTAAGAACGGGTCTAGGACAATTAGGCGCGGCCGATTAGGCGCGAACTCAATTAGGCGTGGACCCAATTAGGCGCCGTGCCATTTAGGCGCGGATACAATTAGGCGCAGACCATTTAGGCGCAGACCTTTTAGGCGCCAAGCCATTTAGGCGCCGGCCATAAACAAATTAAATTGTTAATCTGTTATAAGTCTGTATTTATTTCCCCTCTTCCATGTCTTTGCGGCCGATTTAACTTTTTGCGAAGATTTATTTGTTTTTAATTATTAGTTTTCTAAAGAAATATCAAAAACTAACCTAACGACAGATCTACCTCTTCGCGGAAGATCCACCTCTTTGCGGCCGATTTAACTTTCTGCGGAAATTTATTCAGGGTTCCCACTGAATTTTCTAAAGCAAATTCCCTGACATTTCCAGGTTTTCCCTGACAAAAATTTAAATTTTCCCTGACATTTCGATAAATTTCTAAATAAAAAAGTAACTCGAGAGAAAATATAATATAAAAATACAAAAAAAAATATTTATTTAACACAACTATAAAATTAAATTTTCTTCCGTAAATTTTCAATTTTCGAGCTTATCTCTAAATTTTTAATTTTACATTCGTCGTCTATTTTCTGTCGTTTTGCCTCTAATGCGTTTATTTCTTCGAACACTCGTTTCTTAGAGGCTTGAGTTTTCACCCTTGTTTCGTCGTTCGTCGTGGATGACTTCGCGTTATCCAGAGCAGCTCTGTACCTTCCACTCGAGAGCTGACAAGAATTTATTAGTTCCTGAGAAATTGGTACACAAAGAGGACCTCCAGCTAGATTTATAGTATTGTACACTACTCGCTGTGCTATTAAGGTCCTCTCATGCATGTTTTCAATCAACATATCTTTGTTGATCGAAAACCCACTTTCAACAAATGCATTTCCATGGGATAACACAAAAATGATCTTGCAAACTATCCATAAATATTTATAGGAATCAAATTTAGGTTCGATGAGAGTCCAGTAAAACGAATCTAACCTCTTCGCACCATCATAAAGCTTTATGGCCTCAATTTCGTTAGCACAAAATAACTTGAATTGGGTTGAGCAGCTTTCCGCTACATTCGACGTTATTTTATTGTTGTCAAATAATATCTCCAATGTTAGGTGCATTCGTGACATTGCTTCTGAAACATTGGAAGATATTACAGAAGGGTCCAAACACGAAATCGCTTTTACAAATTTGCTTTTTATAGGACTCTTCTGTAAAATTTTTTGAATTGTCGCAACCACAAATGCACGTACTTCCTGTAAAAACACAACTTTGTAGTCTTTTTCAGATGCTTTGCATTCCTTGATGAATTTTCGTGTAGCAAATCCAATTGAAGTTTGCATAAAATCCAAAAAATTATCCTTCTTCTCAAAATCTATTTTCGAGTATAACCTTGGGTCATCTGGAATCACTTCTTTCTTTAAAATTATACTCAACAATGACAACAGAAGATTCTTAATATCACCATATAGGAAGGGTGCAAGCGGATTTCCACTTTGGTATTTCGTCAAAAAAACTTCAAGAAGTGAGGCCATTCTTTCGAAAAATGATATTTTGCATAATATCAATTTATCCTTGCAAGCCCTTTTAACATTATTGACAGATGTCGTTGATGGCAATTTAATACTTTTATGTTGAACATATTCAGAAACATTGTTAAAAACTTCCAGCGCTCTTTGTGCCGCGTTTTTCCCTTCTACCCACCTTGTTTGGCAAAATTTCAAAGGAAATTTTTGAGAACCTAAAATATCAAATTATATTATAATATTTAAATTAATTGTTCACGTTCAACTTACCTGTCATTTTTATAAAATCAGCTCTACGAGCAGGGCTATCTTTAAATAACCAGTATAGCCCTCTTAGAGTTGCATCTACATTCCATTCGGAGGCTTTGTGGCCGGTTTGTAGAGAACCATGTATCACATGTAAACCACATGATCCTAAATCTAACAAATTACAGTTGCCATCTTCAACAAACAAATCTAAGAATTTCCAATTAACGTTTGGTCCATCCATCGAAATTTGTAGTATGTTCTCATCTTTAAGGACTGAAGAAATCGCGTCTTTAAAATGGGATTTTACATTTTCAGCAGTAGCCCTACCTTCAATGAAAGTTGACGTAAAATAGCTGCATTGAACTTGATTTATTTGATAGTCCCAATATCTTACAGCAATATCCATTTGACGCTATTTTGTTCAAAGATTCGTCAAAACACAGGGTATAATAATTGCATCCCCTTAAGTGTTTCTCCAAAATGCTTTGGAAATGAGGAGCCAAACCAAAAACAACCATATAAGCTGCCTTGGTTGCCCCAAAAATCATACGGCTTGCTATGGTGGAATCTGCAAACATATGTTTCATAATTTCTATCGACTTACTAGCACTGTTGAAAGACATGTGCGAATGTATCATTTGAAATGCCCATAATATTTCAGCTCTTGTAACTTCTGATCTGTTACCATAATCATCTAATGTACGATTTGTTGTTGTAGTTATACCTGTAGTAGTTGAATCCTCAATTACTACTACCGCTTGCTCGTAACTGCTACTAGTGGGAACTACTACTTCATTGTCGGAATTTAATTTGCTGGACTTTTGAAAAAACTGTTTAATTGATGTAGAAGGGTTAATTTTACTGGTATGCTGCTTGCTTTTTAAATGACTTGTTACAGCTCCCTTGCCCATATTGTTTAGAGAAAACGATTTTTTACATACTTTACAATAAGCAGATGCTTGATCATCTTCTACTTTCCTAATAGAGGACCACTCTGGTAGATCTGCATTATCAGTTAGCCAACGATCATTAAAATATGTCCTTCTTGATTCCATCTAATTAAATTATTAATCGATTAATATTACAACAAAATTAATTAATACAACAAAAGATTAAAAATTATAACTTACTATAAAATAAAAAAAACGTATTATTATTTAACTTTTTAAACGCTGCACAACACTTTTGTTCACTAATTGAATTGTTCACTATATTATACTCTCTTATCCTATGCTATACTACAATTTTTAAATTTAAAAATTATTACCAATTTAAAAATTACATATTACCAATTTAAAAATTACGTATTACCAATTTAAAAATTACGTATTACCAATTTTAAAAGTTTTTCCCTGACATTTTTTAAATTTCGTTTAATTTTCCCTGACATGGCGCTAAAAATCAAAAATTCCCTGACTTTTCCCTGACAAAATGAGGCAAATCTGAAATTCCCTGACATTTCCAGGTTTTCCAGACGAGTGGGAACCCCGTTATTTGTTTTTAATTATTAGTTCTCTAAAGAAATATCAAAAACTAACACTAACCTAACAACAGATCCACCTCTTTGCGGAAGATCCACCTCTTTGCGGAAGATCCACCTCTTTGCGGCCGATTTAACTATTTGCGAAGATTTATTTGTTTTTAATTATTAGTTTTCTAAAGAAATATCAAAAACTAACACTAACCTACCGGCAGATCCACCTCTTTGCGACCGATTTAACTTTTTGTGAAGATTTATTTGTTTTTAATTATTAGTTTTCTAAAGAAATATCAAAAACTAACACTAACCTACCGGCAGATCCACCTCTTCGCGGCAGATCCACCTCTTTGTGGCCGATTTAACTTTTTGCGAAGATTTATTTGTTTTTAATTAGTAATGGACTTTTGTGATTTTTAAAAATAAATGCAGACTTATAACAGATTAACAATTTAATTTGTTTATGGCCGGCGCCTAAATGGCACGGCGCCTAAACGGTCTGCGCCTAATTGTATCCGCGCCTAAATAGCACGGCGCCTAATTGGGTCCGCGCCTAATTGAGTCCGTGCCTAATCAGCCGCGTCTAATCGGTCGCGCCTAATCGGCCGCGTCTAATCAGTCGCGCCTAATCGGCCGCGTCTAATCAGTCGCGCCTAATCGGCCGCGCCTAATCGGCCGCGCCTAATTGTCCGGATCCCGCACCGACTATATGTAACACCGTGTCATTCTTTGTCTCAACTTAAGGTTCAAGTTGTCGTCACAGAGAAGAGAACGCACATTATTAAAAGCAGTTCGAGCCATCTCTATTGGAGTTTTTATCTCTACGTCCGGATCCAGTTCTTCCGTCACAATGTTTCCTAGATACTTAAATTTAGTTACGCATTCGATTTGTTGGTTTTTTTACTTTAGTGTGGCGCCCGCCCGAGTGGTCTTGGCGGCTGACTATCAGGAATTTTGTCTTTGCAATATTGATTGTGAGACCTAATATTTCACCCATTTCGCTAATCTTATCCAATAATAGTTGTAGATCTTCGATGGAATCTGTTAGAATGACCTTATCATCTGCGTACCTAATAGTTGTTATTGGCGTTCCATTTATCTTTATACCTAAATGTGGCAGTTCTTCCAGCGCCTCTTTGAAAATTCTATCGGAGTATAGATTGAATAACAATGGTGATATTATCTAACATTATCTAATGCAGTTGCAGCATTTTTTTATCTTGATAGTTTAAGCGTTGAAGACATTCACAGTCGCGGATCACAACTATAGGCTAGTGTCCACTTGAGACAAAATCTAGAGAGAAAGTCTCGAGATTGGTCTCAGGGTGTTGTCCATTTGAGATCACTTACGCTCTCGAGTCTCCACAGTTGTGGAGACTCGACAGTCTCGTGATCAGCAAAATTTCGTGTCTATTTGAAAGTGAACTCATAGTAGTTTGTGGTCAGTTGTGTGACTTGATCGCAAGCTTTTTATTTTTATTAATATCTATTTTTTTCCAAATGGATTCGCATCAGGCCCTAGCTTTACTAATTGCGTATAAAATTGTGAAAAAACGGAAAGTTAAAAAAAGGAGTGTTGGGTAAGAAAATGGGTTGATTGACAAAATGAATTTGGAGCTTGTTCAACACTCGTATATGAGTTACGATTGGAAGATGCACAACAATTTAGAATTTTTTTTCATGTCTGCAGTGCAATTTGAACAGCTTTTATATTTGGTAAAGCACCAGCTTGTCAAGCAAGGTACAAAATTGCGTGATGCATCCTCCATACCTTCGGAGTTGTTCATGATGTTATTCTGGTATGATAGGTTCGTTATAGTATATAATTTTTTTGATTATGCAAGGCCTTTATGGTTTGCCCTTGTTTTTCACTAAGAATTGCAAAAAATAATAACAGTTTTTATTGTGTTTTTTTGATTACATTTTTTTGCTATGTATCAGGCCAAATGCAGTACTTAACTATAAAACCCTATTTTTGTAACTTGAGCAGATATAGCAGTCTTATACATAGATAAGAGAGAGTTGTAAGAGGGAACATGGAAATGAGTTGTGCTAAAAACATTTAATCATTTCACATAGCAAAGACCATCTTAAGGGTCAAATTTTTGAAAGAAACATAATATTTTGAGTCGTTACCCCATTTCGAAAGGATCGCAAGAAATTCAAAATTCTACAAGATAACGAAATAAAACTTCAAATATCTCCCTCCAGGCAATAAAATTTTTGATAAAAATTTATTATTTTTGATATGATGAGAAAAGTCAAAAGCTCCTAGACGTTCTAGATATTTTTCACGTAGTCAAATCTAAATACGAAATTAACAAAATGAAACCAAAAATCCTTCCGTACATAATAAAATTTATTGTAGGAACGAAGAACTTCTTTGCTGTTACAGAGCATCGAGGCTTTGCCACATATCTCCTTCATCTGGATCGCGGAAAGCTGGCTGTGAAATTTGGAGGTTTATTGATCTCAGAGTTGAGTGCATCGAGACGCTCTTTGTCCGAAATATTTTGCTAGTGCGTGTATACATCTGTTACCACTTTGGAAGCGACTCTTTCTTTATTTCTTTTGTCAGATCATTATTGTCTTCAATAATCTTAGATCCCAGGTATTTGAAACATTGTACCCTTTTAAAGTTATAATTATCTATTGTGACATTCTGACCCACTCCGTCTCTGAGTGAGAGTCTATTTTGAAACATGTATTTTGTATTTCCGTTAATTTTGGGAGTAACTCCATTTTCTTTACATATAGCTTGACGTAGCTTTGTTTTTTTGCATGGAAGGGCTACTACTGGTGGGTATGTGAGATTTCTACTCACTAAAACCACTTCCCTTAGTGAAACGCAGTTTCAGTTGGAGAACAGGGGTGTCTGGATTCGCCATCAGGCATTCCGACTGCGCTGGAGTTGGGAAGTCCCTTTCGAGGTTGATCTGTTGTATTGTTTGGCCCTTTCGGGACTTTTCTCTTCTTTTGTCGAAATTGTTTTAGTTAGCCCTTTGCTTTTCTATCTGGTGTTGCTCCTTGTCGGCAATTAATTTTTTACCCATGATTTCCACAGTTTTCCAGTTTGATCGACTATCGAGCATCTTCGAGATGATGTTGCCTGTCGTCTATCTCTGTTTTCCCCTTTACCATAGCATTTTGCTAGTGAGCCCACTCAAACACTGTGTGCTGTTGTGAGTCTTCTTCTCCACATGAGGGGCAAACGTTTGTAGGTGCCCTCATGAATCTGTGCAAGTACTTTTAAGAACATCCATGGCCCGTTACTAGTTGAGTCAACTCGTAAGAGATTTCTCCGTATGTTCTATTGACCCATCCTTTTATTCTCGGGACTAGTCAATGTGTCCACCTGCCTTTGTCGTTAACGTCACATCGACTTTGTCAAGTCGCGATGGATTTTACTTTCAGCACTTTGATGGTGTTAACCGGATCGTTGTACTTGTTTTGTGTTCAAGTGCCAGTAGGTCAATTGGGGATCAACGGCGCAATCACCAGCTCCGCAACGGTGAACACAGTCCTGTAGGCTTGTGCCACCCGAAGTGCGGTCTTTCTCTGCCCCTGGGTTACTTTCTGGAAGTACTTCTTTTTAGTTAGGGCTTCCGCCCTTATTGGTGCCTAGTGACAACATCACTAACTGGGCCATTCTGGGCAGGACTGAATTATGCAATTCAATGCGGCAGTGGTGGCAAGTGCTTTCTCGACCACGAGGATATTTTTATCAATGTACTACACTCCCAGTATACGAATAACATTTGCCTGAAGTTTATAGATGCACACTTTCTTCTGCCTATATTCTTTAGTTTTTAATTGTCCCGCTACTTGAAAATGATACTCTATCCTGCAAGTAGCTGGAGACGAATGTTGTAGGTGTGGGGGAATATCCCTCTTCTCTCAAGTTCCCCAAAATATAATTCCAGCCGGCCGAGTTTAATGCATTTTTTACACCCAATGCAATGTTAGTAAGAGTCCGTATTTCCTGATCATAGGAGTGACGCTTTTGGCTTTGATTACTATTTTCGAAATTTCTTCCAGCGCATATATCGTGGGTCTCTTTTTGATGAAACCGCATTGGTGTTCTGACAGCCCTCCAGTAGAATCTATTTGCGCCTGGAGTCTTGGAAGTAGCTATTTTCTGAATGTCTTGCTAATATGGTTGAGAAGGCAGAGGAGTCGATATGATGACGGATAGTCCAAGGGTTATTTCTTTTCGTATAAGGGCTAGGTTTGCCTCCTTCAAGTTAGCCGGGTAGTTCCCCTCTCGAAGGATTGTGTTAAACATCTCTAGCAGGATCTCAGGTTTCTTGGCACTTATGTGTTTTATGATGATGGCCGGAATCCTATACGGGACGGGCGCCTTGTTGTTCGTCATTATTTTCGTGGCTGCCTCCAGCGTTTCTTTCTCCCAATCTGCTTATGGTTACCTGGTAATCTTTTCCCCTAAGATCACGATTGAGATCTTCGAACAGATCTAACAAACATATTCTTGTGCTGTCGCTGATTTGGACCTTTTTCTGGTATTCTGCAGTGGCAGCTCGTGACTTCTTCCAATGGGTGGGCGCAAATTTTAAATAAAAAGGAAACATAAATTTGCTTATTTACTTACAAAATAATTCAATTCCAGAAGTTTTATTTTACACACTATTATCTTAAACGGGGGGGGAGGGGTGCAGCAAAGTAAAGCAGTATCATAAAACATTTTTTAATATCTTGCCAGAAAACCAACTGCAAAAGAGACTCCCCCTAGTCTCTGAAGCTTCCTATTTTTTTGAACTTCATTTGCAATGGTGGATCGCGACTCTTACTTTGTATTTTTGTGGTGTTTTTTTCGTCAACGATTACAGACAAACGCGTACACCGCTTTAGTTGAAATTTTATACACTAGTTTGAAGCAACTGTCTAAAGACCTGATTAGAGTTTGGTTGAAAACTATCCATTTTTAACCCATTTTTTATAAGAATGAAAATTGCTAAAAAGCAGTGCCGTTTCCCAGTGAAACATAATATGATGATGAAATTCATAAAGATTATTTTTCCACGTCTTAAGATACTCAACACTTGATATTTTTCTCTTAAATTATTGTTAAAATACAAAAATAAAATAAGCGGTTATAAGAAAAAATGAGTTACCTTGTACATATAAATAACATACAACAAATTACAAATTAAATTTGGTAATTTTGATATGTCAAAGTGAGTTATGTATTTATCGAGTTAAACAGTTGACTCGAAACAGTGGACGCAGGACACCTGGGGTGGGAAAAGCCATTGCCATTATTATCGACATAATATATAAATAGCCTAAATGTATCTGTTTGTCTATTACGTTAAATGGAACCAATGATCCGTTCCTTCAAGGAACAATTACAAGATTACAATTACAAGGAACGAAGAACCAAGGAATGTAATTGCCTTGGTTGTGCGGCCTATAGGCCGCACTGGTGGAGGATAAAAGTTACTTGAGGTACTTCTTTGCAAAATTTTTACATAGAAGTTTTATTTTTGACTTCAATAAATTAAGGCTAAATATTATGTTTTAATAATTAATTTGTGTACTGAATATTGAATTAAAATTTTAATTTAAATTTGGGGGTAGGAGGTAAAAAACAATTTAATTTCGTGAATCTATTAAATTGGAGGAGGGTTGATTAACTAACCTGATCATCTGTGAAATAAAAGAAATTTTTAATGTTTTAAATATGTGCTACCATTTATAAGCAGTAAATACAAAAAATAGTTTATACCTCAATTTTCAAAAAAATATTAGTTTCCCCTTTGTGCTTAGTAGGGCAGGGACAGAATAGTTCATTTCCCCATCCCGTGAAGAACTTGTAGCGGTCCTAGAATTAGTTCACGATAAATAGAAGTTCCGCGCTACATAAACTAATCGCCTCAGCAGCGCAGTTGTTTAAGCGCACGTATTCACAGCTAATACGTCTGGGTTCGAATTCAAGTTGAGGAACATATTTTTCAGCATACCATCTTGCTAAAAACTTTTCTAAATAATTCAAGAGCGACTGACAGTGAAGCTTTGGGGCACAAAATTTTGAAGCGGCTTTACATATATAGTATAGCGGTCCTAAACAAAATAAATAATTTGATTAAAAAAATAATTTCCAGAAGAAAATTATAATACGTAGCGCCGAGGATGATTTTTGTAACTTAAGCGCCAAATAGACAGTTTTATCAATTTTCTGTTAGCTATTGGGATTTTACACTACCGATGATGGCGCTAGCGTCAACTTCAATGTCTACGTTAACGGGTATACCTCAGTAGAATGTTGATTTGTTTATACGGGTGACACGGATGTAAAATTTGTAATTATCGATTACAATTAAAGATTAAACACTGCACTGAATTAAAAATCTCACAAAAACAAACTCAAACACTATTAACACACGTTAAAAGAAACTGAGGTATACTCGATCGGGTAGTTACAATTGCTGTCGTATGGTGGCGTTTGGTTAATGTAAAATCCCAATAGTCTTAATTTCAGATTTCAAAATTTTCTTCGTCAAGTAAAACAAGACTTGCAAAAATTATAACTAATCTTGAAATCAAATTATCATCGTGTAAAAAACATATCACTAAATATATTACAAAAGTACTATAATCTGTGGTACTATGTAGGTACGTATGTACTGATTGCACGTGTGTTATGCAGGTTGCCTAGTAATGTCAAATATCCTCATAATTTTGTTAAAAACTGCATCGACTGCATCTGCCATCTGCCGTATGGTGCGTTTAGGAACGTTGACAAGGTTGCCGGTAAACGTCAAAAACATATAATCGCAGCTATTAGGTTACAAATAATTTTTAAAATAATGAACCAACTAATAAAGCATCGATAATAATCACCACGTGTACTTTTGTGAGGTGTCCCTAACACGTGTCTTTCAATATTTTCCTTTAATGTTACAGTGAAAAATGTATCAATTTAGAATTTTATTTGTAATTCTTGCAAATTTAATTTTATTAACAACTGTGAGTTGTGACAAGCTTTCGACTGAAAGCAACTTTCCAAGTTGTAAATCATGTAAAAGTTTTGTTGAGTTGTTCAAAAAGGTAAGTTTATTTGTTTACGTAAACTTGAATTAATATTCACTTTTTAGGCTATGGAAAAAACCTCGAAAGGTAAATTTGAAGGTGGTGATGCTGCTTGGGAAGAGGAAAAGTTGGGAAGTTATTCTCAAAGTGAAGTAAGGCTCGTGGAAACTCAAGAATTAGTATGTGCCGATGTTGACGAAGGAAAGGACCAATGTTATACATTTAATGAGCAATATGACAGTATTATTGAAGATTGGTGGTTTAATTACCAATCAAAAGAAGAAAACTTATTTAAATATTTATGCATAGATAATATTAAAATTTGTTGTCCCGATTTGCATTATGGACCAAATTGTTTGCCATGCTCGGGATATCCAGATCAAGTTTGTAGTAATAATGGGAAATGTAAAGGATCTGGTACTAAAAAAGGAAATGGAAAATGCCATTGTGACATCGAATATGAAGGCGAAAAATGTGATCAATGTGCTTCTAACTATTACGAATCTTATAGGGATAACAATAAACTTTTGTGTTCAAAATGCCATGTTTCGTGCGATGGAAAATGTGCTAAAGAAGGTCCGGCAGGTTGGTATAACAATTTCATAACAATATTAGATCACCATTACAATTAATCGTTTGTAGGTTGTGCAAATTGTGTAAACGGTTGGATAATGGATAAAGAAAAGGGTTGTTTAGATGTTAATGAATGTGCAACCATAAAGCCAGTTTGTAATCCTCTTCAATTTTGTGTTAATACCGAGGGATCTTATCGCTGTTTAGAGTGTGATAATTCTTGTTTAGGTTGTACCGGGGACGGACCTGATATGTGTATTGCTTGTGCAAATGGTTTTACATTAATAGAGAATGTTTGTGTTGGTATAATCAAATTACTACTGTAAGTTTCTAATATATTAAGCCATATTTTTTTAGATTCTGACCAAGAACAAAGAAGACAGCATGTTTTTTTAACAAGATATCTAACTTATCTGGGATTATGCATTGCTACATGCATTATATTTCAACGTAACGTCGTGTTGGCTGCTATAATTGGTTTAGCTGTTGGAGTATATATATCTGTATCGGAATATATGTTAAACACACCTCCAGTTCCCAATGCTACTGATTTTGCACAAACTTTAGGTTTGTAATTGTGAGACTTATTAGAAAATTTATATTTATTTATTACCGAAAAATATTGTGATGTTACCTTGTTTACCTTAAATGTTTAGTGAATTTCCAAGTATTGCTAATTTTAAATTCCATTTATACAAACAGAATTTTTTACGTGACTGTAAAATTACTAATTTTACAATTTTCTAGCCAAGCTAATGGTTTCTGCATAAGATTTTTTATGTACAACCTTCTACACTTCTTCAAAATACATTAATGTATCTAATAGTGTTGTGATATTACAATGTTTAAAAATGTAAAACCTGAAGTCTAGCATTTTATTGTATGTGAAACTCAGTGACGTGTTCAAAGTTTTTAGTTGAATGTTTAATTAAATTTCATTAAAAGAATTAGAAAGATATTGTAGTTTTCAAATTGTAGTTGACAATAGTCTTAAAATTCCACTTGGAAATACTTTTTCATTTTCTCAGGAAGTTGCTCAATGACTACGGAGTTAACAAAGACTTAAAATGTAATTGGACAGCACGTTAATTCATAGAAGTTTATTTAAACAGTTTTTTTAAATGACCCAACATCAAACATAGTGCTTCTAAGATTAAACATCGAAAGAGATTGTGATGGATCAAACTCTGTAATTAAGTGTAAGATATATAGAGAAGTAGTAGGGTCATTCCATCTCAAATCGACAAAAAAATAGGTAAAATTGACTCGACCCCGACCAAAATTAACAAAACTTGGTACACACCATCGTAGTAAGAAATAAAAAACACAAATTTAAGGATTTGTCCAAAAAGGCATTCGTTTCCTTGTTTTGGTTTTTCAAAATGTCAAAAAGTTGGTGTGTAGACTTTTAGAAAAACGGCTGTAATTTCATCCACGGTGGTCTAAATTTAAAAATAAAAAATGTTCTGTAAAGGTAAACGAACCTTCTGTTCAAATATTCAATCACATTTTATATTTTCAACCCTTAACTGGATTAATTTTTTAATATTAACCCTATTTCAACCCCTATTTCTAAAGGGGTCTTTTTTTGGTTACTTCTTTTACAATTTTTTTGTACAAATGTGCTGAGCATGCGTACCAAATTTCATCATGGGATGAGCATGGGTTCGGTTACTAAAAATTAATTAAGTAGAGGCAGAAACGGACAAACATCAGTTTTTCGCCGATTTCTCAAGTTTCTTTGAACTTTATGACAAAATAGTTGAATATAAAATTAAAGCCAATTAAATTCTCTACAAAAAAATATTTACACATATTTTTCGTCAGATTCGTATTCACATAGCAATAACAGCTCAAAGTATAGCTAAGTTGTGCGACCTCCGTTATATTTATATAAAATGGTCGGAATCGATTTTCAATTAATTGTATAGATTTTCATCATAAATATTTATTATCCGAATATAAGTTGACCACACCATCCCTAATTTTGATAAAAAATTTAGCATAATATGACAATGCAGTTAAACCAAAAAGGCATTATTTGATTTTTTTCTAAACTTAATTTGTTTCCATGATAAGGCCAGCTAAAGCGACACTTTTCAGTTTACCCCTCTGTGTATAACTTTGGAACTAATGAACATAGAGGGCGGATGTTTCTTCAACAAAATTATTAGTTTAGATTGCCGGAACAAACTATTTTAATTGAGAGTTTTGCACCCCCCCCCTCAAAGGGGTATCTTTTTTCCCTAAAAATTAATATATATTATTAAGACTAACATTGTTAACCTGTGCACCAAATTTCATTTTGGGCGGACAATTGCAGATTGAGAAAAAAATATATATAACTTACTATTTGATAAGTTATATAATAATCATTTACTCATCATTTGATAAGTTATATATACTTGTTTGCTCAATCTGCAATTCTCGGCCCACAATGAAATTTGGTGCACAGGTTAACTATGTTAGTTTTAATAATATATATTAATTTTTTGGAGGAAAAAGGGACCCCTTTGAGAGGGGGTGCAAAACTCACAATTAAAAAAAAAATTGTTCCAGCAACCTAAACTTATAAGTTTATTGAAAAACAATGAGCCCTCTATGTTTATTAGTTCCAAAGTTACACACCCTGATGTTCGAGGGTGTAAACTGAAAAGTATCACATTTAGCTGGCCTTAACATGGAAACGAATTAAATTTACAAAAAAAATTAAATAATGTAGTTTTGGTTAACTGCATTGTCATATTATGATAAAGTTTTTATCAAAATTAGGGATGGTGTGGTCAACTTATATTCAGATAATAAATATTTATGATGAAAATCTATACAATTAATTGAAAATCGATTCCGACCATTTTATATAAATATAACGGAGGTCGCGCAACTTAGCTATACTTTGAGCTGTTATTGTTATTAGAAACGAGTGCTTTTTTGGGCAAATCCTTTAATTTGTATTTTTTATTTCTTACTAAGATAGTGTGTACCAAATTTTATCAAATTAGGCATGGGTCAAGTAAATTCATAATTCGATTTGAGATGGAATGACCCAGAAACCAAATTTTTTTCTTTTGTGTCCAAATACCTGACAATTTTGTTAAAAAATTAAACATCGAAAAATTTGATTTTTACCAAGATAACAGATAATTCAAAAGGAATTTTTGATACAGCATAAAATTATCAAAACACGTCCCCAAGAGCACATATCTGAGATAAATAGTTTAGGCATGAGACTCTTTCGTAGTTGCCCTCTCGATTCGTCAATTTTCAGATGAGGTTCCCGTCCACTGGACCGACTTTCAACCGACCGACTCAGCTTGAACCGACCGAATTTCAACCGACCGACTTTCAACCGACCGCCTTTCAACCGACCGACTTTTAACGGACCGACTATTTTTTCGACCGACTTTCAACGGACCGACTATTTTTTCGACCGACTGTCGATACTACCCGAAGCATTCACTACAAGAATGATTTCCAATTCGACTATTTGTCACATCATATAGTTTCATTTTACAGCCATGACAACTGTGAGGTGTCTAGGAATCCTTCGGGAAACCTGGCCTCAATCGTTTATCTTTCTTATTAAGCAATAATAAACGATTGAGATCAGGTCTCCGTATGGATTCCTTGTCACCTCTCGTCAGGGCTGCCCACGGTTGAGGTCACCTAGACTTCCCAGACACCTGTCGCTATGGCATCTTCACGAAAACCAAACCAACAGAGTTATGGATCTGCCAAGGTTAGAACCCCCCCCCCCCCCCCCAACGACGCTTTAACCAAAAACTCACGATATTGCTTAATAAGAAAGATAAACGATTGAGGCCAGGTTTCCCGAAGGATTCCTAGACACCTCACAGTTGTCATGGCTGTAAAATGAAACTATATGATGTGACAAATAGTCGAATTGGAAATCATTCTTGTAGTGAATGCTTTGGGTAGTATCGATAGTCGGTCGAAAACATAGTCGGTCCGTTGAAAGTCGGTCGAAAAAATAGTCGGTCCGTTAAAAGTCGGTCGGTTGAAAGTCGGTTCGTTGAAAGTCGGTCGGTTGAAAGTCGGTTCGTTGAAAGTCGGTCGGTTCAAGCTGAGTCAGTCGGTTGAAAGTCGGTCCAGTGGACGGTCACGTCAGATGAAATTGTGATTTTTTCTAATGCGTCAGTTGTACTTATGATTTTCACCTCCAAATTAATTTTTTATTGTGGGAGGTGAAAATAATCAAAGTTGGCATATCGAGAGCACAACTTCGAAAGACCCTCACGCCTAAACTACTTATCTCAGATATTTACTTTCCAAAACTTTTTTTTAGATAATTTCATGCTCGACAAAAAATTACCTGGCATTTGTTTGCTATCTCGCTTAGGGTTTTCACCGTAAGCCATAACAGATAAGCATGTAACATTTTTTCACCAATTCTTCGATTTTTAATTTTTTTACAAAATTGTCGGGTATTTGAAGACCCAGAAAATTTGATTTGTACTTCTCTACATTATTTTACACTTAACTACCAAGTTTTGTTCATTCACTAGCTCTTTCAAGGTTTTGCTTAAAAATTACATCTAAGCATCAACATATTAGATCTGCAAGGTACTCTGAGATGTAGTTCAATGGGATGAACCATGAATCAACTAACGCAAATCAATTAACTATTAACTGCATAATTCTTGAGGGCAGTAGTTATTCCAATTTATAGAATTTTACAAAAATAACTGAAATTGAATTAATTTTAACCATAAGTTTAAATAAAATCGCTTAGATCTGAATTTTGATCGAAACCTCAAAAGATATCACGAATGAACTAAACTTGGTTATTAACCCTTTCACCGATTTTACCTAAATTTGGGGGTCCAAAATATTTATGCTTAAGGGGTAATGACACTCTAGAAGACACAAAAATAGCATAATTTTAACAATTTTTTATGGCGCTATAGTAAATGCAATAGAAAATCTGTTTAAAGCGGTTTATTGTACATATTTTATAGAATAGTTTATAATTTTTTTTTTAAATTGTTTTACAAAATGGCAGCGTCACATCCCAGCAAAGGAAACCTCTCTTTACAAATAGTGTTCTGCGGCCGGCAAGATTTCTCCGGCAATTTTTGACCTAGAACAAAAAACAAAAAATTTTTCAGTTCTATATAAGATTATCTAGAGAAGTACGTACCGAAATTAAAAAATATTGATTTTTGTAAGAATAGCGCACGATTGATTTCAAATTTCTATTTTTGATCAAAAATTACGTGAAAAATTGTTTATAACAAGAAAAGTTTACAATTTAGCGCCAAATCCGTACGTACTTCCCTAGATAATGTAATTTTATAGCTACAGTTAAAATATCAAGCAAATCGGTTAAAATCTGTAAAAGTTATGTTGCCGGCCAATTGAGAAATTGTCATTTTTAGATAGAGCGTTTTAAAGTTTTACATAGCATTATTGAATGAAATTTTTTTATTTACCTCTAATCTGCAATACCTGCACCATACAATTGGCCTTCTAGGTTAATATGTTGCTCTTCTTTTGGCAATCTTTTGCAGCGTCAGACAGCGATCGCTCCAAGAACTTAATGCGGCGTGCATGGGCTTCCGCACAGAAATTAAAGCAATTGGGCCCGATTGTCTTACCCAATACCTTCATAATTTTTAAAAGGCTACACATACCATCATTAAATGTACATACAGCTATTGTTGCTGCTATATTGATGATAACTTTGCCACTTGAAACAGCTTTCGGAGCTTTCAAAATGCAAAATTGCAACCGGATGTAAATAAAGCCATAAAAATTTAAAAAAATTTTTAATTTTCTCACGTACATATTTATTTAGAATTTTTAAAAGTAATAAAGATGCACTTTGGTTTATTATCGTTTGCGGATAGTTGTCATGGTCTAGCATCATAAACTTGGGTAGTTTATTGCCTACTTCCTAATGCGTTTTAAAGGCCTATAGTTCCGAAAATATTCGGAATATCGATATGAAATTTTAACACATAAATTTTAAGATATTGAACTATTAATTAATGCAAAAAAAATTTTTGCTTTTTTTAAAAATCCTAGTGTACCCCTTAAAGGCATTAAAAATGTTGGGTCAAGGGGTTATTTTATTCTTAACTTTTGGTAAGTGTATGGATTTATTTAGAATCAAGAAAAATAAATTTATGATTTCGAAATTTTAATATTAAATTTTACCCACAAATTTGTGAGTTTCTGAAAATATTTTTTTCATTTTTTACCCACAAATTTGTGGGTTTCTGAAAATATTTTCTTCATTTTTTACACACAAATTTGTGGCTTTCTGAAAATATTTTCTTCAATTTTTACCCACCAATCTGTGGGTAAACCGGTGAAAGGGTTAAGTGTAAAATAGAATGGAGAAGTAGAAATCAAATTTTGTGGGTCTCCAAATACTCGACAATTTTGTTAAAAAATTAAAAACCGAAAAATTTAATGATAAAATGATACATGTTTATCTATTACCGCTTACGCTTCAAAAACTAAGAGAGATAGTATAAATCAAAAAGGGCTTTTTTATAGAGAATGAAATTATCTAAAAAAAAAATAGAAAAAAGGAAATATTGGGTATGGCGGACACAATAAAACTACAAAAATGTTATTTTGCCGACGTTTCGAAAGATTTATTCTTTCATCTTCAGGGCTGGAAGAAAAACAACATATAATATCGACGGCAATCGCAAAAAAAAACAACGTAATCCTACCTCCATAACAAAATCTAAAGTTGTAGCTATCATTGGAAATACAAATGTATGATGGCCCGGTAAATAATAACGGTACTCAAGCAAGTCCCGTTATTATTTACCGGGCCATCATACATTTGTATTTCCAATGATAGCTACAACTTTAGATTTTGTTATGGAGGTAGGATTACGTTGTTTTTTGCGATTGCCGTCGATATTATATGTTGTTTTTCTTCCAGCCCTGAAGATGAAAGAATAAATCTTTCGAAACGTCGGCAAAATAACATTTTAGTAGTTTTATTGTGTCCGCCATACCCAATATATCCTTTTTTCTACTACAATACATTGGACGAGAATTTTGCTATTAAAAAAAAATGTTCCCAAGATCACATATCTGAGACAAGTAGTTTAGGCATGAGAGCCTTTCTAAGTTGTACTCGTGATACACCAAATTATTTATTTTATTTTTTTTATTTTTATTTTTTAGTTTAGGCACCCTCCTAACAGTATAAACTAATTATAAGGAGAGTGTTTCTCTTGTTGCAAGAGAAGAGGCACAGGAAAACCCTGGCGAAAGAAATTCCCAGTAAATTATTACTGCGACTGGAGTCGAACCAAGTGCTCAGCATTAGCAGTCAGCACACTTAACCGCTTAAGCTATGCCCGGCTCTATGAAACACTGCAGTAATTTTCCATTATGAATTTAATTACTTTTTGAAAATACTAAAAATTGAATATTTTACCTACTTGTGTCATTCCGCCCAGCACCTTACCAGATTATAAATAGATCTTGTAAAAGCTTTCCGTTTATTGCCTTTATTATGACTTTTAAGCAGGAAATTCGAGATTTACCAAATATTATAAAGTTGAATAATTGTAACAATGCGAATGCACTAACAAGCTATTTGTTCTTATAAAGAAATTTATATATATTTTATCGTTTAAAATAATAAATTTTAAAATATATGATTTTTTAATTACTGAAAATTAATATTAAATTAAACTTTAAAAATCAAATAAGATATAATTTTTTAATCGATATCAACCAAGACCAGAGAATTAATTTTGGGTAAAGTATGAAATAAACTAATAACAGTAAACAATGCATTTTAAATTAAGCGATAACTCAAAATTACTTCTTCAAATGCTTTCATATTTGGCAATAAAAAAACTTGTATACTCGTAGAAACATTAGCATAGCTGTGTAGATTTATGCTTTTAGCAGGGTGACTTAAATATCGAATCTAGGGATTTGTATTGGTTGCTACAATAACCTATTCCAAATTGGCCTTGCACCGTATTGGTCTTGTGCCGAATCAGGTCACACCAAATTGGGTTTGCGTCGAAATGGATTCGCGCCGAATCGGATTCGCGCCGAATCGGGTGCACGCCGAACTGACCACGCCGAATCGGGTGCACGCCGAACTGACCACGCCAAATCGGCTGCGCCGTAAAGTCCTAGACCCCCATCAATCTTAAGGAAAATTGAGGCGTTAGCGAAAATCACGAATTCATCTCTAAGTTGGCTTATCAAAAGGACAACTTCGAAAAGTGCTCACGCCTAAACTACTGTTCTCAGATAATTTATGTGCTCTAACATGGCAACTTTTTTTTAATAATTTCGTGCTCTAGAAAAAATCTCTTTTAAGTGCCAAGGTACAGAGTTTGGTTCATTCGCGATCTCTTTCGAGGTTAAATTTTAGAAGCACTGCCCTATATTAGTTGAAATTATTAATGGATTTGGGGGGGGGGCTTGTGGTTTATGAAAACGGAAGGACCCCGACAACTTTTTCAAAGAGTTATTTTGGGAAGTTCCGGGGGGGGGGGTTAAGGCATTCCCCGCATTTGGAAACAGAACTTCATTAGAACACCCTTCATTTGAATAAGAATCCCACAAGATATAATTTATAAAGATGTGTTTCGCCGTTTTCACTTGAAAAATTCCACAAATAAATAGAAAATTCTCGCCATCTGCCCTTATATTAAAAATCTTATACAAGGTGTCTTAAAAAATGCGAAAAACGGCGATAACTTGTTTAGTAAGATGAAATTAAAGTTTTTCCAATTTTCTCGGCGCCGCACACTAGGGCAAAAGAGCTAAAACGTGGATTTTAAACAAATACCATTTGAATGGATTTCTAAGTTGGATATTATATTTTTAGGTTTGTTAGCAGTATTTTAAAAAAATAAATATAATTTTTCATATCATTATCTTCATCAGCAACAATATTTTTTTACTATTAAAATATAATAAATAACAAAATTTTACATTGTATAACATTTTTATTTTTATTACCATCGATAATCTTCTTAAATACATTTATAATTTATATTTTTTTTTTGATCAACCTGAATGAACTGCTTTCAAAAAACAGCAAAATTGTATCTAGTCAAGCATTGGCAAAAATTGGCGTAATTTGTAACGCGACTGTTTTATTATACTCAATGCCCATTAGAAAAAAGAAGCAAAACTAAATCTGTTTTAGAACATAACTAAAAAGCCCAAAAACTAATTAAACTTCAAATTTATACTTTTATAAATTACATGCGCTTTAATAAAAGTTTAGAATTAGTAAATTATCGCAATATACTTACTTAAATTTGAAAGTTTCAAACTAAATATTTTAATTCTTAAAAATGCTGCCGGTGTTGAAAAATCGCGCTAATCCATATCACAGAGGGGCCACCGAAAATTTAGTGGTATTCTAGTGTGCGTGGGTTAGTGGTGTATCGATACGTTATGGAGAAGAATCTCTAAATAGTATTGATAGTATTTAGTTTTTTCATTTAAATCCATGTTTTAGCTCCTTTGCCCCAGTGTGCGCTGCCTGGAATACCGAACCAACATCTACGCAAAATTTTAGCTTTTCAGGTGGGCTACAGTGGCTGAACATTTTGATGAGTGAGTGTAGGATTATAGCTTTATAAATACTATTTCCATCATATGAGAAACTAATAAAGCTTTTCAACGAATAAACTGACCACTTTGAATTGCATGTTTTAGGTACAATTTTTATAATACCTCATAAAATTTGATGACCATTTTGTTCAGAATAAGCTGAGGAACAACTTAAAATTTTTAGTTTTGAACGGTAGTTTGGTTGTATCAACATGGAGAGTGAACAAGTGAAACGAAGAAAAGCAATTATTTCCACGTCGCAAAGAGAACTCTCAAAAAAATTGAAAATACCGAAATCGACGCGACGATTCAAAATGTACTGGTCAGATTTAAAAAAGACTGTAGTGGTAAGAGAAAAAGTGGTTCCGGTAGAAAACGGGGTTCAGTTGACGTGAATTAAAAAAACAGTATTGAGGTGAACAAAACAAATACATTAGATTAAAAACCAAAAAAATTAAACATTTTTGTTATGCTGGTTTCCAACCTTTCATTTAACGAATAATCTATTTTTTTAAGTTGTTAATTAGAAGTTAGTTCTTGAATCGCTATCGATTGCAAAGGTACGATGTTAGACATTTTTGTAATCTGATCTGTTGTTGGGGTTCACTTTAAAATTGTTTTCAAGTCTATACATTTATGTAGATCTTGATTGACCTATATAAGCATAATTTATCCGATCATCTATTGATACGATTATCCATTGATCCGTAATCTACAAAATTACATACAATTTTACAGCAAACCCTAACAAAAGAGCAGATAAGAAAAGTGACTAAATTTGCAATCGATAGTCATTCAAGAACTAACTTCTTACGACTATCTTTCAACTAATCATATCTCAAAGTTTAACGAAATCCTGGTGGCTAATTGACCATTTTACGATCCATCCAATATGATTTATACAATTATAGAAAGTATTTAACGAATAAGTTTTTTTTAGTTGGTAATCATTGCCAACTAAAATTCTGTATAAAGCAAATTGGAATACAAGTTTTTTTCGAATATCTTTGATATCGATACGATCAACTTCATGAACTTGGTGGATGTTCTGTCTAACCCCCCCCCCCCCTTGTTGGAAGGTGAGAAAATCTTAGAACGATATAAAGGTAGGTACCTAGAAGGTTTAGTGCTAGGTAGTACCCGGGGTAGTACCAAAGGTAGTACTTTAACAAAAAATTATATAGATACATTTTTATAAGTAGGTACTACCCTTTTTGTTTACGTCAACGTGAAAAAAATTATGATTTAATAAAGAACATCGTGTAAAATTCGGGTGTTCTACAAAAATTTGAATTATATTTACGTTAGTTTACTACGACTACATTTCTGTATTCGCGTTTGAATAAATAAACATAGTAGATAACTTAAATATTCCATAATGCAAATTGGCAAGCATATAAAATGTTCGGTATATAATAAATATATACGGTATATTCAAACATACCTTTTTATTTTTGAACCTATTTTAATTATTGTAATTAAAAAATATATGAACATCTCAATAATGTCAACTGTTGATATTCATATCAACTGTTGTTACCATTGTGGTACGGATCTGCTGTTATCGGAATGGTTTAAAAATGTTGACGTTACGAACACCATTCAAACGATAAAGAATAAAAATAAACAACTCGTTATTCAGTCTAGACAATTTTCTAGAAATCATCTGCGGCGCTTTTCACTTTTAAGCTGTCTTACAAATTGTTTTGCTCTAATAATTACTATTTTTCATATAATAGGTATCTAATTATTTAATGATATGAATAAATCAGTTAACTCTTCCAATTAATGTAAAAACTCAATTTTTTGTTTTAAAGATTTTAAGGTAAATTTCGCCGTTTTATCTGAATTAAGTTCGTATTTTTTTGTACGTATTGGCAGGAAGTTATCAATAATTTACAGTATTGAAGAAAGTCATCTGGTTGGAGAAGTTATAACTTTTTTATTTGTTTGTCCAAGTTGTGTGGATTTCCTCTATAATTGACAGACAGTTAAAATTTAGCTTTAAAACCTCCCCTAAAATCAAAATATAATGAACGCCATAGGCGTAGAGCAGTAAAGCAGAAGAGGGAGTAATATACATTTTTCACTCCTACAAGATTGATTTCTCGACAGTGGCAGTCATAAGGGGGGGGGATGGCCCCCTCCGAAACAATATATTTTTTAAAATGTGTTTCAAAGTTTATGCATATATTTTTCATCATTTTGGTTCTTAAAAATATATTTCCAGAAATGCTTCATCAGAAATTTTTACGTGGATGAAGAAGTCGAGAAATTGTATTGTTACATAACCGATAAAAGTTACCTACATAAAATTCTTCGGTTCACAATATACCATACCCAATATGACGCGTGCTGTCATCGTTATAAATGATGATAAACAACCAAAACAAATTTTCCATGCAGCTGTGTTTTATATTAAAAGCGAGTTATATGGAGAAAATTTTATCCGAGCAACAAAAATCGGTTAGTGTAAATGCAAATAAATACAAATGTATTAGATCTACAACAATTATCCATCAAAACCTATATCCTTTTTGAGCTTCTGACAGAGATATTTCCTGAACCAGCTTGGTCCAGAAAGTGGGTCTTCTGTTTTTCACTTTCGAACCCGTGGGGACTTTTCTAGTTTAACTGTGGAGCTCAGCTAGCGACTTTAATATTATGAAACTGCAACGATTTCAGTCAAAAACACTACGATACATCGGCAATTATTGGGTTAAGATATCAGGAACGTCTAAGGAAACATCCAAACATGCTGGCCAAGAACTTTTTGATTTCATTCATTCATACATCGTTTTTTGACGTTCTACACCGTCTTCCGATTTCCCTGTCTGTGCTCGCTGCGTATTGGAACTGTGTGACGAGCACAGAGGACATACAGCTTAACGTGGATTCCGAACCACGGGAATAGACGATTTTTACATCGTCTACTCCGACCAGAGAAGTCTTAGAGCCATATTTAATGTTACCTGTGGCCAGCAGATAGATATTTGGTGAGCGAAAAATCCTTTTATAGATAGCACCACACAGGATTTGAACCTATGAATCTCGGCATGAGAAGCTAACACGCTAACCGCTCAGCCATTCGCCCACCTTTTTTCTTTTTGATCCCATCCACAACAAAGATATTTAAGCGATGTGACCAGCTAGATCTCAAAAATGCAGAACGTGAATGAACTTTTGTCAAGAAAAAATAATGTTTGATGCAATTATGATAATTAAAAATAATCCTCCCCATAAATAAGAATGGCGAAATTAAAAAATGTATTTCCTTACAATTCCGCAACAACTTATTAAGTTTAGAAATCAACATGGCATGAATTTAGAGGTACGATTACACCTAACGGGTGCGTTTTGAAATATTGAAGTCTAAGCTAACTGCGTTTTATGAATTTATCGGTCATTTGTAGTAACGAAAGTAACGCTTGTAGTTTGATGCCGAATTTAGTATAAAATAAATAGTTTCTGAAACCCTAAAATTGAGTGCATGAGACGACCATGGTTTTTACGTCTTGCGCAAAAGTATACACTCATAATACTGGAGAATCCTGAATAGATCCGTAGGTTGGTAAATTCTCGTTGGTCCAAAAAGATTAAGTTAGTGTGCGTTGAAAGTTATTAATCTCATCAGAAAATATAAAGTTTGTGTGTCATAATAGCTGAATGGTAATTAAATATAAATTTATAAGATGTCGTCTCCCAGTGCAGGCAAACGACGTATGGATACAGATGTCATAAAATTGTATCCTTTTTTGTGTTGACTAATAAGACGTAAACAATAACAAAATCTTTTGTATCAGCTGATCGGGAACAAGGACGTGTACAGGAGCTCTCCGCTTAAAATTTTTAGTAACGATAAATTTAATACAATTACTTTTATTAATTATTCCAATCAATATTTATTTTTTTTGCAATACTTTCCTTAATTTTTTTTACAGAATTGAAAGTAAACACGAAGTTACCATACTAAGTGGATTGAATGAGTTTTGTGTAAAATTTTATGGCCCTCGTGGAAGTAAGTATTCATTGTTTTTTTAACTATTAATACCCTCATCTTTATATTTATTGCACACAATAATTTATTTGTAAGTAATATTGACTTGCATAAGTAAAATAATGATAATTCAATCAACTTACAAGTTTATGCATTTTTATAGCTTATAAATATTGATAAATTTTGTGTATATCTTATCAAGCAAATACAATAATTTAAATTGTTCTAATTTATTTGTAAAACTTGAATTTTGGTTTTCAAAGTTCGAAATTATAAATTTGCAACAAACCAACAAACAATATTATAATCAATCTCAATTTTGCTATTTACAATAGCAAAAAAATATTTGTTTTTAAATAAGAGGGCGAAAATTCAAGTATTACATCACCACAATGTATTCCCCCAAACCTATTGTTACATTTTCCATTGTTATTGTATAAATTAAAAAAAGTTGGGTTTATTCACTTTGATTTTTGCGATATTTTGTTAGTACCATGTATTGTAAAAGCAAGTAATCAATTTTTTAATCACCAAATTTGACCAAGTTTTAGGTTATCACATTTTGATAAAACAGAATTTCAGTTTTTAAATACAATTTTAAATTCAGGTTGCGTGTTTTGTGGTGTATTGAACCTTTGCAAAATATTGATCTATTTCCATTTCGTCTTTCAAGTGTAAATAAATAATGCAATTAATGCACATTCTTCTTGTATGCATTTTTATTTTATTCTATTTCATTGTGAGAACTTTTTTATTTGTGCACATTTTTCAAATTGCAGTTTCATCTTTAGTCCGTATTTCAAGGTTAAATCAGCTTAAAAAACAATCTAAATCTTCTTGGTCCAGAGAAAAGTGTTAAAATTTCTAAAAATAAACTTTGCAAAAAAATTGAATTTTATATCATTGGGAACGTAAGTGCTGCTTTATTTTAGATTTGATTTCTTTATTTAGTAATTTTTTTAAAGAATTTCAAGAATTCATTAAAGATAACTTTTCATTTTTTATACATAAAAGGGAGTTTTTGTTGGAACAATTTAGGTTAAACTAATTAATATGTAATTGTGGAGCAATTTTTTCACTGTAATCAACATTTGGGAAAAACATTATCATTTTTTTTTCACATAGGCGTCCGGGTTTTAATATTATTAGGGGCGCTACGTAACTAGACGAAAAACGGAACAGATACTAGGCACTTGAGTTGTAAAAGAAACATCCTTCATTTCCAAGTATTTTCAATCTACTGACTTTTTCTATAAAAGGGATAATAGTTATTTACGTATAAGTTGTAGAAACACATACTTTGCGAGTTCCGCAAAGAGCGCGCGCATCAGATATGCTATTTTTCTCCAGAACAAAGGTTTAATTGAAATAAAAAAGAAAATCAGTACCAAAATAATTATTTATATCTGTGAAGTAGGAATTTTTAAATAAAAACAATATATTAACTTGTAGTGTAAATCACATCGGCATTAAACAAAAGCCTACAATCAACACTTAGCTAATCTTACTAGAAAGTGATATACGCGTGGGGGATAAGAATGTAACATTGCATTGCAGACTTTAGGTAGACACCGAAGAGGTCGTACGAGATAAGATAAGAAATTCAAGGAAGTTGCTACTATTATACCCGTATTCACAAACGTTCGTAACTGAATTTAACGTTCTGTTAAATTTAGCAACCAATAGAAAACGTTTGTTGATATTAGTAGACCAATATGAATCATTCATTAATTTAACAGACCGTTAAATTCAGTTACGAACGTTTGTGAATACGGGTATTAGTGTGGCAACAGATGGGCATCGAAAATGCGGCGTGTAAACGCTTTTTTGTTGAAAAAAAAAAACGTTTTTTTTAAACTCTGTTTTCCGCTACCGGGCCTCACCCGGCGGTCTGAAAATTTTTCTTTTCTCATTTTATTCTACTAATATCATGCCTTTCTCAAGGCATAATGCGATCGGCTTCTACGCCTTTTCAGGGTTTTGACCCATGTTACATTTTCAAGAGAGTTTTTATTCAATTTTTGAGCGTTGGAGGAGACAAAGCTGGGCTCCGCCCAGTACGTGCTTCGCTTCGCGAACCATGCTTGCTTGCTTGCTGTTTTCCGCTCTCGTATATAACCAATGTATTTATTTTAACGACGTTTTAAATGCTTGTCTAGTGTCTTCCATTAAAATACATTGATTACATTCGATGCCCGTTTGTTGCTACACTTATAGTATAAATGCAGATAACATTTCACCTATAATTAATAAACTTTATATTAAGTCATTACAATTTTCGAATCTTAATTTAAAATAGGACAGTTTAAATTTAATATATGTATATAAAGTAAAATGTTAAATCCAAAGTGGGCCCTAAAGTTACTACACCTTTTCCAGCAGTAATTCAGAAAACCTCACCTGCTGTTCAGAAATCGTGAATTGTAATTCAGATTTGTCAACTGATATTCAGAAATTGTGAATTGTAATTCAGATTTGTCAACTGATATTCAGAAATCGTGAATTTCAATTGACAAATCTGAATAACCGTTGACGATTTCTGAATATTAATTGACAAATCTGAATAACGGTTGACGATTTCTGAATATCAATTGACAAATCTGAATAACGGTTAACGATTTCTGAATATCAATTGACAAATCTGAATAACGGTTGACGATTTCTGAATTACTGGTGGAAAAGGTGTAGTAACCTTAAAGTTAATTAAATAATATCGACGTAAAATATGTAACCAGATATAACATGAGCGTAAAGTGCAAAAAAGTGATAATTGCGGGAGTAAATGTTACCTTGCAGAGCAGGTATATAAAATTACCAAGATTACGTAGTTTGTACCGTAACAGCTTATTTTCGCTTTAATTAATATTAACGTAAATCTGCATGTTATGCTGTTCTTGAGAAAAAACAATTTACGCATTTACTCTGTCGGTTTTTACTTACCGCTTGAATGTACATTACTCAATTATTCTAACACTATGTCAATCCTGTATCTTTTAACTAACACAATGGTTTTTCATTTTCTAACTGACGCTTGTCTTCTCCAGTTTCTTATTTTAGCAATTTCAAAATAGCACTTTGTCCGCCGCACCTGAGCTATTCTACTACATAAATCCCTATTCTATTCACAGAGTAATCTTTGCTATGCCGGAATAAAGCGGCCTACAGATAGGGTATTGTATGTGGATGGTAGAAACGGTAAGAGTTAAAACACATTAACTCAGGTAGGAGCGTTCAGGTAAGGAACGCTAAGAAAGTAGGAACGCTCCTACCTGAGTTAATGTTAGAGTTAAACTCAGGTAGGAGCGTTCAGGTAAGGAACGCTAAGAAAGTAGGAACGCTCCTACCTGAGTTAATGCGTTTTAACTCTTACCGATGGGGCTTGCGAGAGCGCTTTGTTATTATTATTATTTGTGTGATGATTTTAAATTTCTGATCTACAAGCCTGCTTCTAGAAAACTTGTTATTTAATATTTTTGTAAGATTTTTTATCGTCTTGATTGTTAAAGTTTTTGAAAACTTATTAATTTTACGGAATAATTGATTAAGTGCGTTGAAAAACAACACAGGGTAATTGTTATAATTTAAAATAATGAATAAAAAACTTGCAGACGGCCCTGATTGTTACATAAGTGTACCGTAAAGCATTAGTGATTAGTTTTAGAGACATCCTGTATATTAATTTTCTTACTTTGGGTCGTTTTTTTGAGTTCTTATTTTATTACATATTTTCATTACCCTTTTTTTCAAATCGTCAATCCAAGAGGCACGGCCCTGATCATCTCAGATAGGCAAACATGTATTTATCAAAAGTAGTTCCCAAGGGTGCGTGGTAGTTCCTCTTAGTTCAAGAGCTAGCAGACATTATTTGACTACTTTACTTATTTCAAAGGTTCATTTAAATGTACTCAACATAGTGAGTATAAAATCACCCGTCTGCCGGGCCACATTGGTCACGGTTGTAATAACCCGCGGTTAGTTATCAAAATTTTAATATTTCAATTTCCACCGCTGTTACCATTGTAGAGCCCCGCTAAGGTTGCTAAAATTATTTATATCGCTCCCACCAGATTATTGTTTATTTAATATGAGAAAGCAATCAAAACTTGGTAGTCGTGGATGGTTCATTTTAGGCGTTGGAAAAACAAACTCGAATGATTACCAAATTAAACACCGGAGTAAATTTAATGGGGTTTATAACTGAACAAACAAAAAGAAAGAGGGAAATACATAAACGAGAAAAACTTAAATTGAAATTAGCGTAGGCGTAGACAATGGTTGATATTACAATAATTTTAGTTAAATTTATAAAAAATTTAACATAGGGTCGATTTTCTTACCCAGTTTTGGAATGTGATCACAAGACGATTTCATTAACGGAGTCGCGATTATAATGATGAAAAAATTGAATTTATTTTAATTTTAATACAAAAACAAATTTTTATATCAAATAATAATTTGTTTATATTAATTTTAACACTAAGAAAAATATTAGGTTGAATTCAAAAATTAAACTGACCGTAAATATGTAGACTAGCGCAAATTGATAAAAACTGACTAAATGGTTCAAATTTGAGGTCGTATATATAGGACTTCTGCCCCTAAAAGTGGGGTAATTTCGTGTGCAAAATGGTCCTGTGATTTATTTGACAAGTAAATTCCTTTTTAAGTTAAAAAATTAATTTGTGCACTAAAAGTAATAACTTAAAACTAATACATCTGTCAGCGCTTGTCCTAATGCATTTACTTAAAGATAAAAATTGGTCTATTTTAATTTGATCTTTTTATGATTGGCTTTCTTAATTTGCTTTAATTCATGCAATTGTATTGGTTATTAATTTTCATTTATTAATTTACTGATTCTAAATATATTAATTGATAATGTGCTAATATTTGATTGTCTTTTTGGGTTTATAAGGGTGAAAGTCGCGCAGTTCCTATAAAGATATGTAAAGCTTTTAAGTGATTCTCCTGACAGTTCGAGTGGTTAAATATCCAAGATGCATAATAAAAAACTAATTGATTTTGTCTGAGATATACAGGGTGGTTGCTACGGGCGGAGGTAAATGTGCCACCAGTAATGTTATTCTACCTGTTACGAATTTAGGATATTAAAAGTACACAGGTATTTGTGCCACCGGAGAAAACGGCATCTACCTGATGCATCTCCTACATGTAACATCGATTATTTTTTGATTTTATACGATTTTTTGGGGGTGAAACGTAATAGTTTACTGCCCCATACCGCAACTATACTTTTTAATGCTATTTCGAGGGTCTCTCACATCCCGGTTTCATTTATCCCGGTTTTCTTGATGTGTGGCGCCTTCTCGTATGTTTAGCCTAGTAACCAGAGTCAAAACCGCCCTGGAGGGGTGCAACGCGGAGCGGAGCGCAGCAGCGCCCCGTAAGGGTAGGTTTTGACGATGGATTACCCTCCTTATCGAATGCACACCCCAAAATTCGAAGGCAAAAAAAATTTAAATTTTTCACTCTTAGTGGCACAAATACCTGTGTTTATTTAAAGAACCCTTTTGGTCGGTGGCACATTTACCAGTACCCTTTTCTGGTCAGGTACATTTGGTGGCACAATTACCTCCGCCCGTTGCTACAGGGGTACCGTGGGGCGCGTGCTCAAATTTGGAAAAAATACCGAAAAATTACATAATTTCTTCCAGGATGAAACATGCAATGCACAATGTTGAGGTATATATTATTTAAAGAAATATAGCAGACGACCCAAGCGGTAAGGTTTGCCGACAGACGCGCCTACTTAAAGTTACCAAAATAATGGTAAAAACACGTGACATTATTCCAGCTTTAATTTGTAATAATAAAAAAGAGAAAAATATAATAAAAAAGTTTTGTTTAAATAAAATGTAGGCCGACGGTAGCGTGGTTGAAGATTGTCATTTCATCTCTGTTTAGCGCGAAGACGGAGAAGCAGGAAGGGTAACTCACTCTGATATCTGTCTCTTTTAGAAATAAATATAAATGTATATACTAGTAATGCAAAGTTATTGGTGTATATTTAATATATTTGGGAAAATAATACTTCCAATTTAGATAAATAAATTTCAAAAAGACTAATATTAATGGTAAAATAATTGCATTTGAATAAACTAAAAGTACATTGTTGTACATTAGAAGCCCTAATTCCAATTCATTTTTTATACGATATATAGTTTTTCAACCAAAACAACCATAGTTTTTCTTTCTATATGCTACTGATGAGATCTAAAGCTGGTCCCCATCTGAGCATTTTTGCGCGCATGAAAGCCGTGCAGAGCCAGAAAAAGGTGTGCGTAATATAGTATATTGCACGTTTTTATGTGCACAGATTTCATATCGCATACCTTTTTCTGGCTCCACACGGCATTCTTGCGCGCAAAAATGCTCAGATGGGGACGCAGCTTAATAGGATAGAAACATATAATATGTCGTTGGAATGCTTTGGATATCCTTTAAATTGTTAGTATTTGAATTATTAGTACAAATGCAATAGATTCTTGAGCGTTTAGTCAAAACCAAAAAGTTAAAAGATCCACAATGAACGAAAAATTTATGAATTTATGAAAAGGGGATTGTGCCTAAAGAATAAAATATGCATTTATAGTAAATACTATTAAAATTTATCCAGATTAACATTGTTAACTCTTTAAAACCCACTGTTTGTTGAATTTTAACTGTTCACTATTTTTTTTATATAATGAAATGGTATTTTAACTAAATTAAATTAAAATTAGTCTTTTTCTCTTAATTCTTTATTAAATTACGAGACGCGTTTCGAGAATCTAATGTATTCTTATCATCGGTCGTTATTAATATGTTATTAATTAATTCTCGAAACGCGTCTCGTAATTTAATAAAGAATTTGGAGAAAAAGACTAATTTTAATTTATTACAAAACTCCAAAAATATTGGGAAAATAAAATGGCTTTTGGTATTTTAACTTGTTGAAATATTATAGTACATATAATAATTATTCTTTTAAAATTATTATCAAGTTAATAAACTTCTCTAATTTCGACTTTTTATTTTTATTATTTGCTCTCCAGAATAATTATGCTTATTTGAGAGATATCTTTATGGGTTTCTTACGTTATCTACACCTTGAAGTTGAAAGCGCAATATACATTGAGCTTCCAAGACTAGTTAATTTAATTCATTTTGGTTTCTCTTTTTTAGATTTTTATAATATAAGATATTATAATATAATATAAAATAATATAATAGATATTATAATATAATAAGCCCTACTTTCATTGTATAATTCATAGCAGGTATAGATTTCAACTGTCATTCATACTTCAAAATATTTTAATATTCAAGTGATAACTTTTTATTTTTTATCGCCTACCCTTACTGTAAGTTTACATATTTCGCCTGTCAGCATAAACAGTAAGTGTGGTTTACTTCACAGCTATCGCTTGCTATAAATAACTGTGGTCTAGACTAGACCTTATTAAGTCGTCTAGGGAGATAATGATATTGGATTGGATGTTGGATGATGATTAATAAATCTTTAATTAAAATAAATTTCAATTACTACGTTGGTTATTTAAAAGTGAAAGTATTTTTTATTGTGATCAGCTTTCATTAATCGTAAATAGATACTTCGCGGCTTTTCAAAGACTATGTTTTGAACATAACTTATCACTCAACTCGTAATTGTGTTCTGGGAATTACCTTCCTAGTCTCTTTTTCTTTGTATTTGTGATATTCTGCAAATTTAAAAATAAAATTTAACGTTTGGTTTGCATAACGTAATCGATAAAATATCTTACTCATACATTAGTCGTATTGCAGTTTTACCGTCTTGAATGAAATTGTATCACTCGACGCAAGCGTCTCGTGTTACAATTTCATCCGTGACGGTAAAACAGCCATACAACTCTGGGATATAAGTAATATACTATTACTTCAATAATTATTTTATATTTTCCCTCAACTCAAATTCGGCTACTAGTGTTTTTATAGGCAGTTATATCGTACTGACGAGAATTAATTGAAATTCGAAACAAATTTGTCTTCGATTACCAATCTGTACGCCTGCTGCAATAGCATTAATTAATTTTCCTTATTACTAGATTTCTTATTTTGTAGATCTTGATTTTTATTACATACATTCAGCCAAAACAACATAAAATGCAGAATTACTTTAATATTAGCGAAAATTAGCTACTATTCCGGTACAAACTATTTTCTGCTCTGTAAAGTAACATTTACTCCCGCAATTATCATTTTTTCACACTTTACTCTCATGTTATCTCTGGTTACATACTTTACGTCGATGTTTTTTAATTAACCTTAAGGTTACTAGTAAATTTTGGGCCTATTTTGTGTTTAACATTTTACTTTATACATATTTATTTAAACTGTTCTATTTTAAATTAAGATTTGAAAATTGTAATGACTTAATAGGTGCTTTACCGTATTCGAAGTGTTATTGTAATACAACAACCTGTTATATTTTACAACACGCCATTGATCACATAATCTTCCACTTCTTCTTCCACTTTTATTAAGAAGTCTCCCTCTTAATATAGGTCCAGGACCTGTTTTTTACTAATTTTTGTAATTAGTTCTGTGAGCATTTTTGGATTTTACATCTCAGGTAGCTTGCTAGGCTTGCCTTTCGATGTGCCTGTACCATGCTTTTTTATTGTTATGATGGCAAATCATTAACACAGGGGGACTGACGGCTTTACGTGCCCTCAGAAAGCACGGAAGACGGTCAAGAAATTTTAGACTGTACCCGGAGTTGAACCGGGGAGCCCTACGTTAGCAGTTGATCGCGCTAACTATCAGGCCATGACCGTCGTACATAATGTATGACGTAATCATGTTTCTTGCATATAAATAAACCTGTATAAGTTATCTATAAAACGCTGTTGAACGTGTTATGATGAATTTCATATTCCGTATGTATCGCTTGTTACAGATAGCATGTTATTCGAGTGGGTTTAAAAAAAATCAAAAAAAATTGTTTTCTGCAAATATTACGGAACTATTATGTTATTTTGAGGTGTGCGCTTTATTTTGTAATTAAAGGTGAGTTCATGCTTCTTTTTCTTAGCTTAATGAATTCTTAAAATTGTACCGTTAGAACTTGGTTTAACAAAGATGAAGATACCATCGCAGTTGGAAAGAAGGGTTGACCGATATTTCTTAACATTAAATTAAATTAGAGAAAATGTAGCACGAACGCCTATAGGAGGGTACATTGAACTTTTTTAAATAAAGTTAAATTACGTTAAATATTTTCCATGAACCGACTTTAACTGTAAATAAAATAAAAAATTGTCGGTCTGATGAGATACGGAACGTTATCACTGGAAGGTCAAGAGTCTCATTTCACACTGCGTTGCAAGAAACATTAATATCAATGTTTATTCATTTCGAAAACGAGAAACTTCTGTTGTGAGATTTGTGGCATTGTGTGGGTGTCAATTTAGCGCAGATACACATGCTACTTAATGGCATCAAAGCATGCTATTATGACGCAGGTGCCTGCTAGTGGCATGTGTATACAACGATATTAGCAATATTGGGGACAGTTAGCTAACGCCCGTGACTCCAAATTTTTTGAAAATTTCCTATTGCAAAGAGGAAGGTTAATAGAGTATACTGTAAAAATTTTATGTGAGAATGTATAGTCAAAATTTTGAGAAAAATCAATTTAAAAGTACCTTAATTTTACATGTATTAGGTCTCTAAATAAACATAAAGAACTATGCGGAAAACCTAGACCTTGCGGGGCTGGCCCCGCGGCCGGTTTTGATGGTGCTAATTACTTTTTAGGGTGGTTCCGGCCCGGCCATAACTGTGTGCATCGAGAAACCCAAGCCGTCCTGGCCCTGCCAGGCCGGCCGGTTTTTCATGGCCGTCGGCGCTCCGCGCCAGATAGCTAAAGAAATTTGAAGCGCCTACCATCAAGAAAACCGGGATTAAGGAAACCGGGAGCTTAAACCCCAAAAAAAATCGCGTAAAACAAAAAATAATCGATGTTACAAGTACGAGAGACGTGCTGCTACTGCCGGTACGAATTACTCTAAGTGTTAGGGTCATTGATACTACGCGTACCGTCAACAGAATGAGCGACGCGCGGAATCTCGTTAAGTTTTACATGTAAATTTGCAAACTTCAAATTCGATTATTTCAAAATTTTGACTATACATTCTCACATAAAATTTTTACAGTATACTATGTAAATCTTCCTTTTTGCAATAGGAAATTTTCAAATCATTTGGAGTGACGGGCGCTAGCTGACTCCCACCGAAATATTAGTAAAAAGAATGCTTTAAAAAAGTATACCACTGAATAGCATGACATTTGATTTTTGTGCTATTTCAAGACAGAGTAGGAGCCGCGCTGACTGTGGATTGCATGAAGATTTTGCGTGCAAACAATTGTAGGCGAGAATGTCGACATTATAGGGCTCGCCACATAGCCTGTGCTGTGCTATGCTATGCTCTGTGTTATGTCAACACAAACGTTGAACAATGTCATGGTCATGCGCAAAATAGCAGAGCAACTGATAACTATGTGAACGTCACTATTGAAACCCTATGTTTGTACTTCAATGTTTGACATTGGCATAGCACAGCACAGGCTATGTGGCGAGCCCTTTAGTCTACAATTTTATATAGTCATCAATTTTTTATTCTAGTTTTCAACACTTTGAAGGTTTGATGTGATTAAATTGCATTTTTTAAATTAAACCTTAAATTATATAAATATCCCAAACAAAAACTAAATTTATTAAAACAGAAATATTCTGTTTGCACACAGCACTCTGAAGCGGGCGGTTTTGACAACGCTGAACTTAGCTATAAGAGTATCCTAAAGAGGACCCATATACCTACCCCACCGGGATCATAAAAAAACGGGATATAGCATTTAAAATTATTGTAGAAAAGGTACGTGTATAATAGCATTTAACATTAACGATGGACCCATAAAATCCGAAAAGAGTGCGAAAATCGTCAACACTTCGTACATGTGGGTGTGGGATACATGTTACTAGTGCGGGAGGCGTGGTACATTTAATGCTATGAAAGTTTCTAGTTTCTGTTCTTTTATCTCCTTCGTCTGATTGTGAGCTGGCGTTAAGATTTGTAGGGGCTGGTGGGCCTCGGGGTTGTGGCTTTGGCTTTCTGGGTGGTTTGGACCTGTTTTTTTTGGCTATGGTTGACAAATATCTGTAAAGAATTGTAAAAAGGGTGATGTTTAGAACGATAGAACCTTAATTCGAACCGTGGAGAACTAATGCTGTAAAATTTCGTAAGTGTTAAGAGTATATCTCTTCGCACGTACCGTCAATAGAATGGACTGCGAGATTCCTGTTGCGCGTCATTTACATTAGTCTTATGAGAAATTTTCTAACTTTTAATTCGATTTTTTCACAAACCTATGAATAGTTATCCAAATTTTTTTTTTAATTATATGCGGGTGTAGTTTAACGTGCTCTTCCCCAAGTTAAGATTCATTTATTGTACTATTTACAATGGGGAACATGCATGAATAAAAAAATTTAGTTAAAACAGTATTTTCCGATTAATCCTATATATTAAATATCAAATCAGCAAAAATAACTTCTATTTATTGTATTTTATTATAAATAATCCATTTTAAAATTCAATGATAATTTAAAATAAATCATGTGACCTTAAACGCAACGCGTTTGCTTGCTTGCTTGCAATAACTTCACTTTCTTGTTTACTCTACTCGTGTAGAGTACTTTTTTAACTTTTTTGTTTTTAATTGATTTAATTATGATAAATAACAGCTTTTAACACTAACAAACTTCAACTTTCAAAGCACAAACCCACAGAAAAATAATATAAATGAATGTAAAATTGAAACTTGTGACGTCACAAGTACATGGCAAATTGCGCGGTCGTTTCCTTCAATTCAAATTGACGGATTTTTAAATATTTTTTAAATTATTATCAAAACGAAAATAAATAAATTAAATAGCATTAATTAGTATATTTAGTTGTTTTTGATCGAACTACGCTATAAAAAAATTTATGCATCTTCCCTATTAAAACATTGGCTATTCAAGAAAGAAATGCAACCTTTACGGAACTTTATAAATTAATAATACCGCATATGAAGTATAAAATTTAATTTTATTAAGACAAAAACTTTTAGCAAATAAAATTAAATGAAATTTGAAGAAATTCGTGAATGCTAAATAAATATTTTCAAAGTTTTATAAGAATTTGTTTTTTGAATGGTCATATAATGACATATTTAGGAATAACAGAATTCGATTTTAAGGAATATTTTGAAAATTTTTTTGCGGCTATCACCTTGAAAACTTCAAAATGTAGTATGCATTTGATTCATGCCAAATAATATTATGGATTCCATACGCTGCGTGACTCAAAAGGTAATTTTAAGAATTTATTTACTTCCATTAACGGCCGTATACGTACCATACACAAAGTGTTACTTACACATACAACTTTACTTGAAAAATTACTCCTTTTCTACTTTCGCAAATGATTTTTATCAATGCATTTTATCTCAGTTATTTTTACGAAGTTTCTGAATTTCCAAGTGTTTTTGCCCGAAAATGCGCCTATGTAATATAAAAAAAGTAACGACTATGAATTTGACCGTTAGTAACTCCAAATTTAGTGCAAAAGCTCTTACTACGTGCAACTAAAAAAATCTTATCTGGCAATTCATTACTTTCCACTTTACTAGATTCAACTTATATATTCCACACTTTTCTTAAATTTTATACAAAATAAGCACACTCGAAATACAATACATAAATGCAAAATTTAAAAAAATGTTAACTCAAATTTTTTTTAAGCCGTAAGTTACACAAATTACTTTGACATTTCAAAATTACCAAATTTAATTTGTAAAGTTTTGCATATCGTTTATAAAGGAATTTGTTTTTTAATAGGGCTAACTTTGGATGCGATAACAGGTTTGTCATTCTGTTTTTTGATACCTACATCGCATCGGGTTGATGCACAAGTGTACGTAGCGGTTTTTTTGTTAATAATTGTCATTTAATAACGTCGTTATTAAATGAAATTCCGCGGAGATTGTTGGATAGAGAGCGGAAAAGATAAAAATCTGATGGAGCAAGATCAGGAGAATAGGGTGAATGAGGAGTAATCTCCCAACCGAGGTCTAGAATAGCTACTTTTGTAATGTTAGCAGTATGCGGTCGGGTATTGTCATGCTTCAAAAGCACTTGATGCCGTCTTGCCGGTCGTTTTCTTGAATTGCAGCTTCTAGGCGACGCAGTTGTTGACAATAAACCTCAGAAGTGATGGTTATATTCCTCGGAAGCAATTCATAGTAGATGACGCCTTCTTTATCCCACCAGATGCACAACATTACCTTGCGTGGATGGGTACCAGCTTTTGCACGAGGATTTGCTTGTTTGTTAGGGCTCAGCCATTCCTTTCTGATTTTGATGATGTAAATGCACAATTTTTCGTCACCAGTAACAATTCGAGACAAAAACGGCCGATGTTGTTGACGAGCTAAACGATGACGAGCAAGCAAAGAAGCACAAATGATAACACGCTGATTTTTGTTGTTTTCGCTCAAAACGTATGGTACCCAAACACCGAACTTTTGAACTTTGCCCATGGAATGCAAATGTCGTACGATATTTGATTGGTCACAATTCATCATATTGCCTAATTCACGAGTTGATTGACGTGGATCATCACGAATTGAAGCATTTAATCGGTCTTCATCAAAGTGGGATGGTTTCTCTGAACGTGGGAAATCATTAATATCAAAATGCCCCGTTTTGAAACGAGAAATCCATTTTCACTCCTTCATAAAAAATTTCAACTTCAGACGAAGAATTTGGTAAGAAGCTCAGGGTTCCGAGAAGACGTTTTTTAGTATGTTAAAGTACGAACAATTACTACCTAACGAAATCCGTCGAAAAATCGCAGAAAACCGATTTTGAATATTTTTGATCAAAATGTGCCCAATTTTCTTACACTAATACCACTCTCTCGGCCTAGTGACATTTTACTCCCTTGCCACTGTACTCGTTACGTGTAATCTAGGCATAACAGTTAAAATCATAAGAAATCTGTTCACATCCCTCCGTAAACCTATTATGCCGGCTGTACACTCTCGCCCGAGTGCTCTCGCCCGAATGTCTCGGCGAATGTCTCAGCGGGAGGCCTGTGCCCGAGTGCGACCATGTACACTCTCGCCTAGTTCAGTTTGGTTTAGTTGTAATTGTGAACTCAGGGGAGATGGGCGAAGAAATTAAACTTGTTGCTCTATGTGCCATCAGTTACTATAAATATTTGCACACTGTGCATAACAAAAAATAAGAAAACAATGGTGTACTATCATCATAGGGCACAAACGAGACTGAGGGATGCGAGAGTGTACATGTACACATTCGCAGGTCAAGCGAGACCCTTTGATTCGGACCTAAAATACCGACTCGAGATGGAGAGCTAACGAGGCACACCGAGACCAACGAAGCGGGGCGAGAGCTCCCATCTACACTCCTGCTCTCGCCCTGTCTCGCCATGTCTCGGCGAGAGTGTACAGCGGGCATTACATACAAATTCATGAGACTGTGAGGGTATTAAATACATTTAACTTACATAAGTAGCTAAAGTTTTAAACGTTAAAACAAAAATAATTTTGAAGTTTAATACTTTTTTTGCTATTGTAAACTTTAAACTCAATTTACTCAATATGAGTAATTTCAAGTTACCTAGTTATAGTATTAAGGGGATGATATTATATATTATATTTTTGATTTTTAGTTTAATAATTTTGTGCATTGTCATGAATTTGTATGTAATAGGCATTGTGAACAGATATTTTATGATTTTAACCATGGATTTTAACTATAACTGTATAATTATTGACTTATTGCTCTGAGGATGTGTGTAAAACACGAAACCAGTTAGCAATAAAGTATTCAATCTGTGATTAGTGTTTGATCCAAATCGTATTATGATATTCACAGTTATATCTTTTTACAAAAAAATATTACCTAATTTTATTCGAGCTGAAGATTGGCCCTCAGCGAGCCCCTATTTAAATCCCTGGATTACAAATTGTGGTCTGTGCTTGAAGACATGACTTGTAGTAAATTCCACAAAAATATCGAGCTACTAAAACGCGATTTAGTGAAGGCAGCAGCATCGACACTTATTGAAGTCGTACGTGCCACGCCGTCTGAAGGAATGTGTGAAGTCAAAAAGAGGACATTTTGAGTAAATTTAATTTGTTTTTTATAGTATACTTAATAAAATGTGTTAAAAAAATATGGAATTTTTTATTTTTCAACTTGAATACAGCGTCATTAACATGGAACAGAACTTATGGCACGATTAGGTATATATAAAAATTAAGTACAAAATCGAGAATAGTTATGTGAAATTTTGGACATGACTATGACTAAGAGCGCGCTGCGGAAAGAGAGAGAGGGAAGCAGTAGATATGATGTTGAAAGAAGCCTCTAATCTTTTGTAGAGATTTAAAAAATTTAAAAAAATTATTTGCGCCATATCTAAGGGAACCCTTGAACCCTTTGTGCATTAAGTTGATTTTATATAGTTTAAAACTCCACTAAGGGCACTTTTTGATTTACAAGTTTTGTACAAGTTTTCTATAATTGATGATGAAATCGCTTCAAAATCAGGTTTTGTCCTTATAATGATCTGCAGAAGGCAATAACGAAGTTTCATTAAGATCGGTTGTCATAAAAATTCAAAATTGTCCTTTTTCATAAATTAAATTAACCTATTTACTTTCAAATTAAAGCGCTCAAAATTGGTTATTGCCTTCAATAGTCTTTTCTTATTAATATAAAAAAAGAATTACATTGATACGACGTTTAGTTTTTTAAATTTGTACAAAAGATTAGAGGCTTCTTTCAACATTATTCCCTCTCGCTCTTTCCGCAGCGCGCTCTTAAGTAAACTAAAATTGCAATAAATTTAAAAAATGAATTGCATATTATGGAAACACCCGATGTAGTTTGAAAAAATAATCAACAGTTGGTGCTACTAAATTGAAAAGCGGAGAATCGTAATCGTTAATGAGAAATTCGAATTATTAGGACTAACCCATATTTCCTTTGTCATGACTGGTGCGCCACTGCACCTGAATTGGCTACTGCATCGAAATTCGCGCCTCAAACTTATCATCGGGACCTGTCTCCAGTAAGAGACCATTTTGCGCGGTTCTTTTCTTTTGACAAGTATGGCTTGAGTATTGTGATGGAGAATTTAGCCTCCATCTGGAATTTGCTGACATTGCAGATTTGACGTTCCACTTTGGACCTCAATCCTAACAGGGGCCTCTGCTTTTCTGCGTGGAGGAGAAGGAAGAAAAGTTATTATATGAAGAGCATCGTTCGGAATTTTCGCGTTGAGGATCATTCGCATTGAGATACGAAAACTTGCCTGCGATGACGCACATGCTGCTTGGGTCGAGTCTGGGAATAATTCAGTCGAGTCTGATTGTATGCCGTAGTCGCCTGAACCACTCTCGGGTCTGGCCCCCGGTGGCGCTCGGACTTACGTATCCGAGTTGTCCGGTAGACCTCTCACGATTATTCCCGACACACCTTGCCAGACATCTTCCGTCGTTTACTCACAACTTCGAGTGGTTAAACCTTCAATCATGTATTAGGTATAGTCCGAACCACGATAGAAGAGCTCCACGTGATTATTTTATGAACTTAGAAACGACATGACATTATATTTTCCTTATATCGTTTAACGTAAGAGGGACAAAGATGCAAAATAAAAAGTTGTCTGATCTTCAGCTATTAAAACGAATTATTGACGTCACAGAGCTCTTCTTTCGTGGTTCAGATAATATACAGTTTGATTTTCTTTTTAGGTGCAACACAGGTTGCATACTATTAAGGGTCAACATATTTCTAAATATCAACATTGAAGTTTCAAACATCCATTTGTTTTATAGAAACACAATTTTTGTTAAAAACTTTATTACAAGTTTCAAGAAAACAATATAAAAATCAAACAATTAAAAAAATTAACGCATCCATCGTTATTTTATTGATTTTTCAATAAAATTTCAAACGTACAAAAAATTGAAAAATTATGGAATGAAAAAAATTAGCACATAATATTTTATTGGTTTTTAAATAAGATTGCTTTAGTATATAAACTGCGTACAGTATATGTGATTTTATAATAAAATCCTATATTTGCATAATATTTTGAAGTTAATTTAACCAATGGATTCAATGAATCTTGATTTACAAAAATGGTATATTGCACGATTTAGGTATATTAATTAAATTAAAACCATGGCACACAGTATTGTATAAAACGCCCTTTTAGGCTTCTATACAAAGTATAGCAAGAAGCCTTATGATCTGGCTCCGTGTCCGTCTATCCGTCCGTCCGCATAATTCAAAATCATACAGAGCGTTTCAAATCGTGTTGGAAATACTCTGTGTGTATAGAGGTCTAAGAACTGGGTAGCCAGTGCGCTACTTTTAGGCTTCTATACAAGGTATAGAAAGAAGCCTTATGGTCTGGCTTCGTGTCCATCCGCATGTTTCAGAGCCAATCATAACGTTGATCAACTGATACGTTGTTATATTTTAAATACTTCGTCTATATAGTATTGCGTTAATCTGTTAATCCGTTGCTTCGATTCGCTAATGCAATTTATAAATACGCAAATGTTCGAAAGAAATTTACTAAGTTAAAGATATTTTCGAAGAGGTCTCCCTATATAAACTACTTGTTTTACTTTGATGTGAAAAAATAAATTTTTATTGATGTGGTTAGTGAAGTTAAGTTATAAATAAAAGAGAAAGGAGAGGATTGGTCCACCTCAAAAAAAGGACCATACATTACAGAGAAGTAAAATTTCTAATAGAATGGAAAAGTTTGATTGTTATTACTTATATAGTAAATGATAATTACCAATCGCAAAAAATTTAATTGGTGCAGATTATCTGATTATGTGATGTGACATTATATGGCGATCAAAAATAACCAGATAATAACAACTTTCCACACCAGAAAGGTAGCTGTATAGTAGCCTAAGAACTGCCGCTAAAGCGAGTTCCACCTTGTTTAAAAATACAATCGAAGTTTTTGTAATAGTGTATAGATTTCTTGGGAAGAGCACGTATAATTGTCCTCGGATTTGACAAATTCCCTATAGAGATTCGGAAAGCTGATCGTTTTTATAGTTTATTTAAAAAATAAAATTTGCGGATAAATAATACTAGGGCCCTTAAAAAAGCATTTAAAAGTGTAGTAAAATACATGGCTTCTCATTAACTCAACCAATCATAAGCTCGCATTAAATTATTAGGTGATTTACAACATCATTCTGTATGTGTATTTTAAATGTAGGATTCCCCTAAATGTGGATTTTAAATTTTCAATTGTTTCGTATGTCAGGGTAATAAAAAATCGGTTCTTATTAAAAGCAAATAATTTATGATGTGGGTTTATTATAATTTGTGTGTGCATCTCACTTTTTGCGTTCAACCGCGCTATCGATTTTTTTGTCCAAGTTGAACGTAAAAAGTGGGATGGGCACCCTAAAATAACAACTACTTATGATTGGTTGGGTTAACGAGAAACCATGTATTTTATTACACTTTTAAAGGCATTTTTAAGGGCCCTACTATTATTTATCCGCAAATTTTCTTTTCTAAATGTACTATAAAAATGTTCAACTTTCCGAATCTATAGGGAATTTGTCAATTCCGTGGACCGGAATTCGTACTACTCCCCAAATTTTAATTATTAATGTGGAGGCATTATTTCAAGTTATTGAATTTGATACCCAAATGATAATATGTATTTAATATATGGATGTTCATTGGTTCTTAACAGTACAGAACAATACGTGTATACTTAGTTGTAGCTGTTGCAGGGGCTATGTAAAAGGAAAACAATCCCCCCCCGCCCGCCTCCATACATCTGTACTTCAAAACAACTTTCTTGTTGAATAGGCATGTCCTATCAGTAAATAAATACCTGATCTAACGGTTATACAAACTACCCCCGATAGTTAAACTGGCCAGGGAGGGGCGTATTGCCAAAAGAAATAGTTGATTTAGGCTGGTATCGAAAATTTATGACGACTTCCAATTTAGTAGCGCCATTATTTGTTGATTAACTTTTCAACTACAACTCCAAGTGTGTTTTCAAAATTTCCTTTAGGTTTGTTTATCTGATACTATGTAATCAATGATTGAAATTGACTTGAAATACTGGGTCCCGAACAGATTGGGAACTGGGCAAGAATATTTTAAAATTCATGAGATTAAGAAAATATTTAGAATAAAAAATTGCTTATTTTTATAAAATAATTTTTATAATAGCTCGAGAATATCGCACTATGAGAGCAACACTGTAGTAAGTGCGAAATAATTTTTTTTGCGAAATTCTAGTGTTACACTTAAAGAAACATTGTTTTTAATAATGGAAGATCATTTTATCTGTACTCAAATTTTTTAGTTACTTACAACAATTTAAGTAGAAGCGAGCATAGTTGTGAGCATAGAAATATTGAACTTTAAAATGCGTTTATCTCGGAAGTAACTTTGTTGCACTTACTATAGTGTTGCTCTCATAGTGCGATATGTCCTATCACAATTTTTTTACATCAAAAGATACCATATTTCTTTATAGTTTCCGTTTAAAATACAGTAGGAGCCCTCTTAACAGACTTACTTGATCGGGACTGGATGTCGCACGGTTAATCGAAAGCGCTCTATTAAAACGCAGTTTAGCAAAAATGACGCATAATATACACCGAAAAAAATAAAACATACATTATTTATTTGAGTGTGGGTCGAGAAAGGCACAAGGCAGGTTAATTAATATAGAGGGTGTCTCTAAAAGTAATCACCAACCCTTTACAGTAGGCTTGTGGAACAATCAGTGCCGTCGCTAAGTTTTTTTATACCAGGTGTTCATTTTATAACTTCCAGCAATTAATATCTCAAAAACCAAAAGTCAGATGAAAAAATGTTTCGGACAAAAGTTGTATGATAGCGAGGGGGAAAGAATATGGCATAATTGTTTTTTTAATTTATTGACCTTTTCAAGGTCAACTTTGTTTTTTTAAATGGCACCTTATACTTTTTTAGCAGATTCATATTTTGCATGAATAAATAAACAACTTTTGTTGGAAAATTTTTGGAAAATCCGACATTAGGCTTTTCGAGTAAGATGCGTTGAAACAAGATAAATAATCAACATTGTTAATCAAAATTTAATATTTACAAGTTGTAGAAGGCTATATTTATTTATTAGTATTAAACAGTGGAAAAAATGTTTAATACAACTAATAAATAGCCTTCTAAAACTTGTAAATATTAAATTTTGATTAACAATGTTGATTATTTATTTTGTTTCAACGCATCTTACTCGAAAAGCCTAATGTCGGGTAAAAAAAATTTTCCAACAAAAGTTGTTTATTTATTCATGCAAAATATGAATCTGCTAAAAAAATATAAGGTGCCATTTAAAAAAACAAAGTTGACCTTCAAATGACCTTGAAACGATCAATAAATTAAAAAAACAATTATGCCATATTCTTTCCCCCTCGCTATCATACAACTTTTGTCCGAAACATTTTTTCATCTGACTTTTTGTTTTTGAGATATTAATTGCTGGAAGTTTTAAAATAAACACCCGGTATAGTCACGGAAAGTATAGTCAAAATTTTAACTTAACATTTTTCCCATACGTTCTATGAGTCCATACGAATTGTTTAACACCATTTTTGGAATGATGTGTTGTGTTTTTTTAACAACAATTACGTGTAGGTACCGACTGAGTTGTAATTTCATACACAAATTTAAAGCATCTGTCTAAAGAGCTGTTTAGATTTTGATTGAAAATCGTCCATTTTTAACCAGTTCACGAATTCGTGTTATTGGTATGTTATGTACCGAATTAATAGACTCAAATTTAACTTTTAACCAACAAATTTGTAATAGCGGTCCCAGAAGAACGATTATAACGACCGATAATAATCGACAGTTTGTAATATGCAGTTTTCACAGATTCGCAATTTTCGTAGTGGATTTTAATTATTTCTTGCGATTTTCGATTGCAATAAATTGAAGACATTATAATAAGTTGTAAGACCTTTTACTTGACAAGTACATACTATATATTGTCGTGTTTTTTTTGTTCTTTCTTTTGAATTGAATTGGGCGCCGTTGTAATTTTTCTTATTTGCTTATTTTCTTTTTTGTTTTTTAATAAAAGACAAACGCTTCAATTTTTTTACACCAATTTATAATTTATTAAAATAATTAGCAATATGCTATTGGAAATATTAAAAAGAAATGTCCATTACAATGAAACTTTAAAAAGTACGTTTTTATTCATTTAAAAAAAAACGCGCTGCGAACCTATTTTTATCGTAGTTTATTATTTATTAATTAACACTCGCGAATTGTAAGCTCTTATAGTTTCTATACTCACAAGTGACTTCTTTTTCTTTGTGAATTGGTGGAACATGCCAATTTTCATGTAAAAGCTGGTTCACACTATGCAACTTCTCATGTGACTTGTTCATAAGAAAAATCATATCTAAAATCATAAGAAACGCTAATATCACATGACCAACAACTTTTAAGTTCACACTATACAATATTGCTTATGACTTTTCGTATGATTTAAACTGTCACAATACTGTCTACTGTCAAAAATGTGGTAATTAACCTAAGTTTATAGCAGTTTGTAGTCTCTAGTTTGTGGTTGATCATCGTTTCTAGCATGCTTATTGCTATACAATTTGTTTTTTGGGTCATACAAACAGGGATACTGCTCATAACAACTTATCAGCTGTTGTAAGCTTTCTTTAGTCCATTCATACTAAAAAATCAATTGTAATATTTTTATAAAACTAATTTTTTGATTAACAGAAATTAAATAAAATAACAATTAAATAATACTAAGACCCGTTTTACCATAATAATAAATTTTCAAAGAATTTGAAATTTTCAAAATTTAAAATTTAAATTTAAAAAATAAATTTTAATTATCAAATTAATTTTAATACTTTTTTGATTAACAGAAATTAAATAAAATAACAATTAAATAATACTAAGACCCGTTTTACCATAATAATAAATTTTCAAAGAATTTGAAATTTTCAAAATTTAAAATTAAAATTTAAAAAATAAATTTTAATTAACAAATTAATTTTAATAAATAGAATAAACGGAATAAACAAATCTGAATTACTAACCATAATATTAAAAATACCAACCATATAATGTTAAAATCTTAAAAAAAAGCGGTTTATTCAAAAATATCATACAAGAAGTCATAGCAAAATAGACACGGTTCTATTCTGAAAATCACTTATTATTTTGCTATTATTTGCTTAATGACTTTAGCTATGACTTCAATAATACATAAAATCATATAGTCTGAACGTAAAAATCGTAGTCATATGAGAAGTCATATGACTTGTCACGTGAGAAGTTGCATAGTGTGAACCAGCTTTAAGTGAATTAAAACCAAGAATAACTGCAATTTTCCATGTGTTTGTACGAGTAGAACCCCTTTTGTCCAAAATTTCCAAATATCTTCACCACCTCACTTATCATTCGTATCTTCTAATTTCAAACTTAGTAAGTAATTAACACCGTTGATCAACACTCCTTTTATATCCAACTTTGACCTATCCCTATCGGTGGTCTCACATCGACTCTAGTAAAACTTTGACCTACGCCTCTTGGTGGTCTAACCTCGACTGCCTGCACTCCACCCCTTAAAATTCCTTTCTCCTCTTTTTCAATTGCTGCTCGCGAAAATTTAGATCCGCGCATAATTTTTAAATTTTTTTTTATTGTAATGGACTTCAATTAACAAAATAATTTTTCTTCACATAGTTACAAATTTTATCAAAAACAATTTTCAAATAAACAAATTAAATTAAATTTTTCATAAAAAAATAAAAATTCATGTAAAATCAACTGTACCATATCAATATAATATGTATTATGTATGTACCTACAGTTACTCACAAAAGGATTCGCACCCTATAATAAATTTCAATAAATCGTTTGTATCTTAATTATTTATTAAAAAAAATAATTTTTTAAAATTATATTTAACAAAGTGATTCTTGTAATTAGTACAATTTAAAAAAAAAATCATAAAATTTGCATGGTAACAGAAATAATTAACCTTAAACCAATTAATACGCTAATTTCACGTTACAAAAGGATTCGCACGTATTATAAAAATTATTAAAAAATACAATATTTTACAAAATTTAAAAATAATTTAATATTTTGTTGGATACCCGTTTTGATTCAAAACATGCTCCAATCGTTTGGGCATGTTGCAAATAATTTTTTTTAAATAATCGACGCTTATTAAGTCCCATTCTTCTTGTAGTCTTTTTTTAACTCTTCTTTAGTATGTATCGGAGTTTCCCGAATTTTACGATCTAGATGGTCCCATAGATTTTCTATGGGATTCAAGTCTGGTGATTGGGGAGGGGGTTGTAATACTTTTGGGCACTTGTATAACAGATATTCTTGCACTACACGTGATTTATGTTTAGGGTCGTTATCTTGGTAAAATTTAAAAGTATCGACGATCCCCATTTTAGAGGCACTTTGCAGTAAGTTAGATTTTAAAATGTCTAAATATTTATACTTATTTATTATTTCTTCAATAAACACTAGTGTACCTACCCCTTTAGTTGAAATAGAAGCCCAAACAATTACACTTCCGAATCCGTGTTTTGCAGTACCTTGTAAATTTTTCGGTTGCAACTCCATATTTGGTTTCCTCCATACCATGGTGCGTCCATCGGAGCCAAAAATATTGTATTTGCTCTCATCCGCAAAAATTACATCATCCCACCACGTTACATCTTTACATTTAAATTCTTTAGCGAAATTAATACGTTTCTTCCTGTTGATTTCACTAATATACGGCTTTTTTCTAGCTATGCGACCGTGATAATTATTTTCTTGTAGTACCCGTCGAATTGTTTGTGGATTAACTTTCTTTCCCATTTCTTGTAACACTTCAGTGGTTATTTTCGGGGCACTCAGTCGAGGGTTTTTCTGTATTTTTCGGACAATTTGCATTCGTTCTCTTTCTGTAAATTTTCGTGGGCGGCCTGTTATTGGTTTGTTTTCGATCCTATCTTCACGTTTATAGCGTTTTATTATGTCTGCTACTGTGCTTTTGCTTAAATTTAAGATATTTCCTATTTGGCTGTATGATTTTCCCTTTTCATAATTATAAATTACCAGTTGTCTGATATCAAAACTAGTAGTTTTACCTTTACGCCCCATTTTAGTAAAAATTATAAATTTTTATGTACATAAACTGTTACACGTTACTTAATAACTGCAGTATGAATCATATTGCTTGCAAACAATGCACATAATCTATATTACAATTCTTAGAAAATGAATGCAATCCTGCAACTTTGTTAAAGGTGTGAATCCTTTTGTAACATGAAATTTGCGTATTAATTGTTTTAATGTTCATTATTTCTGTTACCATGCAAATTTTATGATTTTTTTTTTAAATTGTACTAATTACAAGAATCACTTTGTTAAATATAATTTTAAAAAATTATTTTTTTTAATAAATAATTAAGATACAAACGATTTATTGAAATTTATTATAGGGTGCGAATCCTTTTGTGAGTAACGTACATATTAACAGGTTGATACATAAGTTCGTAGCGTTTTTGGTTTCCACAGTAAGAGTGCTTTGGAAACAAATTTGTTGGAGAAATATTAATGTCATTTTAATGGAAGGTATTGTTTTATTGGATACTTCTTGAATTTTTCAATTGGTAGAAAGCTAGGGGTAATTGTTGGCTAAAGAAAATGGAGTGTCGAGTACAAAAAAAAGGAACATTTCCGACATATCCTTTTGTTTGAGTTTAGCCGAGGAGTTAAGGCATCAGAGTCCGCTAGAACTATTTGTGCCGTTTACGGAGAGAACGCCATCGTGGAAAGTACTGCACGAAAATGGATTTCTCGTTTCAAAACGGGGCATTTTGATATGAATGATTTCCCACGTTCAGAGAAACCATCCCGATTTGATGAAGACCGATTAAATGCTTCAATTCGTGATGATCCACGTCAATCAACTCGTGAATTAGGCAATATGATGAATTGTGACCAATCAAATATCGTACGACATTTGCATTCCATGGACAAAGTTAAAAAGTTCGGTGTTTGGGTACCATACGTTTTGAGCGAAAACAACAAAAATCTAGGGCTGAGCCCTAACTAACAAACAAGCAAATCCTCGTGCAAAAGCTGGTACCCATCCATGCAAGGTAATGTTGTGCATCTGGTGGGATAAAGAAGGCGTCATCTACTATGAATTGCTTCCGAGGAATATAACCATCACTTCTGAGGTTTATTGTCAACAACTGCATCGCCTAGAAGCTGCAATTCAAGAAAACGACCGGCAAGACGGCATCAAGTGCTTTTGAAGCATGACAATACCGGACCGCATACTGCTAACATTACAAAAGCAGCTATTCTAGACCTCGGTTGGGAGATTACTCCACATCCACCCTATTCTCCTGATCTTGCTCCATCAGATTTTCATCTTTTCCGCTCTCTATCCAACAATCTCCGCGAATTTCATTTAATAACGACGTTATTAAATGACAATTATTAACAAAAAAACCGCTACGTACACTTATGCATCATCCCGATATATCAAAAAACAGAATGACAAAACTGTTACCGCATCCAAAGTTAGCCCTATTAAAAAACAAAGTCCTTTATAAACGATATGCAAAAATTTACATATTAAATTTGGTAATTTTGAAATGTCAAAGTAATTTGTGTAACTTACGGCTTAAAAAAATGTTGAGTTTCTCTTTAGACAGATGCTTTAAATTTGTGTATGAAATTACAACTCAGTCGGTACACGTAATTGTTGTTAAAAAACACAACACAACACATCATTCCAAAAATGGTGTTAAACAATTCGTATGGACCCATAGAACGTATGGGAAAAATGTTAAGTTAAAATTTTGACTATACTTTCCGTGACTATACCGGGTGTTCATTTTAAAACTTCCAGCAATTAATATCTCAAAAACCAAGTCAGATGAAAAAATGTTTCGGACAAAAGTTGTATGACAGCGAGGGGGAGAGAATATGGCATAATTGTTTTTTTAATTTATTGACCTTTTCAAGGTCATTTGAAGGTCAACTTGGTTTTTTTAAATGGCACCTTATATTTTTTTTAGCAGATTCATATTTTTCATGAATAAATAAACAACTTTTGTAGGAAAATTTTTTTTATCCGACATTAGGCTTTTCGAGTAAGATGCGTTGAAACAAAATAATATAATCAACATTGTTAATCAAAATTTAATATTTACAAGTTTTAGAAGGCTATTTACTAGTATTAAACAGTGGAAAAAATGTTTGTAAACGAGTGTTTTCATAACAAGTTTTCAAAATGTTCCCCATTTGTAAATATTAAATTTTGATTAACAATGTTGATTATATTATTTTGTTTCAACGTATCTTACTCGAAAAGCCTAATGTCGGATAAAAAAAATTTTCCAACAAAAATTGTTTATTTATTCATGCAAAATATGAATCTGCTAAAAAAAATAAGGTGCCATTTAAAAAAACAAAGTTGACCTTCAAATGACCTTGAAAAGGTCAATAAATTAAAAAAACAATGATGCCATATTCTTTCCCCCTCGCTATCATACAACTTTTGTCCGAAACATTTTTTCATCTGACTTTTGGTTTTTGAGATATTAATTGCTGGAAGTTTTAAAATGAACACCCGGTATATTATTTTATGTTATAATATTCACGATGTGTTGTTTTTTGACTTACTTAATATTAAATTAATTTCCAATAGGGATAAAATATTACCGATGGTGCGCTGTAAGCAACAACAAACGTGACGTCACGCTAATGCACGCTAATGATATAACCTCGTTTGACCTCGCTCAGAAATACTTTGATTTGGTTTTGAACGATAATAATATATTACAACTAAGTAAGTAATAAATAAATAATTTAATAAAAAATTATAAATTTAACGTAGTTTAATTAATTTAACCTCTAATTCATTTTTATTTTACCATCATCGTGACGTCAAATATTTAGTTGATATTACAGCCACCAGGGTGCGTACAATTAATAGTTTTCTCCTATAGAATAATAATAAAAGAGAATGTAAAAACTCGATCACCGAAAGCTAGTTAAGTCGTGTTCTTAGTTGGGGTCAGACAAGAAATTTATGTTTAGATGCCCCGATCGCAACCTTAAAGCTAATACAGACTGATAAAGTAAAACGTTATCAAACAAAATGTTTTGTTTTGCTTAAAGCGTTTTGTTTTGTCTTAACGCTTTGCCTTACAACTTTTTTGCTTTAATCAGTTTGTTTTTAAATCAAGCAAAACGTTTTAAGACGAAACAAAACGAAACACTTTTTATTATCGTGTTTTTTGATAAAGCAAAATGTTTTGCCTGAAAACGTTCTGCTTTATCAGTCTGCATGCAGCCTAAGGTTAAAAATCTAAAAATGTTCTACCCAAAAACGGAATTTAGTGTTCGCTTGTTTGAATTAAATCCAATTTTCGGCTGAGTTATAAATTTTCGAGAGCTTTCACTTGAAACTTTGCAAAAACTGAAAGTTTTCTGTAACAACTAGAAATTGGTGAAAGGTATCAAAACAATTATGTTTACAACAAAATTATTCATATTTGTACGCTGATTACTTTTGGCCTCTTCAACAATTTTGATATCTTGTACCCTTTTCAAGATACTACAGAAAAACTGGGTTAAGTCACACTCGAGCTCTCGTAGTAATGACTTAACATTTCAAGTAGATGCAATTACATGACAATACAATTGATTTTGTATAACAAATATCAATAAAAATAATAAAAAAAATCAAAAATTGTACGAATATTGACACCTATTAATTAATGCTTATTAGTTTTATCATCATCTGCAGGTTTTAGGTAGGTGGCCCGTTACGTTACTCAAATTGGTCGCTCCATCTCTTTTTGGGGCAGCCAAAACATCTTCCTCTCGGCTTGTATTGGAACATTTTCTTTGCCAATAGTTTGTAGTTACAACGTTTCATTTCGTTGTTGAGTAGAATAATTGTGCAAATTAACGTTAAGGGTGCGACCGGGGACAAAAGCAATAGATGGTGGCACTCTATTTTAGGATTAGGTACTATTCGGTGCAGCCGATTGGGAACAACTTTTTCGGCGCGACTTATTCGGAACGAGCGATTCGTCGCAAGATTTTTCGGCGCAGAGCAGATTCGGTGTGGGTCCGATTCGGCGCATGACTATTCGGTGCACGTCTTTTTCGGCGCCATACCACTTTCGGCGCAAAGCCGTCTCGGCGCAAAGGCGCAAGTCATTTCGATGCAAATATTTTTGGCGAAAAACTTATTTATTCATTCATTCGAGCTTATCCATTCCATTCCGAATATTGTTACTTTGTTCTTCTGCGATGTCTTTACGTTCAAAAACTATCACTAACCTAACGGCAGATCCACCTCTTCGCGGCAGATCCACCTCTTCGCGGCAGATCCATCTCTTTGCGGCAGATCCACCTCCTTGCGGCAGATTTAACTTTACGCGGAGATTTGTTTGTTTTTAATTAGTTTTCTAAAGAAATATCAAAAACTAACATTAACCTAACGGCAGATCCACCTCTTCGCGGCAGATTTAATTGTTTTTAATTAGTTTTCTAACGAAATATCAAAATCTAACACTAACCTAACGGCAGATCCACCTCTTTGCGGCAGATTTAAATTTTCACGGAGAATTAAATTGTTTTAGGCTTCTATACAAAGTATAGCAAGAAGCCTTATGATCTGGTTCCGAGTCCGTCTGTCCGTCCGTCCGTCCGCATAATTCAAAATCATACAGAGCGTTTCAAATCGTGTTGGAAATACTCTGTGTGTACAGAGGTCTAAGAACTGGTTTTTTTATTTTACTTTGATGTGAAAAAATAATTTTTTATTGATGTGGTTAGTGAAGTTAAGTTGTAAATAAAAGAGAAAGGAGAGGATTGGTCCACCTCAAAAAAAGGACCATACATTACAGAGAAGTAAAGTTTCGAATAGAATGGAAAAGTTTGATTGTTATTACTTATATAGTAAATGATAATTACCAACCGCAAAAAATTTTATTGGTGCAGATTATCTGATTATGTGATGTTACATTATATGGCGATCAAAACTAACCAGATAATAACAACTTTCCACACCAGAAAGGTAGCTGTATAGAAGCCTAAGAACTGCCGCTAAAGCGAGTTCCACCTTGTTTTAATTTGTTTTCTAAAGAAATATCAAAAACTAACACTAACCTAACGGTAGATCCACCTCTTCGCGGCAGATCCACCTCTTTGCGGCATATTTAAATTTTCACGGAGAATTAAATTGTTTTTAATTAGTTTTCTAAAGAAATATCGGAAACTAACACTAACCTAACAGCAGATCCACCTCTTCGCCTAAGATCCACCTCTTTGTAGCAGATTTAACTTTACGCGGAGATTTATTAATATCAATAACAGATCTAGCACCAAATCTGCTCTGAATAAACCTCACACCGAATAAGCCTCACGCCGAATGAGCGTCGCGCCGAATGAGCTTCACGCCGAATGAGCTTCGCGCCGAATAAACCGCCGCCGAAAGGGCTTCGCGCTGAAACGGCTTTGCGTCGAAAGGGATTGCGCCGAGCAGGGTTGGCGTCGAAACGGCTGTGCCGAAAAGTCCTATTCCCTCTATTTTATGCAATCCTAGCGTGTTTATCAAGGATTTAATACTACTTCTGCAGTTCGTAATGACCTACAGTCCCACGTGTTGTTTATTAGTAAATTTACTCCCATGGGATCATTTGATCCGAAGGGATCATAGTATGACCTCATAATTATTGACTCCACAAAAGTCTACATGCTATATTTTATCTTACGTTAGAATTATTTATCGCTTCCTTCAAAGGAATGCGTTATCACATTACAATGAGATATTCTTTCGACGTTTAGGCGTTGTATGCCGACAAAGCTTCATATACGTAAGCGCTCTTTCTTTTAATCATACAACGACTGTTATCATTTGTAATAGGATATTTAGTTATTTTGATTTGACATATTTATTTTTATATATAAAAAGTTATAGAACTTATATAGAATTTCCATTTGGGATTATCCACTTAATCCGGATTAACCGGATTAAGGTTAATTAAATATATAATTAAATTCATAATTCCCGGTCACTACATTACCCCCCTTCTAGTGAGATAGCCGAAGGAGGTAAACAAGGTATTCGAATGTTGTACGCGTCGTCTCAATATTGTTGTTACTGGGATTATGTTACAACACTCATTCGCCTAGTTTTCTAGGGTATCTGACTTGTCTTCCTGATCGTGTTGTTGTGTGAGTTCGGTCTGTTTTCGTCATTTGTTCAATAGGCTCCTCTGCTACAATGTACGCTGGCTTCAATCGGTCAATCGATATTGACGTAGGTTTTCCTTTTACATTGATTTTGAATACTTTTTCATTTCTTGATATTACCTTATATGGACCGTCGTATGTTGGTTGTAACGGTTTACGGATTGCGTCGTGTCGAATAAATACGTGTGAACACAATTGTAAATTTTTGTGTACAAATACTCTTCTATTTGTATTATGATTACTACCAGGGCAAGGTCTCAATTTTTTGAAATACTGTCGTAGTTTTGTCACAAAATTTGAATTGTCGTCATCAGTTTCGTTGCTATGAAATAATTCTCCTGGGAGTCGTAGATTTTCACCGTAAACTAATTCTGCCGAAGTGGCACCGATGTCTTCTTTAAAGGCATTTCGTAATCCGAGCAGGACTATTGGTAATGCTTCGACCCATGACTCGTTGTTTTCTAACACATGACATTTTATTGCGCTTTTTAGTTGTCGATGTACTCTTTCGATCATCCCGTTTGCCATTGGATGGTATGCAGTTGTTTGTATGTGCTCGGATCCCAACAGTTTCGATAAATTTCTGAACATGTTTGATGTGAACTGTCTTCCTTGGTCGGTGGTAATTCGTAGTGGGATTCCAAATCTTGCTATCCAATGCATTAACAGAGTTTCGGCCACCAATTCTGCTGTAATATCTTTGATTGGTATTACTTCGACCCATCTTGTAAATCTGTCTATCATAGTCATACAGTACGTGTAACCTTTGGAATACGGTAGTGGACCAACTAAATCTACATGGATGTGTTGGAAACGTTTACTGGGTGTTACGAATGTACCAGTTACAAAGTATTTTTACACAAACTGTTATCTTTTGCGTTTGCAAAATGCGTTTCTTAAACAGCCACTTCAATTTATATACTTTAATTTGTACCTGTTTATTTCAAGTTTTCTTTTCGGCTATTTTTTTGTCGGTTGTTATTAGGATTGCATAAAATAGTATACACAACTCCTGGCTGAAGCGCCATTAAATCTCTGGTGCTAATTGGGATCCCTTGGAAGAGGGGGAAGCTACCGCTACTCCCACTACCGCAGGATTCCAATTCGCACGCGAGATTAAATGGCCTCCTTTAGCCACTTGGTGTGTAATATACTATTTTATAGATTCATATGCAAAAAAAATTGTAGATGGCGTCATAGGTGCTGAGTACGCAGGGGAACTCCGGGGCTCGCCCCCCGCCCAAGAATTTTCCACCCGTCCTGAAAGTTTCACTTCACTATACACGCATCCTGTTTTTTAGTTTGTTTATGAAAATATTTTGATAAAGGCAATATCATTAAATATTAATTAGACGGCAAATGACGGTTTCACCTGGGAAGATCTAAAACTTTTACCTGCGACTCATTTTGCCCCCCTCACCCGTGAATTCTAAAATCTTGACCCTATGGCGCCCTATTTTTGTGAGATTGCTAAATAGAAATCGGTAGATTGCACTTGATTTTCGGCACATTACCAAAGTAGTGTTACTGATCTACTGAAAACGAGGAAATATCTACTGAAATTTAATTTAAGTATGAAAAAACTTCTGTCTAAAAATCTTATTAGAATAAAGCGGCATCATAGTTATATTATAACTATAACATCTCTCGTGACATCTGGCGCTGTTTTCGACGATTTTTTAAAAATTATTTTAATTATTTCATTAAATGCCTATGAATTGTGTTACAAAATGTTGCCATGTCACATGCAAAGAACAACCTAAAAATCACATTTTTGCACAAAAATCTTGGTATTGGTGCCCCACTGTGTAAACCAGAAACTAAAAACTAAAAACATTATAAAAACAAAATTAATTTAATAAATGCTCAAAATGGCCTCCCTCATTTTCAGCACACAGGCGTGCTCTTTTCAAAAGGTGTTGCACGGTATTATTTAATACGTTTTAACAGTGTTTTAACATTAAAACAAATGCTATAAATCAAATTGAGATTTTTAGTAATTATGTGAATTTATATTTTTTACCTCCACCTTGTTCATTATTTTCAGAGTTTCTGTGAAAACGGTTGGTTGCCCAAAAAAATTTATTTGACAAAAGTTGTAGCCCGTTAAATTCCCTATCCGATTTGGGCCGTTAGTTTTTCTCTTAGACGGGGTTGATACGGGGTTCGCAAGAAAATTTAAAAAAAAACCTGAATTTTTTAAACATTTTTTCCCTTAATTTAATTTATAACTCGAAATCCGTTGATTCTAGACGATAAGGGGTTATAACCTAATTTGTAGACAAGCGAATGATCTTTAAAAAAGTTCTAAATCCATTAACCTTAAAAAATCAATAATATCGGAGCTATGGCCGTTTGAAATCAGAAATTCAAAAAATTGCTTTAAAGGGAGGTACCCCCCAAGGGTTTGGACTAGGGCAAAAATTTTATTTGAAAATTTGTCTTAGAAAAGTGTCCTTTATCACCACCTCAAAGGTTCTCCACGGTCACGGGGACACCCTGTACCTATATAAGCAAATTTACTTTTTGCGCTCGGTTTCGGATTAAAATTTTTGGTAATAAAAATTTTGTTATTGAAAATTCATTATTGTGAATGCGAAGATGTTATTCGATAATCTACTCTATATTCAAATTATAAACTATAAATTTGAATTATACATGTGGTGCCGATTTTTCGTGTCGATTTTGGTGTCAATTTTTGGTGTCGGTTTTTGGGGTCGGTTTTTGGTGTCGATTTTTGGTGTCGGTTTTTGATGTCGGTTTTTGGTCGATTTTTGCGAGGTAACGACCGTAAAAACATGTTCCATGTTAAAATTTTATATCATACAATTATGGGAAATTAAATTTCCTGTAAAAAATTCCAGATTTATGTAATTATTGAACTAATTCTTAAATCCACAACGTATTGATGTTCACCGGAGGGTCGTGCTAAGAAATTCTGTGGAGTCCGCAATTGGATCCCAGAAAATCCGCGCTATAACTCAATCTGCAATCACACTAAACCACTACCGTGGTATAATAATTATAGTTTTAATAATTTAGGCGCGGGAGACATTCCAAGTCGCGGATTTTCTTTTTTTTGAAATATTGCTCCATTAGTAGAACTGTGTTTAAAGTTGGGTAAACAGAAAATTTTATTTATTTAACCGCAGGAATTATTATCGAATCACTTCGGTGGATCACCCTGTAGGTATATTTTTACATAATATTACCGTGCTTCTTTCTAGAATTGATATTTGTTATCAAAATTAAAAGAATTTTATTTATAAAACAATTTTGTTTCAATAGCTTCTAAAGTTTCATATAAAATTAATTTAGCTACTAATTTTATTATTGTCTTTTATGCAAAGTTAATTCTTTATGGTTTTCTATGGATTCTTGGAAATAGCTTGTAAACCTTTTTCAATTCGAATTAAATTCCATTAATATTAAATTTTTCCGGATCAGAAATATTGCAAGTTAAATTTTGATTATTGTTTATTTTTTGTACTATCAATAAATTGTAAGACAATTCAAATTTGGAGCTTGTTTATGCAGTTTCGATAACATTCCTTTCATTTTTCTTTTATTTCCGTGTTTGTTATCTTACTACCTTGACAATCTTTGTCATTCAAATTTTCTATTACTTTTTTATGATAAATTTTTTTTATTTTTAAATTTCATTTCTATATAGTAATTAGAATATAGTAATTTACCTAACCCTCGATTTATGCAGAAAATCGATCGTGCGAAAAGATTACAGGGTGCAAAAATACTATGTATAAATAAAAATTGTGTAAATTGGACTAACATTTGGAAAATTAGGAACTAATATAATTAGCGTATTTTCAAAAAAAATCCTTGAAATTATATTTTAGAAAAGAAAGTACTCGATTTTCTAGCAGGGTCACCACCACTTTAGCATGGAAATACTCGGAGAAAATGTTCCTGGATCTGGATTAGAACTAAACTAAACCTGTCTCCCTACTAATGCAGAGTACCGGGGCTTTGCCCCATACCTCTTTCATCAGACGGAAACCCAAGTTGGGTATCGGGCAACTGTCGCCAAGCTGATTACAGTTGATAAAGATTCTTCAGGCGTTACGCTTGTAAAGCAGGCTTTATTATTATTATCAAGCTTTTTCATTCCATTCGTAATATTGCTACTCTGCTTTTTCTGCAAAGTCTTTACGATCCATTTATTGGGGTGGATCAATCCTATTGTTTCTCTTTTACTTGTAACTAATTTATCCATAGTGTTGATATTCACCGGAGGGCCGCGCTAAAAAAATTCAGTCAAGTCCGCACTTCGAACCTACAATTTCCACGCTGTAACTCAACCAGCGATCACACCAAGCCACTGCTGCGTTCAGCAGGCTTTACTAATCATAATTGACGACTAGTGCGTCCCTTCTCGGTAGATCGACATTGCCCGGGACCTACAGTTTTATGTGGATTTCGCAGCACGGTAGAGATTTTCCCGTTCATTCGTGGTTTAAACCCGCAGTTCTCGCACTTTCTATGAGAAACTTTCTCTACCTGGATTAGAACCTTGTTGGCGTACCAGCTATTAATACGTGCCCTAAATCAACTACGTATTGAGGCAATTAATTATTACTAATCACCAATAAATAATAATTAATTTATTACTAATTCTATGAACGTCCATTGTAGGACTTGCTGTACCTGCATAGTTTTTTAATAACACATTCAAATGTTTTTTATTATTTTTAAACCGTGTTAAAACGAAATAGTATCGTGCAAAACAAACATTTTAGCATTTTTTCGAACGTGCAAAACCGAAATTTGAATTTCCTATTACATTTTATTTAATACTAAATAATTTATTTAGTACGGTTTTTCTATAATGGGGTAAATTATTTTTATATTTGTAAATTACAGTTTGCGATTTTTAATAAGGAAGCTGTAACTGCAAAACATATAATTATCAAAATTTGGTTTTGTAGGTACAGGTAATACATACCGACCTATATTATTCTATCTATTAGCGTTTTTAACTGGCAAATTTAGTGTGCATAGAACATAATGTTTTCAGCGCACTAAATTTACCAGATAAAAACGCTATATATCTTATGCCATCCACTCCTGAATGCCTGCCTTCCTTCTGTAACTACCACATACTTTTTTCTTATTACTAATGTAAAGTATGGGGACCCTACTGCTTAACGTCGATCCAATGACTTATTTTAGATAAGCGTTTTGACCACACCCTACCATGTTGGTAGAGCAGCGACAAGTGGCTTAAATCGGTCACCCATCCAAGTCTGAGCCACTAGCAACCTTGATATTGCCTCCCATGATCTTACAAGAACAGGTATTTTCTCGGGACGACCGCGACAGAACGAACGACAATAGCGGTCATTAATTTGGTAAACTTGAAATATAAATTATTATTTTTTTAGTAGTGCATATTATTTTGTTCGCCATCGCTAGCTTAGCGATTTTCTTCCACTGAATTTTAGAAAAAGTCGGAAGGACATCTTTTTAAATGATGTTTAATTTCGACAACTGGAATAATAACAAATAATGACAAACTTGAAACTGATACACCAACCTCAACACGAGAAGATAAAATACCGGAGATGTCTATGCGCGTTAATGTAACAACGTGGACGCTATTAAATGTTTTTTATCCGTCACACTGGTGTTTCTCAATACCGGTTGTCAAGAACAATTTTTGTTCATAAGAATAGTTTTCGAATTAATTATTAAAAGTATGAATTTAATTTTGTGACACAAATATATGAATCCTACACTATACGAATGAATGTTTAGTGTATTCTGTTACTGTACAGGGTGCGCAGACCACCCGTATCAGGTTATTTTCCCAAAAACGATTAGTCATAAAGAATCGAATGGCGATGCTGGCATTCTCCAGCATCACCATTCAAAATTATATTATTCAAAAATTATAATTTGTAAAACATTAATTTGATTTCAAAAACGAACAGACTACTACTTATATTACATATTCTTTTGTACCGACTGAACAGCCTTAATTATTATGTGGACCAGATGCCATGAAAGAAGGTACATTTCGCCGGGTCCCCTATCGCCAATTTTTTAACGAAATTAAAGTCAAACGTTTGAGCTTTGTTTGAGGTTCTTAAGCTTCCATTCAAATCGTTTCGCGAAGTTATTCACGAAAACTTGGGAGGGAGCTGTCATTTCTGAAGCCCCAACCTCTATTTTTTTTTTAAATTGGTGTTAATCGTTTGAACTTCGTTTGGGCTACAATGAGCTTCTATCCTCGTAGTTTGATCTTCAAAGCTTTTTAATAAAAATGCAATTCTTTGAAAGAAAATGTTATTTAATTAAAAAAGGAGCGAGCAAAACATTTTCGCGAATAACTCAAGCCAGTACTGCTATGGCCTAGCAAAGCTTATTGAAGTTCAAACAATTCTTGATCGATTGATATTAATTTTATTTAAAAAATTCACTATTGGGAGGGGGGGGGGGGGGCTTGAATTCTATTCTTCTATTATATTCCTATAGTTAGGCTGATCATAATTCTGTGTAGCCAAAACGGGACAATTAAAAGGAATATTTTTTAGAAAAAAGCAGAACAATTTTTTTCAACGTTCCAATATATCAATCTGTATTTTTACAGTTTCATATACCTATATCGTATTTGTATGTTATGTAGTCTGGACTACTTTGGATTATTTGGTAAACATTTCACCTGAAAAGGAGTGGGTTAATTTTTGTAGATCTGTTCTTCTAGTTTTCTTTCAAATTTCTTTTCAGGGCTGTACCTACGGATTGATAGTGGGTTTGAAAAATGTATAATTAATATATAATAAATGTTCAAATTTTCAAAGTGCAGTGTAGTCAAGCGGAAGTACATGTTAAAATGGAAAATCCTTCTAAAATTGTAATAGAAAAAATGTCTGTGTGAACATAGTCATTATTTTATTATTTCTAAAAAAATTTGTAAATGCGGGGGAACCCCTCATACCGCTATCCATTATATATCGTCCCCCTTATCCCAAAACCACGAATGTGCAAAAATTTCCATTTTGACCTAAGTGCACTTTCTTTCTAAGAAAGAAAATTGTTTCTAAATTATCGTTAGATTTCGGCTACAATATATTCGAATAACAATAAAAAATTGTCTGAATTACAATTAAAATTGATTAATTTCATTTACTTCATAATTTTTAGTTCAAATACACTTGACTGAAAACTAGAAAATGCACATTCGTGGTTTTGGCAGTCCCGCTTCTTTCAGGATTTATCTACTATGTACATATATTTGAGTTATTCATGCTCCATTTTTGGATAACCACTATTTTTCGTATTTCCTTTCCACGCCAATGTTCTCCAGTCATCCCTGTTATTCAATGTACCTTTTTAAGTCCATTAAAAAATGTAGGAAAAAGTTCTTGTATTTTGAAAGCTGTTTTATATTCTATTGAAGTTTTGTTTAATTTTAGCACCATACGAGGGTGGAATTTGGAAAGTTCGGGTGCACTTACCAGACCATTATCCTTTTAAATCACCTAGCATTGGCTTTATGAATCGAGTTTACCATCCTAATATAGATGAAGTATCAGGAACAGTATGCCTAGATGTTATTAATCAGGCTTGGACCGCATTATATGGTAAGTTTTTTTTACATATAATTCTATTCATTCCATTCCTGTTTTGATTAAAATTAATTTGTAATTATCTTGATCAATTAATATTTATATTAAATAAAGATTTATTGAACTTGATGACTTTAAATAAAAGAATCGTTACAAGACCTGCCAATTAGAATGGACCAATGATTTACTTACATTATTATTTTGGATAGAAGATTTTTGGTTAAGTAAGGTGAAGAGAAGTCAACTTTTCATCGAGGGATCATTTCATAATTAGGGAGTATTCATTTTAGGTGACAAACATTTTTTCATATAACTTGTTTTATTATTAATCAAATGTTAAAATATTTAATTAAAGTTAAAATTATAGGTTGTATAACATGTTTTATCTATGAAATTCTATGTATGTTCACGTGCGATAGTACTTTCGCATTTTTACACTGACGCGTCCCACAAGCTTTCTCACATGTTCTGCGCTCACTTTCCGACTTGCTCCGTTCCACATTTTAAAATTTTTTCCAGAGTTATAACTTCCCGGGCATTTTTTTAAATATCTTTTAACTACAGCCCAGTATCTCTCAATAGGACGGAGTTCAGGAGAATTTTGAGGATTATCTTCTTTTCTTACAAAAACGACATTATTAGAAAGCGAAAGTTCAAATGTAGCACCAGCATAATGAGCGGTGGCCGGATCGGGCCAAAACAAGGGAGAGACATTGTGTTTGTTATATAAAGGCAATAAACGTTATTTTAAGCACTTTTGCTTGTAATTTTCACCGCCAATTTGTTATGGTAAGAATCTAAATTCAAATCTGCGCGGGCTTTATAGGTGACAAACGAAGACGATGCAAGGCGCATAATAACGATAAGGGTGGTAAAGGTGAGGACGGGGCGACAAGGGAGATGCATGAGTGAGATGTGTGACGTACGAAAAAGAAGTAAACGGACGGACGTGACGATACGAGAGTGACAAACGAACGCAACAGAAAAACGTGCAGATAGGACGGACGATCTGGCAAACGTGCCAATAGGAAAGGGTGGTCCAAAGGAACCGCAGTTGAAAAGGAAAATTATTGTAAATCGAGTGAAAGCACTTTGTAATGTTAGATAGATGTAAATAAACTTGTATAATAATTATATTATTTGGTTTAAGATATTTTTGTACACAACGATTTGTTCCACTGCGTTGAGGAGCATCTAAGAATAACACAATCATCCCAGTTGAAAAAAATGTTGAACTTTTCAGTCCACAAGAACAAATCACTTGCCACATAAGAACTTTTTTGCTAAATTTATCTATCTGAACCATCTTTATTATATTGTGGATCTGGTAGTGTCCTGATGTCCATTTTTACATTAAAATGAACAGAATCTTGTTTTGCAACAAAAGAGTGTATGTACAACTTTCCAGACCGTGTTTTAAATTTTTTATCTTAATTTTGTATCTTTTTTTAATATTACGCACCGTACCGACCCTACTCAAAGAAAAATTTCTTTTGATTTTAATTATTTTTTACTTCAAATTGAAGTGCAAATTCGTCTCACATCAATTTTATTTCAATTTTACAACAAATGAAGTAAATTTTACAACAAATGAAGTAATATTTATTTCAAATTGTTGCGAAACGAACTCCAACTTCAATTTTTTCTCAGTGTAAGTTTTTTGCAATTTCTCGCACAGAGAAGAACTTGCTGGATTTTAACAGCTTCAAAACGTTTTCTTAAGCTACACCTTTTATAGTCCCTGCTCCACGACGAGATTTAGGTAAATCATCAAGTATTTTATGCTCTCCAAATGTTTTAATAATTTGGAAAACCGCCGCCTTAGAGCATTTAACAATTTTCGCAAATTTTCTTAGCGATAATTTTTCTGAACATAACTTTTACAAGATAACTTTCCGAGTTGCAATACAAATGCGCTCCATGGCGTTATACATTTGGCAAATATAAATAACCAAAGGTGATGGTGTGATAAATGACAGTTATTTTATAAATAATGCCTATTAGTGGCGTCATAGCAAGCTCTTCTGGCACCTGAGGCAAATTTGAATATATGCGCCCCCCTCCCAAAAGATTCTTATCATTTTAAAAATTTTAAACTATTATTTATTGCGTTTTGTCAAGGTTTAGGGCCCCCATTACGATGGCGCCTGAAGCAAATACCTCAGTCGCCTCACCCTTGCTACGGCGCTGCCTATTGGATCAAATATCAGCTGAAAATTGCAGTTATTACAGGTCATTCAAGTTATACGCTTAGTAAAATGAACACTCCTTAGATATTAAAGTAGTAAAGTAATTCAAATTAATTGAAGTAATATGCAAATTAGAAACGTAGTAGTCGTGAAACTATGATCGGTAATAAATACTTGCACATTTATAAAAGCACACAAAAAATTATAGAAAGAATTTTTAGTCTGTCACTTATAAATGACCAAAAATTTTAAAATTTGTTGGAAAGCAAAGTATTTTAAACTTAAAAAATGGTTCATTTATTTTATTTTCCATAAGAATCGACAAAAGCAAACTAATCTAATTAAATCCCTTAATTTTTCAAATTACTTACCTAACTTCTTCATTTTTCAAATTTGACTTATATTTTCATCAGTGCTCTATGAAAACTTGATTAAACTACGTTTATTATTATGGAACATTACAATGAGTCAGTTATTATTGCACGTGAATATGTGTTGGAAAATTTAATTCACAAAATTGTCGCTCTATACACAAAATTGGAATCACAGATTTGTTAAAAATTATTTTAGGTAGTTTCACTTATTTAAAACCCCAATTCTTTTTATAATACTTCAATTCACATTTTCTCAAGTTTAAAGACCGGTAATAAAACACTAACTGATAATAATTGTTAAATGAGGATATTCTTTTTATAAGGAAAAGGTGGTGGGATAAATAAAATACTCTTCACCTTGTTTATTCATAGTTTTATCATGAACTGGTAGTTTATAGTGTAAGTAGACATGCGTTTATTTTAACAAATTGATATGATTACAGGGAGGTATTGTATGATAATCACCTGTGGTATTTAAACTTGATACTTTATTTACATTATACGACATTTTTTAATGCAAGGTATCAACTAACCAGTAAATACCAAGAGATTAAATAATTTCGATATATTTAAATGATCATCAATAATTAAACTAATAAAAGGGATATCGGGTTTGTGGACAGATATCCCTTTTATTAATAATTATTTGGACGTGAATTGCTACAATAATTAAACTATTTAAAATAATTTTTCAATGAACAAAAAAGTTCACAATTAAAAGTTGTTAAACAATTTTCCCTCATTTCACTAAGGCAACTCTTGCACTGTTAAAAATAAAATAACGTTTGTTTTATTAGATAAATTTACATGATCAATCTATGCCAAGTTCTAAAAGTACAATGATTTGCCATGTAATTTTTTTTCCTGCAGGGAAGGGGGAAACCTTCATAGGCACCACCCCATCAGGGATGGTAGTGTCAGATTCTTACTGACCAAAACCCCCTCCTCGACGGCAGCGGGATTTACCTTCTCGGGATTACTTCCGCTGTCGTCTGCGATCTTACCATGCTGCATTGAAGATGCAGGCTCCCGATGACCCCCCGGTTTAGCACGAAAGTTTGTGTCCGGGAGGTCAAGCGCTAACACTTGATTCTATTTTTTTCAAGTGAACCGGACGCACCAGCACGTCTCACCGGGCCACCTAGTGATCCGTGGTCGTCGGCATAGATGCAAGTCCACTCGTCATTAACTTAGTCGGCGGAGATCCCAGCAACCAAGTTAAGGCTAAACCGACCTTCATCCATACGAGAGACCCCAAACCCCCAAGCGACTGCAAATCATATTAAATCACAGAACGCGACGCGAACGGGTCACTTGAAAAACGTGTGGTCGCTGGCAAAGTGCCAGTCCACTCGTCTTTATATTACACACTTTTCGTCGCGATTATTCCGCCCTGGACTAGCACGAGAGTCCGTGTCCAGAGAGGGTCGTACGGACCCTATTCTACCACGTCGAACGACCGTCACTACTCGACCCGGACCCGACCCGCCGATTAATGACGATTTTCTTCGGGAATTCTCTTGGGAACTTCTCGCGCATCTTCGCCATGTAAATTTAGTTGATAAAAAATTGATTTTTATTTGTTTATAATTAATAGTTTATTTAAAAACTATTTTTAATAGTGTAGAATTCAGATTCAATTTTACAATAGAAAGCTTGTTTTTAAAAATATTAATTCAGGACAAATACTTTTATATAACATCATTACACATCTTATCATATCAATTTTTTAATTTGCATAGCAACTCGTCATTCCATGTCAGAATATATACACAAATTTCAGAATTTGAAACAATTATCGAACCATGATTCGAAACCAAGACAGCCGCCCAAGAAGTTCACATCTCTACCGCTTGGTTCTTCTGGAGGTACATTTTGCCCCCCCCCCAACCCAAAGTTTTTAATGTAATTAGTGTCAAACGTTTGAGTATCCATTCAATCGTTTGAACCACACGTATCTCGTGAAAACTTTGAGGGAGGGGACTGTAGAAAGCTTCTATTCCCATCGTTTTAATAAAAATTAAATTATTAGGAACAATTTTGGAAGATGTAGTGATGCGTTTTTTAAAGAAATGGGCCAGTACTAGGACGCGAGTTTTGATCAAAACCTCGCAAAAGATCGCAAATCAACCAAACTCAGTAGTAATTGTAAAATAAAGTGAAGAAGTAGAAATCAAATTTTCTGAGCCTTCAAAAACCCAACAATGGGGTACCGACAAAAAAAATTTAGTTGTGATTTTTACGTAAATACGATCCTTAAGATGTCCTTTGCCATGTAATGCGGTTAGATTTTTCTAAATGCGACTCATTTCGATGTAATTAATTAACGAAATACACGTTATTTAAAACCACTTCAAACAATCTGTGACGCCACACTAACGATAATTATTGTTGCTACATGTAAATTATTATTTGTTTGGTGTTATTTTGGCTGGATTACCTTCGATCTCAAGATTTACAGTTAGTTTAAATTTACGTTTAAATAATCTTTTAAAAAACATTTAAATTGTCAAATACCAGTACCTACATTTAAAACGTGCTTAGTTTCACAAAAACTAATACAAAAGTTGGGAAGAATTACCTAACCACCGCCACTCCAAATTCCCCCAAAATTTTTTTTATAGCAAAAGGAACCTTATTAGAGTGTCCTGTAAAAATTTCGCCCGAGAATGTATAGTCAAAATTTTGAGAAAAATCAATTTGAAAAGTACGGGAAAGTAGCACCGAGTATGCGGTCGACCCGGGTCGATGTGACATCGGTCGCCCGTGGTCCCTTGAAATCGAGTGAAATTTTTTCGCTCCGATTTGAATTTTTCTTTGAAATTCGAATAGATGGGGGTGTGATTAGTGGATATTAGTAATAAATATAATCAAAAAAATGGAAAATAACCCGTGTATTGCAGAAAAAGTGAAAAAATTAAAAAATTTTTCTCTTCGATTTTTGGGGTGTGCATTCGATAGGGAGGGTGATCCCTACAGAGAGGTTTTGACTCTGGTTACTAGGCTAAACATACGAGAAGGGCCTCCGATCCAGAAAACCGGGATTAAGGCAACCGGGATGTGAGAGAACCTCGAAATAGCATTAAAAAGTAAAGTCGCGGTATGGGGCAGTAAACTATTACGTTTCACCCCCAAAAAATCGCCTAAAAACAAAAAATAATCGATGTTACATGTACGACAGTCGAGCTGTATCTGCTGGTGCGAAATATTCTAAGTGTTAGAGTCATTCATAGCGCACGTACCGTCAACAGAATGGCGACGCGCGGGAATCTCACTATGTTTTTGGGTGTTTGTACATGAAAATTAGCTAACTTCAAAATCGATTTACTCAAAATTTTGATAATACATTCTCAGAATTTTTTTGCAGGAGGGGCCTATATAAACCTTCATCTTTCCATTAGGAAGGTTACAAGTTAGTTCGTAGTGGCGGTGGTTACTACACTCTCACCGAATTTCATTATTTAATTACATCGAAATGAGTCGCATTTAGAAAAATCTCACCGCATTACATAGCAAAGGACATCCTAAGGATTCATATTTTACGTAAAAAACTCAACGAAAATTTTTTATCGATACCCCATTTTGTTAAAAAAAAACTAAGCGAGATAATAAAAAAATTGAAAGGGATTTTTTTTGTAGAGCACGAAATTATCTAAAAAAAAGTTTTTTTTTAACATTATTCATTATTTAACAACATTATTCTTTGACTAATACTTTTTGAGATATTTTTCGATTAAAGCAAAAACTGTGGACTAGTGAGGATAGTATTACATAAGTTTTATCGGGCCAATATAAAGTTTAATTGGAGGAGAAAATATTTGTTTGAATATATAAAAATTGTAGTTGGATTAACGTTACAATTTTACAATTCCAAGTCAAATTGATGCATTAGCTTAAATAACGATTTCATCTCCAAGTTGGCGTATCGAGAGAACAACTTTGAATGACTCACGACTAAAATTCTTATCCTCAGATATTATGTTCTCTTGGGCACTTTTTTATATAATTTTATGGTCGGGTCGGGTGCAATAAGTAGCCCCGGCCGAAAAAAAATTTCGTGTGCTACACGAAAAATTATTTTGCGAGAATTCCTTATAAACAACCCCAATTTCAAATTTTTAAAGTACGTAAGACTCGTCCGGCTGTACGCATCGAAAAACTCAAGCCTGCGCTCCTCCGGAGCTCTAGACGGTTTTTCATCGCCGGAGCCGCTACGCGGCAGAAGCTAAACATACTTGAAGGCGTCATCCTTCAAGAAAACCGGGATTTGAGAAAATCAGGAGTCGAGTCATGTTACCTGTACGACGTGCGAGCAGCATCTGACGAAATTTTCTAAGTGTTAAGGGCTCGCCACATAGCCTGTGCTGTGCTATGCTATGCTCTGTGTTATATCAACACAAACGTTGAACAATGTCATGGTCATGCGCAAAATAGCATAGCAACTCATAACTATGGGAACGTCACTATTGAAACCCTATGTTTCTACTTCAATGTTTGACATTGGCATAGCACAGCACAGGCTATGTGGCGAGCCCTTTAGGGTATACCATTCCACACGTACCGTCAACAGAATGACGACGCGCGGTATCTCATATGAGATTCCCGCGCGTCGGTCGGCTTTTACATGGTAAATTTGCTAACTTCAAAATCGATTTATTCAAAAGTTTGGGCTCAATTCTCGCAAAATATTTTTACAATTTACTATATTAACCATGTTCTTTAGTGTGTAGCACACGAAAATTTGATTTGAGTGGGGCTACTTATTGCACCCTAGTCTTATGGTCTATTAAAAATTCCTTTTTAATTTTTTTGCTATCTCACTTAGGTTTTTCAGCGTAAGCCATAGTAAATAACATGTACCATTTTGTCATGAAATTCTACGCTTTTTAATTTCTTTTAACCCAGAAAATTTGAGTTCTATTTCCATATTTTACACTTAACTACTGAGTATGGTTAATTAGCGATCGATGGACTCTAAAATCTCACGTCTCATACGGAAAAATGGAAATTTTCTCACGTTTCACATAAGGTTTTTTTATCATCGTTAAAATAATAGATTAAAAAATGAAATGATTTACAAGAATTATTATACATATCCTATATTATGTAACTAACTTACAAACGTCTTGTAAAAGTGGACATTTTTGCGTATAAGGGGATGCATAAATCTGTTAACCTGGATAATATTTTCTAAGCAACTCACACACTACTTGTCAGAGAAGCAAATGTTTAATCCATGCTTCTTTTTTAAAATTTTAAAAATTAGGGTAAACAAAGCGACTATTTTCAAAATCAAAAAATATAGCAAAAATTAAAGCGTTTTGTGCGTATTACTTCTGATTATGTAGTATTAGATAGACAATCTTTATGGGAGTGTAGTTCAAAAGGTTATGCTAATAAATTGGAAGATGTAATACATGGCTTTAGAACCAATATAAACAAATAAATGAGGCGTCTACTTGCAATACCGGCTGCATCCATTTAAAGTAAATTTACAGAATGGTCTATTATTGTTATTGTATCTCTTATATAGCAAAGCAGAATTTTTTCAACAATCCGTATATTTAAAAGCTTATTTGAATGGGATCTAGACGTTTTTGAAAGGATCTGAGTTTAACACAAGAAAGATCAGATATTATACTATAGTTTTTCACTGTTAGATAAATATTCAGGATGGATGTAGCCGGTATTGCAAGTAGACGCCTCAAATGCAATAATAAACAATTTATTAAGGTTTATTTACTTGCAATTTGATTGCGCCATCTGTTGATAACTAAAGCAGTTCATGTGCAAGAAATAGTAAGAACTGAAATTAACGCATGGTATTATCAACTTTATTTAAAGGGCTCTTTATTTAACCAACATATACGAGGGGTCGTCTTTATATTCCCGGACTGGGCTGTTTTGAATTTTGATGCAATTTTTCATTATGCTATTTTTTAATCACATATGCCTTGGTAACCTGTGTGGCAATTTACAAAACAATTGCTTCATTATTAATTTTATTATCTGTCAGTTTGTGTCGTCGCGCGTTGTATATGTATCGAAATGAATAAAATCGAATACCAGGATGTTATAAAATTCCTTACAAAACAAAGAAAACCTCCAAAAATTATTCTTGAAGAAATGTTGGCTGTATACGGAAAAGATTGCCCTTCTAAGTCAACTATTTGCGAGTGGTTAAAATTGTTTAAACATGGTCGAGAATCACTGGATGATGATCCTCGTCCAGGGCGCCCTGTTGACGTGATCACTTATTCAGATGTTGTTGAAAAAACCAAGTGTTTGGTACTGGAGGATGCAAGACTAAAGAAGCGACAATTAGCAGCTTTACTAGGAGTTTCAGAAACCATGGTGTTCGGACGCGGAAAACTGACGCAAGGTGTCTTGTTGCTCCACGATAATGCACCAGTGCACAAGTCCAGACTTTCAAAAGCTGCTGTAGCTGATTGTGGCTTCGAAGAAATTGAACATGCGCCTTATAGTCCAGATCTAGCACCCAGTGACTATTTTTTGTTCCCGAATCTCAAAAAAACACTAAAGGGGACAAAATTTAGGGACAATGACGAACTTATAGCAGCTGTTGAGGGCCATTTTGCTGAAAAACCAAATGAATATTTTTATACTGGATTAAAGATGTTATTGAAACGGTGTTATACCTGTAAGATACTATATCACTTTATTTAATAATTATCGAAATAAGCACTAAAACAGTTGGCACGATACTCTTCTTAGGATAAAAATACTATCTACGATTAACTTCTGCCGCTGCTCTTCTGTTCTTCAGTCCTTATCTCCTGGGTATTTTGGTTTTATTTTAATCTGATAAGTTGGTATTACAACTTATCGGTTTAAAATCTTGGGTGGGTGGTGATGTCCTTTATCTTCGGTCAGTCAGGTCAGGGCCGGCCTTAGTGTTACCTGTGTTCTTATATTCCTTCAGGGCCGGTCTAAATGTTACTTGTGTTCTTCTATTTCTTACACGGCCATCCTGCAACTGTCATGTCCCCATGACGTAAATTTGAGCCAAGATTTACTAAAAATAAAAATTAGTCTAACCGAAAGTAACTTAAATTTTATTACCACTAAAGGTAGGATCATAAACTCGTCACCGTTAAGGGTGTACCATGAACTCGTCACCTGCTAAGGGTGGTCTTTCATAACTCATGAACTCGTCACCGTTAAGGGTGGTCTTTCATAACTCATTATTTTTATTAAATCATGTGGGGAAAAAAAAGAGAAAGAAAAGAGAGGAAAAAAAATTATTGTCACTTGTTAGTTTCGTCATTCAATTCGCTACCCGTTCCGAAGGCCAATATCTTAGTTGTTCGTGGGCCGCTACTTTTGTCACTTTGGTTTTTTTATTGGTTCTCGTCAATAAATATCGTTCATTCGGTAGTATTTTTAAAATCTCGTATGGTCCTAAAAACTTCTTTCCCAACTTACCAGATCCTGCTTTTTGTGTATCCTGAACTACTACTATTTCTCCCATTTTGAAGGGTATCGCCTTCAATCTATTTTTGTCGAAGTTTTGTTATTGTATTTTCCTGTCAGGTCAGGGCCGGCCTTAGCGTTACCTGTGTTCTTATATTTTTTCAGGGCCGGTCTAAGTGTTACCTGTGTTCTTCTATTTCTTACATACCTGTATTCAAAAGCAGGGGAACTATATTGGAAAATAAAATTTTGTTGTTGTTCTAGTCTTTTGTTTTCATGCCAAGTCCGGGAATATAAAAACGACCCCTCGTAGAAAACCGTTTTTAATTCAAACAACTAATATCAAATCAGCAGTTAATGCTAAAAGCTTGTTTAAAGTTTGACAGAGCGTAAGACTTTCGCTGTTAGAAGAGTCACGATGTACTAAAACCGTAGATTTTGGAGTAGTGGCGGTTTTAGCGAACAAGCAGGGTAGGCCTGGTCTACGCAAAAAATGTAGACAAAACAATATTTTTATGAATTCATTTATAATAGTATTGTCATTATAGTATTTGTATTAATCAGTGGGATAGCCTGTATATTAATTTATAAAAACATCCCTCCTTCCGCAACTTGTATGTATGCTTAACAAGCTGCTGGCCTACCCAATATTTAACCCCATAAGCCGCCGCTGCTTTGGAGGTGAATTTAACTACCATCTTGTTGAAAATGAAAATTTGGGTGGCGAGATAATACCATGCCTGATGTCTTGTAGTTTATTAATTTTGATATTGTTTTTTAAAATTTTTGATGTTTTTACACTTTTAATTAATTTCAGATTTGTCGAATATATTTGAATCATTTTTACCACAATTATTGACGTATCCCAACCCCATCGATCCATTAAATGGCGATGCGGCTGCAATGTATCTTCATAAACCCGAAGAATACAAGAAAAAAGTCTCTGGTGAGTCTAATTTTTAGTGTTTGGCTACATCTGTAGTCTGTACCTATTATGAACTAACGTGACTTAAAATAGACAATGATATCCTAACCGTATAGACAAATGTTTTGTGAACTGTAGACAGACATACATTAACACATAATATATGTACACATTCTATGAATTCTATGATAGAAGTTAGTTGGGGTTCTGGATTGTGGGTACAAGGGCAAGGTCAAAGACCTCACGCGCACTTATGCCATTAGGCGGGCCCATTGTACTGCCTCCAAGAATATATAGTGCCCCCCCCCCCGTCCCGTCATTCCCCGAGTCATCCCAACCAAAGGATAAACTCCAAGACCTTCGCAGGCGAGGTGCCACCAATTCTGGCCATGACAGGACAGAAATCCCACAACGTGGCACCTCTTTTTGACTCCAACGCAGGGCAGTGACAAAGCACACATGCTCTGCTGTTTCGTCTGATTCATTACAACCTTGACACATAAGGCTATCTACGAACCCCAATATATTAAAGTGTTTGTTTGCAGTGTCCTGTTCGAATGAAATAGTATTTTAAATGTTTACCTGAGGGTGCTTTTATTGCCGCCCTTGCTTGTCTGTATTCAGTTTCATTTTCCCATCTGCTGATGTGCAGCTTCAGGATAAATTGTTTGAGAAAGGTGTCTAGGGTTTTGACGGCTGGTACGATCATCGGCTCAGGGCCACAGGGAAGACAGTTTGAACCGATTTTAGTCTGGTCGTCTGTCTTTTATCTGAAACTCACCAAAAACGATTATCACCTTTATTTTAGTTAGAATTTCAGTTACATCCAATTATAGTCACTAGTACCTTGTTGATCAAAATCAAAATATATTTATTAGAAAAGTAAAATTTACACAATTAATAGTAATTTAAGTTGGTTATAGTTTTTGAAGTATGCACTTTCTATACTGTATTTGTGAGGTTTGTCAGTATGATGAGTTCTTGTTGGTGAAATGTCAAGTCACAGGAAAACAATTTCCTGATAACCTTGTTGTATATCTTGTGTCCTGGGTCATGGGGTATATAGCCTTTTCTAAATCAGAGTTACCAACCTTTCTTCTAATTAAGTACAGATAATGGCGTTATAAGTTGGTAGTAGTAATCCTCTTAATCTCATTAATACTAATCAGAGTATTGGGGACGAAATAGTTTATTAGTGTAGTCGTCGTCAGGGCCACACTTGAGGCGCGTTTATTACTGCTAACATGTATTTAGCGGGAATTCAGTTAGATTCTAAGGGGCATCCTTGCGGAGTAATCCAAGTTAGTTGGGCCCGTTTCTGTCTTTATAAACTATGAGTGCTCCCCCCTCCCACAATTTAAAAATCTGACTACGAGACATATTAGTGCGTTCTTTTAGATATACGTGGGCTTAAGGGGGTACAAAATGAAAATTTTGGTGTATCTTATTAACATAATCCTATACAACAGTTCTAGGAATGTGATCATAATCGGATATTGCCTGCCGACAGTCATTTTGAGCTTTGATATTTAAAGAATTATAGCACGAGGAAAATCAGCCAAAATGGCTGTCAAGGGGGAGTATGCCGAAAATTATCATTTCCCGCTGTCTATTTGGTGAATTATTCAACTCGTGGAGTGTATCAGTAATTGCAAATTCTTCATTTCACGACTGTCTATCTGGGGTGACATTTCATCCGAACAGAATGAGGCTTCACGAAGACCTGTCACCGATCGATAACAGCCCTTGAGCTTTGTGACGTCACAATTACACACGTATTCAAATAGCAACGCATGTTGCTCGGAACAAAAAATTATAAAATAATGTCTCTTTAAAGGATCATGCACTTAGAGTTCTTACTCAGTGAATAATTGTATGTAACAGACCTAGGGCTGAGCTAAAATTCATCCATTTTAATCGTCAGAGGATGATGTTAGAATATTTATCGCAGCCCGAAGTTTGCTTAGGCGATAATTTACCGAGAAAAAACTCTAAATATTGCTTTACAGCAACATAATTCTAAAATTTTTGTAATTGCACACATGCGGTGACAAAGCCCAAGGACTATTTTGAACGGTGACAGATCTTCAGTACGAGTTGTGAAGTTCTCTGACAGTTATTTTACCAATTTTCCTCAGACTCTCCACCCTCAGGAAATCGTTCGTAAAATGACTGTCCTCGCACAGTGATCGAATTTTATCTGAACCGTAGCTCTGTTACATAGTATGATAACAATTGCGAGGGAACAGTCCAATTCATCAAAATTTTCGAGAAGATTTGTGAAAATATGTTATGTTCAGAGAGCCGAATCGTAATTATTTAGCTCCGGTTTACGGTTACGTTCCTAATATTATTTTGTTCTGGTTTATCTCCGGTTTTCATCATCCTTTTCGCTCCGGTTACGGTTTGGCTTCAAAACCGGTTTTCACAAACTATAATTTGCATTGCAATTTAGTAGACGCACATGCGTCTAGCACTTGCAAAATGTTGCAGAAATGAACCTAATGCAAAATGTTACATGAATTACCATAATTTCGGTAATTTTTTTATTCTTTTACTAAACAAAGTATTACCAAAAGTTCTGAACCGAAACGAAAAAGAAGCAATATTAACCGATATGATAGGTATATAGTAGATAGATACGATAGGTAGGCTCCGGTTACGGTTAATTCTGTTTTATATTACTTTGTTTCAGTTCCAGTTTCGGTTTACTAAAAAAATCGGTTAATTTCGGTTCTCTGGTTATGTTCAATAACACGATTAAATGGCCGAGCGAACTAATGGCTGAAGGTGAGCAAATGACTAAGCGACTAGCATATTGGTTTCTCGTGTCAAGATCCACGGGATCGAATCCTGTGTGGTACTATCTAAAGAAATATTTTTCGTTCAACAAATATCTACCTACTGGCTTCAGGTAGACATTATAATAATATGGCCAAAAACTTCACCAATCGGAGTAGACGATGTAAAAATCGTCTATTCCCGTGGTTTAGAATCCACGTTAAGCTGTAGGTCCTTTCTGCTCGTCACAACCAGGGAGTTCCAACAACGACATATATGTTTCGATCTTATTAGATCTCTTCAAAGAAAAAACCCTGGTTGTACTTACTTCTTTAAATTGCTTTAATCTACGCAAATGGAATAGTTTGCTTTGACTCAACAGTAAATGGAGTTATGATTGAAATTCAACTTTCAAACTTTCAATGCACACTGAAGACTTTCGTAATGAAGTCTTTTATACTCCTGATTGCAATTAGTGCTTCCATTGTACAGCAATGTACTTATAGTTTTTTTAAACGGATTTAACCGCAAATTTATTAAGATAAAATGTTTAAGATATGTTAATTCCATTGCAGAACTAAATTTTATTTGGAACAAACTTTAAAATTATGTAACTAACATCAGTGGCGGATCACCGCACAGGCGCATGAGGTGTGCGACTGGGGTGTCCGAATTTTAGTGTATAAAGTAATAGTGTTTTCATCTGGTATATTTAGTGCTCACTGAGGGTGCATTATGTAAAACAAAGCATTATGTTTCTACGGAATGCTGAAAACGCTATTATCTTTCTGCGCATTCTTAGTGCGTACTAAATTTACCAGTTAAAAACGCTATAAGTGTTTTATTGTTGAAGTTACAGTTTGGCCAAGTTAAAGTTTTACGAACGTGGTCCAAAAAGACATGAAGAATTGGTCATGGAATGAATGTAGAATGTGATATACGGATACCTGGAAAATTGCACATGAGGTGCCTTAACGATGTCTTGATCAAACATGGATGTAGTGGAAAAGCATTAGGCGGTGATTGGCGAATAGTTAGAGCGATAATCTTTTTTTTGCGTGCGCTGGGAGTGGGGAAATCTTCAACAAGACACCACCCAGATGTTTTAGGAGGTAGTGTGAGATTTTTACTCACTAAAACCCCACTCCATTTAGTGCGACTGGACGGCGTGGAATCGCTTTAGGCATTTCTTCATCGCCTCTCAGATTTGACGCTTAGGTTGTTACGAGCTTTTTACGCTCCCTTTCCTCCATTTCCTTATTCCTCAGATTTTACCAATCAGCGTTTTTACGAGTTCCCAGTTTTACTTGCTTTCGAGCATAGTGATAGCCATATTGTCAGCGGTTAACCTTCCACCAATCGATCGTTCCGCTTCTAATCTGTATTCCTGCCACTTACAACAGCCAAACACGGTGTGGGCCGCATCGTACTCCTCCTTGCAGAAACAACATTATTTGCTTTCGACTTTTCCGATCTTGTATAAATAGGTGTTAAAACACCCGTGCCCGGACATAATCTGTGTCAGGTGGTAATCCATCTCACCGTGATTTCGCGTCACCCATGGCTCGATTGATGGTATGAGCCTCCTGGTCCTTGAGCCGGTTTCTGATGTGGCCCATCTTGACTGCCACACGCCTCCATTAGTCTAGCTCTATTTTTTGCCCGATCTGTTCCGCTCTCTTGGAGTAGTTTTCAGCCCTTTCCTCCGCCATGAGGTCTATAGGGGGCAGTCCCGCTAGTACGAGTATCGCGCTCTCTAACACCGTTCTATATGCGCAGTAAATCCGTAGCGCGGTTTTTCTTTAAATTTTTGCGATCATGTGTCGGTACTTCTGAGTATGTACAGCCTGCACCCACACTAGGGCCCCGTAGAGAATGATTGACTGAACCACGGTTGCAATGACTCTTCTCTTCGTAGTTCTAGGGCCTCCCATATTTGGCATCAATCTCTGTAGTGCCGTGCAGCATCTATCCGTTTTGTCGGCTACTGCTGCCAGATGCGGCCCGAAGATTAGCCTGTGGTCCAATACCAATCCAAGCACCTTTACAGTTTTCTTGGGGTAGATTGTGTGTGTACCCATTCTGAATGTAATGTTTCTGACTTTCCTCCTACCAGTGAGCAACACTGCCTCCGTTTTATAGGGCACCATCTCCAATCCCACACCCCGCGTCCACCCCAGAATCAGGCCGATATCATTCTATTTGTACAGGATAAACGAGACCCAAATAAAACACTGACTGGACTACTAATAAGTAGTACATTTTTTAAAAACTTTAAATTGTTTTTGATTTCATAAGATTTCTTGTTACTAATATTTAATAATGTTTATAGAATATGTACGTAAATATGCAACGGAAGAGGCGTTAAGAGGTCAAGAAAATAATATAAGTTCCGACAGTGAATCGAGTATGTCCGATTTTTCAGAAAATGAAGCTGAAGATATGGAGTTATAACGTAGGCTGTGTGTAAATATGTGTTCGCTCAATTTAATTTTCTGCCACCTCTTTTTACACTTTACTTGATTATTTTTTGACTTGTTGCACGCATTATGTTGGGAAGTTATTTTTTTTATAGTTTATTATTTGTTCAAATTGTAAGTCATATCAAAGAACAGTTGTTACAACATTGGAATATTTTTTAAATTCATTATCGTTTAGTAGCTTGACAATTTTGTGTTTGAGATAATTTTTTCCTTATTACGTAATTAATTTCCGAACTAACAGCAAACGTAATTTAATAAAAAAAATTTCTTATTGTTGCTAAGAATACTAATTGTAAATAGGATTTACTTATTTTTACACAAATAAAGAACACATTGCTATTGTAGTTTTGATAAAGCTGTGAAAATTAAAAATTGTTTGTTTTAAAAAAATTAATTGTTTTCGAATAAGTGCTAAGTATATTAAAAAGTATATAATTAAAATTAATTATAATAAACATTATTATATTTATAAAATCGGATTAACACTTTTTATGAAAATCTAAAAGTTATATATGTACCTACACAAAAGGATCGTATTTTTAAGGCTTACAAAATTAAGTTTCTTAAAATAGCAACAAATACCTCAAGTCAGTTTTGGATCAAAAATAACTAAAAGAAAGTGGCCCATAAATTTAAAAGCAGATTTTCAAAAATTTATCGTGCCAAATTCATTCTTGTGAATATAATTGAATCTGTATTAGTAAATAGGAAAATTATTTTATTTTATTTTAGAGTGTTATTTATTCTTATTAATTAGAATTAAGTGCAATAAATGACAATGTTTTAATTAACTTTTAATTGAGAAAACTCTTATTTTTACGTAATTATTAGCGTAGGTTCTCAAGTCTTAAATTACTGCTGCAATTTTTAAAATATCTTCATATCATCTTCAGTGGTGGTAAACTTGTTAGCAAATTTAGTATGAGCGATGTTAAAGAAAAGTTTGGTTTATTAAAATTGAGTTGGTTATTGCGCAATTTCGTGAAAAGTGTTTACAAAATATAGGAGCCTTCTAGAAAAATTAAAAAATATTTTGTAAATGCTTACCAGCTTACTTTAAATTTATTTTTTAAAAATAGCAGTTATTGACATACGGGTGATAAAATAGCTTTAATACTGTCAAAAATGGAGCCTACGCTAATTTAAAAAGTTTGGGTGCATATATAAATTTATGTATTAAGTGTACGCACTAAATATTAAAATAAGTGTAAGTCACTTTATTTGGTACAAATTTAAAAACTCTTGGTTAATTATTATTTATACATTAATTTTCATCTATAATAATAATTTTGTACTTATATTATGATGAATCGTTATTATAAAAATAATAAATTTTGGACTAGGCATGTAATTGTAACACCACTTATTTTTAATCAAGACAAAAATAAATTTAAACACTAATTATATTTTTACTTTATTAATTAATTGTAAATACAGTAGATAACGTCGTTTAAAAAATTAAGGACACTGCAATCATTGATGTTTATATTCTATTTTTTCAAATTGTTTGTTGCTTCAATAAATTGTAAAAATCTGTATCAGCTGATAAAATTTTGTATGGGCAAATTATTTAATAAAAAATGTTACGTTACCTACTTTTTATTACATATTGGTGTTAGTGTCTAGTATTTACACTACCTAATATTTTAAGTAGTATTTATAGATGGTATATTTAAGATTAATTTATTTTATGTATACAGTGTCCAAAAAATGTATACCCTTCCTGCTGTTTCAGTGTTAATTGTTGTTGACAGTAGAAACAAATTCAATGTTATACTTCAAGTCGGGCAGTGTTCTTGATTTTTTACTTTTAGCAATTTTTTAAACTTCAAATAAAATTCTAAGTGGAGATTGATGTCATTCAATTTTCCTAGAAAATCTTTATTGAGACTTTAACTCAACTTCTCGTGTCATTGTGATAATATTCATTAAAATGAACACTTGAAAAAAATTGGTAGAAGTTACAATAAGGATATGATTAGCAATCAGCACTTGTTACTTACCAGCATCTTTAATAATATACATCAACGCCTCTTTTTATGTGTTTCATCCTATACATTTTTAGGACGCTGTAGTGTGAGGCAAAAATATTTTATAATTAATAATTTATAAAAGCGTAATATTAATTATCGTCCAAACAAACATCACTCATATAATATAATAAATTAGTCTTACTAATAAGGTTTTGCTGTAATTGTAGGTGAGAAGTGTCGTTTTGGTAGCATTTAACAATAAAGATATCATTTTATTATTATCAATTTTTTTATTTAAATTAATCATATCTGCACCTAAAAGTTAAATTATCAATGGTTCAAATTGGGAATAATAAATAATAAAATTCTACACCTTTTCCACTTTTATTTGAGAACGCGTTAATTGCAATTCAGATTAGTAAGTTGTAAGTATTTGAGAAACCGTCAATTGAAATTCAGATTAGACAGTTGTATTTGAGAAACCGTCAATTTACATTCAGATTCTTCTTCTTTCTTTTCTTTTCAGCCTTTGTCAATCCACTGCTGGATGTAGGCCTCCTTCAATTTCTTCCACGCTTCACGATCCTGGGCTCGATTTTGCCAATTTCTTCCAGCAGTTTCGATAATATCGTCAGTCCAGCGTTTTGGTGGACGACCGAAGGACCTTTTGGTTGTTCTCGGTCTCCATGATAAAACTCTCTTTGCCCATCTGTCAGAAGCCTGTCTAGCAACATGCCCCGCCCATCCCCATTTCAATTCCGCCACCCTTTCTCTGTCTCTAATGCTGTCATTTCTCTGTCTCGCAACCGAATACCCAACATCAGACGTTCCATGGCGCGTTGAGTAGTTCTTAGTTTATTAGCGCTTTTGATGGCCATTGTTGTAGACTCTAGTCCGTAGGTGATAACTGGTAGTATGCATTTGTCAAAGACCTCCCGTTTTATTCAATTTGGTATATCTGCCTTCAGAATTTGGGCCACCCTGCTGAACGCCGCCCATGCTAAACGGGTCCTACGAATTATCTCCGTGGTCTGATTTTGCTTGCCTAATTTGATAGTATGACCAAGGTATAAGTACTCGTCTACTCTCTCTATCAATCTTCCGTCTATGTATATACCGGGTGACCGGCCGAAAACTGAACATAGGGAAATAACATGGGAAATTGATTTTTTCTAAATTCCTGCTTCCCATTATAACGGATATGAATAAAAAAAAAAACAAATTAAAGAGATTTTTTTTCCGCGCCTAAAGATACCAAACACTTAATATTTTGTTTTTTAATTATTGTTAAAAAGTCGATAGTAAAATTAAGAAATAGCGCTTCTTAAAAAAATATTAGCAGGCTGGGTCTTTGCATTACGTCTAATGTGCCGCATTGCTATTGTATGAAAGCCAAATATTACAAACAAAAGTTACTTTGACAGATTAAAATTAATTTTTTTAACAATGAAGTGGTCTGTTGAAGAAAAAGTTTTCATGGTAAAATATTATTACAGCGGTAATAGTTTACGCCAAATACGTGACTTATTTTCTGTTAAATTTAATAATAGCCAAATTCCATCAATATCGGCCATACAGAATATAATTAAGAAATTTGAAGACACTGGTAATACTTCGACAAATTTAAATAAAGGTATTAACCAAAATTATTAATTGAAGTTGTCTTATCATTATTTTTTAAATAGGATATCAGAGAAACAACCATGAATTGGAAGAAACTATATTAGGTTTAATTTCTGCGAATCCAAATGCAAGCATTAGATCCATTGCAGCTGAGTGTAATGTTGGTAGAGAAAATGTTAAAACAATTTTAAAAAAGCACAAGTACCATCCTTTTAAATATCAATGTCATCAAGAAATATTTTTGTTTGACGAAGAATCCAGGCTTGTATTTTGTGACAAAATGCAAGAACGTGCTAACAGAAACCGAAACTTTCTGAAACAAATATGTTTTACAGACGAATGTACATTTACATTAAACAATGAGCCAAATGTACAAAACCATCGCTATGGGCTATACAAAATCCGAGACTAAATTTAATGACCGGCTCATAATATCCTCAAAAAATTAATATTTGGGCTGGCATTTATAATAACCGTGTTCTTGGTCCATTTGAAATACTTGGAAATTTAAATTCAGATATGTATTTAGATCTTCTTATAAATAATATTGGTCCTGCGTTAGACGAAATAGCTTCTGAACACCATGAGGTCTGGTTTCAGAAAGACGGTTGTCCAGCACATTTTGGGGTAAACGTTAGAGTTATTTAAACCAAGCATATCCAAATCGATGGATTGGTCGTGGTGGTGCTATAAACTGGCCAGCCCGATCTCCTGATCTGGCACCGTGTGACTTCTTTTTGCTGTAGGGTGTTTTTATATGTTTTATTTTTGTGTTTGTTTTGTCCACATTCAATTTTTAATAACTGTGTTATTGGGAAATTTCTTGTTGTTGATTGATTTGAATAAAAAGAAAGAGTTAGATTGATTGAGTATTCTCATTTCTACGAAAAGAATTAGAGTTGATGTATTTGAATTTTGTCGATCGTGCTTTGGGCGGTTTGATATTTAGTGGCGCAGTTCTCCGAACCTCCGACGACAACCTGAGAGATAATAAGATTTCGAGTCTCATAGCTCTTGAGCATAGCGCGGAAGATGAGTTCTATGGTCCATGGGAGTACATAGGTAGCAATATTTTGTGACGTCACAATTTTTGAAACTCCCCGCCACCCATCGTCACAAGGGTCGGAACCCCCCCATCCCCAGGAGCGTGACGTAATTTATGGACGTCCTCGAATCGTTTATTTCCAATAAAAATTATACAACAAAATACTAAATCACTATTACCTTACCAACCTTTCCAGCTCACTATATTACCCCCTTCCCAGTGTTTTCAGTCGACTGCGTGGGTCGACTGTAAAGAACGATATGTATTTCTAGGGGAAGTGAACTCTTCTGCCGGATCTCGTAGTTTGTGCCGGTGGTGCATGTGTAATCACTTCCTTTATTCTGACTTCCGGTGTCGTATGCGTAACCACTTCCTTCTTCTCGTAGTCCTCGGAGTTCAGGGTCGCTTCTTGACATTTCCCTGTTCATCACATGGTTTAAGTTGGTTTAAGTCCCATCATAAGTTGGCTGTAAAGGTTTTCGAACTGCATCATGTCGCACAAATACATGTGAACAGGTTGCTAGATCTTTATTTACAAATATTTTTCTTTTATTGTCATGATTACTTCCAGGTGACGGGCGTATTTGCTTGAAGTATCGTCTTCCTAAAGTTATTATCGAAGATGGTTCTGTTAAATCGTGACTGCCTTGGAAATCTCGCTGGGTACTCTGAGTGTTACGCAAAAGATGAGTTCAGCTGACGATAAATTGAGTTTTTTTTTTAAAGGCAGTTCGCATGCTAAGTAATATGATCGGTAGAGCTTCTACTCACGATTCGTCGTTGTCAATGGCGTGACACTTAACTGCACATTTCAGTTGCCTGTGGATTCTTTCAATCATCCCGTTTGCCATGGGGTGGTACGGAGTTGAGCGTATGTGGTTAGTATCAAGTAATTTTGTAAGGCTTGCAAACAAATTTGATGTGAACTGTCGCCTTTGATCGGTTGTTACTCGAAGGGAACACCATACCTTGCAATCCAATTCAATAATAATGCCTCGGCACAGTTTCTGCACCTATGTCGGCAATTGGTACTACTTCGATCCATCTTGTGAATCTGTCATGTGGTTTCGGAATGGCTCGGTTACAGATGGGGGAATATTGTTTGTTGAGATGTCACAATAAATGGCTGCACGATGCTTGGGGTTGTACACCTTCTTGAGCTTCATTGATTGATTGGTCTAAAAATAATCTGATTGCAGGGTCTTCATCTTGTGATTTGGATAGGTTTTCCAAGTTAAGTGTTTGTATGTTGATACTGTTTACAGTTTTATAAAAATAATTTGGTGGTAAATTAGTTGGTATACTTTAATTGCATAATCTACTGGTATTTTCAACTTTTGCTGAAAATTATTGTTAATTAATAATGTTTGATGTAATTAATTATTAATGGTTTGGAAAATCTAAAAAATTGAATTACAAAAATATTTTCATATTTCAAATAATTTATTAAAGCGCGGGAAACAATTCACATAACTGTCAATAGTAGCGCTTCTCATTTGTTTTTAAAATTTCTGTAGTTGTCAAATTTTCAACAATTTTTATCCAATACTTTTTCTAAATTTACGTTTATACAATAATATAATAAAGATGAATTTTTTACCGCCTGTTCCTGGATCTGGAGACGCTGGAGAAGTGGTAAAAATATAAATGTTCCTTTTTATAATTTATTTATTTTTGTTTATTTCAGGAAGAACCCGATGACGAATTACTTGAAGAATATAACAATAACCGCATTTTAGAGCACTTTCGTAATAACAGTAAGGAAATAAGAAATCTCATACTTGCTATGAACCGCCTAAACACTCAGAAGCGTATTTATAATGCACTGAAGGAAGTCTCGCATATAAACACTAACGATAATCACACTAATAGTGAATCAACAACAATTCCTAATATAGATAATAGAGGTCGAGAAAGCAATGATGACAGAACAAACACAAGTGAAACTCCTGGTAGTTCAGCTTTTGATTTGTAGACAATACCGACAATGATATTTCTAATTGATGTTTTCCGAATGAGTAGAAAATCTTTTTGATCAAATTGCTATGAGAAATATGTAAGATGGTAGTTTGTAGAATTTATTACAAAATTTATTTTATTTGTTTTTTTTATTATTTTAAATTACAGCAGGTCGAAGTAGAAAATGTTTTACCAATATGAATATTTCATGTTTATTACAACTGCATCAAATGCTTGTACCTCATTTTATACACAGGGTGTTTCAGTGATGAGGTGTCAAACTTCATGAGGTCGTTTCTGTTTAGCAAAAATATAAGCGCAACATTTTTGCCTAAAATATTAATTTCATACAGACCTTCAAAGATGGAAAGTAAAACCGCGTTTTTAACCCTACAGTGCATAATAATAATAAGGTATTCATTCCTTTTGGAATATGCCTACTTCGTTGAAGTCTTTACGATTCATTTTTCGAGGTGAATCTCCTCTTCTTCGGTATTCTATATTTTCGTGTGTGTTTTGGTCTCATTCACTATCTTTCTCCATAGCACTCTATCTTCGCATTTCTTCCTCCGGTGTGTCACGTCCATAGCTTTGAGGTCATTTACTACCTCGTCTAACCATCTGGATCTTGTTCTTCCTCGATTTCTGATCTCCCCCGGCCTCTATTGCATAATCTGCCTTAGGACGTTATTTGACTCTTTTCTTGTTACGTGTCCCAGCCATCTGATTCTCTGCGCCTTCATGTATTTCACCACATCTTCGTTTCTTAATACTTTGGCTAGTTCGGCATTTGTTCTAATTCTGTATTCATTTTCGCCAATCTTTCTTGGTCCTGTCATGGTTCTTAATATTTTTCTCTCAAACACTCAACTTCTCCTCATTCTTGGTCAGGTTCAACACCTCCGACGCATGGGCGACCACCGTTCTCACAAAAGTCTTGTATACTCTTATTTTGGTTCCAAGAGTTATATTCTTGTTCTTCAATATCTTCTTGTTTGCGTGGAATGCCCTCCATCCAGCTTGTATCTTTTCATTTATTTTTGGGGATCTTTCGTTGTTCTTATTTAGTTGCACTCCCAGGTACTTGAATTTGTCCACCTCTTCGAACGTATAGTTTCCAATTTCTAGGTCATTTTGTCGCGAATCATCTCTTCTCTTAAAATTCATGTATTTTGTCTTGCCTTCATTGATCCTGAGCCACTTTTCTATCGAATGTTTCTCTATTTCTCCGAATATTTGTACCATTTTTTGCTTTGATCTTGCTATAACCACGATATCATCTGCATATGCTACACCTTTTCCACCAGTAATTCAGAAATCGTCAACCGTTATTTAGATTTGTCAATTGATATTCAGAAATCGTCAACCGCTATTCAGATTTGTCAATTAATATTCAGAAATCGTCAACGGTTATTCAGATTTGTCAATTGCAATTCACGATTTCTGAATATCAATTGACAAATCTGAATTACAATTCACGATTTCTGAACAGCAGGTGAGGTTTTCTGAATTACTTCTGGAAAAGGTGTAGTATTTGCCATTCCTTCGTTGATATTATTGCTCTGGTACCACTCTCGATCATCAAGTTGAATAGAACCGTCGACAGTACAGTGCATACGTCACTAAAAATCACACCAGTGCATACGTAAGGCCTGTCAGGCCCATAACTTTAAATCGACGAATGTTTCGATATTTCAGGAAAATAAGATAAGTTTTGAAATCTATATAATTTATTAAACTTTATAAAAATAGAATAGATATTAAAAAAAAATCAAAATTGTTGAAATAAATCAAATAAATTATTACGAAATATTCAAAAAGTCAACATCACCTGAATTCTCTTGAATATTATCAGAACAGGTTGAACAATAATAATGAACATGCTGCAAACAAATACATTTGTCACACTTCACAGAATTTACGACTTTTCCTTTTTTTGGAGCAAAAGGCACAGTCTCTTCTTGTATTGGACGAAGTAGTAGGAGCAATTTCTTCACATGGTAATCCAGCAAACTTTCTGGCATTTGATGTAATTTCCGTAGATAAATGAATATTTGCAGCACGAACCTTTAGATATTATTCCATGTTCCATGCCTAAACGTTTCAAAAATAGTCTTCCATGTTCTACTTGCGGTTGCTGAGAATTGAAAATTATAGCCGCGTTTATTCCAGCAATGTTTAGAAGTCCATAAAACACTACCATTGGTCAACGACTATATCTTTTACAATATTATTTGGAACAAATGAAAACAAATTTTGAGCAAATGAAAACAGATTTGGAGCATATGAAAACAGATTTGAAACAAGTGAAAACTGATTTGAATTAAATGAAAACGGATTTGGATTATCTACTTAACAGCTCATTAGGCTTCCATATCGACACCCCCAACGAAGAAGGATGTAACTCACATTTACCTATTTTTCAGGAGACCTTTTAAATTGTTCCCATTTATAATATTTTTTTCGGGCTTAAAATATATCACATATCATGGGGGGGGGGTATCAGATTTCATTGAGTAATTATGACAAATCCGTAATAACTAAGAAACGTTTTGTTCCATCGTTAAATTAAACTCAAGTTAGTACATTGGAGTCAACCGACTCATACTCCATTTTTTCATCAGGTGCAAATAAATAAAACAGATACAAGTATATTATTTACGTTCCCAATTATATCTGATGGGTACGAGCCTTCTGCATGAATGATTTTCCATCATCGCAACTCCACTGTTTGCTTAAAAATAAATTAACATTTAGAACCACTTTGTGTAACTGATTATTCTGATCGCCACTTTATTATAATTTTTTTTATAAATCAACTAAATTCTTTATCATATTGCTTCCTTTCTGAACCGAGGCGCTTCATAGCTTAGCGGGGGGGGGGTGTGTAGTATTATAAACGTACATTCGCTTTTGGTTATAATATTATAACACCTTTTATTTCCAAGTACCCCATACATACCGCGAGGAATGTGAATTAACTTGATTTTGATAAGGGAGTGATAATTTAGCGTGACCTATGGATAGAGATTTCTATGCAAATTTTTGTAAATGGTGGGCGATAACTAATTCTAAATGAGAATAATTTAATTTTTAACAATTTCACGACATCCGAAAACAAGTGGAAGAATTAAGATACTATCCAGTTTTTCTTTCTGTATCGATTAAGGCGAGATTTTCGGCAGAAGGAACCATTTTACGGATTTTGGGAGAATTGTCTTTCTTTCTTTCTTTGTTTTCTTTGTTAGATTTTATCCGGAGGCCTTCAGCCCAGTATTTGTTTGGGGCCTTCTGGTCCAGTTGACACTGTCAACTACCTGTTTGTTCTGTATTAGAGGTGGCCAAATATCTTTCGTCTTTTCTGTGGCCGTAAATAAATCACCTTCCTAAAACTCTAGTGTATTTTTTTGTAAGTAAGATTTTCATTTCCATTTGAAAGCACATTTCATAAAGAGCAACAACAAGGAACGCCTGAGTCAAGTGAAAAACCCACGAAACCCTGCTCCGGTACTGTAGTATGAAAAGTACAAAGCTTAGCTGCCGTTAAAACATCAGGTAAAAGGAGGCACTCTGACAAAGTTCTAAAAAACTGCGACACCTTTACCCATCACTGTGGAAGGTGGTTTAAATAATACTGATCCCAAGGAAGAGGTATCATCGTATAGTCTAAGGGGGTTACTCTGTAACTCATAAAGGATCTTTACAAAAAGGATTCCTTTCTGAAAAGGATATGTAAAGGATGAACTTATTCTATAACTATAAAGAATCCTTTAATGAAAGACTGTCCTTTAAAGATCGATCTTTATGGCGCGGATTTACAGGTACCGCACAACCAAAGCTCTGGTTATTTCTTTTAAGGGTAAAGAAGCATGTGACCGGAAAAATGATTACAGATTATGTTGGAACCAAATTAAAAGATGAAAACGTCACATCAAAATTACTTGAACCAAAATATGACAAAGAAGCGGCAAAAAATGTTTCATTGTTGGTCCCGACATAAAAGACAAAGACCTAGTTTATCAGGATAATTTTTGGTCATGTGGAGTTAAGTATGCTATATTCTATTTCTATAAAGCTGGATTTATAGTTTGACGCACTGTAAACGTAGACGCACTGCAAAAAGATTGACTATAGAATTTAGGTACTGTTGTTTATAAATAAACGTAGATGCATCACGCAACGTAAGAGAAACGGACTGTAACGCAAGAGTTGGTCAACTTTCATCTTTTACAGTGCGTTTCTTACGTCCGACCAATCAAAAGAAAGAAACACAATCTTAATTTTAAAAGTTAATTACAGAAAACCTTTTTTTTATGCCTTTCGGACGAGGGAAATCTTAAGAAAGACACCACCAGCCCGTGCTGGGCGGTAGAGCGGGGTCAGCCCACTAAAAATCCCCTCCCGGATGACAACGGGATTTACCTAAGGTATACAGTCCGTTGGCTTCGGCATCGGCCATACTTTTAAAGCTTTTGCCTTTTCTGGACTTTGCTCTTCCTTAACTGGTCTGTCTTATCAGTTCTTCCTTGTGTTTTGTCTTCATTATTTAGTAATTCCATTTTTGATTTCCTCCAATTTCTCTTGACTTTTTAATAGTTGGTTCATGGTTATTATTTTCCCGTCTCACCTCTGTCCATTTAGGGCATTCGAAGATGGTGTGTTGGGCGTCGTCCACCACCCCCTCGGCAGTCTGGTAGGTAGATCCTTTCATAATGCTGACGGTATACCGCCACCCCCATGACCTCCACCCACACCGGTGCCCCACAGAGAATGATGGAATTCGTAATTGATGCCAGCACTCGTCTTTTAGTGTATGATGGTCAGCTTATGTTTGGCATCAGTCTCGTAAGGGCAGCCACCATCTTTGCTGACTGCTTGGTAGTTTCTTTGATGTGAATGTCGAAACACATCCGGCGATCTATGGTCACCCTCAGCACTTTAGCGAATTTTCCCGGCACTATCCGGCAACCCCCAGCTCAATGGCGAATTCTTTGCATTTCCTTTTGCCTATCAGCAAGATAGCCTCAGTTTTCGCTGACACCAATGTTAGGCCTCTACTGTCAATCATTCCTTTATCATTCGGAGGGCCTCGTTTACTATTTCTGAGAGGACCTATTTATACGATGAGTATTCGCCGCCGCCACAATGGACAAATCGTCTGCAAATCCAAATATCTCCGCACCCTCCGGCAGCTCGACCCGCAAAACCCCATCGTACATCAGATTCCACAGGTAAGGACCCAGTACCAATCCCTCTGGAACCGCACTAGTTATTTGGAACTCTTCTACCGGCATCTCTTCTTCTACGATGAGTACTCGCTTGCTGAGGTATCTCTTCACAATCTTGATAAGATAAGGTGGTATGTTCTTATTTTCTAACTCGTGGATAACGAATTACTACATAGCTGAATTTAAGGCATTCTTCACATCCAGTGTTATTAGAATGCAGAGCTGCCTCTTGGGCCATGTACCTCTCCTCGCTTTTTTGGCGGTGTCTGTAATGGCTTTCAGGGCATTAATAGTAGAGCGCCCTTTTCTAAATCCATACTGCCCATCTGAGAGTACCCCATTCCGCTCCATTTGTGCTGGAATTCTGCCGAGTATCATCTCAAACAGCTTTCCCATGGTGTCTATGAGGCATATCGGTCTATAGGAGCTGGGGTTATCTAGGGATTTATCTCCCTTACTAAGCAGTACCAACCTGGACCTCTTCCATATATCACACTCGGTGATGAGGACCATCTTAATGACCTCCGCTGGTATGAGGCTGGGACCCGGGGCCTTGCCCGTTGCCATCTATTTTCCTGCTTGTGCCAGTTCTTCGATGGTGAAGAGCGGGATGTCTTCTGTTTCTTGTTGTTGAAAATTATTTTCATCATGAAGAGGGTACAGCGTAGCTACTATTGGTTTGTTCTGTGTGCTGTAAGGCCGGGTATGTTTGCTCTTGCGATCTTTCGAGTAACAATCTTGTACCCGAGCCCCAGACCTCCTCATCCACTTCCCCCAAGAGGTCTTGCCATTTTTGCTTCTGCCTTCGGAGTATGAATGCTCGTAGCTCAGCTTTTGCCGCTACGTACTCTTTGTCTTCTTCAAATATCCCTCATCTGTGTTGTCTTTGAAGGCGTCTTCTGGCCGAGATACATTTCCGACGCAGATCTGCTATTTGATGGTTCCACCAGTGGACCCTCTACTTATCTACGTTTTTATTTTTGGGCATCCTGTTGTCACATATTTCTTGGAGTGCACTCGTGAGGTCCTCTGGTGTTCTTGTTATGTTTTGCCACTTTGGTTCTCGCATGGCTGCTTCACTTGGGCAGCTTGCAGTTGTCTTACTGCCCAATCTCTGGATGTTTTGGGGGTAGCGATCTTGTCCCCCAATTCGCATTCCACATATCTATGATAGCTATTACTTTCTTCTTCTAGAATCTGCCAGTTCACCAAATGTCTCGTCAAGTTCATCGTGGCGATCGCGACATCTAAGATTGACTGCGACCTCCTTCTATTCTCCGTGGGTCTTCTGGAGAACGTTGGTACACTGCCGGTGTTGCAGATATCCAGCCCCACAGCAGCAGCCTCTTCGGTAAGTACTCTGCCCCTCTCGTTTGCCTCTTCAGATCTCCACTCCGGGTCCTTAGCATTAAAATCGCCTGCGAGGATTGCCGTGGTGTGTTGCCGCACTTCTCTGAATAGGTCTTCTATCAGGGTTTCATACTCTTGCATATCTTGATTGGGTGAAAAATATATGCTGAAGTAGGTCACTCCCCCCACCACAACCCACACGTACCCCTGTCCTTTTCCAGTCTTTTCAACCATCCTGTTATCAATAATTATCGCCGCCTTTATCGTGAGGTCTTCATGCCAGTTGGTGTTGGTGGCACGATGCGGCTCGCTTATTATTTTTATATTAATACCCCTCTCCACCATCGTCTGCCAGAGGAATTACAGAAAACCTATAAGAAATGAACGGCACAGAAACACTTAAAAAATAATTGTAATTCTAACAAAAACAAATTCTTATTTGTTGAACGCAATCTTAATTTTAAAAGTCAATTGCAGAAAACTTAAAAGAAATAAACGTCACAAAAACATTTAAACAAATAATTGTAATTCTAACAAAAATAAACTCCTAAGACTTAAAATTAAAATACAAAAGTAAAAGAATAAAAAGGCCCTATAGTAGCAGATAAGCAACCTTGAATTGCAATAAGTAAACATTTGCATTAATAAACATGTTCACCAATGAAGGATATTGAACAGAAACCATTTCTTCTGTTTCTTTTATGACATCACTCAAGTAGGTAATCATTTTCCTAATAAAAATTAAAAGCAGAACTTAGAGAAAACAATGGGAAATATCAAATTACTTACTCTGCTTCTGGTTTTCGAAGCTTTCCTTTATTATTACGGAGAAATTTGAAACTGCTATCACAAATTTCGCCAAGAGTGCAAATATATTTGTAAGGATTAAAACTGTCTCTCTTTTCAGAACAGCTTTTGAAATTTTTAGAAGCCGCAAGAAACTTCTCACTATAGGCTGAAATATATAGAAAATTTTTTAAAAACATCTAGGTGGTTAACCCCCCCCCCCACCCGTCTATGTGCCAGATTTTTAAATAACATTGGAGTTCTTCGCCTATCCTTATAATGTTGGCTTTATTGATACAGTGGTTGCAAAAACAGTGAATATGGACGCGCAAGAGTAGATTAACGAGATCTCAATTTCCATTTCTCCTTTATTGACAAAGTAAAGAGTGTCCCATTATGATTACCTATTTTTAAATTTGAAAAAAACGCACTGCTTATTTGAAAAGTTCCAATGTTTCTATTTTAACAAAGGGTGTAGACATATGGAGGTTTTGTGTGGAACACAATATTCGATAAATTCACCAACACTCATTGGTCCTTTTGACGAAATTTTCGATCACATTTTGGCATAGTGCCGGTATAACCGAGAAGTTTTACCCTCGTGATATTTTACCCCCTTGAGAATTTTTACCGGGGGTAAAATCTCACTAGGCATAATTTACGCCGGGGTAAAATTTCACTAGGTATATTTTACCCCAGGGGGTAAATTTTCAGTAGGGTATATTTACCCAGGGGGAAAATTTCACCGACGTAGAAAATTATTCCGAATCAAAAATCGAGACAAAACCCTAAATCCAGTGGATTATTAATAATAATATTTTTTTTTAAGAGACGGTAATCAGCTTAAGCGGTTAAGTGCATTGCTGCTAAAGCTGAATGCCCGGTTCGACTCCAGGCTCAGTAAAAACTTTATTCTGACCGTCTCCCCATGGAAGGCAATGGCAAACCACCGAGGTGTAATATGCCAAGAATAGCCTCTCTGGAGATGAAGTGTATACACTTCCCGCGGTGCGGAGCCCGCGTTAAACAAGTAGGTCCCCTATGTATGTGATAGTACTACAAATGCACAACATATACATAGGAGAGAGGTCGCCAACATCCGGTAACGGATAGGCACGTGAAGAAGAAGAAGAATATTTTTTATTAAATACAAAGCTGGCTTTTGGTAATCGGGTTCGTTCAATAATATTGTAGTGTACTGGGAAAACCTATCCAACCAAAAGATTTGCAATTATTTGTGGAAGTGCTTGAATACAATTCTGATTCAATAAATGCCGCAATACAATGTAGCTCAACATTTGGTACAAAATTACTGATTCCTTAGTAAAATTTTACCCCAGGTAAAATAGCACTAGTGAATTTTTACCCTCGGTAAAAAATAGGGGGTTTTTACCCCTGGTGAAAATAGGGAATTTTTATCCCCTAGAAAACTTTTACATGGGGTAAAATTTCGCTAGGGATATTTTACTTGGGGTAAAATATCGGAATAAAAATTGACGTTGACACCGGCTCAATTTCAGCAATGGTGCGTCCAATCTTGTCTTTCAGTTCAGGAATAATCCTTGGATTATTGGCATACACCTTTCCTTTCAAATATCCCCAAAGAAAGAAATAAATCGCATGATCTTGGTGGCCAATTCACATCGCCGCGGTGCGAGGTAACTCTCCGTTCAAATTTCGTCTTTAACAATTCCATTGTTTCGTTCGCTGTGTGGCAGGTTATTTATCATCTCACGGTAACGAACCCCGTTGACGGTGACTGTGTTACTAGCGTTATTCTCGAAAAACAATGCTCCAATGACTACGCCAGCCCAAAATAGGTACCACACAGTGGCTCGTGGTTGATGCATGGGACGTTGAAGGATCGCTCTCGAATTCTGAGCTACCCGAATGCGACAATCCTGTTTGTGGACATAGCCATCAAGTTCGAAATGTGCCTAATCGGAGATGATTTTCTTCGAAAAATCACCATTCACTTGTTGCTGTCAGATCTATTCTGCGAACGTTCGGCGCTGCGCATAGTCTCCGGCTTCAAATATTGTGTTAACTGAATCTTGTAAGCATGCAAATGAAAATATTTAGTTAAAATTTGCTGTAAACTACTTCGTGAAAGTCTCAATTGCTAAGAACAATGTCGCATCGAGGTGGAAGGATTCTGGTCAACACTCTCACTAACTGCTGCAATGTTTTCATTACACCGAGCTGCACAAACACGGACAGGTTTTTTCTGGGTTTGAATAAATTGACCCAATAGCCTCAAAGTTCTCGATTAATCGGACCACTGTACGGAGAAGGTGCGTTGTGGTGACCGAAAATTCCACGATATTTGCGAACCAGCTCCGCAAAAATCTCACTATTTCGATAGCGGATTTTCACAATTTCCATGCGTTGTGCATCCGTGTAATGCTTCATGACTAAAACTCAATGTCCACACATGACATAGTCAAACAACAGCGCTGTATGACAGTGACAGATACCAAAAAAAAGCGCAAAATTAAAAATAGGCGGTTTTAATGGGATATAAGGTCAAAATTTAATCAATTTTCAACAAAAATAGAACCGCAATAGCCCAGAAGTGTGAGAGTATTTCTAGAAAACGTTAATACTGAAGGGGGCTACAAGAGTTTGCGGATGCGATTCGATTAATTAGAAAAATTAATTATAAACAGGATTTACCGGCATGAATAAGATAAATCTAGGGTTCTAGGGAGATCATGTGCATTCTCAACACAAACAATTTCGGTTATTAAATCAGCACGAATACTGGGAGTAGCACGAATTTAAACACCCGGATTTTAAATATTCCCTATAGATATTCGGAGAACTGAAATTTCATATAGTAGAAATATAAATGGGGTGTATGGGGTTACGCTGCAGAGGTAGCACCTTTTACCGAGACGGTCACACCGAGCGGTTATAACGGGAGGTGGTCTTTGGTAACTGGTCCTCGCAGGGGACCCAACTCTCACTTATGGCTCCACGGGTCACACCCTGGAAACTGCGTTGACCCGCAGGCAAAACTAAGTGAGGGGAGCCAGATATGGCAAACTCCGAAATATTGCCGGTATAAGCAACACCTTGAATGGTCAACAGCTACGGGTGCATGAACCAACAAGTAGAAGGCACCCTCTTGCCTTTGAGGGGAGAAATCCTCTCTGAAGACGGATGAACCAAATGGTATGGTCAACGGTATAGGATGCAGAAGGCAACGGAAAACCACTGCATTAAAGATCCAACTGGATAATCCTAGTAATCATCAACATGGCTGTATTTGATTCAAAATGTACCGGAGTTTCAAGCCCCCAATCGGATCTCCGGGGGGGGGGGGCGTTAAATAGAGCTATGAATGGAAGAAATAAAAAGGAGCCGATGCTTAAGATTGCAACATGGAACGTGCGAACAATGTCCCAGGATGGAAAGATATATGTACAATGCCATACAGGAAATGCAGAGAATGAAAATCGATATCATGGGCATCAGCGAAATGAGATGGCCAGGCACGGAATACTGCAGAGTTGGAGACTGTGGGGTATACTACTCGGGAATGTCAGATGACACGCACCGGCGGGGGGTCGGAATGATTGTTTCCAACAACATCGGAAGACATGTAAACAACTTCGTGCCCATATCAGAGAGGGTCATGCTGCTACAGATTGACGCGAATCCTGTTCCAGTCAATTTAATTCAGGTGTATGCTCCTACAGCCGACGGGACGGAAGAATAGGTAGATGCTTTTTACAACCAAGTACATAGGGTCTTGGAAGAGTTGCCAAGACAACAGGTAACAATATTAATGGGAGATTTTAATTCAAAAATTGGAAAAGGACAGACTGAAGAACATGTCGGCCCCCATGGACTAGGGGAGAGAAATGAAAGAGGAGAAAAGCTCAGCATTTTTGCAATTGAAAATAGTTTAGCTATAATGAATACCTTCTTCAAACTCCCAGCGAGAAGACTGTACACATGGAAATCACCCAGAGACTCAGATAGGGGATTTGTTCGAAATCAGATTGATTACATGTTAATAAGCAAGCGACACAGAAATTGCATTACCTCTGTGAAAACGTACCCTGGAGCGGATATAAGTTCGGACCACAACCCCTTACTAGGAACGATCAAAATAAGAATGGAAAAGGTAGCAAAAAAGAAGAACAAGATAAATTTTAGTGATGAAATCAGAGATGGCGCTGTAAAAGAGAAGATACAGGAGGAACTGAAAGGGAAGTTCAAATCTATGAACGGAAGCACAGATCTATCCATTGACGAAGAAATCCACAGATTCAACCAAATAAGCGAAAATATTAAAAGTAACACGCTTACATCTAATATGAAGACCAAAAGAAAGACCTGGATGACCCATGAAATTCTGGAGATGATGGAAAAACGAAGAAAGATGAAGCATGCCGACACAGTGGGGTATAGAGAAATCCATAGAACTGTCCTGAAAAAGATAAGACAAGCTAAAGAACACGAGGCGATGGAGAAATGTAACGAAATAGAGATGCTGCAACACAAGCATGATAACTTCAATGTATACCGAAAAATAAGGGAGCTAACGGGAAGAAAGTAAACAAAACCAGTAAGTAGAATCATGGACGAAAACGGAAAAATAATAATAGATAAGAACAATCGGAAGAAAACCTGGAAGAGATATATAGAACAGCTTTTTGAGGACGATAGACCAAACAAACCCGCAATACAAGAAGAATCAGGACCGACTATCATGATAGAAGAAGTGCAGGCGACAGTTAATCAAATGAAAGACGGAAGGTCCTCGGGACCGGATCAAGTTCAGGTAGAGTTTTTTAAATTAATGGACGAAGATGGACTGAAGTGGCTAACAAGAATATTTAACATAATTTATAATAGCGGCAACATACCACATGAGTGGCTTAAGTCAGGGTTTGTAACAATACCGAAAAAACCAAATGCAAGTAAATGTGAAGAATATAGAACCATCAGTCTGATGAGTAACTTTTTAAAGGTGTTTTTAAAAATCATACACAGAAGAATATATAAACTCTGCGAAGAACAAATATCGCCTACACAATTTGGATTCCGAGATGCGGTTGGAACAAGGGAAGCTCTCTTTAGCGTGCAAGTCCTGATTCAAAGATGCAGAGATATGAACTGTGATGTTTACGTTTGCTTTGTGGACTATCGGAAAGCGTTTGATAGAGTTCAGCATGGGAAGATGATGGAGATCCTGAAGAAGATTGGGCTGGATGGAGGGGATTTGAGAATAATAGCAGACCTCTACTGGAACCAAGAAGCAGTGGTGCGGGTGGAGGGGGAGCAGACGGAGGAGGTACGCATTATGAGAGGAGTGAGACAAGGATGTGTCTTGTCACCTCTTCTGTTCAACCTCTATTCCGAATATATCTTTAGAGAAGCGCTTGATGGGACTGATGCGGGAATAGTATTGAATGGGGAACAACTAAATAACATTAGGTATGCTGACGATACAGTGATCCTAGCGGATAGTATAATCGGCCTACATCAGCTAATGAACAATATGAGTGAAAGTAGCAGTCAATATGGGTTGGATATTAACTTGCAAAAGACTAAATTTATGATCATTAGTAAGAATAATATCACAAACTTACAACTAAAAGTCAACAACCAAATAATAGAAAGAGTCAGTAGATACACATACCTAGGCACCATCATCAATGAACAATGGGACCATTCCCAAGAAATTAAATGTCGCATCGAGAAAGCTAGAAGTGTGTTTATTAGAATGTCTGCGCTGTTTAAGAGCCATAACTTGACGATAGCAACAAAGAACAGAATGTTGAGATGCTACGTTTTTCCTGTACTATTCTATGGAGTGGAGGCCTGGACGTTGACGGAAGCCACGACAAAGAAACTCCAGGCGTTCGAGATGTGGCTATACCGAAGAACCCTGAGGGTTTCGTGGGTGGAACGTGTGACAAACCGAGAGATACTTAGAAGAATGGAGAAAGATCTTGAAGTGGCGAACACAGTAAAAAGTAGGAAATTGCAGTATCTCGGTCACATAATGCGAAATGAGAGTAGATATCTACTGCTACAATGCGTTCTACAAGGCAAAATAGCTGGAAAAAGAAGCGTTGACAGAAGAAGCATATCTTGGTTGAGGAACCTAAGAACGTGGTACTCTGTGACGACCACGGAACTCTTCCGACCAGCGGTGAATAAGGTCAACATAGTCAGGATGATAGCCAACATCCGAAACGGATAGGCACCTGAAGAAGAAGAAGAAGAAATATAAAGAATGCGGAATATTCACATTTAACCCCAATAAACAGATAATAAAAGGACAGTGAAAAAGGGGTCGCCAGTTTGCCCTTACTCCTCGTAGACCATGCCCACCCCACTTTTATATAAAGACAGCACTTAGCCTATTTCAACCACAGTACTTAAACTACTATTGAAGGAGTTGCTCGCAATTGTTTCGCATGTCAGGCCGATAAAATACTCGGTTCATTTTAGAACCCAAATAATATCCAATGAGAGTTTGTTACTCGTATTGTTTTTGTACCCATCTAACTTTTAACGTTGAACTTGAAAAATATTCCTGAGCGCAACAGATCCGAAGTGCGACAGATCTTGAAAAAAACGGATCTTGATTTTTATGGTAAACTTGTAAGATGCAATTTAATTTAAAATATAGGGGGCAGTTAACCATTGTTGACCACCCCAAATAAATTTAAAATTTTCCTATAGCAAAGAGGAAGGTTTATAGAGTATATTGTAAAAATTTCACTTGCGAAAGTATACATAAAATTTCGAGAAAAATCAATTTGAAAATAGCTAAATTTTACATGTAAAATGCATGTTTAGGCCACGCCCATTACCGAGGTTATAAATATAAGGCACGATCGCACGGCCAGGAGCGCATTAATTTGTCAGTCAACTCCCGTGCGTATAACATAGTAGGAATTATGAGTGAACAAGATTGTTTCGAAAAATATTTTAAGAATAATGTCTCTAAATAAACATAAACAACTATGGGGAAAACCTAGGCCCTTCGGAAGGGGCCGGTTTTGATGGCGCTAATTACTTTTTTGGGTGGATCTGGCACGGCCAGAACTGTGCGCATCAAAAAACCTACCCTACGCCCCCCCGGGGCTCCGGGCGGATTTTCATGGCGTGAACCGCTCCGCGGCGGGTGGTAAACATACGAGAAGCGCAACAAATCAAGAAAACCGGGATGAAAGAAACCGGGACCTTAAACCCCCAAAAAATCACGTAAAACAAAAAATAATCGATGTTACAAGTACGAGAGACGAGCTGCATCTGCCGGTGCGAATCGAATCGTAAATTAAAACTTGGAGTACTCGGGCCAAGCCCGTACCTCCTTGAGAAAGCTGGTGCGCCACGACACCTTAATTTATATTTTTAAGGGTTGGGTTTTGAGGCCCCCACCTGACTACGAGATCGTCGGAGTCCGGGGTGGGTTTAACCCCCTCCCTTCTTGACGACGATCGTGGCTTTGAAAAATAGAAATAAAGACATTTGCGCAGATGCCTTTTTGAATAAAGCTGGTAATGCTCGAATTGACGTCACCACCTGATCCCCTTCGATGTCGGGGTCGGGTTGTGGTGATAAGAATGTGATAGAACACTGGGTGTGAATGAAGAAATAGATGCAAAAGTGATCGATATCGGGGTCTAACCGTCTTGTTTTCCGTATCGGGGGAGTGTCAGTCGCTCCGATGCTGCGGAAAACCCTCTGGTTTTCTCCTGATGCCGGTCAGGTTGGGTTTCTGCCCGGGGGGGTTGCCCCCCCCTCGAGTGGAGTCCGGTCCTGCGTGGCCGGAGTTCCTGAACTCCACCGGAGAAGAATACTCTGTCTTGCGACAGGGTAGAAAATCCCCCGAGTGCTTTCCCCCAGACTGCCCCTATGCCACCCTAAACCAGTGAGGCAAATACCGACGGAGACCGCAAGATTTCCAAAAACATTTGATATAGTCTGGTGTATCAGTTATAAGAGCAACTTACTCTTAAACTGGTACGGCAGACAACTCTGAAAGGGAATATCATTAAATAACAATAAAATGCTAAGCCCGTTCCTATAGCTGATGGCAAACCGAATCACGTCGAAGAATTGAATGCACTGTGCAATCAGCATCCCGTTTTTCGACTTGATTGGATTTCTTAATGTTGAAAAATAGAAGTAGCTTTGAATTGACTGATTGCTGTCGTTCGTTAGGGCGGAAGCCGCGTGAGAATGGCCTTAGGTCTCTTATACCTTAGAAAGTCTTCGGGTCGGTAGTTACCGAGCCCTCTGACCAACGGGTTTTCGGAGTTGCCCAGGTTTCCGTAGAAGTTTTCCGCCAGGTGGCGGTTAAAATCTTCTATCGTTTCCACGCCTGCGTCCTCCCTGATTCGGACATTTCTGACGTATCGGGGGGCCATCACGATTCGCCTCAATGCTTTACTTTGGACTATGCGGAGTTTTTTGATGTGAGTGTCTGCCGCATACCCCCAAGCTTCGCATGCATACGTCATTACGGGTTTGACGCATGATTTAAATAATCTCAACTTATTACTAAGAGAAAGTTTACTATTGGATCTCAATAAAGGGTCCAATTCCCTTAGCACTCCTCTGGAATTGTTGCTTACCTTCGTAGTATGTGGACCCCACCGTAGTCCACTGTCGAGCGTCACTCCCAAATATTTGGAAGTTCTGCTCCACGGGATTTCGGTGCCATACATCCTCAGGCAAGTGTCGGGTTTTGAACCTTTATGTGTTTTCCTCGTGAAGAATGTTGCAGTACTTTTGCTCGGATTGACACCGATGCGCCAGGTGCTGAAATAATCTTCAAGGTTACTAAGATAGCTTTGAAGGCGGTTGACTACGAATCTCGGTTTAAGTGAGCTTGAATAAATAGCAGTGTCATCCGCATAGAGAGCTGCTTCTGTTAGAATTTCATTTAGATTTGAGATTGAATTAGAAGTTGACTTTCGACTCGCCGCGGGGAGATCGTGAATATAGATAGTAAACAACCTGGGGGAAAGGAGACTGCCTTGGGGTACGCCCGCTATGATGCACTTTTCAGTGGAGCGGACGTCTTCAAGTTTGACGCAGAACTTTCTATTCTCCAGATACGAGTCTATCAGTATTACGAGCTCCTCTTGGATGCCTGCTTTCAGCATTTTATACAGTAGGCCCTGGTGCCATATCTTATCAAATGCTTTGGCAACATCCAGGAACACAGCACCCGTAGACTGTTTCTTGTTCCAGTTCAGTGTTACGTGTTCCACAAACCTTACCACTTGGTGGACCGTTGAATGCCCCGGTCGAAAACCAAACTGTTCATTAGGAATAATTTGGCTTTCGCACGTTGCCTTGTCCAGCCTGGTCAAAATGACCTTTTCTGCTAATTTTCCTAGACATGAGAGTAAACTTATTGGACGATAAGATTTTGGTTTTGGTTAGGTTTAGGGAACATGATTACGTCGGCCATTTTCCAACGCGATGGGAGGTGCCCTAGTCTTAACATCGCGTTGACAATGGTTGTGGTAGCCGCGAGAGCCTTCTTATGAAATTCCGCAATTACCCGATTAGTGTTTCCGCACGGGCCCGGAGCTTTCCTTTTGTTTAATGTTTTGACTATTTCTTTTATTTCGTTGAAAGAGACTGGTGAAATTGAACAATTAGCTTCTTTTGATTTGATTTCGGTTATTCTCCTCCTTACCTCTTCGTTAACCATCTCGGTGTGCTTGCTTATTGTCGGATCAGTTACAGCGTTTGGGCTGAACTGCTCCTCCAAGGTGCAAGCCAGCACCTCAGCTTTATCCAGGGAGCTGAGTGCCAATCCGTTAGGTCCGTCGAGAGGGGGGATTTTCACCTTTTTATTCCCTTTTATCGCTTTGACGAATTTTCAAGCTGAGGAGGTTTGGAGAGAAAGTTCCTCTAGCTTTTTACCCCATGTCATCTCCCGGTGTTCCCTGATTTCGCGCCTAGCGTCCGCTGCTAGGTCATTATAGATTTGTCTGTCAGCAGGGTCAAAGGTGCGTTGAGCGCGCCCTCTGGCCCTGTTTTTCTGCCGGATCAAATCTCTAATGTGACCAGGAAGTTGGTCGCGAGGATCTTTTTTGGGGACTGAAGTGGTGGCAATTTGGACCGCTTCGCTAACCTTTCTTTCGAACTCACCTGCGAACCTTTCCAGGTCTTCAGTGGTTCTAAGAATGGGGATTGGCCCTAGGTTAAGCGCGAGTTGGTCCTGGAAATTGGACCAATTGACTTTGTTGATGTAGGGCTGAAAGTTGTCCTCCTTTTCTTCACCTAGTTGAAGTAGGACGGGATTGTGATCTGGAGTCCAGCTCACTGATGGTAGTGAGCCTGTGTAGGAACTTAAGGTTGCGAATGATTGCTACGTCTAGAACGTCGTGAAAGTGATCCGTATGAAATGGATCGTTTTGAGAATTTTGGGAAATCGCGTTGTTGTAACTAAGATGAGTGTACTATACTGGAGCGTCGACTAAGAAGTGATGCGCATCTGAGAGTCGAAGAAGGACTCTCCCAGCTTGGTTGAGCTTTCGGCTGTTCCAAGCTGGGTGCTTGTCATTTAGGTCGCCTGCGATTATGACTTGGTCGCCTGCGTTGCCTAGGAGTGCCTTGATGTCAGAATTTAGTAGTGCTACACTCGGGGATTTGTAAACAGAAGTTAGGTGCAACCAACCGTTTTCCCGCGTGAAAATGCTTACGGATGTTGCCTCTAAATTCTGCAGTTGCGGAACTGGTTTTTCGTGGTGATCAATTGAAGATTTGATATAAATAGCTGTTCCCCCCTTTTGACCCCATAACATATCTGACCTATAGCAAGAGTAACAAGGGAGTTCGGCCCTGTCGGCCGGCTTGAGATGCGTTTCGCTAATCAGAATGACGTCGAGATCGTGTGTTCTCACGAAGTCAAGTAACTCGACTTTACGAGATCTGATCCCGTAGGCATTCCAATAAGCTACTTGTAAAGATGAGGGTTTAACTTTTTGGCGTAGCATAATATTAGACTAGGTTTTTGGAATTTTTTGCTTTGTTCTGATTTGAAGATGCAGTTTTCTTTGGTTTAGCGACTAAGGAAAGAATAGCAGCTAATTTTTTAATAAGAACCGGGTTTAAATTTGAAAGGTCAGATAATTGAACCCCTGGTTTCCCATTGACTTTATTGCTTTTGTTGTTTGCGGGGCGATTCGCAGATGCCTTATTTTTATTGCGGTTTGAATTTAAGTTTGAGGACGCGGGCTTCCTGTTTGACTTTGTTTTTGTTTCGTTGTGCGGTTTTTGACGTTTAGCACATCCCCCCAGCTGGCTGGGTGTTGGCCACCGCAATTCGCGCACTTAATTTGTTTTGGATCACTAATTACACATTTCGCTGCTAGATGTGGACCCGCGCATTTTACACATCTTCCGTAAGAGTTGCAGTTTTCTCTTGCATGGCCGAATCGTTGACACTTTTAGCACTGTGCTGCTTGCGTTTTTACGTGCGGTTGTTCTATGCGCACGTTCAGACCGAGGATACGCGAAGTGTTGTACACTTCCTTTCCCCTCTGTGTCTTCTCTAAGACGACGAGGAAGATCGGGAGTGGCCTTTTTTCTTCGTTTGCGTGTCCCCTGACGAACTGCGTCACTTCGATGATTGGCAGGCTTTGTGCTATGAGATTCGCTTTTACCTCTTCTTCCTTGATTTCCGCTGGCAGGCCTTTAATGACTACTCTCAGAGGTTTTTCAACGGGAAGCTTAAAAGTGAAGAACTTTAGCTTCATCTCCGTTAGGATTCTCGTTAGTCCTCTGTAGTCTTCTTCTGAGCTTGGGTGGATTGAAATTCCTTCTTTCCCGTTGTGAGCTTTCTTGTAGTTCACTTTCTTGTTACTAAGGATGCTCGACACCGAAACCCATTTGTCCTTGTCAACAAGGACAATTGGTGGGATTCGGGTATCCTGGGAGGCGCCCGAGACTCTATTTGTCGTGATGCCTCCCTTCGTAACGCTCTTCGGTTTGGGAGCGTTTGAGGCTGCGACGGGGTTGAGTGACGTTGATATTCTTCTATTACCGAAGCGTAGGGGGGGTCTCGGAAGGGGCGTGTTGTCGGCAATTCTCTTTGCTCTCTCCTGGATAATCGGAGTGTTGTGCGCGTCTTGCTGCATAATCAGTTTCTTCAGGTTGACCATGTTGTTTCCCTCCGAATTTTTTCAGACGTTGGAGGGGTGCCTTCCGTGTTTCCGCTAGGGGGATCTACCTCCATCTCAATTGTGGTGATTGCCCCCCCCTCATCCTCCGCTGCTACTTGCTCCGGTGTTGCCGGAGTTTCGGCCTTACTAGCCTTCTTCCCCTTCTTCTTCTTGTTCTTCTTCTTCTTGCTTTCCGCCTCCTTTGGGGGGAGCCCTCGGGTGCTTGAGCGCGAATTGAAGAGTCGGTTGGAGGGCCGGCTTGGCTATTCTCAGTAGCTGCGGAGTCTGGTTGCGGATTCATCGTTTGGATCTTTATCCCTTCCGCCATTCTGGCTTTTGTATGGTGGCTTGCGTTTAGTTCCAAAACTTCTATTATCGCCGCAGGTTTTCTGGGCGATATTGTTTTGGCCATGGCCTGGAAGTCGATGGCTTCGTGGAACTTTGATTTTCCCTTGTTGGGCGATTTCGTCCCCTTGGCGTCGGAGCCTTCCTGCAAGGAGTTCGGAGGGATTGCTCTCTCTTCTACCCCTTGCTTTTCTGGCTCCGCTACGTCGTGCCTACGGGTTTCCTTTTCGCTTTGATAGGGGGGGGGGACTTCTGCCTCTCCCGTTGATGCGCAGGTTTCGTCCTCTTCGATTTGGGGGTCTATGCTTTCGATGCTTTCTAACCCCGCTGTTGCGAGATCCTCTTTGGTCGCGTTTTTTCTTAGGAAGTCTCTGATTTCGTTATCGTACGCGAGGTTTACTTTTCTTTCCTCGTACTCGAGCTTGTCCAGTTCCTCATTTGAGTTACTGCGCGCCCTTTTTGCGGTGTACTCCATTTTCTCTCCTTCTTCCGCGTCGTCCCCCTCATCTTGTGAGCTTTCGCCCTCCGGTTCGGGTTCTGACTCTGCTTCCGAGGAGGTACACATCGGTGTATTCACGGCATTTGATCATTATCTCTTGCCGTATGTCGTATAATTTTTAACTTTCTGGCCACCTAGCTTTTTCAATGGGGAGGAGTGCTTCCCCTAGTATGAAAACGTGTTTGAAGTGGTTCTTTATGGTTTTCGGGAAATCGATGATGGTGCTTTCTAGCTTGTCGGAAAACATTTTCGAAGATTTGGAAGACTTGCCCTCAAACTTTTTAAAGATACAGTAAGCCGGTAGAAATGTGTAAGTGTCAATGGGTTTAACCGTAGTTCAAATATCAGACGAGAATTTTTTACTAGGAAGCTGATTTTAACGTAATTTAAATTTAAGAATTAGAATTAAAATTGAAAATTAAAAATTTAGAAATTAAAAATTAAAGATTCAAAATTAAAATTTTGAATTAAAAATTTAAAACATTAAAATTAGAAATTAACAATTAAAACTTAAAGATCAAATCTAAGAATTAAGAATTAAAGATTAAAAATTTTGAATTAGAATCAGAACTTAAATATTAAAATTCAAAGATTAGAATCGAGAGTTAAAATTTGGCAGTTAAAGATTAGTGATTAAAGTTAGAATTAAGATTAAAATCAAACTAATAATTGAAATCAAGATTAAAAATTAAGAATTAAAATTAAGGGTTAAAATTAGAAATTAAAATTTAAAATTGAAGTCAAAGATTAGACCTAAAATTGAAATTCAGAAATTAAGGATTAATCTTTAAGTGTTAAATATTAAAATCAAGAGTGATTTAAATTTGAATGTTGGGAATTTAGAATTTTGAAATTGAAATTCAAACTTTGCTTCGGGTTTTGCTTTTGTTTTGGAGTGATGATTTAGAGACCGTTTGTTGAATTTATTCCGCAGTGCAACCAATTTAAGTGGGAATCTTTAAACTATCTTAGCCTTTGCTAATTGGAAACAAATGAATCACTACTTACAAGCGGTTAAGCCGCTTTTTGTCTCGAGGGGATTTTGTTCGTGGGCCTAGTCGAGTGAGTCCGGTCCTGACGTGACGGTACCGTTTGACGACTCTAGGTTGATCGGATTATAATCCTTAAGGGATTAGTGGTCGTCTCGGTTAAAAATACCCAACGGTTTTTTATGCCGTTAAGTACTGTTACCGTTCGTTGGTAGTATTTACCGTTAGTGAAGTTTTAACGACTTTTCCCTTAACGAAATTTCCTCGATGCAAAAATTTTTAAAATTGCGCAAATATGATTTCTTGCTGCGATTTAATTTCGCTGCAAGTGAAATCTCACTTGGGTCCTTTCTGGTTGATCTGATAATTTAGACAGATTACACCGGCCGACAAATGAAAACTTTTTGAACGTTGTTTTGATTTGAGTGAAAAATATCACTAATTTATAGTATTTTGAACACAAAATTATACCTACATAATTACTCTATCACATCAGGTTTTTTTACAAAAAGGAAAAAACGTTTAATTTAAATTTTTAGGAAAGAATTAATTATTATGTTATAAATACATATATTTCAAAACTAACAAAGAAAATATCAAGTACAATAATTGCTACAGGGCTAGTTTGTGTGACATCTCTTACGTTTAGCGATAAAATTACGTCTGGGTGTAATTTTTTTGTGAGAATCATCAATAATATCACGTTTTATTGACCAGAAGTAATCAGCCATCATATTCACATTCCATCGACCTTGGTACCTTGTTTCCATAGTTTTTATGTCTTGGTGAAACCTTTCTCCCTGTTCTTCACTATAATCACCAAGATTATCAGGGAAAAAATCTACATGCGAATGTAAAAAATAGAGTTTTATACTCATATTACACCCCAATTTTTTATACTTATTTAATAAGTTTTCCACAATATTTTTATAGTCAGGGTGTTTGTGATTTCCCAAAAAATTGTTGACAACATCTTTGAACGCCAGCCAAGCTTCTAATTCAATAGTATTTAGTATTGCATCAAATTTTTTATCGGTCATCAAAGATCTAATTTGTGGTCCATCGAACACTCCTTTTATTTTGGCATCTGATAATCTTGGAAATTTTCTACTCAAGTATTTAAAACTATCATTTTCTTTATCCAATGCCTTAACGAACTGTTTCATCATACCGAGTTTAATATGAAGCGGAGGTAATAAAATTTTTTCAGGATCAATTAAATTTTCTCGTATAACATTTTTGATTCCAGGTTTGAGATTTGTACGAGGATTCCATTGTTTCTGAACATAATGCTTTTATCGTGCTCTACTGTCCCACTCGCACAAAAAACAAGGATATTTCGTGTATCCTGACTGCTGACCTAACACCATAGTTATAATTTTCAGATCTCCACAAAGCTGCCAACCGTGTTCTTCATATTTAATTTTATCTAGTACTGTTTCCAAATTTTCATAAGTCTCTTTTAAATGAACAGAGTGAGCGACAGGAACAGAAGCATACTGATTAGTATTGTGTAAAAGAACACCTTTTAAACTCCGTTTCGAAGAATCTATAAAAAGTCTCCATTCATATTGTTCAAATCATATTGCGCTCCTAACTTTTCAATGAGATCAGGAATATTGTGGCAATAAACTAATGATTCTTCTTGACTGAAAAAAGGTACAAATTCTTCTTCACGCTTCCTATACCAAGCAAAATGTGTATCAGGAGCTAACAGGTGTTTTGCATGAAGTCTAGACCCAAGAAGTTGAGCAGATTCTTTAGAAAGATTTAAATCTCTAATTAAATCATTTAATTCACCTTGTGTGAATTTCTGTGGTTGATTTAAAATTGGTTCGAAAACTTCATTTGACTCTTGACTCTGTGAATTTTGTTCTGACGATGTTGAGCTGAGATCAGATATTGAACTTGGAAGGGGCACTGGAATTTCTAGACCGTGTGGAATGGGACGTGTAACTGAGGTTACATTTGCGTAGGCTATCTTATTTTTATTTTTAGCATTAAAACCTTTCACATTGGTACAGCAAAAATAACAATCATCAATATGATTAACTTGCTCTCTCCAAATCATAGGTCTACCAAAAGGTAGAGATTGCGGTATGTCCACTGCCTTAATTGTTCAACACAAATAGTACAAACTAACTGCGGCGTCCACGATTTTAGTTGTATTTTGAAGCCAAAATAAACATTATACGTATTTTCCACAAACTCAGTTATTTTCAGTTTTTGCTTTGAAGCCATAAAGTTTCCACAAATGTAACAAAATGTATCTGGACTACTATGACACTTTCTTGAAGGCATTACGTTTTTTAGACGTTTTTCAACCACAAATCGTTAATTAAATACTATATTAAATACCAAAAGTAAAACGTAAACAATTTTTTCAAATAAACACACTGATTTCAGTAAAAAGTTTGTAAACAAAGTAACTATAACGGTTTATTTCCATGTAACGCGTTTCGAAAGGGCGTATCGTTGTTCTAACTAATATATTTTCTCACGAGAGGTCGCTTAATTCAAGAAAAGAGCGCCAAAACTCGATAATTTAAATTATTTTTACTGAAAAATCGAAAATAGCGAATATATTAATTTTACTAAAAATCTGATGTGATACGATAAAATTAGGTCTGATTTCGTAATCAGCACTACAAAATTAGTGGAAAAAATTAATTATTTCTTGGACAACGAAAATCATGTCGGCCGGTGTTATCGTAGATGTCCCCGAAATTACTCAATGTGGCTTCAGCGCTACAATTAATATCTTTGCTAGATTAATTAAATTATATTATTTAAATGAAGTAATTAATTAGGTCAGATCAAATAAATTGGATAGTTAAATTTGGTTAATTTTGTATAATATCGATTATGTATACAAATTAATGCAATTAAAATCAAAATAAATCGTTCTATGACGCAAATTAAATTAATTTTGTAAATAATCGAAAGTAATCAATTTTATTCTTACCGGATCGGCTGGACTTCCACCGACCCTCGTTGTTTTGTTTTGCGTTAGGAGTTCCGGGATTCTCCTTTTCTTGCGATGAATCACTTCACCTCACTTCACTTCACTTGTCACAAGTAAAGACTCACGATTAATCACAGAAAATCACAAAATTTCTTTTCTAATAATCACAATTGATCGCACTCTTTACTTTACTTTGCCTGAGTTTATCGGTGAAAAAGTGCTATTTTGCTAGAATAGACACAGTTACTCCTATTAACTTTGATACGTCTTACTTTGCTGACGGTTCCTGTGGTGCGAAATACTCTAAGTGTTAGGGTTATTAAAACTGCACAGACTGTCAACAAAATGAGCAACGCGCGGAATCTCGTTAAGTTTTTACATGTAAATTAGCAAACTTCAAATTCGATTTACTCAAAATTTTGATAATACTTTCGCATGTTTAAATTATATCAGTATACTATATAAACCTTCCTCTTTGCAATAGGAAATTTTCAATTTATTTGGAGTGATCAACAACAGTTGACTTGACCCAAAATATAATGTATTCTAAAGATTTTCATCGAATTAAAATGATTTTCATGGGATATCAATGATTTGCAAGGAATTACAAATAAAGAATTTCAGCGATTTCAAAGGAATTCCGGTGATTTTAAAGGAATTGAGAATAAATTCCAAATTAATGTGCACAACATATTTGTACACTTCTTCGCTTCACAGTGTAGGCTATGTTTCCTGTTCCGATACCCATCTCTTCCTCAGTCGACCTACATATCTTCTACCCGACTGTACACAAGACTCGGAATTCCAATGATTTTCATGGAATTACTAGCGATTTTAGGGGAGTTAAAACTAATAAACACATTTAACTTGGAATTCATGGGCATTCCAAGGGAGACTAAATTATTTACCAGGAATTCCAACTATTCCAGTGATTTAGAAGTAATATAAATAAATAATTTCAGAGTTTTCCAAGGAATTGCGAAAGAATTCCAAATAAATGTGTACAACTTTTTTATTTTGCAAATATTTGTGTGCACGGGATTCGGAATTTCATAGTTGATTTCCCAGTGCTTTTCATGGAATTCTCAGCGATTTCATAGGAATTAACAATAATACACTGAACTTACAATTACAAAGATTACCAAGAAACCAAATTACAAAAGTTTTCACTTTTTTTAAAATACAAATAAAATAAATAAAAATTATAAAAGACATTAATTTGTTTGTTTAGGAATCGGTCAACGACTTAATAAAATTAATTTGATCAAAAATTTAAAATTTGAAGTATTTAATTTTCCAGGAATTCATAAAATTTCCGAATTCCAATAATTTTTCAGCAATATAACTGGTTTAGGAGGAATTGGCACAATCTTTAGCGATTAGGTTTGGATTATTGCAATATAATTAGAGGTTAAGCGATACACAGGACGCTAGGCAAAAACACAACGTAGGGAAGACGCTGGATGATACACGACGACATATTTTTCTTCGGCAAGGTGGACACATTATTGTTATTAAAAATTATTAGGTTCGATTTTTGAGGCAATGTAGTTTAGTTAATTTGAAAATGGAAGTGAGAAATTTGAAAGCTAGTTGCAATACCATAGTTATGGCTTTCCACCCCTGCACAAGGCACAAACCATTGTTAAAAATTTAATTTATATATGGCGTTGCAAAAATTGAAATTAATATATTGTTAATCTAATCTTGACGTCCATAGTGACTGTTTTAGCGAATATATTTGAGACTATTGCGGCTCAAATGACGCAAATATAAGAATAAACAATTGGCACCAATTTCATTAATAAATGGTGGTGCGAAGAATTTCGTTAATCTGGTCCGGAGTCAAAATCTTCGCAACTATTGAGCATAAACTATGGACGCTCTAATTTCATTAAAAGTTTGAGAACTCTTCGCTAACCATTGAGGCATTACCGATATGAATGAAAGAACAAGCATCAACGATTGATATATAAAAAAAATTTGTGACTGAAACTTGGTGGTTACTTACTTGTTTTAGAATATAACACCATGAGATGTTTCATCAACTCATAGTTTGATTCATGATAAGGATGTATCAATGTTCTGAAGGTGGTAAGAGCTTCTAGTGTTGCTGGCAAAGTTCTAGTAGATAAATCTGTTAGGATATCAAAACAAATAAATTATATTTATTAAAATTTAACAGCTTCACCTTCTTGGAACCACGTATTAAAATCCTTGAAGTGCTCCTGGATACCAGGAGACATTACAACGGGGACTCTACAATCCACACAATCCATAACAATTCTATCGCGGCCTGCGCACCTTGCTAGCTGGAAGGGCTTAGATCGACCACGACAAATAGGACACAGTAAAGTATCAAAATTTTCCTAAATATAAGCAAATGTTGAAACACTAACTTTGATTGGGCCAAAACTTACGTAATTATTCTTGATGTTTTCACATGCTTCGCATTTGCACGTTATACCCAAACGACGCAAATCATTCTTGCGATTATTAAACAGAGTGCTTGCCGTCTCATGATATGCGGTGCGGTAAATAATATCGCCAGCTTTTATATTTTTAAAAGCTTTCACTGTGCATATGTCATTTTGAAATCTGAAAGTGGCAAAATTATATTATACCTAAGCAAAAAAGTTGGTAACTCACGATATACTGGTATTGGTTAAACAAGAGTGTGGTAGTCCTGATACGATAGGACAAAATGCTGAAGCGGTTTTCATTTTCATACGAGACAGTTTAAACATGTTTTTATTGTCCTTTAAAGAAATACTTACAGGCGAAAAACGATCTACAACCAACGACCTTTGAAATGCTAGGATGGTACTTTTTAGTAGTGCACCCCCAATCAAAACGTCTAACGAGTCTAAATTGTTTTGATAAGTACTATAGTAAGGAGTGGTCATTAAAAATTCGAAAAACTTTGAATCGTGTAAAGCGCTCACCAAGAGAGAAACAATCTAAAACGACATTTTTATTTAAAATAAAAACAACACTGGAATTCTTGTTTTCTTACATCGGAGGCTTTTACGAAAGTGTCTGGATAGTCTTGACGAAGGACTTCATAATTAACAGCATACATGTAGAGTTTTAAAAATAGATTTGGTGTTGTAATATCATCACCGGGTTCATTTATAATTTCATTAATTGAACCATCACGTGCTGCTTTAATTACCAATCGTAAAGGCAAAAACAAGCCAGGCTGTACATAATGTGATCTGAATATTTTACATTCCCACTGATGGTATTCATTCCATGAGGCAACGCGACATTCTTCAGAACAGTACACCACATGATTACACGTTTTACACCTAAAAATACAGATATTAACAAAAACATTGTGATGCTTTTTGGTGTATGTTTTAAAATTACGGAACGCAGTTTTTAGCTTCTTTCGAACAAAAATCGCAGAAGAAAATACCGGAACCATCTTCTTGGGGAACCTCGTGATGAAAACCAAACACATAAGCTTTTTCTACAATTAGAATTTCCCCGCGTTTAATATCGCGGGCTGCTAAAATGTTGACATCCGTATCGCTTCCGTTTCCACGCTGGAAAGTCAGAGCAGAAGATGCGCATGTATTTTCCGCATTTGATTCTATTATTACTTGGTCTACCGCAAAAGAAAATGTTCTTAGTGGCACTGCTTGCGTAACAATTTGCACATTCTCTACATAAGACTTCATCTCTTTCAAAATATTTTCTAAAATTAAAAAAGAAAGTAAAAACGTCTACATTATATTTAAATATCATACGTTGTTGAGACTTAGAAACATTGGGGGAATCTGTTATAAATGCAAGACATGTATTAAATTCCTGAACCATTTCTTTCAATTTTCTCATTTCACCCAAACATTTTACTTTTCGAAAGAGCAATTTCGGTTTCTTGTCATTGGGGTAATCGGCTTGCAAACTTAAGTTGATGTCAATTAAACAATTCTGAAACGAATCAATGTTATTATTAATTTTTTCAAGAATTTCTTAGTTATTTTCAAATTTTTGGTTTACTTTTAGGGCCAGATGTAAAGGGTGATTCAATTGGAGGTAACAATTTAAATACAACATATTGGTTTTTGATAATTTGCTGAAATTTTTATTTTAATATAAAGCTGAGACATTGACATTATTAAACATGCAAAATTACATCGGTCAAGTGACTGGCATTGCCGACTTCCTCTTTTTTGATGAAATTTCCCATTAATTTTAGGCATAAATCCTGTGGTGGTTCATAAATAACGCATCCAATCTAGCCCTTTAACTCTGGAATCGTTTGGGGGGTCATTAGCATACACCTTTTGCTTCACATAACCTACGTGGCATGTGGCCGTCTTGTTGAAAGGCGGTGTTACATGCCACACAGCACGGGAAACAATACACACAAAGTTTCCCGCGTAACTCTTGTTTCGGCAGCCAAAATTGACAATAAAATTGACTAATACATAATTGACCAAGATCGTGTGATATCAAACCGTTGGATTTTTTCTTTGAGAATATGTGAAGTGTAAGGTGTATAACAATGACCCCCAAACGATTCCGTTATTTATGAACCACCGCAGGATTTATGCCGAAAAATAATGGGAAATTTCATCAAAAGGGCGTAAGTCTGCAAGGCCGGCCATGATGGCTATTTGACCGATATCATATCCGATATCCTTTGTATCACTAGCCCTTAAGAAGTTAGTTGACTAAATAGAATAAATAAATAAAAGAAAAAGACAAAGGGCTTATTAGATAACCCTTTACAGTCTGCTTACCTCATATAATTTCATAGCAAAATAAGTAGCGGAACGATTTGCAAGTGCCAGTGCGTACTGCCGTCCATTGTAAGATGCCAAGCATAAACTCTTGGTATAGTTTTCCAAGCAGTTGTAATATTTCTTAGCAATATATTCGTCTAGTACTGATTGCCGAAGTCGTTCAGATTTGATATCATTTTTACAATTCCTCAGTAGACTCCACATAATATTTATAAGTAAGTTTTCATTTCTGTAGAAAAATAGTTTATCTTAAAAAATTACATCTGCATTCAATCCGATAGAGAGTTAACATTATTTAACCCCGTCTCACAATGCTTAATATTTTAAATTATTATCAATTACGATAAGAGTTGAACGATTACTGTTTTTTTGACGATGTTGGTCCAAATTTGATTAATTGAAATTTGGTTCGCGGATTAAAATGAATTCCATATCGCGGTTTCGATGAAATTAAAATCTTGTGATAATTAAATTTATTTATGGCGAATCCCAACATTCATTCACATTACAGTTTACGTTATTTGAAATCTGATCGAATTTTTATCCTACTTCCCGCCAAAAAACTCTAAATAAATAAAAACAAACCCTGCAATTCTATTTGTTTTTAAATTTTAATATTGAACCCTTGATCACAGGCGATAAAGTTTTCTATGTCAAGTAATAGGGTTTTATGACCACCCTAATACATAATTATATAATATTGTTTCCTAAAATTGACAGAATCATAGGTTAAGGCAGATTCACACAAAAAGTGAAATTGGTGATAGTACGGAGGCATGTGGTATAAAAAGGCCTCTCGTGGCAATCTCAATGATACAAATATGTGCCATATATCGTTAGATTCGTCTTAACAATTACATGACGAATTGCGATGGTACCAGGCTTTCAGCAGTGGCAGAGTGCCGTAAAGCCCTTATGACCGTATCACAATAAAATCGCTCTAACTCATCCATTTATTAACAGATTTCAATGAAGCATACGCCATTTACTAGATAATTTAACTCTTAATAAATTCATTTCTATTACTTTTTTACATAAACTTCTTAGTTTTAGAGTGAAATTATAAACTAGTATGAAAAATGAGCGGAAATTCTAAAATTGCTGGAGCTGTTTTAAAATTTTTTTACAAATCTTAATAAGAAGGATAAACTTAGAAAGCAAATTAAATTATTGACAACTTCACTACTACCCCTACTTGTCATACAGTGAATGATTTCTTTGGAAAACGATGAAACAACGTCATACAATCAATACAAGAATCGTAATACAAAACTTGCTTAGTTTTAAAATTATGTTTATAAAAATAGCATTTTTATAGCCGAATTTTATTTTAAAGTCCTTTTTTTTATTGTCGAATGGACAGCACATCATAAACGTATTTTAATCCCAAAAAGACAACAGTTTTTTCAATACGAGCCGTCAAGGAGTACACGTAGTTTGGTGTGGTGGCGAAGGGGGTGAACTGTGGACCTGATTGTCCTAGTGCGAATTTCAGCTACTTTCAGCTACTCCCGAGCCGTGGTTCGGAATTCACGTAAAGTTGTAGGTCCCATTATGTACATTCGTAAGTGTGGTTTTATCCCTAAATAAAATGGTTCATCCGTTGATATCGTACAAATACAAAAAGTTGCAAGAAGGACATTCGATAGGCTTCTGTGTCCTTAACTTCAACACAACAACGATATAACCGAACAAAGCTAACGTAATGCCGAAATATAAGAAAGGCGGCTTGATGGAATGTAAAAACTACAGAGGAATATTACTGCTACGCACTACGTATAAAGCACTAACAAAAATGAAGAGAAGATTAACTACTGATGGACTTTTAGCAATATGGTTTTTTTTATAATTAAAATTGACTATAAACGGAAAATGCAGATATTTCATTATAAAATTTAATGTATTACAACAAATAACTCGGTTATTATTAGGAATAAAGAAATAATCTTCAATTATAAAATATTACTTATTTTATTCTGACATAGGAAGCAACACATATCATATCGCCAATCAAGTCCCCAATTTTTTGGTGATTCTGAAAGCCAATAAAATTATGACGGTCTTTGTGTTTTTGCCAATGATCCTTGATTTTTGAGTTATGAATTTTTGAAAATGGAGTTGCAAATAGAGTTTAACTACATAACTCTTCCCATTTCTTTCAAGTATGTCTCGTAGTCGAATTGTAAAGTGTACGGACAGAAATTCGTAAATCTGGTTTCGATTCCCATATCGGACCAATTCTTTTTTAAACTTCCGAATTTTAAATATTATGTCATTTTTATTATTTGAATTAATTATGTTTTAACATTTTATTCTGCTTATTATAAAATTTATTTCAAAACATTTTATTAGTTACGCATTTTCAAAAGTACAGGTAGGATATCATTCATTTATTACATTTTTAAAAGCTTTTATTTAGCTCGTACAAAATTGACCTCGCGCATATCCTATACGCGCAACTTGAAAATGGCTTCGCGAATATCAGATGTTTCGCAAAAGCGCGCTTTCTGTAAGCCGTTGTTATAATTTGGTGTATTGTCTTATAATTTGGTGTATTGTAATAATTTTTGTGTTAAAATCAGATAATCAAACTAGTTTTGCGGCAAATATCTATTTTTATTTTGTTTTATTATGGTTATGTGATAAACTGTTGTGACATTTGTTGCTATCTCTTTTTTTTATTTTTATTAGTGGTCAACTCAAATAATCCCATAGGCGTAACAGTGGTTTTGTTTGTTAAGGACCCACGCAGGAATATTTTTCAAATAAAAACATATTACCTATATAAAAATTTTTGGAAGACTAAAAAGAAATAAATAAAAAATAAATAAAAAAATTAAAAAAAAAAGCTTTTATAAAACATGCACTAAAAGTTATATTCCCATAAAAGAATTATGTAAACCTGGTAATTTTCCAATAAATTATGCAATAGGAAATGCTGATATTGTAATTGTTTATTCATTGTCAATTTAGCGGAAAGAATGTTCTCGAACGTTCTGGATTTACGAAATTTGCTAGTTAAACAATTTTGTAAAACACATAAAATCAATGTCAACTAATTTTTATTCATTATTGTATAAGTTTATGTTTAAAGTGTAACTATGCTAGTTTTATAATTGAAATTCTATAAGTTAAATTAATTGTGGAAAATAATATTCAAATAAAAAATAAATCAAGAAAATTTAAGTGTTTTTATATTAAGTGTTAAAAGTTCAACTTACATTACTCTAAAAAGTTAAAAATAATTTTTCGTCACAAAAAGGAATAAAAGCGTGCGGCTGTTTAGCAATTACTTAAATTAAAATTAACAGCCGCACGCTTTTATTCCTTTTTGTGACGAAAAATTATTTTTAACTTTTTAGTGCATGTTTTTATAAAAGCTTTTTTTAAAAATTTTTTTTTATTTATTTTTATTGATTACATTACTTCACTTAAAAAAAATGAAAAATTGGAATAAGAAAAGATAAATTTAAAAAGAATCTTTTCTTATTCAAAAATTATTATTTTCTTATTGTACTGTACCCAAATTTTATTAAAACTTCGTTTTTTATCATCATATCTATATTGCCGTGATAAGCGAATAAATTTAATTTTTATAGCGGGGTAAACAAACGGCACTTTTTTCTTCCTGGCTACTCAGCAATGAGACTATAATATGGCGTAAAATTGGGTTCGATTAAATGTAGAAACACACTCTACAATGTTGCGGATAATTTTCAACCTGTTCCAAAAGAAAGAAAATAAGTTTAGCATGTACCTGAATCCTATTCGTACCTTTTAACGCTGCGCTGTATCTATTTTTAAAACAAATTAAACTAAATAAAATCTCCTCACTTCGAAACCTGTCCATTTATTCAAGTACAAAAATAAATATTGCTGAAACAAAATTATAAATTTCATAGACAAATCAAGTGTACAAATAATGTTAATTAGTTACTTAATCTAAAAACTCCCAAATATTAATCGCCCTAGTTTAATTATTTATATCGTCTAACGATCGTTTTAATATAACGCACGCACAAATATTGTCTTACCCGGGTTTTTCCACCGTCGCGTCGAAGGGAATTGTTTCTGATGTTTTACGCACGCCGCCTACGTTAATGTGATCCAACCTCAATTTTGTCCATTGCCGCTCGAACCATCCAAATAATCGTCCACCCATAAATGATCAATTACTTTTTCCAAAATTTACTATCTTCGCCAGCTTATTTTAAAAATTAAATCTTCTAAACAACCAATTTTCACTATATTGTCCTAACTTTTGTAGTTCATAGGTACTATTGGAATTCATTAAATCAAAAAAATATCGTTCTCTCTCGTCTATAGAAGCAACCAGAATCCAATTAACAAAATAATAAAAATACGTCCTGGCTCATTAACCAAACCATCAAATACGTCTATACTCGTTTATCGACACCGAGCGAGTTCACCATTCTCTTCACCCAAAACCTTATCTTGGTTCCCTTCCAATTCTTTCGGAGACGGCGTAGTCGTACATTTTTCAAAACTTGTAAGGATTAAATTTTTGTCTTTCACATACAATTCACTTTTTTGATTTATCACGTAATTTTACATTGTCCGCGCTTACCTAACTTTTACAAATTATATTCGCTTAATTTGTCTTTTCTTAAAGTTTGAACAATTCCTCAATAACTCATAATTTGTTTCTTTTACACATTTCAGAGACCGGTTACTGGTGGAGAGATTAAATTTAAGTTATCTAAATAATTGATCCAACAGCTCATTTTTCATCTTGAAAGGCACTCGTGAAGCTTCAGATACAAATTCAATCAACCAATCTGAATAGTGTGGTTTTTTAATTTTTACTTTTTATTCATTAATGTGCTTTGACTTAATTGACCCCACTTTGGAACATTGCAATATATTGTTATCATAATTATTATCAGCTATTAATTTAATTATTACATTATTAATATACTATTAATTACTGACGAAGAAGAAATTCGAAACCAGTATGAAATAAAAATTTTGTAACTTGAGGAAAGTGTTATTTATTTAATCTACAATAACCTTAGTTAGTTTAAACATTTCATACCGTTCATGCTTTTGTATTTAGTACATTTTTAGTATCAAGTTTTTAGTTAAAGCATATTTGGGTTACTCTTCCCCTAATACATATAGCAAAATCCCTCAAACTGGTGATGCAATTCTTATTTTTTACCAACGTTCCAAAAGGGAAGATGCATAAATTTTTTTTATAGCGTAGTTGGATCAAAAATAACTAAATATACTAATTAATGCTATTTAATTTATTTATTTTCGTTTTGATAATAATTTAAAAAATATTTAAAAATCCGTCAATTTGAATTGAACGAAACGACCGCGCAATTTGCCAAGTGACTGGTGACGTCACAAGTTAAATTTTACATTCATTTATGTTATTTTTCTGTGGTTTTGTGCTTTGAAAGTTGAAGTTTGTTAGTGTTAAAGCTGTTATTTATCATAATTAAATCAATTAAAAACAAGAAAGTTAAAAAAGTACTATACACGAGTAGAATAAACATGAAAGTGAGGTTATTGTTATTGTGCCGGTGACTTCGTTGCGTTTAAGGTCACATGTTTTATTTTAAATTATCATTGAATTTTAAAATGGATTATTTATAACAAAATACAATAAATAGAAGTTATTTTTGCTGATTTGATATTTAATATATAGGATTAATCGGAAAATACTGTTTTAACTAAATTTTTTTATTCATGCATGTTCCCCAATGCAGTATGCCAAACTGCGAGTTTTTCATCATTTTATAACAATCAATATATTATAGTACATTGATGAAACATTCGATTTATTTCAAATATTCCTAAATCTTTGAAGCAAGTTGGTAATTATTATCGTCGTAATGAACGAGTTACGTGACACCATCAAGTTCATGTTTTAACACAGAGATATTGTTGCATTCCAAGTCAAAGTAAATATTATAGATTGAAATACAATGCTATCGCACCGATAACATTTTGTTGAAATTTGTAATTGCAAAGTTTGGATTGCGATTGTGGTTTGTTATTGAACTAGAATTCCGCCTGCATTCCAGATAAAAAAACGTCAATTTTCCAGGGTGATCAAAAGTATTAAAGTTACACCAGATTCACGATTAAGGGATGCAACTTTCCTTATTCATGACGGTATGTTCGGAGATAAAAATAAGGGAGTCTTCTCTATGGCGTTGAAGTCTACGGGGTTGGATCCACCACGGTGGTTCGCCATTGCCTTCCGAGAGGAGACGGAGACATGGAGAAGCAATATATGCTCCAAGTCCTCGGCACAGCTAGCATAAAGTTATGATTCACACAAAACAAATTAAGTCTACTGCAGTGGTCTTCAGCTTGCGTTACGCTGAATTTTTTGAAGGTTACAGATTGCAAATTACTCCGGGTGTTAATTATACTTGACTGATGTAATGATTATTTAGTGATGAAATTCAAACATGGATTATGGAAAACAATCGGTACTATATTGCAACAGTATTGAAGTAAAATTGGAGCTTTTTCATTCATACGCTATTTTTTTTATTGCATGCAAAGGAAAACAAAATTGACTTGACTTACCGAGAAGCAATATTTCTATATAAGTCGAATTCATTTCTTCCTGCCAGAAATTCCTCAACCATGATTTAGAAAATGTAAAATTTTCGATGTTCACTTTACCAAATCAAACACACCCAACTGAACAATAAATGATATTTTGCGCATCAAACGTATCGTGGTGCTACGATAATGAAGCTAATGGTGGAGGGGAGAGTGCAAACAAGTGTGGAAACAGAAAATTGTTAAAAACATGAAATTCCTTAGTTTGCTTTGAATATTAAGCAATTCTTCTGTATTTAAAAAATTCTTTCAGCTAATTATTTTACACTAGTTATTTACTATGGCCAAGCAACTTCTAAGTAAATAAATACCATTTATATCCAACGTAAATGCGAGCACTTAACCGAATCACGCAAAACTATTATAATAGATGGCGCGGACTTTATTGGGCAAATGCTGGTACGACAGGGTACGACTTTGCAATTTACATCTACAAATTTGGAGAATTTATAGCGACAGTTGCTCATAACTATACAGTTGCCTCATAGGCCCTTTTTGCAAAGGGCGACTAGCTTTTACCAGCGTCGAGAGCAGGGATGTTCGTGGGATCTTTTGCACAAGTGGTGGTCGTACAACTAACTAGGAAAAACAATGCTGGTATTTTATGGGCGTCAGGTGAGCATAATAAAACAATTAAAAAGAGTGTAGAGTCTTGTTTTATAGTCACACCAAAATGAAGTCAAAAAGATGGGTTGACGTATGCTCTTGAATATAATATCTAACAGATACACAAACATTTAACAAATAACAAGTGAAATAACAAAAATACATGTTAAAGCTGAAATTACCTTGAAGAGGCAACTCAACACAATGCAATTAACAACTGGGGAGCTCTGAAGGAGCACACCCTATAAAACGGTCCGACGTGTCTAAATCACTTATCAACGAAACATATAGCGTTGAAACATTTCATAAAAAACAGTTGACAAAATACAAAATTGATTAAACCCGAACCAAGTCTATCACCTGTAACCTCCATTTTTAACCTTGAAGATGTAAAAAGGTGATAGCCAAAAGTTATCTAAATACGCCGTTACATGTTCATAAAAATATTGAAGTATAATCCGCCTGAAGGTAAGATTCCTGAGGCCAAATCTGGCCTCTGACGTCACCGACTGATCGCAATTCATCATCTTCCATCCAGATATTTTGAGGCAAAAAAGACCTAACAAATCCAAATTTCCAGAGTGGATCGAATAATAATACAGCAGCGGATACCATAACCAGTGGACAGCTTATCAGTATATCCTTCCAAAATCATCCACCAACGCGATTGCCCTCTATAAATTATTTACATTCGCATTCGATTAGATATAGGGTAAAAACGGAAAATTATTAATTGGGTCCCCATCACAATCAGAAACCAGGAACCATAATTAAACCGCGGTGTTTTAAAATATTCAAAACGAAAACCAAATTAAAATTAAAATTCACAATTAAAATTGACACGAATGTCGACAACCGCTCTCTGATAAATGTCGCACAATTTTCCTACCATATCACCAACCTTCGATTGTATGAAAACGAAATCTAGTTATTTCGATATTTTCACTTTGAAACGTATTTTTTGAAATATAGAAAAGGACTTGGTTTCCTTTTTCTCACTTTCACACCCACAAACGTAATTAGGCACGGCACATTTATAACCTATTTTGAATATAAATAAATAGAAAATTAAAAATTCATCACAACGTTCTTGACGTTAAATTGCACAAATACCTACTGTGAAAAACATTACAAAAAACTCTTTAAACTTAAAATCATCAACTTGTAACAAAACGTTAAAAATCTTCTTTGAAACAAGTTTATATACTATATATTACTATGAGGAGGCCGGATCTCACCTCGTCAATAGTAATTCTTATTACCTGTACAAATAAACTGAATTTCCGTTGTCGGAAAATTGTACTATTAAATAAAATTAACTTTGCCACGGCTAACTCTGGTTCGATTTGCATAAAACTTCTTACCTTAAGAGTAGGTCCTGTAGGAAATTTTCTCCTAATCTTATCCTGTGAATTAACAAATCGGGAATACAAAAATTCCCAAATAATGATCCAGTTTGCACAAAAATGTTATGTATTTTAATAAACAAATTATCAATAAAGACATAGAAAAGAAAAATTAAATGTTTTGTAATTAAAATTACCCCACAATTTAAATCTAATATGTAACGTCGTGTAAGTGCCGCACTCCGCGTTTACACCCCGTATTTCGTTTTAAGAAAAATAGTTTTTTTTTATTTCGCTTACCAGTCTGTTGGTATTAATCAGGCCTATGTTCATATCCAAGCGTATATAACCTCTCTTCTAGATCCAGCAATTTTTATGGTGATCTCGTGCTATCGATTTTATGTTTGAATATACATCCAATCTCCAATAACTTCACAATTTCCACGTGCTAATTACACTTTTTAATTTGTTTACACTCGTAAGTAATTTTTACCTTTTCATACTCAATATGCACGTCTGATAACGTGATTAATCAAATTTCACCTTTTTTAGGTTCTCCAAATTTGCACTTTCGCAAATTTTATAATTAATTAAGGCCCGGTTTTACCACCTCTAGTCAAGTGCTAGTTGACGCTTGACTAATAGTTGACGATCATTTTGCTGTTTTATCATCTCTAGTCAAAGGACAAAATGGCCGTCGACTAGTAGTTAATTCGACTAGAGGATTTTTTGGTAGTTGAAGTTGACAAGTACTAGTCAGGAGCAACATAACCTAATATAGTCGATACAAGTTGTGTATTTTTCGCTATGTTTTCAAATTTTGATTTCATTTCAAGTGATGAAGAACAAATAGTTGAAGTAGTCGCTCTTCGTAGAAGACCTAAGGTCATAAGGGAAAGGGTCGATCATTTTAATTTATGGAATGAAAATCAGTTTTTTATGAAATTTAGGTTGAGGAAAACTACGGTGATAAGTATTCTGAATGATATTCGACCACACATTGAAACCCTTACAGAGAGGTAGGTTAATAATTTTTAATAAATAAAAGGAACGTTGTTACATTTTCTTTTCAGGAACCATGCTGTATCCCCATTGAACTGTCTTCTTTTGACGCTAAGGTTTTTTGCTACGGGATCATTCCTTATAACGGTTGGAGACTTCCTTGGGATCAGCAAAGCCACGGCATGCCAAATTTTGCAAAAAGTCAGCATCGCAATTGTTTCGCTAAGGAAGCGTTATATAAAAATGCCTCGTACCGAGGAAGAATTGATTGACTTTCGAAGGAAATTTTTCCAGATGAATCGCTTTCCTCGAACAATTGGAGCAATAGACTGCACTCACATAAAGATTCAGTCACCAGGTAGAATAAAAAATTATCCATTACTATCTATTTGTATAATTTTGGAATTTTAGGAGGTCCAACGGCAGAAGTGTATCGGAACCGTAAAAATTATTTTTCCAAAAATGTACAAGTTGTTGGTGGTCCCGATTTACAAATTTTAGACATTGTAACTCATTGGCCAGGCTCTTCCCATGACCAAACAGTTTTCAATGCATCTCGAATACGACACAGGTTTGAGGAGAGAGAGTTTGGTGACAACATTTTAATTGGCGATTCAGGTTACGAATGCAGGAGTTACATTGTAGTACCCCTAAGAAATCCTGTATTACCAGAAGAAGTGTTGTTTAATGAATCACTAATCAGAACACGGCAATGTGTGGAACGATTGTTTGGAGTGTGGAAACGTAGATTTCCAATTTTGTCTACAGGCATTCGGGTTACAAGACATACAATGCATAAAATTGACAATTATATAGTTGCATGTGCTATTTTACATAACATTGCATGCATTCGTCATGAAGAAGAACCTCCCGTTGATCCTGAAATAGATATTCCACCGAACGATGGTGATTTTTCAATTGAACCCAATAATGCTCATAGAAATGGCAATGCAAGATATGATGTACGGCAGGCTTTAATTAATGATTGGTTTGCTGCTCTGCTATAATCATATTTAAAGAATTTATTATTATAATTGATGTATTTTTGATAAGACAAAAATCTCTTCCAACTGATTTAACCAAAGAAAAGGATATCGGGCTATTGGAGTAAATAAAACACTTAATGCTTTTCTAAGTCGACGTTTCGGCTACTTTATGTCGCCATTTTCAAGACTAAAACAGAGAGAACAATGTATTAATCCCAAAAGGGCAAAAACAACTCAACACCATTCACTCACCATGAAAAGCAGGATGGTAAAAGGTCTATATACAATAATAATGTGACGCAACATGGAAAGGTCAAAATCACCAATTTGATCACACTCAACAAAGTCAACAAACTTTAAAAAATTTGGAAATCATAAAATATTTCACGTTAAAAATTCTTATAAAAATATAACAATAAATATTCAAAATTTGTGTAAAACAACCAATTGTAAATAGTAAATCTCTATCTTAATCTATCAATCCTCTGATAACATAAAAGTATGTGTAGTATTGTAGAGATTTACTATTTACAATTGGTTGTTTTACACAAATTTTGAATATTTATTGTTATATTTTTATAAGAATTTTTAACGTGAAATATTTTATGATTTCCAAATTTTTTAAAGTTTGTTGACTTTGTTGAGTGTGATCAAATTGGTGATTTTGACCTTTCCATGTTGCGTCACATTATTATTGTATATAGACCTTTTACCATCCTGCTTTTCATGGTGAGTGAATGGTGTTGAGTTGTTTTTGCCCTTTTGGGATTAATACATTGTTCTCTCTGTTTTAGTCTTGAAAATGGCGACATAAAGTAGCCGAAACGTCGACTTAGAAAAGCATTAAGTGTTTTATTTACTCCAATAGCCCGATATCCTTTTCTTTGATGTATTTTTATTCATTTAAAATAAACATGAGGAAAACAATAAAAGATTTGTAGATAAATAAAAGATTTATTGTAACTGGCAGGTCACTTAAAGAATTGCAAAAGAAAAAAATTTGCGCTTTCAGTTACAGTTTGCCTCTTAATGCTCGTAGTTGTAATTAACGAAGCGGCTTAGCTATGTACGTTTAGTACCAAGTACTCGAGAGCGGGGTAGCGACGAAGTCGCTTTCGTGGGTTCCTTGTTGAGCTTTTCTTCGTGTAGTAATGTTCTCCGGTAGGGCGCCAATATCGAATACGGACGTTCAGTGACCTTAGTGATCCTTATCGATATAAAATAAATCAAAGTAGAAAATAAAAAGACTTCTCGTTCTGAACACACAGTTTTAATATAAAGTAATTTGGGGTTAATCGTATATAACATAAAAGAATTCTTGCTTACACAGATTATATGAGTATTGAATGTTTGTATTAAAAAATAAAAATTGGTAACGATTTACAAATAATGTTGAACACAAATACATATACTTGACATGCAGAGCGAATCGACAGATGTCGCTGCGTTGGAGTTGGAATGTCGAACGGAGAGAACCTTCGCACTTGGTTGTCGTCTCTACGAATTTAATTGTCTTACCAAAAAAAAACTTGCGATAAAAACTCGCACTAGTACTACTAAAAAAGCAGGAAGTACTAACTACGTCATGCAAGCAGGTAATAAAATGTTAGCTACAAGCTTGGTATTTTTTTTGTTAAACAATAATCATATAGTAAGTGTTTATAACTACTTACGATTTCTCTTGAAATGGTTACTAGATAACATACGATCAGATCTGATTGTTTCCTTATCCTCCTGGTCAAAATCGTCAGGATTTTGAATGACGAAGTGTGATCTAAAATATAGTTAAAACACGATATACGATATTGTAATAACATAAAGAGTGTAGCAATAAATCTGAATTATTTGAAATATTTAAATAAACAATTAAATTCGTTTTGTCACCAATATTGCGTTTTGTTCCTCCTGAGGTATTCGAAATGTCGATTGTCTTTACACACATGAATTTCAGAAAGGCTGGCAGATGTTTAGCAAAGCGGCGATACTCGTTGGCCCAAAATGGTGGAATTTTTGTTCGTGTTTGAAATTAAACGAACAGATGTGTTGGTGGCTTTTCGAGTTTTCTTTTCTTATTGGAAATTTTACACTTCTCCGGATTTGTCCAATGATATTAGGATCAATGTTAAAAAAGAATGATTCACCTCAATAGATTGGCTGCGGTGTTTTGCGATATTTTCCGGATTTGGAAAGAATGGACTCGCTCGATTTTGCACGTGTGTTGCGACAAATTTTCGATGATCGTAATAGAAATCGGTTTTCGTGATCATATATTGATCTTAGGTAATCTAAAAAGGCAACACTCACTCGCATTGACTTTACTAGTCATAAACTTAAAAACTTTGTCGATAAAACTTAATCGCACAATATTAAAATTAATAATTTTACTGAGCTTGAAATTTAGCGTGTTGTCATTACTACGGTCGGTTTGCAAGAGAGAGATTTTTAGTCGAAGCGTTCGATGCAACCTTGAATGTTAGCGGTTAGCGACCTACTCTACCGACATTTTATTAAAAGATCATTGATTAAGTAAATAGAAAAGATACGTTTTATAACATATAAATCAATGGTTTATAACGAGTTATTAATAAGTGTTGCTAATTTATAATAATAGTTGTAGCAATTAGTTGTAAATCATAATAATAAGAAATAAAATCAACTTTGTTATACAAAGCTGGTCGAAAAAATCATACATAAATTTAATAATAAATTCATAAACCCTAGAATTAAAATAAAGTTCTCACAGTGAGATTAGAGTAACAGAATTCTGTTACATTATTTTATAACAATATTTTAATTTGCCATTTTTTTGGCATGCTCTTCAGCAGCTTGTTGCCTTCGCCACTCGTGTTCTTCTTCCATGCACTTCATTTTGAACGAGTGTTCTTGTTTTTTCCACTCGTGTTCTTCTTGTAATGTTTTGTCGAGGTTTACAAAATACTTTTTTTGTAGCTGGATTAGTTCTTTCTTTTCGTTGCTAAGATCCTCAGGGATAGACTTGTTTATTGGCCTTTTTTTAGTTGCTAAAGCAACATGCTTTGGTCTTTTCAGCAAAGCTGGCGAATAATTGGCCCAGTCATGGGTATCAAGGACATCAGAATTTTCCTTAAAGAAATAATTAATTTAAACAACTTTTTGCGAATTTATGTTTTTTATAGTACTTACATCTACTTCGCTTTGTGCGGGTGTATGGTTTTCCGATGACGATGTAGATGGTATTACAACCACTATCGGTTCCATCATAGCCGCTCCTCCATCTGGGAATATCTCATCGCAATCTAAAAATATATTTTAAGCATATAAAACAAACAATTTGAATAAATTATTTACGTTCTGTGGTATCGCAGTCAGCGTCGTTAGTGCCTCCACTGATCGACAATTCCGACAAACTGTGGATCTTTATGGCTATATCACTTAATGAAATGGGTTTGTATTCCCCACCCCCAGTCTTGTTTAATTCGCTTTTTAATGCGGCGTATTCCTTCCTAGAATTTCTCTTTAGAATATTATATTTATTCATCAATTGGATATGAGTACGCGGTACTCCAATCCCAGCGGCATTGAAATCATCTGTTGCCTATAATATATTTCATGATAAAAAGTAAAATTTATGCATGTATTGTCAACATAATAAGATTATATTTTACCTTCTTCCACGCTTTTTGTTTCTCTTGCCATGTTTGAGAATCGGATTTTTTATTCTCTAATACGTTCACATATTTTTCAACGATACTTATTAGCAAATCCACTTCTGCTGGCAAAAGAACCTTTCCTCTTTCTTTAAGGCCCTTCGAAGTACTTGGTGTCGACATAACTACAATGAATAACCAGTAAAAACTTACTCAAAAAAATTAATTGAAAAACGTGGTGTAACCTACCTTTAAATTTAAAAAATAAGTAAAAACAACTTTAAACAAATAACTAACAATACAACAAATAACAAATAACACAAATAAATTAATCAAAAATTGTTCGAATTTAAAACTTCTCAAACAAAATATAAGGTTAGGATTACGTCATGAAACTACTGGTAGTGAAAACGTATGATCAAATTGTGCAAAATCTATTATTTTGGTAAATGTTTTTAAGATGTGTAGTACCAACTTAGTACGGTATATGGTTTGCAACTATGATGTGTTGGTTGACGTGACTAGAGGATGTCAAACGATCGTAAAACCGGCCGCGGCCTACAACTACTAGTCGACGTTAACTACTATTCACGTCAACTAGTAGTCGACGGTAAAATGGTAAAACCGGGCCTAAGTCGGAGGCCAAATTAACACACCTACCCGCTTTTCAACATTTTGGAGAACTCTCTTTTGTTTCTTTTTTTCCTGGATACCATAAACACATCACTAGTTGATTAATATCTCTATTTGTAAGTATCTATTTCTTATTTGTCCTAAATTTCATATGTCATTTCACTAATACCTATTGTTTTTGTTTCAGGTTAGAAATTATTTGCGACACCCTATTGTCATAATCTCGTGATGTAGGCACTCACGTTTCCCGAGGTTTACCTTTTTGTTTACACGACGTTACTTTAACAATTACTAACTAATTTAAACTTTATAACAATTAAACAATTACAATTTTATAAACATCTTACAAACTAATTAATTTCACAATTTTAAGGATCTCATTTGGTTTTTGTTTACATTTAATATTTGAACTTTTGCATTCCTTGTATTTATCTCTTTATTAAAATGTATTTCTCATACCCGATCTTAATTAATTTTATGTACCGTTCTTTTGGCTGTGAAGTTTCATGCACGTTCGTGGTTCTTATTAATGAACGATTTTGTTAATTGCTATTGATTCCTTGATCTCCGTGGATCATCGAAATATGTTACGGTCAATGATGTGAATCAGGCATTGACGTCAATGGCCGGACAATGACGTCAATATCCATTTTTGTTTGTCATTAACGTCATTGTCCGGCATTTGACGTTAATATCCGTTCACGGTGGGCAATGATGTAAATATTTTCTTCATATTGTAATATTTACATCCTTGGCCGGTTAATGACGTTATTGGCCAAAACCGAATGGCCAATGATGATATCATCATTTAATGGATAGGAAGTAAAACCAAATAATATGTCGAATTATAATTCTTTTGCGATATTTATATTTAAAAATCGTCCATCAATAACGTATTATAATGTTTAATAATTTATTAATAACAATTTTAAAAAATAATTAAAATTTAAAAGTAATTAAATTAGATTATTTTAATATAATCATTTTTATTCTGACATGAGAGTGATTCATGATAGTTCGAATTGCAAATTTGTTTACTGGCGCAACATGCACACTTATTGATTTTATATCCGCCCTTACAGTGACATCCCTTGTAACCCTGTTCCCCTAAACCACTGTTTTGAATTCCAGCTTATCCAAGAGTAATTTATTTGTCTTTGGTCGAATAGCTAATGATTTCTAACAAAATGAAGTTCTCAGTACAGGGGGTTAAAGTCAGATCGGGTATACTTGTTCTTTAAAACACCATAATTTGTGGAAAGTTTATAAATGCCATCTGCTACGGAATTAACAACAGCTAGTATATTACGTAGAGAACCGCGAGCTCTGTCTATATCCGGTTATCCGGTATAGGAATACGAACCGTACTTCCGATTTGAACATGAAGAAATTTTTCATTAGATAACTTGAGCAATTTAGAGGCTTGCATTAATGATTCTCGATTCTCAAATTGTTATCCTTTATTTCTTCAGACCGTCCTTCCATTTAGTGTAACAGAATTTCGACATCTTCAGTAGACAAATTTTAGATTTCATAATGCTGTAGTCCAGTCCAGGCTAATCCTACTCTAGCCGGACATCCAAACATAGCCTCTTATGGACATCTTTCAATGCCAAAATGCAAAGCTCGGTTTTTCTTAAACTGAATAAATTTGATTCCTGCAGGCCGATCTGTAGTTTGCAACAATAGTTTTTATCAATTTTATCGTTAGACAGGATGGTATGCCTAAAAGTGTGAAAGCAATTCTTCTTCTTCTGTTGTTAGGGCTCGGCCCTGTTAGTTAATCACAATGTTGCCCTTCTGGGAAACAGACGTCCAGCTATCCCTCCATCTCTTTGGGGGTCTTCCGGGGGGTCTCCTGGTATTAGGTCTTTGCGTCATCACTATCTTTGCGATTCTCGTATCATCCATCCTCTCTACATGGTCTCTCCAAAACCTTCTTCTCGCTCTAGCCCATCTGACAACGTCCTGAACTCGACATCTTTCGCGGGTTATCTCACTTCTCACTCTATCCCACAACGTTACCCCTGATATCGCTCTTAACGTCCTCATCTCCGTAGATCTCATTGATTGTTTCGTTCTAGATGTTGCGGCCCTTGTCTCTGCTGCGTAGGTTAGAACCGGTCTTACACATGTTTTATAAATTCTTGTTTTACTCTCGATTGAAATATGTTTGTTGAGCAATATAATATTTCGTAAACAACCCGAGATCATGGCAGCTTTGGATGCTTGTGTGCGTACCTCTGAGATAGTGCTTCGGTCGTTGGTTATATCCACCCCAAGGTATGTGAATTTCTTGACCTGCTCAATGATTTCTTCGTCGGCCATAAGTTTGCAACGTATTAGATATTTTGAAATCACCATGGATTTTGTTTTCTGAGTCGATATTCTCATATTAAACAAGTTTGATAAATCATTGAGTCGAAACAGGAGCCGTTGTAGGTCGTCTTCATTTTCGGCCGTTAGGACCACGTCATCTGCATAGCACACCATCTGTATGGTGCAATTGAAAGCAATTGTGAAATGAAACTAGTGGATACAGACGGCACGTATAATGAATAACACAAAAAATTATATACAATTAGAGAAACATACACATCAACAAAAACAGTTAGCCCAGTCGCAGCTGAAAAATAATTTACCGGCGTCAGATCTGATGTCGTTTTCAATAACTTGTAAGTACAAAGGCTAATGCCTTTAATAAATCAAACATCAATTATTTATGATGATAGATTAATCTTCTTCTCGCTCGGGTACGCACGTGACGTGATATGCGTTGTCGATATAACTCGAAACAATGGTTCCAAAAAAATAAATAATTTTCAATGGTAATTGCTTACCGCAAAATTCGGCGATACGGCACCGTTTTAGGTACGCCCCTGTGGCAGACTCTAGGTATCCGATAATGTTAAAATATTGGAACTGCTTATCGTCCATTAAGTTTTACAAAAGCTGGTTCAAGGTTGGTTTTGGCCAGTAGATTGGTAACTGGCGATCTTCTAAAAAGGTAAATACTTTGACGGAAAATTTCTCACAAATAATTTTGGACCAAAATAACGTTATAATCCTGCAGGTGGAAGATAAATTACTGTCGTTTCGAAAAAATGTAACAATTTTTTCCGTTACTGTGCGGAGAATATTTGTGCTCCGCCCTATACATACAATTTTTCTGTTTCGTTGAAATAAATTCGAACTCGGGTGATATATGAGGAAAAATGTGGCCAATTATTGCAGAGATAGCGGTCGACATTGCTGCCGAATTTTTAATTTGTGAATTTGTAATTTCGATGTTTGTGTTTTGGATGTTTTAAAACCAAGTTTTAATTATGGTTCCTGATTTTTTTGATGGTTATAAGGACCTAATTTTTATATGTCATGGAATTTTGGTTTAAATAACTCGTGGAGGAAAATCTCGTTGGTAGATGATTTTATTAAGGAAGACCTAATAGGCTGTCCACTGGTTATGGTGTCCGCTGCTGTGTTAGTGTTCGATCCACTCTGGAAATTTGGATTTGATAGGCCTTTTTGTTGCATCAAATTATCTGGATGTTGAATGTCGTATTTCAATCAGTCTGTGACGTCAGAGGCCCGGTTTGGGATTTTTTTCGAAGACGACGTTCGGAATCACTTTTGGTTTTCCTGATTGAATCGTATATTTCAGCGGATTGTACTTCAGCATATTTTTTGAACATGTGACGGCGGATTTGGATAACTTTTGCTATCAATTATTTACATCTTCAAAGTTAAAGATGGCGGTTGCAAGTGATGGACTTGGTTAGGGTGTAATCAATTTTGTATTTTGTAGCTCACTTCGCATGGCCACGGATACGACGGACCACAAATCAAATTCAGGACTCGGATGAGATGTGTAAATCGGAACTCGTTGGATCATTGTGGGTGAGTTGCATGTCGTACAATTTTGTTTGCATTTCTGACCATAGGAAAATTATCTGTAACTGTTTTTTTGTTCATGTGTTTCAACGCTATTTGTTTCGTTGATAAGTTATCTAGATACGTCGGTCCGTTGTATTGTGTGTGCTCCTTCAGAGCTCCTCGATTGTTAATTGCCTCTTCAAGGTATTTTCAACTTTCACTTGTATTTTTGTTATTTCACTTGTATTTCTTAAATGTTTGCGTAATTGTTAGATTTTAAATTCTGTTTGATATTATATTCAATATCACACGTGAACCCATTCTTTTTTACTTCATTTTGGTGTGATAATAAAGCAAGACTCTTCACTCTCTTATGGTTTTATTATGCAAACCTGGCGCCCATAAAACACCAGAATTGTTTTTGTTTCCTAGTTAGTTGTAAGACAACCACTTGTGCAAAAAGATCCCACGAATATCCCTGCTCTCGACACAGGTAACAGCTAGTCGCCCTTTGCAAAAAGGGCCTTTGAGGCAACGTATAGTTTTTGAGCAAATGTTGTTATACAAATACCATAAACGACTGGTAATAAAATATAATTTCGGCTTCCCAACGATCCCAGTAAATGGTGAAGAATTAAATAACCAAAAAGTCCAAATAAACGGGAGCTGAATACGCAATTTTATGGCACTTCAAAGATTCGTGAACGAACGTTATCAAAAGTACAAAAGTTATTATCAACCTGTTAAGAACAAATTAATATCATTTTCTTAACCTTATGGTATTAAAAATTAAATACGAATACCATGTATAGGGCGTTACCAAATAAATGGTAAGATGTATTTCCCCTAAATCTAGTACAGATCTACCTACATATAGCTAATTTTTAAGATAACCAACCGCATTACAAACTCTGTAGCCGTACATGCCGTAACAACTAAAAGTGAAGGCTACAAGTTTTATTTTCATTCATCCACTCTCCCAGCATATCCTCAATATATATCTCTATTGGCTCGTTTAAGATACCTTTGACTTCGGCTATGCCTAGGTTTCCCATGAACAAACTTTTACCTCAGGCCACATAGCATGTATCGCAATAGGAGGTGCTCCAAAAGAATATAAATTTGCAGCAAGTGAAATGCGAGTTCTTCCGCTCTTCTGATTTTTAAAACTTCCAGCATCACAAACGTTGTAAGATGATCTTGATATACCATAATAAAGCGGAAGTCATTGTAGCTTTGTGACTGCATCTCGATCAAATCAACCTGAGCACATGTATTAAATTTTGAATAAAGAGTGGGCCTCGAAACTAAACCTCTCCTAAGTCTGCTACCTTTACTGTTGTAGAGTAAACTGTTTTGAAATAGTTTCATTCACGCCCGCTCTGTATTGGGCAATGACGTCATTGCTCGGATAATGATGTAAAACCCATAGATAGGTTCTTAAATGTCAACAGCGCTCAATTTGCATGGGCATTGACGTCAATGGCCGGGCAATGATGTCAATGGCCGAATTGTCATCATTGACCGTAACATATTATGTACATATTACTATGAGGAGGCTGGATCTGACCTCGTCAATAGCAATTCTTATTATTATTGATGTAAAACGGAATTTTCGTTGCAACAAAATTGTAATATTAAATAAATTGAATAATGCCTCGGCTTTACTTTCTTTTATTTGCATGTAGACTCTTACCTTCAGTGTAGATACTGGAGAAATTTCCTCTTTATTTATCTGTGAAATTATTATTAAATCGGAAAACACAAAAGTTTTCAAATAATGATCCAAAATTATAGAAAAACGTAATATATTTCAACGCAAATCAATCATTAAATAAGTAAATCAATATTGAACAATGTTTTTAATTCTACCCCAATTAATTACTATTAAAATAAAATTTGTCTTTCGTTGCACCTTTTTTAAATACACCGCGCGTTTGTTCCGTAAACATTTAGTTTTTTTTATAATGGTTCACTTACCACTGTTGGTATGTACTCTCTTACTTTTGTCAGCTCGAGCGACGAACGTTCTTTATCTAGCTTGTGACTTCGTGTTTTGTACCAATTAGTTGATCCAGATCCAAATTTTATACCAATCACTTGTGTCGTAGCACTTTTTATCACTTCCTCTTCGGTAAGTAAAATTTATTTTTATCTTCTTTTATATTTTTCACGTGTACTAACATGTGACTAACCTCTAATTTCTCTGTTTAGGTCCCTCAAATTTGGTTATCAATTGAAGGGATTCTCCTTTAACCACTTTTTATTAATTAAAGCCGGGAGCCAAATTCGCACAACCCGCTTTTCCACCTTTTTTAAGGAACTATCTTGTTTTTTGTTTTTCATCCCCTTGGTTACGAAATTTCAATCTACTTGATGAAAATTTGTAGTTGTAAGTTGTTACCGCTTCCCCATAGTTCACCAATTTTAGAAAAGAAAAAAAAGATTAAAATTAAAAGAAAAGTAATTCTATAATATTAAAATCAAATAAGTTAAGCGTAATTATTTTAAAAAATAAATCTAAAAGATGAGGTCATAATTTCTCCGCTTCTCGCTAAGAAAAAGCACTAAACTCAGCGGTTTGCTGTTGTCAACTATCGTCAGTTCATTTTAATATATGCGTTCTTTGTTCAATCAACACCTCTAAACGAAAAATTTATATAAAACTGTACGTGCAATACCAATTAGCGGGGGGAATGAGGATATTGTCTTTAGTGTGGGCATACAACTGGTTCGAGCTGCACTCATGCACTTATGAAAAACAAATTAAAAAGTGTATTAACATTGGTATCTTCAATTTTAAAGTAATTAATTATCTCTAAATAATTATCTTAATCGGTAAATGTGTGAAAACAAATCGTAATAATTTAATATTATGCGGTGAAATAATCATCCACGTGAAAAAATAAATACTTAAATACATGTGATGAATATAATTTGTTAAAACTCGAATTTTATCACTATTAAACGTTAATCGTAGTGCTTAGAACAATAAAAGTTACATGCAATTAACTATAAAGTACAAATTTGTACTGAAATAATTCTAATAGTAAACAATTACGTCTTTATTAGTGCTGGTTATCGTAAATACATGCTAAAATCTCCACGTATAAACATTACAAATAACCCAGAAAAAACAATTATAAAGTGTAACCCAAAACGGAAAATAAAGTTGGTGAAATTGCGCGCAAAAACTATAAATGCTTAAATCCACATTATTTTTGTTCCTGTCACAACCGAGCGGCAAATAACGTAATTGTGATGACCTCGCCAGCTGTAAATGATGTCCACGCCTCGCTCCAATTGTTTACAATACTACAACACATGTAATCAAGGTATTTCGTTTTGTTGTATGTGAAAATAAAATGCAAACAGAAAATAATTTTATCAAATCTTTCATATTAATCAGCTCTTTAAATGTTTAATGTATTGTGTTTTGCCAAATTAATTATAAAATATGTCATTAATTTTACTAGTATGAATAGTGCGAATGATTTAATTTATAAGATAACAAATATTTGGATATGCTTCAAATTATCGAATTTGTACAGGTTTTTTAATATTTTTAATCTATTAAATGTATATTTTGCAATCTGTGTTTTTTATTCATTTTGTCTTCGCTCAAATAAGTGTAAGAACCACCTCCGAAGGACGGGATAAGAGCTGCTTCCGAACAGTGAGTAGACGGGCAAACAAAATTTTTTTTTGGGTATCAAGACTACCGTCCGTCCAGGTAATAAAGTACAAATTTGTATCAACGGTCACTTTTTAATATTTGATTTTTTCTTTTCAGGTTTAACACATTTTGTGACCCGATCGTCATACCTTCGGAACAACGTTCGTCGACATGTAAACAAATTTTTTAAGTTCGTGCATCTTTTAACGACTTATTTCTAACACTTTAAAATTAACAAAAATAACAATTTTTAACTTTCTTATATTTAGGTTTGGTTTGACAATTTTAATATTTGGATCTTATTTGTTTTGAAATTACATTTTTAAATTTTTAAAACTTTTGTATTCTTTGTAAATCAATTTCATCAAATGTATTTTACCACCGTTTTGAATTAAATTTTGTTTATCGACCCTTTTGGATTCGAAATCTCATGCAAATTTTGTGCTTCTTATACCTTAAAGTTACTAAGAATTACTATTAGCGTATCAGTCGCATTAGAACATGACAATATCTATAAGCCTTTATTGTAGTAGTGCAATTATTCTTTTTTAATTATTATTAACGGGTTGTGGTTCCGACCCCCACTGCACCGAAGCTTAAGCCTATTGTGCCCCACGTTCCAAGTATTTACTCCATCAACAGCGTTTCCTCAACAAAGTCGAGTATGCAGTTAAAGGATGAAATCCCTCACCACATATTATGCGGGCCGGGCATTCGCATATTATGTGGTGAGGGGTTTCATCCTCTTCAACACACGCCCTACAAATAGGATCTTCAACTAATCCCATTAGCAAATGAAAATGGATGGTACTTTCGATCGACTTCCAGACGAAGTCGTCTTGCAAAATCGTACGTCGTCAGCGGGGATGTTGCATCCCTGTTACAGACAAACGATCTGTTTTGAAAGAGTAAGCCACTCACAGGAAGTCGATCGAATATGCGACAGTGTCAGTGCTGCTATCTTTACCGATGGTAGCAAGCAGGAAGGTGGGGAGGTCGGCGCGGCAATCATTATATACCATGAAGCTCGGCAAGAAACCCACAAGTACAAGTTAAACGGTGCTTGTAGCGTGTTTCAAGCCGAGCTATATGTGATTGACGCTGCCCTGTCTTGGATCTCCCCCAGGAGATTGCACTCCGCCTGAATATTCTTTGACAGCCTATCCTCGCTTGTTACCATTGATAATAATAGGAGCAGCACTGTACCCTTGGTCAACTCCATCCATCGTTCACTTCTCAAGCTAAAGAGTCAGACAATCATCAAGTTTGTCTGGGTAAAGGCTCAATGTGGTATCGAAGGGAACGAGGTTGCAGATAAATGTGCCAAAGACGCGACTATCTCGCAAAGCCGCATGGCATACAACCAGTTCCCTCTAAGTTACGCAAGAAGGGTGATTCGCCGTGATTCGGCATGTACTTGGAACACCGAGTACAGAAATGCCGTCCAAGACTCAACCACCCGGCAGCATTTACCCACACTACAAGATGTTCGTTTGTTTCGAGGTGCCTTTGATACCTCTTTTGAAATAACACAGATATTGACGGATCACTCATTTGCGCGCAAGTATTTGTATAGGTTTAAGATCAGTCCTACTGACGTGGGGTCTAGGACTTTTCGGCGCAGCCGATTCGACGTAGCCGGTTCGGCGTCGCCCTTTCGGCGTACACCCGATTCGGCGCCGCCGTTTCGGCGCGAGACTAATTCGCCGCGAGCCCATTTCGGCGCGACCTGATTCGCCGCAAGGACAATTAGACGCAAGGATAATTCGGCGTGAAATGATTTTCCTATTCATTTTAATGTATGCAATTAATGTATGGCATATCACAAGAAGGGGGCCATATATTTTTGTATCAACCAATACAAATCGCTAGATTTAATATTTAATTTTCCCTGCTAAAAGCATACAAATCTATACAGCTATGAAAATGTTTCTACAAGTATAGTATTTTTTTGCCAAATAAGATAGTATTTGAAAAAATTATTTTGAGTTATTGCTTAATTTTAAAAGCGTTGTTTAATGTTCATTAGTTCCTTTCATACTTTACCCAAAATTAATTCTCCGGTCGTTTGTTGATATCGCTTAAAAAAACTATTATGTAATTAAAGCAAATGCCCGTATACGCGGCCTAGAATTGAAGGGCTTAGTGTGAAACAATGACAAGCCACAAATGAAAATTGTTGGCAATGTCAATTTAAAGTTTGTGCAAAATCTATAAAATGAACATTTGATTTTTTTTCTTGCAATTTACTTTGATATTAGAGTGTCATCTGTTTTATTTACTTTTATTAAACTATTTCTTCTGTTGCTTGTTATACTATAGTAGACCTCAAAAATGAACAAAACCCATATTTTTTTAATGTGTGGCTTGTCATTGTTTCACACTAAGGCCCAGTTGTTCAGTTTCGGGTTATCTTTTAACCTGGGTTATTTTCCATAGAAATGATTGTTTCAATAATTGTTTCCATGGAAAATAATTCAGGTTAAAAGATAACCTAATACTGAACAACTGGGCCTAAGCCCTTCAATTATATTATATTTGATTTTTAAAGTTTAATATTAATTTAATTAATAAATTAATTAAAAAATCATATATTTTAAAATTTATTATTTTAACAAAAATAGATATAAATTTCTTTATAAAAACAAATAGTGCATTCGCATTGTTCTAATTCAACTTCAGAATATTTGGTAAATCTCGAATTTCCTGCTTAAAATCCGCCATAAAGGCAATAAACGGAAAGCTTTTGGAAGACCTGCTTAAAATTTGGTAAGGTGTTGGGCGGAATAATACAAGTAGGTACAATAAAATTTGGTAATTGTTCTATCCATTAAATATTCAATTTTTAGTGTTTTCAAAATAATATATAATTAAATTCTTAATGAAAAATTACTGCATTGTTTCATAATTTTAACCATAGATTAAACTTTAATTCACGTTTGTAGAACTACATACAATCATGAGCACATTAGCTTGAATATGTAATATTTTTTATATACGGGTATGTAGGTGATACATTGTCAATTAAACCACTAAAATTTATACTATTCATTTTTTTCCTTTGATTATTTATTGTAGAAATCTTTCTAGGTGGTTAATTTAAAAAAATTCAAATTCTAAATGTAGAGGTAGCCTAATACTTTTTGCAAAAGCTGTATTTGTAGAACAAAAATGGTTTTATGTGCAAATTATGGTATTCAATAAATTTTAAGAAATATTGTAAAGTATTTGCGTTATGTTGCACTTTAAGTAATGAATCTTTAAGTGTTAATGTTTTATTTTTCATTTGTGTGATGGTACGGCAAAGCACGATTGAAGAAAACATCTATGCATAAGGGAAAACCAAAAATGTATCCAGGTCACATCAAGACATTAAAATAAAGTAAACAAGCATAGTGAAACTTACGAATACCACTAACACAAATTCTACAAATTAATATAATTTTTGTAATATTTCTATCGAGCCGCATTGCCACTGGAAATGAGAATATTTTAAATTTGTGAAAAGCGTTTCGAATTATTAATAAGGTTAGCGAAGAAACGGTTGGCGCCGAATCGTCTTAATGTCGAATCGGGTTTGCGCCTAAATGGGCTACGCCGAATCGTCCTCACGCCGAATCGTCCACATGCCGAATCGTCCTCCCGCCGAAACGGTATTGCGCCGAACTGGCTACGCCGAACCGGCGGCACCGAACTAGCTACGCCGAATCGGCGACGCCGAAAAGTCCCAATCCCTACTGGGGTGTGCCCCTGCGATTCAGAAAGTAGGCAGACTCTGCAACATTTATTGTCTTGCTGCCCAAGATATACCAACATCAAGCACACTTATACGTATTAACCATTGCCACTTTTATAACATTTCATCTATCGACCTTACACAAATCTCAAAAAACAGTTTCATATCAAAATTAATTACCAAATTCTGCAAATCAATAATCAATACACTCAAAGCGTTCAACATCACCCCTTAATCTACTTCCATATGAATTTGTTTGTACTCACACTTGGCACTGAAAATTTAATAACATCGGTTCTCTTTTTTTAAATTCCATCCATTTTTACCTTTCTAAAAGTTTACCGTTTTATGTTCCATTTAATATGTTTAAAAAATTTTTTATTGCTGTTCCAGTTATACAATTATTAGTTGCTGTCACTTTTGCTCCAGCCTAAGTTACTTATTATTACTACGTCTCGAAAGAGCTTTGTTAGAATTATTTGTTATTGCTGTTCCAGTTATCCAATTTATTATTTGCCGCCATTTTTATTTGAGCCCATGTTACTATTGTTATAGTATATTGTTAAATTTTATTTTATTTATCCATTCAAATTTCATCACATCTATCAAATATGTTCACCCCCATTTTCATATTGTTAAATATTTTAAAATAAGCTATTGTTATAAATCTGTATAAATTATTAGCAGTGTAACGTTACATTTGTCGTTAAATACTTAGTTTTTCAATTCTCCTTATCTATCTCCATAAATAATTATATGTCAATTATTCAGTCCGAGTAATTATAACGCACTCGGTATAAAAGGTGGATAGGAGATAAGAACAACACGGCGACTTGAGGCTTTCTGGTTTGGTTAGTGTAGCTATAGCAAGCAATTTTGGAAAATCCTCATTAAGCGAATACATAGTCTGGCTACGTGTAGTTGAATGGAGGTAGAGAATTTAGAATAACAACTACTTATTACGATATATTTTGGGAAAATTTTAGTCCTTTAAAAGTTGCGAAGTTAGTATCAGTGATAGTTAGGTTATATTCCACATTGGGCTATTGATACCATATCTGTGTATACCATTTAATTTCCCATATTATTGGAAAGGCTTCCGCTATTGGAATTAATTGGAAATCAAGATTGGAAGATAGTGCCAGTAAGAAAAATTAAATTTTTTTATAAGCTGGATCAACTCTGGAAAATTTTCATTTTTATGGAACGAATTGTCAGTTGGCTCTGTGTGAATATTTTGAGTGGGGCTGTAATAGTATTCACTTTTGCTACTGATTTTTTTATAACATCAATAAGCTTAGTTAGATATCTGTTGGTTTTATATACTTATGTGTGCTTGCTGTTGTAGCGGTTTTCATCAAATAGTGTTGACTGGGGATCCGCGATAGGGCTCTGTCACGGAGTTGCAGTTTACACTAAAGGTCCAGACGGTTATTTCAATCATCCAGCTGCGAGGTAAGTTACGCATTTGTCTACATTCTCAGCTTTTATCTGACAGCAATAGGCTTTGCTTTAAATTTAATACTCAAGAGCAATTTGGGCTGTTGCCAGTAGCAAATTGTGTATGCTGGGGCCTTATTTCAAGATAGTGAAAGGACCTTCAGTCCAAGCTTGTCCAATACTTTTGCCACATTTTTGTTCGGGACCTTTATGGTCCGTGAGAGGCACTCTCACCACTGTATATTGTGTGGAAATTGCTTAACCAAATTCTTTTTTTTATTGGTTTTGAATAAACATCCCTTCATTCTTACTGTAAGTTTTATTCAGGCCTGGCGCCTGCTGAGCACTTTCATTTTCAGCTGGGTACTGCAGAGTACTTACGAAGCAAATAATTAGCGTATAAACGAACCCACGACGATTGTTAAAATCTCCCACGCTCTCGGTCTGTAATTAGGAAAGAATACAGCTACGCCGCCTTAACATCAAAGGCATAAGAGGCTGCCTTGTCAAAAACACATAAAGTTGCGACAGCAGAATATACACTTCTTCCCGGGTGGTTTAGCCTGAGGAGAAAAACGGAAAAAACTATCCCCATTAAGTTGAGGTGCCTGTTAGGGCAGCAGTGTCCTGTAAACACTCCTACTATCCTTCTCAGTTGATTCCTCCTCAATTTGAGTATTTTGTTCCTTTTAGACTCATTCGACGGCCCCCTATGAACATTCGCGATTGCCTCAGTCCAGGGAGGTCCGCCCAGTGAGCAAGGTGTTGTTCCTTTAGTTTATCCCTGATCTTTTTCTTAGCGGTCATGAATGAAATACCACAGGAAAGCTCAGCGCCCAGGAGGTGTGTGTTGGCAGCCTCCCTAGCAAGTGAGTCTGCTTCTTCATTTCCCTTGATGCCTTGGTGTCCCGGTACCCACACATCAGTGCCACACTGTTGTGGTTGGCCAGTCTTACCAGTGCATCCGCGGATTGTTTAGCAAACTTGGAGTGTGATTCAACTTCTTCCAAGGCCTTTAGTCCTGCCTAGCTGTCTGTCATGATACAGATCCTTCTATTTTCATAGTTCCTCCTTATTATTTCTTCAGCTGTTACGGCGATACCGTATGTTTTGTATTACAGCGCCTGATACATCCCAATAATATAAAGTAATTACTAGAAATCCTAAAGTTCCATTAAAAATTGAACAATTTTGTAAAAAAAAATAAATACTAAGATCGAATTAACGAATTCCGACTGTAAATGTTAATATTTGAATATTATTGCAATCAGCATTCTTTGCCAAAAGATAAACACAAAGTACTACATTGGAAAACAATGTATCAAGTAATGTAGATGCATCTGGCTTGGTATAAGATACACAATCCGTCAACCGCGGGAGTTATTTTATCAACAAAATTATATTTTCGAGGTGATAAAATTCTCATATAACTAGGTTCTATTCAGACCGAGTTAAATTGTACCGAGTTACTTAGTAGACCTTCCCAAAAATATCTATTCCGAATTTTAATTAAAGTTTTAGTATTGCCTAAATGACCTGCTAATGGTTCACTTGTAACGAATTTTTACATCCGTTACGGATAATAACTTTAACTTTTGTAACACCGTGTACATAAGATTTTGTAAACGACCGATATTTCGTTCGATCTCCGTGACCGCTCGGTAAAACGGCCATCTTGCTTTTTGCGTTTGATCAAGCTGGTCGAGTCGAATTTTGTTCCGACTAATTTTATTAATTAGACGACTAATTAATTAGAATTTACATCTAAATCAGTAGATGATTGTTTTACGCGGTTGCGGATTTTATAAAACATCTATTTCATCGATATTCGTAAGTAACTTGTTGATATGACTTCCTTAAGTGAATTTGGTTTCCTTGCATTTTTAGATTACATGTGTTTAACACCTATACGCAAGGGCTGTTAATATTAAGTTTAAATTTTCGCTGTTAAGATTTGCGTTATCAATTTTATTGATGTCAACTCGTCATTTATGGAATATTAATAAATATTACACACTGGAAAGCAACAACTTCGGTGAAAATATTCAATCTTTGAGGTTCTCTTTAACCAACTCCTTTTATGGTGTTCCTGACCTGGTCAAGTGCAGCTGCTTTCCGTACTGTCAGTGGAGCCGGTCGAAGACGTATTCACTTCATCATCCTGGTGCTACAGTATTCAAATTTGGAGTCCGCTCATTCAGAGCGAGTATTTTGTATTTCATTAATCATACCAAGGTACCTTTGGGTGAGTTGCAACTTGTAAGACTTTTAATTTGTATCTGTACATTTAACAACACCATTTGTTTAATTACTACGTGATCAGCTCGCTGATCGTATATGAATTGTGGTTGCATTACACTACCACAGCTGTTGTACAGTATTTCAACGATTATAGATTTGTTTATCATTATTTGTGTGTCATTTATTTTGTACCACATCATTTTGACATACGATCCACGAACCCTAGCTTCCGCTAATTACGAGCTGGTTTATACGTCCATCAGGGAGTCTGCCGACAGCAAATTTTACTGTCAATTATTATGGTAGTTGGCAGATGTTTATTTGATACCTTGTAATTCCGTGGATCTCATTAGTCTTCGGAATTTACAAGAGTAGAAAAATTTACACACTATGGTTAGAAAAAAGAATTTCGTATCTTAAATGTTTTGGAATTACTAATAAATTTTCTACTCCGTTCGCGCTAGCGTTTTTTTTATAAAGTACTCCGCCGATTAAAATAAAATTTTTGATTTTTCTTTTTAAGCCTATACTAACATTTGTATTTACTGGGTCTTCCATCGCTTCTATTAATTTAGCTATGTCTTCGTCTTGTCTTTGTAATTCGCTTAGCTCTTCTGGCTCTACTATAAACCAGGGTATATCATTGGCCTCATCTTCGTCTTGTTGTGTAGCTTCCAAGACTGGGTTCCTCGGCAAGCAATCCGCATCGTGGTGTGTTTTTCCGCTCTTGTACACAATTGTATAATCGAACTCTGCTAACCGTAAGTTCCACCTAGCTAATCGACCCGTCGCGTCCTTAAGATTTGCTAAGAAGCATAACGCGTGATGATCTGATACTATGCGTACTGGCTTGCCATAAACCAAGTGCCTAAAATATTGCAAACTCCATATGACTGCTAACGCTTCCAGTTCTGAAATAGAATAATTTCTTTCGGCTTTCGTCAATGACCGACTGCCGTAAGCTATTGGATGTAACACCTTGTCTTCGTCTTCCTGGAGGAGAATCGTACCTAACCCTTGAAAACTCGCGTCTGTCCTTAATTCGCATCCTTTTTTAGGATTAAAGTGTTTTAACACAGGGGCTGACGTTAGTTTGTCTTTTAATTCGGAAAATGCGTTCTCTTGAGCGTCGGTCCATTTATAACCTGTTTTAGCAGTAGCTTCATACAGTGGTTTGGCAATTTTTAAAAAATTTTGAATAAATTTACAATAATCTATATATATAAAATTCAATGTATGTATTGTTGTGTCCACAACATCTCTTAAGAGCCGCGATCAACAACGATCGACGCGGACGGGATGTGTTTTCAACATGCCATATTTTAGTTGAGTTATAGTAGTATTGTTTAGATCGTTGCATAGAATTGTATTGTTAAATTTTAAGTTGTTGTTTATTGTTTGGTAGTTATGTTTTTAAGAGACTATGACATGCGCGTTTGGTAATGTTGATTTTAAAATAAAAACAAAAAAAAGGAGGAGATAACCCAGGAGACAAAAAAATAAACAAGGATTCCGAAGTGAGTTTAAAAACAGAAAAGACGTGAATAAAATTCGTCTAAATTAAACGGGGATTCCGAAGTGTGTAACGTCCAGATAGGACGTATTTTTGGAGTTACAATTATAGTATAGCGTTCAGAGAAGACGTGTCGCGTCGCGAATTGAACCAAAGTAGCCATTAATATAGCAGCCAGAGAAGACGTGTCGCGTCGCGAATTGAACCTCATCAAGTAATTAAAATTATTTCATCGATAATCGACAATTCATTGAGAGAAGACGGGGTATCGTTTATCCAGAAGCGAGGTGAATCGATCACCCAAGTAAATAAATCAATTTACATTTAATTCGATACGGACGTGTAGCCAATGTGCTACAGCATTCCCCACAAAGGGATCATTACGTGTGTGTCCTCTAAGGAGAAAGAATAATAACGGCCAGCATTTGGACTGCAATCGTGACAGGTCTGGAACCAACGAGTATAGGCAACAAATTGGACCAGGCGATCACAAGAAGAAGGAAGAAAGTGAAATAGTGTTGTGCAACGCAAGCCACGCGTTACCACAAGAGGTCATCAAGGTTAGCATTAGTTTGATTAATAATTTTAAGTTTTTATTAGAGTTGATTGTCATTGAGTTGAGTGTTAAATTTCCAATTTTAGTTCTATGTGTTTCATTTTGTTCGTTTTAAGTTTGTTAAATAAAAATGAATGTTGAAATTACATCTTTGTCTGTGTTGTTCTTTGTTCATCGTGACTCTTAAGCAAAAGACGGACCCTGAGATTAAGTCAACCAATAGGTAAGTCCGCTCATATAAAGCGCTTAACGCTACAAATTGGCACCCAACTAGAGGGCGAGAAGTCACTCGGTATAACGCTACAAATTGACGCACCAACGAGCGGGTTTTTGAAAGAGTACACGACTACAAACAGCAATACATTCAACGAAGGCACAAAAAGGGGAAAGCTCAATAAAAGAGAATGAACACCAGGAGTAAAAGTGTGAATGCAGCGGGGGGAGATAGGGATAGTAGCGATGACGAGGGAGAAATCGAGATCACAATCCAGGAACAATCGGTGCCGGAACCGATGCCTGCACAGATGCCAGAAGATCCGATGGAGAAAATGATGAGAATGATGATGGAAGGTTTTAAAAATCAGAATGCGAGTATGAATGAAAATTTAAGAGGGTTTAAAAATGAAATCACGGATAAATTCGACAACCTGGACGCTCAGAATGCAGGAATGAATGAAAATTTAAGAGGGTTTAAAAATGAAATCACGGATAAATTCGACAACCTGGACGCTCAGAATGCAGGAATGAATGAAAATTTAAGAGGGTTTAAAAATGAAATCACGGATAAATTCGACAACCTGGACGCTCAGAATGCAGGAGTGAATGAAAATTTAAGGGGGTTTAAAAAAGAAATCACAGAGAAAATAGATACTCAGAATGAGAAAATGGATGGTCTCAACGAAAGCATTAGAAGCATGAAGGAGGAAAACAAAGTCAATTTCGATCTGGTCAAAATAAAATTTGACACAGTAAATGACAAGTTTGGAAAAATAAATGAATCGTTGACAAATCTGAAATCAGAGGTCAAATGTGAAAATAATAAATTAGAAATTAAGATTGCGGAGGTAATAACCTTGGTGAACGATCGGGTAGAGGAATGTGTCGGCTTAAACGACAAAAATGTAAAAGGCCTCGAAAAAGGGGTAAATAAACGTTTCGATCAGGTAAATGTCAAAATGACAGAAACGGAGGATAAAATTGACAAGAGTATTTCATGCTTTCGAGGTGAAATCGATGTCATAAAGGATTCGGTCAAAAACTAATCAATGGGAGACCTCGTGGAGGTAATGAAAAATCACAGTTATCGTGATGGGGACATAGATAAGTTTACCAAGTTCTACGGGGATAACAAAATAAACCCCAAAATTTTCATAAAAAATTTAGGGAACAATTTGATCCGTATAAAAGACGAGATCAGGCGGAAAAACATTATTAGAGCAACCATGAAAGGGGAATCTGCGGTTTGGTTCAGTATGGTGGAAGAAAAGGTAACCGATTTTGAAAGTTTCAAAATTTTGTTCTTAAAGAAATATTGGGGGGACGCAGAGCAGAACAAAATCAAGGAACAAGTAAATGGGGGTAAATATAGGGGAATAGAGAATTCGCGAGTAAACTACGCGGTTCGTCTAATTAACCAAGCACTCCAGGTAGAGCCGAAGTACGATGAGATACTGTTGGTGAAGGCCATCGGAAACCACTTCGAAAAAGAGCTCAAGGCACGGTTTGGAATAGAGAAGATCGAAAACATTGAGGTCTTTTTAGATTTGTTGAAACGGTTTGACGAAAGTGTGGAATTTAGGTTGGAAGACACGCGTCAAGAATAGAGGCCAAGAGCGAACAAGGAAGAACAGAATTGGAATCAACCACGCTACAGCCCACAAGATTGGAGATCCAGAGACTACGATCCATCAAAACAGCCGAACAACAAATCAAAGAAATGGAACCACCCAAACAACAACAATCAGAACAAAGATTGGAGAAGGGGTAACAACCATGAAGAAGAGCAACCGAAGAAGGAAGATAGAAATCGAGATCTCAATAGGATTGAGATAGATGCCACGAGTCATGTACCATCAAAGGCAACGCGAGCCATGGTCCATGCTACGTCGGGATCAAATTTTCCGTAGTCGGCAAACAGATGAAGGGGGGGAACACTTATGTACACCCGCGGGAATACATAAGTGAAGATTTGCAAGAAAGCACAAGTGCCGAAAGCAACATTTGTTTGCCAAGAATTCAGTTAATTTTCAATGGGATAACATTATTAGCACTTCTAGACACGGGTTCTGAAGTTTCACTCGTAAGTGAAGAGATCACGAGGGAGAATGCGATGGTTTTCGATAAAGGACTACTTCCAATAAGAAGTATAAATATTATCACAGCAAATAACAAAAGAATGATAACTTTAAACCGCATGGTAATCGGAACCATTAAGATTGGGAGTAGTACCAGAACGGATGGCTTCATTATCATGCCAAATTTAAAAGGTCAATGCTTAATAGGGATTGATCTTTTAAATAAGTTCAAAATCGTTATAGACATGAAAAACCAACGCATTTCCATCGGCGATGATGAAATAAAATGGGAACGCGACATTCAATCAAATTTAGGCCCATCTTTGAATTCAAATGCACTCGAAAAGAGGCACTCCACTTTAGGCAAATATTGGAAATTAAATAAACAGAAAAACAAACAAGCAAATTTTTACTTAAACCTAAATAACGTAAACGTCAACAAAAACGAATCAACAATAAATGTCAAATATAAATTAAATTGTCACCCGCAATACGAATTGGCAGTTCAAAACATTTTGAAAAGGCACACAAGGCTTTTTAATGAAGAAGTTACAGTGGCCAAGGGTTATGAACATAAATTAAATGTTGAAAATGAAATGTCTTTTACTGCAAAAACTTACCCGATCCCGCACAATCATAAAAGAGAAGTGTGGAATCAAATTGATCAAATGTTAGGTGATGGTATCATTACAAGGGCAAGTACCGCTTTCATTAATCCTTTAATTGTAGTGAAAAAGTCGGACAAGGCGATAAGGTTATGTTTAGATGCGCGAAAACTAAATAGTTTAACCAAGCCGCAATACGAAAAGCCGGAAAATATTGACAGTTTGTTTGGGAAAATAGGAAACAATAATGTGTTTACCAAATTAGACCTCAAAAATTCATTTTGGCTTATCCCACTAGAAGTAAGTTCACGAAAATATACGGGGTTTAGTATTGACGGAGTAACTTTTCAGTTCAATGTGGTACCTTTCGGGTTAAATACATCCAGCTCGGCGCTTGTGCGAGTAATGCAAATTGTATTGAGAAAACACGAGAATTACCTAGTCCACTACATTGACGATATGCTAATTTTTTCCAAAAATCACGAAGAACATTTAAAACATTTAGAAGCAGTTGTGAATACATTGGAGGAAACAGAACTAAAGTTAAATATAACTAAATGTCAATTTATTTTACCAAAGGTAAAATTTTTAGGTTTCAATATTGACTGTCACAACATTTCAGTTGACAATGACAGATTAGAAGAAGTCAAGATGTATCCACGACCAATAAACCTTCGAACACTACGTGGTTTTCTAGGCATTATGAACTACTACAAAAAGTTCATACCGGATTACTCGGAGAAAACGCTTGGGTTATTGACATTGTTAAGAAAAGGGGTGCAGTGGAAATGGGAAAAAATTCATGAGGAAAGTTTCATTAGCTTGAAAGAAGCATTTTACCAAAATTTATCTTTGTTACATCCGGACTTCAACTTACCATTTATCTTGCGGACGGACGCAAGCGATTTCGCCGTCAGCGCCGTTCTCATTCAAATTCAAGGGGAGAAAGAAGTGCCAATTCACTTCACTTCACGAATTTTAAGGGGGGCTGAAATAAAATATACGATTTCGGAGAAGGAAATGCTGGCGATCGTTTTTGCCTTGAACAAATTAAAATTTTATTTAACCGGGAACAAGTTCTTGATTGAAACAGATCACTCTGCATTGACGTTCATGATGAAAACGAACTTTAGCAACAATAGGGTCTACCGATGGTCGTTGTTGATCCAAGAATTCAATTTTGACATCAAACATCGATCGGGAAAAGATAATCAAATTGCAGACGCGTTGAGCCGTAAAGATGAACAAAAGGGGATGAAGTTGAAAGACATGTTGGTAGCGGCGGCATATTTAAACCAAGAACAGGGAGTGTACGCGCGGGGAACAATCGAACTCATGCAAGGGGAGATAAATTTTGATTTCATTCGCGAAAAATTAGAAAATGTCCAAAGTTACAGGGGATACGAATTCAGGGAACAATATTTAATAAAAAAGATAGGAGAAAGGGAATTTACGTGGTAAATAAACCCACAACAATAGAGATGGCACAAGAGCTACATGAGAGATTTGGCCACATTGGAATAAGAAAGGTATTTTTGATTTTCCGGGAAGCATTTTATTGTGTTCGTGATTTATCTATAATTAAAGATACAATAAACAAATGCGCACTGTGCAGTTTAGCTAAATATAAAAACCATGTCAATCAAAATAGCAGTCAAAGCATTAAAGTAGATAATCCAGGGGATGTAATCGCCATAGATTACTTAAGTAATTTAATTCCAACGGTGGAAGATTACAAACACATACTCGTAGTTTACGATGTGTGTACAAAATATGTAAAATTATACCCAACCAAAGTTTGTAACACAGATGTTACAAATGAATGCCTAGAAAGCTACGTAGAGGAGGAAATAAAACCAAAGAGAATTTTGGCGGACAACGCCACATATTTCAATAATGAACGGTTCATTAACAATTGGGAACAAAAGGAAATAGAAGTTTGCTTCAGCTCCATTCGACATCCTCAGGGGAATCCGGGAGAAAGAATTATCCAAGAAGTAATCAAATTTCTTCGGATACTCACGCATGAGTGTCATCCTGAATGGATAAATAAAATAGAAGAGGTGGAACGTTTCATAAATTATACTCCTAATGTGAGGACCAAGTACTCACCATGGTACTTAATGAAGGGCACCAATCCTCCGAGGCCATGGGTAGAAAATATGGAAGAAAGAAATTTTGAAAGCGATATGGAAAAGGCACGAGAGAGTGCACATAAATGTTCGCGAAAATACGAAGAAAAAATGAACAGGAAAATTCGAAAAAGGTTAAGTTTCAATGTAGGGGACAAGGTAATTGTTAGAAGTTTGAGGACATCAAACAGGGGCAATAATATATGCGCTAAGCTCGCGCTGCCTTATGAGGGTCCATACAAAGTATTACAAGTCATAAACGACAACGTGTATGTACTGGGATATGAAGAAGGGGAGACAAGAGGAAGGTTTCATATTAATCTTTTATATCCTTTCGTCGAGTGACAGATCAAACAAGACAGTCAGAAGGTCATCACCAACAGTATTTCGTAGTAAAGGCGGAAAGAAAATTCAACAAATTAATCATGGGGTTTCAAACAAAAGTGGTTCAAAAAAGGGGGGACAAATGCCTGGTGATATGAGTTACCAGAAGAATTTAAAGTTGCGGACCAGTTATGACCTAGAAGGTGTAACGTCTTAAGACAACGGGGGACAGGGGGGAGAAAAGAATCGACAAGATGTCTACATGAATCGTCGAGATCTACAAGGGGAAAATTATTGAGAGCTGAGGCTACAATAAAAAATATATCGGTATCAGCTGAGCGCTGAACGGATTCAAGCGAACCACGAAAGTAACCCGAAAGCATGAAATTTATAAATTGTTGAATAAATGTGTGGTCCAAATATCACAAGCAAAGGTGATGATAATGGGTGACTGTAAATGAGACGAATGAGGTATGAAAGAAATGAATGAAAGAAGGGGGGAGAGAAAAAAGACATGAGGGCGAGCGGTGCAAAGAGTGGAACAATGATTTGAAGAACCTCTCGAGGGTACAAACCATTGGTTCAACCTTTGCAGGGGGGATGTGTTGTGTCCACAACATCTCTTAAGAGCCGCGATCAACAACGATCGACGCGGACGGGATGTGTTTTCAACATGCCATATTTTAGTTGAGTTATAGTAGTATTGTTTAGATCGTTGCATAGAATTGTATTGTTAAATTTTAGGTTGTTGTTTATTGTTTGGTAGTTATGTTTTTAAGAGACTATGACATGCGCGTTTGGTAATGTTGATTTTAAAATAAAAACAAAAAAAAGGAGGAGATAACCCAGGAGACAAAAAAATAAACAAGGATTCCGAAGTGAGTTTAAAAACAGAAAAGACGTGAATAAAATTCGTCTAAATTAAACAGGGATTCCGAAGTGTGTAACGTCCAGATAGGACGTATTTTTGGAGTTACAATTATAGTATAGCGTTCAGAGAAGACGTGTCGCGTCGCGAATTGAACCAAAGTAACCATTAATATAGCAGCCAGAGAAGACGTGTCGCGTCGCGAATTGAACCTCATCAAGTAATTAAAATTATTTCATCGATAATCGACAATTCATTGAGAGAAGACGGGGTATCGTTTATCCAGAAGCGAGGTGAATCGATCACCCAAGTAAATAAATCAATTTACATTTAATTCGATACGGACGTGTAGCCAATGTGCTACAGCATTCCCCACAAAGGGATCATTACGTGTGTGTCCTCTAAGGAGAAAGAATAATAACGGCCAGCATTTGGACTGCAATCGTGACAGGTCTGGAACCAACGAGTATAGGCAACAAATTGGACCAGGCGATCACAAGAAGAAGGAAGAAAGTGAAATAGTGTTGTGCAACGCAAGCCACGCGTTACCACAAGAGGTCATCAAGGTTAGCATTAGTTTGATTAATAATTTTAAGTTTTTATTAGAGTTGATTGTCATTGAGTTGAGTGTTAAATTTCCAATTTTAGTTTTATGTGTTTCATTTTGTTCGTTTTAAATTTGTTAAATAAAAATGAATGTTGAAATTACATCTTTGTCTGTGTTGTTCTTTGTTCATCGTGACTCTTAAGTAAAAGACGGACCCTGAGATTAAGTCAACCAATAGGTAAGTCCGCTCATATAAAGCGCTTAACGCTACAAATTGGCACCCAACTAGAGGGCGAGAAGTCACTCGGTATAACGCTACAGTATGTATGTTTTCTATACAATTCTACACCGTTTGACCAATCTCTACCAAATTTGGTGTAGAAGCTATTTACAATGCTACGAAAAACATAGGCTACTTTAGAATCTTGCCGCGTACTTTGGTCAAGCGCTGTATTAGCTTGATCAACGTTAGTGCGGATCAACGTATTAACGAACGATATCTATGTATGTATATAAAATTCATTGTATGTATGTATGTAAGAAGAACAGGAATTGGCAATATCGCTGCGTGCTTTCGAAAATTCCTTATTAGAAGGCGAAGGAGAGGAGGAAAAGGAAGAACACAAAGAACAAGAGTAATTGGCAAAAATAAAATAAAGTAAAATTAAAAATTATTGTGGTTTTTGTGAATACTTAACAGTTTTGTTAAAGTTTTTTTTATTAAACCTTGATTTGTATTTTTTATTAATTTATTTATTTAATCCTTTTTTAATACCTTTGGTATTTGCGATGACCAAATAAGTCGCAAGGTCATTATGCGGATTGGATCTAAAAAATACATGTAGGCAAATATTGAAATTTGGGCACGACAACGTCTGCCGGGTCAGCTAGTAGTTACATAAACCTAAAAAACTTTGGATGGTTTTAACATTAGTGGGCGTTTTAAAATTTTTTATAGCTAACAATTTACTATCGTCCGGTCCAACCCCTTCTTGATTGACCACATGACCTAACAATTTTACTTCGTTCTCGGCGTAGTTACATTTACTTGGCTTTAATGTTAAACCTGCTTCCCTTAACCGCTCAAAAACTTTCCTTAGTCTTACTAAATGTTCTTCGAATGTTTTTGAAAAAACTAACGTATCATCTAAATAAACCATTACCTCACTCCACTTCATTCCCTCAAAAACGCGGTCGGTTAGGTCCTGAAATGTCGATGCTGCGTTTGACAACCCGAAACTCATCGCTTCAAATTGATATAACCCGTAGCCCGGAGCTATAAAAGCTGTTAGTTCTTTAGAATCTTCATCGAGACCTATTTGCCAATAACTGCTGAACAAATCTAGGGTAGTAAAAAACTTAGAGCCCTCTAAACATGTTAAAATATCATCAATATTAGGTAATGGATAACTCGATTTTTTGGTAACGCTGTTTAATTTTCTATAGTCAACGCAAAATCTTTTGGTATTGTCGGCTTTATTTACGAGAACTATCGGACTTCCCCACGGTGATTGTGATTTAACTATTATTCCCGCATCTAATATTTCTTGAATTTGATTATCGATAATTTCGCGTTCCCTTAGTGATACCCTGTAAGGCTTACTTTTGACCGGTTTTGCGCCCTGTACTTCTATTTTATGTTTAACCATGTTTGTAAAACCCATTTCCTTTGGTTCTTTGGCGAAAATGTCTTTAAATTCTAAAAGTAACTCTTTTAATTGAGTTTTTTGGGCATCCGTTAAATTATTATTAATTTTATGGTCTTCTATAGTTACTGTAGATGGCATCCTAACCCGCCTTGTTTCTTCTTGAGAATCGTGCGTAATTAACAAATTTTCGAACTCACTTTCAAATTTTAAATATCCTAAGGTGGTACCTTTAAATAATTTAAGTGGAATATTGGATTTATTTATGATTTCGGCTGTAAATATATTGTCTTTAACGTTTTGTAAAATAGATACCAAGGCTAATTTATTTTTTGTTAAGAAAACATCATTTGCATTAAATAAATAATAAGATCTTAAATATGGCTCTTTATTTTCCGAATATAAATCAATTTTAGTTCTTTGTTTGGGACCTAAGAGATAATCTTTACTTAATTTTACTTTAGTTATATTGTTTAGTTCACTTACGCGTATGTCTTGACTTAATTCTTTCAATAAATTTATATTTCCGGGGGTTTTATTACATTGAATTTTAGGTTGGTTATTTTCTATTGAAACTTCATTTCTTTCTAATATAATAGGAGCATTTTTAAACGTAGGACGTTGTAACTTATTAACTGGGACTGACCTCTCTCCGTTTTGTAAAGGTTTGTAATTTATACTTGTTTCGTCCGATGACCTTACATGACTATTACTGTTTATCCTATCGACATCATTAATTTGTAAATTGATTTATGCAATTTTCGGGATATGAACTCGCTGTGGTTAATTTATTAGTTTGTATTGGGAATTTTGGTGTTTTACTGGTTACTGAATTTCGACTTGAAGAGTCGTTCAAATTTATTAAATTAAGTTGATTATTTGAATTTTCGTTGAAACTTGTCTTTACAATTATATAATTACCTCTTCACGAAATCGTGTTGTCATTGTAGTCTATCAATGCCCTATTTTCCCGTAAAAATTCGTTTCCTAAGAGTATCGATTTCGGTAAATTTTCTACTACCAAAGCCGAAATTTGAAAAATTCTACCGTTAATTTCCAATTTAATTTTAGATATACCTAAAATTGGTACGCGATGACTCCCAGCTGTTTTTAGGAATTGCATATAATAATTTTTATTCACTCGTTCTACACAATTACTAGATACAATATTTTTCGTCGACCCCGTATCGATAACTATTTCTGTAATTTTGTTATTTACTCGTCCCTAATAGTTAGAATGTTATTTACTTGTCCCGATTCATTTAATTGGTAGAGGGCGGCTGTCGGCCCCCTGCGAACCGCCCTTTTGGAAAATTTTTATTTCTGGTATTATTTTGACGGGCCTACGAATTTCTGTTCCTATCGTTAGAATGCGCGTTGTTAAATGATTTGTGGTTATTACTGTTATTGTTAAAAAATGACCTACCCGTTCTATTTTCATTACAATTATTGCCTCTAGAAATTTGGTCTTTCATTAACTTGTACGTATCTGCTTGTGTTTGCAAAATTAACATTTCTTTCAGGAAATGCTCGATTATTGACCTTAGAGTATGCCTGATTTTTATTTTTACCGTTGAACCAACAAAATGATGTATCATGTCCGCTCTTGTTACAAATATGGCAATAACTTCGACCATTTCTACTTCCTGTGAACTCGTTCGGTGAACTTTGAATACCACGCTTCATAAGAAATGATGAAAAAGTATTTTTGTTAGGACCATCACTTTGTTTTTCAACACTATTATTTAAATTTAACAATGCCGTACATTCCGTTAACCCGTTATTAGCCGTACTATCTTCCCAATCGCTTAATTTAAGAACTATTTTTTCCAAATCGTCCGTTGTCATATTACTGTGTTTGAGAGTACAATACATTTGTAAAAATTTAGGATGTAAACCGTTTTCAAAATAATCTATAAAATCTTCATTCGTCATGTTACTATTGTAATCTTCTGCCAACACTGTTAGATCATAAAAATAAGCCATAATATTTTCCGATAATTGTTGCTTCCTATTCGTTAATTTAATTTTTGCGATTCTTAATTTAATTTTAATTTTTTTAATTTAATTAATTTTAATTTTTTTAATTTTTAATTTAATTTATTAAATTAAATAGGAACAGCCTAATATACAACTAAGAAAACAGTATAAATTACAGTGAACAAATGCATATACACAGTGCTGCCACAACAAACTGAAGCGACACAATGATACAATACAATACAACAAACAATGACGATTCCCCCGCGAATTTAGTTGTAAAATCATTTTTAATAATTGTCCAAGTTTTTGTTTTATTAATTTCGTCACCTCTATATTTTTTATACCAACAATTAGTAGCACCTTCTAGAAAGGAACCAAAATAATTTATTTTGTGAATTTCGCTCCAACCGTTTGCAATTGCTGTTAGTTCGTAAGCATTTAAAAAATTAATGGCATTTGAATTAGAGGGATTAAAAGTAGTGGGTGATATAAAAATTTTGGTAGTCTAGGTGTGTGTTCCGCTATTGTTGCCTCTTCTATAGTGCAATTTAAATTTGCCATTTTAGGTATTTCGTGGGATATGTGCTTTGTTTCTAAAATATTTTCAATTTCCTCCGCTTGATCAGTGACGATTGATACGTTTCCTAAAACTGCTTGACTTAACTCTAAATTAGGTAGTGATAAATATTTCGCGGTGTCGATTAACGATTCGTTTTCTATCGCGCTTTGCCCTAGTTTTAAATTTTCTGAGTCAAATAACGCTGTACTTCTATATTTCGGTTCTTTACTCTCACCTGGGCTTCCTGCAACCTCAATTACTGATAATTCCTCCACATTTATTATTTCGTCCGTTTCCTCTAATTCTATTAACACTTTAGTTTGTGCGCGACTTTTCACGTTCGAACTTGGCATTTGTTTTAATTATTTTGGGAGATTAAATTATCCTAACATGTTAATTAAATTTTATATTTGATTTACTTTATTAACGCACTTATATTAAGGTATTCTCCGAAATTTAAGTAACCTAAACATTTAATAACTTTAAGATATTTGTAACGTAATTTTTCTATTTAATTTTATAATTCGATTCCTGCTTATTTGCCAGACATTCGTTTGCGTTATTTTATATATACCGTGAATATTAAACCGTGGTATTACCTTAATGAAATAATGTATAAATGCGGATCTTAAATTATTTTAATCCAGTTCTAATTCTGAATAAGAACACGATGTTTTCTTTACAACAGCTTTGCGCCAGAGTTGTGGCCGAAAAAGTTTCGGACTGGCGATGGCGGTCCGTGTTACCGCGTCACCTCGTACTGTACGTTCTTCGCCTCCAAATCGAGGATTTGGAGCGCCGTTTGAAATTTCTAAAGACTGAGGAGCTGGCTCAGCGTGCTACTGCCCCCGCGAATCTGTATGATTCGTTTTCTTCAGACGAGGACGACGCTGACCTCTTCTTTATCGACAACCGCGACCCAACCGAAAATATTTCTTCTTACGATTATTATTGTTGGGAGAGCCGGGATGATTGCGTAAGTTTTCTAATAATAATTATGATGTTTTGTAAAATATTGTATTTTAGTAATATCGGATTTCCCGGGACAGCTTTCTCGACCGCAATTTCCACTAGTGTACTTATGGCTCCGTTTTTATGAAAAATTATTATTATTTTTTTTTTTCAAAATTTTGTTTGTATCCCAAAATTTGTATACAATAATTGTAATAAATGTATAAAAAGAAAATTTACTATTATTCGTCGAAAACCAACCTTGACCCCACTAACGCGTAAACCAATTTGACTGTCCCATAAACAATTAAAACATTAATAATAACTTGAAACCACTCTACCTATCGTATGCAAAATTTTATAATTTAATGAATATCCTTTCGAATGAAAAATGCAATAACACTAAAATTTAGAAGTTGTAATTTTTATTTAAATTAAAATTTGTAAACGAAAATAATTAGCTATCAGTAAATTAAAATATTTGTCCTACTGCATTTCATTTTACTTTTATTTTCAGACTCAAAAATAAATTACGGGATAGTAGTCTTTTCCCAGTAAAACGGAAATGCAAGTTTTGCCACACCAAAATTTTCTTTAATGTCCGCTTCCAGGCTTAGAAACGGCAAAATTTTAGCCTTCTTTACATTAAAGAAAATTAGGCTGTAAATTTTTGTAACTCCATTAAAATTTAAGTAGTATTGTAATAAACCCTATAAGTAAAAAAAATTTGTAATTTAAGCCGCGTCCGGTATTGGTTCTATCACCTTTATAAATTGTCACGTAGCGTTTACACAATACCTATATTAAATTAGTACTTTTCCCTTAAATTCAAATTTGTAGAAAACTGCAATTTTTACTCACGTTAAAATTATCAAAAAAAATTTTCTTTTAAAACCATCTGAATTATCTCTATTCTTTTCTGAAATTATGGTTTACAAATTTTATTTATTTGAATAATTATGCCTTAAAATAATTTTAATGAATTATTTTATTTAATTTAAAAGTTGTTCCAACATAATTGCAAGCTGTCATTTTTACATCATTTTACGCGTCTCCTGTCAGCGTACACCGGTCATGAACCTTTATGAACTTCAAGGAAACTAATTATACCAACTATTTATTGAATTAATTGCAATTTACTTAATTTATGAACCATTTGTTTTTAAAATTTAAGTGATAACCAAACCGTTTATATTAAATTAATTTTGTTCACTGAATTATTAAGATTTATTTATAACAGAAGTTAAAATTTTGGGCTATTATTTGGGGATAACAACCCTTAGACAACTCGGCACCTCCACCATTTGTCGCAAGCTTTAATATTGCTAACGAGGGGTAGCATAAACTCAGATAGTTTTAAATAAAATACCACCGAAGATCATTTTAACACATATATTAAATACGTAACGAACAAAGAATAAAATTATATTTCGATGTCTCGTTCGAAGTAATTTTGATTTATATTGTAGTACCCGCTTCTGGTACTAGAGTGCACTTTGTTTATAGCATGGTTTAAAAGGGTTCTACTATACCACCATGCGGTCCACTTTTCATTACCGTTTCTAGTGCTAGACCGATCACACGTGTTTTAAAAATCAGTGCGAATTTTAGGTTATCCATACAATGGGTAAAGTAAAGAAGAATGAGGTCACTACAAGTGATCTCCTACGGAAGATTATGAAATTGGAAGGTCGATTTAAAGGAAAAACAAGAAACAGGCGAGTTCGACTACTAAGTAGCTCGTCCGAAGAATCGGTTTCGAAAATTAGTAATGACATTGGAACGCCGGTTACAGGTATGTAATATTTACACAAAAATAATAAAAAGCAAAATAACTTCACACGAGTGATGAAGCGACCAAGATATATTAGCAAAGGTAGAACTGTCATGCTAATTATGACAAATTTTAAAAAATTAAAAGATGACTAGATATAAAATTTTTTTTGTTTCATTACAAAATTGTTACAAAATTTTTTATGTTTGGTTTTTACTTTCCTTTGCGACTGGCTTAAGCTTACACGAGAGGTAAGATGGCCATGTTATCCATTCACAGAAGAAGTGAATTGATTAATACAGTCGGTAAAAGCTCACACGAGAGGTGAGACTACCATATTATTAAAAAATTATTGGGTTAAGCTTACACGAGAGGTAAGATGGCCATGTTATCCATTCACAGAAGAAGTGAATTGATTAATACAGTCGGTAAAAGCTCACACGAGAGGTGAGACTACCAAATTATTAAAAAATTATTGGGTTAAGCTTACACGAGAGGTAAGATGGCCATGTTATCCATTCACAGAAGAAGTGAATTGATTAATACAGTCGGTAAAAGCTCACACGAGAGGTGAGACTACCAAATTATTAAAAAATTATTGGGTTAAGCTTACACGAGAGGTAAGATGGCCATGTTACTCATTCACACAAGGAGTGAATTGACTTAGATAACGAATTAACAACGGCTCGTAAAAAAGCTAAAACTCGCACGAGAGGTGAGATAGCAAAAGAATTGCACGACAATCTGTTAATTACGTTACAGTCGGTAAAAAGCTTATACGAGAGGTGAGATTACCGGATTATATAAAAAGAAACTATATTATAACCCAAAAAGTAATATAAAGTCTTTTCTTCATTAATTCTAGTATCACAAGACCCAAGCCAAACCGAGACTCCTTCATCAACGGATCATTCCGACGATCCTCTAGATAACAATGCACTAGAGGCCGAAGTTGTTGAGATCCTTGGTGAAGATCCTACAAAAACGATTAATAAGGACGTATCTCTTCACCCCGATTTGGCACGACGATGGAAGACCTGGATGTCTAAAGGACTAGACGAAGACGTAAAGAAGAACCTCCGCGAAAAATATGGTTTAACAGGAAACTGTATGCTCTCAGCCCCAACACTGAATCCAGAGTTAACAACAACCCTGAACGAAAGTGTCATCAAACGTGACAATTTCTTTTGTGAAAGCCAAAAAATATTGGGTACGGCCATGTCTGCATTAGGCACGGCAATTACAAACATTCTGTCAAATAACGAGGGGGGAATAAATAGGTTAGACCATTTGGAAAAACTGGTCGACACAGGAAAACTCTTAGCGGAACTCCACCACGAAAATTCCAAGGCCAGAAGAGCATACATTTCACCCGGTATAAACAAGAATATAAAAGCGACATTAGAGGAGTCAGAAATAGACTAGTTGCTCTTCGGAGAGAACCTAAGCGAACGCATTAAGGACGCCAAATTATTAGAGAAGACGAGTCAAGATTTAAAAATACCAGTTACATCCAGGAGTTTCCCAACAACATCATCAAATAGGGGTCATTTAAACTGGAGGGCCCCACCCTCTCGACAACCTTCTTCGAGACAGGTGGGGATAAACAACAAGAGAAAAATGAAGACGAACAACTGGACGAGGAAGCAAACCACAGGAGTCAACACTCAGTTTCAGATCCCTAGAGAACCAAATTGGTCAGATAGGGAATTATTACATATGAATGAAACTAAAAATAGGTTGGTTCATATAGGTGCTGTAAGACAATGCTCTGCCCTAGGGGACCAGTTTATTTCATCTTAGTTTTTAGTATCAAAACCAGATGGATCAAAAAGATTTATTATTAATTTAAAGAACCTAAATAAATTCATTAAAACAGAACATTTCAAGATGGAGGACATCAGAACAATTACTAAGTTAATTACTAAAAATTGTTGTATGACCTCCCTAGATCTTAAAGATGCTTATTTCCTAGTGCCTGTTGCAAAAAACAGTAGGAAATATTTAAGATTTCAATTTAAAAAGAAATTGTATGAATTTAGATGCTTACCATTTGGGTTATGTTCAAGCCCATATATATTTACAAAAGTTATGAAACCAGTAATAAACGTCCTGAGAAGTAGGGGTTTTACGTCAGTTATTTATCTAGACGATTTACTGTGCGTGGGACCTAATACAGAGCAGTGCAATCTAAACGTGCAGTCCACGTTAGGTTTACTTGAATCACTGGGGTTCATAATAAACTTTAGAAAAAGTAGGTTAGTACCTAATACCCGAAGGAAATACTTGGGGTTTGTCATTGACTCGGAAAGATTCTGTTTAGAATTACCGAAAAAAAAAAAAAAAAGAAATTAATACTAAACGAATTAATTAAAAAATTCTCAATGCTGCAGAAATGTAAAATTAGAGATTTTGCCCACTTTATAGGAAAGCTAATTGCAGCATGTCCAGCGGTATATTGTGGATGGCTTTATTGTAAAGATTTTGAAAGAGAGAAGTGTACAGCCCTAATCTTAAACGATGGGGATTATAACAAAGTAATGATTATGCCAGATAATTTACAAAACAACTTTACCTGGTGGCGAACCAATATATTAACTACCTGCAATCCAATAAGAAAATTAGATTTTAAAAAAGAAATTCTCTCGGATGCCTCACTAACTGGCTGGGGGGCAATCTCTCATAATATTAGGACCCATGGTTTTTGGAACTCAGAAGAAAAACGGTTCCATATAAATTATCTAGAATTAATGGCGGCCTTCATGGCCCTAAAATGCTTTGCTACAGATTTATCAAACTGCAAAATCCTTTTACGCATAGACAATACAACCGCAATTGCGTACATAAATAAGATGGGTGGAACTCATTTCCCCATTCTTAATAGAATTGCTAGGGAAATTTGGCAGTGGGCAGAGCAGAAAAAACTATGGTTGTTTGCTTCTTATATAGTTTCAAAGGACAATAGCGAGGCGGACAAAGAATCCCGTATAAAGAAGGTACACACAGAATGGGAACTATCACAAACAATTTTCTTAAAAATTACCAGTAGGTTTGGGACACCAGACCTACACCTATTTGCATCACGACAAAATAAAAAATGTAAAAAATATCTATCGTGGCACTCAGATCCCGAGGCTTTAGCAATAGATGCCTTTACCATTCCCTGAAAAGGCTGTTTTTTTACGGATTCCCACCGTTCTCCTTAATTCTAAGAATGCTAAGAAAGATAGCAGACGACCAAGCAACGGGAATCGTGATAGTGCCCTTATGGCCATCTCAACCTTGGTTTCCCTTGCTCAAATCACTATTGATAGAGGACCCTTTAATCTTTACGCCAGACTTGAACTTATTAATTTCTTCTTGCAGAACACAAATTCACCCCCTGGCATCTCAACTTTCGTTGGTGGCAGGGAAAGTCTCAGGCAGGCAATGATAAACACAGGAGCCTCATCAGCTGTTGCAGAAATATTACTATCATCCTTGGCAACGTCTACCATGAAACAATATAATACAGCCGTCAGGAGTTGGTGGATATTTTGTAACGATAAAGAGTACGATTTTTACGATCTCACACCAATAAAGGTATTGGAGCTCTTAAACCAAAGATTTGAAGAAGGAGCCTCGTATGGAACTCTAAAAAATATGAGGGCTGCTATATCCTTCATATCTATGAATAAATTAACAAGAGATCCTCTGTTACACAGATTCTTTAAAGGAATATAAATTAAAACCTTCAAGACCTAAGTACCACGAGACTTGGAATCCTGAAGTGGTACTGAAATGGACAATAAGATTACATCCGTTGGAAACGCTGAACCTGAAACAAATAACGAAAAAACTAATAATTTTATTGGCACTATCCACCGCTCATAGGGTCCAGACTCTAGCGTCAATAAACATAAATAATATAAATTTCTCTACGGAGGGTGCTACTATAAAGATCCCCGACATAATAAAAACATCGAGTCTCCGAAACCAACAACCGATACTGGTTATTCCGTTTTTTCCAGAGAAGCCAAAGCTCTGCGTGGCTGGTACTCTGAGACAATATTTAATAATCACAAGGCTAATAAGGGGAGATAACATTAGACTGTTTATGTCTCTTAATAAGCCAACAAAATCAGTTGGTTCACAGACTTTAAGTCGTTGGATTCGAGATATCCTCGCTCAGTGCGGAATAGATACGAAGATGTTTACTGCTCATAGCACAAGACACGCAGCCACCTCACGGGTATTCCAAAGAGGTGTAGACATAGATACCATCAGGAATACAGCTGGCTGGACCAAAACCTCTCAGGTTTTCCAGAAATTTTATAACAGACCTGTTCTACAGGATCAATCTGCCTTTGCAAGAGCAGTTATGTTAGGTTGTTAAGTTACTGTTGTCTTATTAATAGACTGTTAATGTAGTTAAAAAATTACTATTACAAATTATACGAAAAAATAAAATTGCGTTAGCGTTAAACATCTACAATATAAATCAAAATTACTTCGAACGAGACATCGAAATATAATTAAACGATCAAACGAACTTACCTATGAAGTTCGATCGTAATTATATGAGATGTCTCGTTCGAAGTAATTAGATCCCACCCATATCACGAAACCCAGGAATCACAATTTTATCCGACAGCTTTAAACTAAATGAAAAGTGGACCGCATGGTGGTATAGTAGAACCCTTTTAAACCATGCTATAAACAAAGTGCACTCTAGTACCAGAAGCGGGTACTACAATATAAATCAAAATTACTTCGAACGAGACATCTCATATAATTACGATCGAACTTCATAGGTAAGTTCGTTTGATCGTTTAATATTAGAATAAAATAACAAATGCAACTTACGAACTAAGTATTCCTTAATTTATGGATCCTTCGATTATTAAATATTTCTTCCTTATTTTAAACATCCCATTACAATCTCATTTTAACTTATTCACTACATTCTATTTTTAACTAACGACCTCTCATTTTCACTGTAGTACATACAATACTGACTTAACTCCTAACAACAATTTCCTCACACCCGCACTTGGGTACAATCACCTCTAAAAATCCTTAGTCCACTTCCTCCACGTGTATGCCTACGTTATCACCTTAATCATTCTGCAATTCTTGACATTTTTAATTCTTTCACTAACCAGGGGCGTATTGTCGAATATTTAAATTAAATTATTATTTGATTTTCGTGTTTTGACAATACGAGCCGGAATTCGGCAAGGTGACAGCATAAACCCAATCTTCTCCTCCTCCTCAATCGTGATGCATCTTTGACAGAAGCGTCGTGAACCATCTTTTTTCTATGCATGTGACGCATGTGGTGCGCTCGATTTATTTTCACATACATAGAGGACCTACTTGTGTAACGTGGGCTCCGGACCACGGGAAGTGTAATACACTTCATTGTGAGATGGGCGCTCATGGAAAAATACCTCGGTGGTTTGGCATTGCCATCCAGGAGAAACGGTCAGAATAAAGTTTTTACTCTGCCCGGATTTGAACCGAGCATTTCGCATTAGCAGTAGGCGCACTTAACCACTAAGCTATGACCGTCTCTAATCTTATTTTATTATACTGTATTTATTTATTTTTCATACAATATTTATTATACAATATCCTGTATACAAGGAAGTACTAATGTACTAGGCAGTGCTAAAGATTTTATTTGCTACAATAATACACACCGAGATGACGTGGAAGGTGCATGGAAAAATATTTTAGAAGCGACAACTAAAGCAGCAGACAAAATACTTGGTAAAGAAAACAAATGGATGGTGGGGATGGATTGTCAAGATATTTTGAATGAAATACAGATATGTCGAAGAATGATGATACAAAGAGACACACCCAAGAATGTTCAAAAATATACCATTGCTGGACGGAAAGCGAGAAATATAATAAGAACTAAGAAAAGGGAATATGAACAAAAAATGATGAAGGAGATGGAGGAGATGGAGGAAAATAGAATCCGAAACCACCTTAAAGCGTTCTATGCCGAAATAGCAAACACAAAATCAGGTTTCAAACCTAGAACTAAAACTTTTCGCAAAAAATGTAATGGGGACCTCACATCACACATGGAAGAAATATTACAAACGTGGAGACAACATTTCCATGATTTGCTGAACATGAAGGGCCCGAACTCCGATCAACCAAAGGTGTACCAAAGAGCAGATTCGCCAATAGACGAACCGACTCTACAAGAAGTTACAAAAGCAATAAAGAAACTTTAGAACTCTAAAGCTCCTGGAACAGACGGAATAACGGCTGAGATCATAAAGGGTGGAGGAATGACTTTGTATAAACACCTACACCAATTGATCCTCTAAACTTGGATAACAGAGAAACTACCAGCAAAATGGCAAGAAAGTATAATAATACCCATACACAAGAAGGGAGACATATCGAACTGTTCCAACTACAGAGGAATATCCCTGATCAACACATCATATAAAATACTTGTAAACATACTGTTATGACCTTTTGCCAATATAAAACTTGCACACGTCTTTTAGTTTTGGGCGCCACTTTCAAATGAAAGAAAATATAAAAATACAAATATTAAATTTGGCGTGCTAAATTTTATTTAACAAATTCACCACCCTGTCCCTCTTGTATAGCTCAGCCTGAGGCTCTCTCAGAGTATGGCAGGTAATAAATTGAATCAAGGGATGTAGCTTTTTGAGTTGAAATAAATTGTTTTGAAATGATTGAAAAATGTTGATTGAGGTAGAATAATATGCTTAATTGTTTGCTTAGATAAAAACGATCCACTTTTGTTTTTGAACGATCTCAAAAATTCAGAGTACTGACCTGTAAAGTTGTTTTAATAAAAAGAGATTGTTTTAAGTCAGAAATAATTTTATATTCAGATAAATAATATCGCAATGCGCTCATAATCAAATGTCAACAAAATAAATACAGATAACTTATCTGTTACCAGAATGTTTACAATCAAATACAAAATATCAAAATAATCGTAGAATGACGATCCTCTCTGCTTTCTTCTTTGAATTTCTTGAATATAATTCAAGTCTTGCCGTTGTCCAATAACGGATTAAATGTTTATTTAATAAAATTTGTTCGTAGCGTAGAAAATTTAAATTTCAAAAAATTTTTTGTTGTGAAATGTTTATTAGCAATGGGGTAGCCAGAAATTCATCAATTACGATCTTTTTCCTTGCATCCCTTAAGTAAAATGCTGAAGGCAAAAGTTAATAAAAATAATAATATCGAAATACCTTTGATGTAAATAATCCGACTTGTTAATAAGCCTGCGTCGATAACACACAATCATGAGATCACACGCGCACAAATGTTGCATTCCCAATCAGCTGTTGATATGGTGTTGTCGAGTTGATATGCTGTTACCAAATTTGCTCCCGTTGAATTAAGTTGTCGTGGTGTTGATTATCCAAATTTGACTCTCTAATTATGTTATTTAATTAGATTATTTGCTGGTAAGTAGTTTGGAATTATGTAATTCTCAGATATTCGAGTTATGAGTTGAAATAAACACATTCTTGCTTTTCAGATCCAGTAACTAATTGTCGCCATCTTGGAATCTTTATCGACCAAGTATTGATAAAATAGGATCTCGCTAGACGTCTGTCAACTTTGAATACCAAATTTTAACTAAATAAAATTGCGAAAATTTACCAATTTTCGTTTATTTTGAAGGACTTGTAAGTCAAGTTTATTCCTTTTGTAAATTTTATGTTAACGAAATTTTCCATAACTTTCAGGATCGGTTGTATTTTTGGAAAGATGAGTTTTCCAACGCTTTTGAGGAGTTTTCCAATACAGTAGCTGACTTTGGAGTGTTTTGAAGTTGTGAATTTGAACATTTTCGTTATCACATTGCCCTTATCACGTTTCAATGGATTTTGAACCTTATTTCCCTTTTTACCGATTTCGAAGACAATTTTATGATTAACACATTCAATTAAATACGACATAATTTTGGTTGTAAATAGATTTTTACACAATAAGTTATTTACAGAGAAATTTCAATTTGAAGTTTACAAAATGTACAGGTTATGTTTTAAAGATAACAAATTTTAATAATTTTCATCATTTCTGATTTAAAGAGTCCCATTGTAAGATTTTGACATGGTCATCTACATAATGAATCTATTTAACAGGTTTTAGTATAGCATTCTTATCTTTAGAGATCTTTATAAGCTTGTAATTTCATGAAATAAGGTGGATGTGTTTATCTTTTCAATCTGAGATTTTTAAATTAGGTCAAGTTCATTAAATATTTCAATTAATTCAGAAATTCAACTATTTGCGTTGTGTGATGGGTACATTTTGAGTCACAGCAATACTATTAAGCAGAATAACACCGCCAGTAGAGAATAGCATAGGAGAATACCAGGCGGGTTTTAGACTAGGTAAATCAACAACAGACCAGCTATTTACAATTAGACAGCTGCTTGAAAAGAGTTGGGAATTTGGTAGGGCCCTACACCACATGTTTATCGACTGCCGGAAGGCATACGACAGCATAGCAAGGCTGAACTTTGGAGCGCAATGTCAGAGATCGGTATACCGAGAAAACTCATACAGCTTACAAAAATGTGTGTAAGTGACTCCAAATCAAAAGTGAGAATAGGAAAAGCAACATCGCAACCCTTCACAATCGGTAATGGTTTGAAACAAGTAGACGCACTATCACTTCTCTTATTTAACATAGCCCTTGAAAAAGCATTAAGACTTGCAGAGGTGGATGTACAACTGTTTCCGGGCTACGGACCTAGACTACTGTTAGCATACGCAGATGATATAGATATTATTGGAAATAGCGTGATCATCATCAAGGACACTTTTATAAAAGTGGAAAGAGAGACGGAAAAAATGGGTCTGGTGATTAACGAAGAAAAGACCAAGTACATGTGCGTAAATAGACTAACACGCAGAAATAGAATACGGTTGAAATTCTTGGGATCTGTGATTACCGGAGACAACGACCTGACAGAAGAAATAAAAAGCCGCCTACAAAGTGGAAACCGATGCATATACGCTCTGGCTGATATTTTCCGAACGAAGAACATCTCGAAAATTTCTAAAATTAATCTATACAAAATAGTCATAAGGCCGACAGTAACATACGCTTCCGAGACATGGACGCTCACCAAAGCAAATGAACAGCGCCTGCAGCGTTTTGAAAGAAAAATGCTGAGAAAGATCTTTTGACCGCTTTTCGACCCCCGTCACGAACACATACCGGATACGAACTAACACCGAACTAAAGAGCTATACAAAGACCCCGATATATTACAAGAAATTAAATCGCAACGGATGGGCGGGTCACATACAGAGACAACCAAACAACAGACTGACCAGAATGGCATGGGATGCAGTACCAGAAGGGAAAAGACCCTTGGGATAACCACGTCTCAGATGGCGAGATAATATCAAGACAGACCTAAAAACCATGGGAATAGAAAAAGATCAAATATAAACCCTCATGACAGAGCGAGAACGATGGAGAGGTATAGTGAAGTCAGCCAAGATCCACCCAGGATTGTAGCGCTGGACGATAATGAAGATGATGAATATTAGGAAGCAATGTTGTTTTTATTTAGATCATTAAAACAGAGATACACCGATCGATCGTATGCATCCAAAAATTATTTTAACAGTAATTAAATTTTTGTCTTTAAATTTTAGTGCTTTAAAGCACTACATAAAAAAAAATTTGACGCTTCATCCGAATTGGATTGTGAGACCGATTAATTTTTCCGAAACGCCACCGCGTCGGAACGTTTCGACAACTATCGGGTTAAATCTTGATAAAATTTTGCTATACAAAATTGTGGGTAAAACATGTTACATAATGCATTAAAAAAACTTAAAATAAAAATAATAAATAAATCTTACCTATGGGTAACATCGTATCCCGAAGTTTCACCATTATTATTTTGTATCATAAATTGGACACAAATTTAATAAATTTGCATTGTTTCGTTACGGAAAGCGAGCATTTAATTAATTGAAAAATACAAAAATCAAAAGAACTTTTGTTGAAATATTTTTGGCGACTTCATGTAATTTTCAAAAGCCGAGCAACTTTTGATGTCAACAATCAACAACTTTTAAACGGCTCTCCAAGAAAATCGGTTTTCTTTTCCATAATTCAGGATTAAACAAAGAACATAGAAGATCTAAACACCGGAAACACAACGCGATTAAGAATACATGGCAGACTAACAGAAGAGATCAATATACGAGCCGGAATTCGGCAAGGTGACAGCCTAAGCCCAATCTTCTCCTCCTCATCTATTTTTACCATCTATTTCTATGCATGTGATGTGCGTTCGATTTATTTTCACATACATAGAGGACTTACTTGTGTAACGTGGGCTCCGGACCACTGGAAGTGTAATACACTTCATTGTGAGATGGGCGCTCATGGAAAATTACCTCGGTGGTTTGGCATTGCCTGCCAGGAAAAACGGTCAGAATAAAGTTTTTACTCTGCCCGGATTTGAACCGAGCATTTCGCATTAGCAGTAGGCGCACTTAACCACTAAGCTATGACCGTCTCTAATCTTATTTTATTATACTGTATTTATTTATTTTTTATACAATATTTATTACACAATATACATTATACAAGGAAGTACTAATGCACTAGGCAGTGCTAAAGATTTTATTTGCTACAATAATACACACCGAGATGACGTGGAAGGTGCATGGAAAAATATTTTAGAAGCGACAACTAAAGCATCAGACAAAATACTTGGTAAAGAAAACAAATGGATGGTGGGATGGATTGTCAAGAGATTATGAATGAAAGACAGGTATGTCGAAGAATGATGATACAAAGAGACACACTATGACGAATTTTAGATCCTTGTTCGTCATGATCAACCTTCAGCAATTAATTTGTTGGCCACTGCCAATTATTTCAAATTCTTTGGGATGGTAGTGTAGCCACTGCCATTTTTCGCGAGGACCGGACCGCGCTGGGTATTTGACGAGCACATTTTTTCGGGTCGTCTAAGTGGGAGGTTTGAAGAGCGTGCGTGTGCTACGATCAGTGCCGATTTCTGCGGTTGCTTTTGAATGTAAGAACGTCTAAGTATTCTCAAACGACCATTAGTGCGTGGGGGTGAAGACATAATTTTTTTTGATCACGGAAGTACCGTATCAAGATTTTGCACTATCGACCATCTGTTGCCTAACCGCCATCTTTTGTATTCGTTATCAGCACTGTAGGCGATCGTAGTACTTGCGCGTTAGTGAGCGCCCTCTCGGGGATTTTGGTTGCGACTCAGTTGTCAACAAAGTTGCTCAATCGAATTATTTTAACATCACCCGCTTTTGCTGAAGTCCGTACAACTGTCCTATTCGTTCGGGACCGTTGCCTGTGATCGTCAGAACCGCAATATTTGTCGTGGTGGATATCCTGTGCGTTACCATAGCGAGCCGTCCTTCGTGCCAGCAAATTGTAACATCACTTTTTGGAACCGCCGATTGTGGTCCATCATTGTCCAGCAGTCCAGTCATCTTCCTGCAGCCGGGGTCGTGGGTCGCTGTGATAGCTGTCATTATCGAGCGTGCAGTCCATCCTCGTGGTGGGGATCGAGGGAGCGAAGTTCAACATCTTATCTCGTGAGCAGTCCTTCCGAACTGATTGGATTTTCTGTCACTAAGATCTTGTGAACTCCCGAGCGCTCAGGTGAGGTCTTTTATATCTAGTCTTTTTGGTTGTGATTGCTCTATACAAATAAATGAGTCATTTTTATTAACGTCATTCAAAGGTGTAAGTGTTTGGCACCTTAGTTTTTTTCTTAGTTCACTGGATCTCCCTACGGGGAGGATTGCTTCACGCTTTTGTTACTTTTGGCTGGCTTCCGTCAGAAGCCAGCATTTATTCATATTTTCACCACCGACGGTTGTTGCCACTTGTACTTGTGTGTTATTTTGTTTATTTTTGTGTGTCAATTAAACTGTTAACTACACCACCGTTTTTTTTATTTCCCTGAGAGAGGGGATACTTCTAACCTTTTCGGTGAAAGTTCGTGGTTGGGATCCACGTCCCTCGCATACCGACGTAAACATCAATTTTAGCTAGTCAAAAACATCCAGGGCTTCCCACGTTGAAAAGTGAGGTGGTTGCCACTTCACGTGGGAGGAGAATTCTTAATCCTACATCTCGTGGGAGAGGAGTTTTTGTCTCACTGGCGCCTCAACGTGTTGATCAGGGCATATTTTATTTGATTTTTTTGGCGAAAGGGTCTTATCCTCGAGCTGCGAACTGAAAAGGTTTCTCACTCTTACGGTATAACAGGTGGCAACTTTTGTAGGGTGTGTGTAACTATTTTGCTTGCAGCGACTCATTCTACGGTGCGGAGTTGGCTGGACTGGATTGTAGGTTTTATTTTTTAGTGCTGATCACGACAGGCACCTCGTTGGGTGAGACTACGCGTGGTGCGTACGGCTTCCTGTGCGGCGGGGTTTTTGCGAGTTCAGGCGAAACGAGGCATTTATTGTACGGCACGATACATTTTTTTATTACATCTTGTTGTTGCACTTGGCAAATCGGGGTCCGTGTGTTACTTCATTACGGTCGTCTCATCGGTGAAGAACCATTTATACACTACTTTTTTTCGGTTAGTTTTGTTTGGGGTTTCGTCACCGGATATAGCGATTACCCGAGCTGTTGCCGAAGTGTGCATATAGTGGGATTTCATTACTATTTTGATTATTCTTGTGGTTGGTTAAGAATAATAAATTCCAATTTTTTTAATATCGTACTGGTGAGAAACAATTTTCCTACATCTTCCAGTTTTTCAACTTTGCATGGGATACCGTGTTGTGACATTTCCTTGTCTTCTGTGGGTTCGGTTTTATATTTTATTAATATACCAGGGTTTACGAGGCGACTTAGTGCGCTTTGTTTGGAAATCGCATCGGCGAGAAACCTTTTTACTGTGTTAAGTGTCAATTTTATCCATTATGCCTAAACGTGAGTACGCGATGAATTTGCGAGCAGAGGAGCTCGATGTAGAATTTTTTATGCGGGGGCTATCCATTGGTGCAAAATCGGTACCGGAAAAGCGCCGAGAGTTAGCGATAATTATTCGGTCCGAGTTGTGTACCTCAAGGCCTACAATTTTAAAGAACCAACCCTTAGATTTAGTGGCCGAAGTAAATTTGTGTAAGGGAAACATCGACGAGTTGATGGGTGTGGTGACACGCTTAGAAACTTTGCCTAACCTCGATTTGTTTCAAAAGACATTTGATCGGATGGCGCATTATTCCAACCGCTTAGAAGCTCTAGAGGACTCGGCTACTGAATTGCGACAACCGCTTTTAGATATTTTAAAGATAATGCGCGAAAAACTAGAGTCCATTTTACAAAAACAATCGGTGGGGGGGCGAAGGTGAACAAGCGGATGTCGAGGAACCCTTGCATAATGAGCCATTAGGCACTCCTAGGGGACACTCCTCTGTTATATTACCTAGAGCTGATGTGGGGATTGCTACGAACCAGAATAATGCCGAATTAACAGCCATTTTGAATCGGTTGGTGGACTGCGATGTGGGTACAGCAAGGCAGGTGCCGGTGTACAAATGGAACCTTAAGTTCCATGGTACTGGAGGTTTTGCGGAGGTATTCGAATTTTTGGACCGCGCTAGCGAGTTGTCGAGGTCGCGGAACGTCTCGGAACAACAGCTTTTCAGCCCTGCGGTTGAGTTTTTCTCTGGCGAAGCACTGCGTTGGTTCCGTACTATAAATTCAAGGGTCAATAGTTGGGCAGAATTGCTCAATGAGCTTAAACTTCGTTTCCTATCGCGAGACTTCATGTCTGATTATAAAGATCAGATTAGGAATAGTAAACAACAACCCAACGAATCGGTGTTTTGCTATTTAGAAGTTATGTCCGAGATGTTTTCGCGATTGTCGCCTGTGCCGGCGCCAGCTAAACGTATTTTAACCATCCGAAAAAATATGCTTCCGAATATTTCTCTCGCAATGGGCACCAACCCCATTCTATCGATGGAGCAATTGTCCGAGGCTGCCGTTTCAGCCGAGGAATTAATAAAGTGGACCTCTACTTTCGAGGCCACGACCTCAACGCTAGAATCTCCTGCGGCGGCGACGGTTTAGCCCGGGCCCACCAGAAAGAAATGCGCCGGTGCTTGCTGGAATTGTTCGGGTCCCAACTCATTCATAAATTGCGACAAACCCTTGGGAATTTTTTGCTTAAAATGCGGACGGAAGGGGGTCACAACGGGTAGTTGCCCGAGGCGGCATTTAAAAAACGCCTAGGGGCGAGGCGATGTCACGGCGCATCCCTCAAGCGTGCCCGAAAAGCCGATGCTTTAACATGGGGGAAATGATTGGGGCGTGTTCGCGATTTTTGCAGATCGGATCAGCGCGCTTCGGCCATATTTTCTCATCCCACATCCGATGCGCCACCTTTTGTCAATTTAACAGTGCGTGGGATCAGCTTGACTGCTCTCCTTGATTCTGGAGCTTCACTATCCGTTTTGGGTACGGAAGCTCATCACATAATCGACCAACTGGACTTGAGTTTTAGGCGTGGTGCGGCGCTTTCACTACGTTCGGCGGACGGTACTCCTCAGGATGTGTTGGGCCAGGTTGACATACCCATCACGATATGTGGAGTTACCAAAAGCCAGAGCGTGGTGGTATGCCGTAGCATTAAGGTTGGCCTGACTCTTGGAGTCGATTTTTGCAAACTTTTTGGCGTACGCGTGGATTTTAGACGCGACGAATTTTTAGTTGGAGAGGTTAATTCTTTGGAGGCAATAGAGTGTCATCATGATCTCGACGTTGAGCAGCAAGTTGTTCTCACTGCACTCAAAGACAAATACAAAGAAATAGCTCATGACAAGTTGACACGTACCAACAAGGTCGTGCACGTAATCGACACGTGGGATGCGCGCCCTATTAAGCAACGTTTTTACTCCCTTTCACCTGCAATGCAGGAAATTGCGCACAGAGAGCTCGACAACATGCTCGCAATGAACGTCGTGCGACCCAGTTCATCCGGTTGGAACTCACCCATGCTTTTGGTTCGGAAATCTGATAATACACATCGCTTATGTTTTGACGGGCGAAAGTTGAACTCGGTGACCCGTAAAGACGCCTATCCCTTGCCGAGATTGCAGGATATTTTAATGCGACTTCAGGATGCGCGATTTTTAACATCCATTGACTTGAAAAAGGCATTTTGGCAGGTTCCTCTCTCTCCGGACTCTTGCGAAAAGACAGCGTTTACCGTTCCGGGCCGGGGGTTGTTCGAATACACTCTCATGCCATTTGGTATTTCGAATGCTCCGTCCACGCAGCAGCGGCTCATGGACAACATTTTTGGACCTCTCATAGGAGAGAAAATTTTCATATATTTGGACGATATTATCGTCGTGTCAAACTCGTTTGACGAGCACATGAGCCTGCTGGAAGAAGTGCGTGAACGACTACGGGACGCCAACCTAACAGTAAACTTGGCAAATGCGTGTTTTGTCGGTCCAGTTTAACTTTCCTGGGTCATGTTATTGACAAGTCTGGACTCCACACTGATCCGGCCAAAGTGGAGACTATCACCAGACAGACGAAACCATCTAACGTTTTTAACGTTTTTTAAAGTTTTTAACAGTTATATCGTAATAAACCAAACCAAACCTCTTCTCTCATCTTTTCAATAGCTTCTAGCACTACTTCCATTTGGGGGCCCGTGTTTGTTTTTGTTTTTTGAATCTGAGTTGCTTTCGCTGGCGATCTCGCTGTCTTTTTAGTTTTCTGAAATAGCAGTTCAATAGCATCTCTTTCGTTTTATATATTCTGTCAGTTGTGTTTCGCTGTTTGCCCTAGTTCTAGTCTCGGTACTGGAGTTCTTTCTATGCGTCTCTGTTGTGTTTTCTTGCATTTGTCTCTCCTGTAAACCTTGAGTTGGATGGTTTTTCACTCGTGTAGATTTTTAGTCAGTGCTGACCCCTGGGTGGCTGCAATTCGTTTCTATTATATACTTTTAAAGTTGTCTATGCTCAGGAATGCGGTGTATTTATTTTTCAAGTTCTTCACCTATGCGGGGTGTATAGTGTGTTGCCTATTCTATCTCAAGTTTGAACAAATTCAATAAAATATTTCAGAGGGAATACCTCATAAAAGCATCGAGCACGTCATCGTATTTTTTTAAGTGTCACTAATTTCTGCCAATTACCTTATTTTCGTGTATTGTTTTTGAGCTATGACGCCAACGTAATTTTTTTTCAAATTGCAACCCTTGTTTTTCTTTCCAGATTTGGATAGAGCATAATCTTCTGTGTATGAAAATGTAATAAAATATATAACTTTGAAGAGAAAAGTTTTCGATATAACCTAAAGTTAATATGGCTAACATTATATTATACACTTCAAGAAAATGGGGTTTTTGAAAAATCGATTTTTTTAAATTTCTGATTAGGCATAAACCTTTAATGTAACCTACAAGTACGTCTATGGATGAGCAACGGTGTGGGGAAATATAAGGAATTCTTTAAAGTTACTAATAATTTGAATTATCAAGATACCGCACTAGATGGCGCCCGGGAAGACTATACAAAATGGCATCCGTCACCATTTTGAGGTATCAGTAGTTTGTGCACGAGCATAGTAGCTTTGTAAAACGATAAGACATACTCAAGAATCAACACAATATTTTGTTGTTTAAGAAGGGTCATTTTGTACCAATCCATGCACATTCTTACTTGTGCAAAATTAACCAAACTTGTTATCAAGAATATAGTGACTCGAAAAAGTCCTCGGGCATCTAATAAAAATTGCAATAACTTCAATGTAATTCGTTTTTTTCACGTAATTTGTGAAGAAAACAGCAATTTCAACTTATCATTTGATCAATTGTTCCTCAAGGTCACCGATAAACACAAAAAAATTTTAAAAATTCAACTACAAACCGAAATTATAAGGTTTTAATCATTGTATAGTTGCAATTCTAATTAAATTATGTATGAACACGTCCTCGGGCACTACATAAATTAGCACAGTAGTTTAGGGAAACTGAAAAAATTAATATTTGGTGGGGTACCCTTTTTGTTTTATAACGTCTCTGAGTCGATTGGGCATGTTACAAATTTTTTTTTTAAATAGTCTTCTTTTATAAGAGCCCATTCCTCCTGCAAACGTCGAATTTATTCTTGTTTGTTATTTATATGGGTGGTTCGTATCCTACGTTCTAATTCATAGCATAGATTTTCTATATAGGATTAAGATCGGGTAACTGAGGGGCGGATGCAACACTTTGGGGCATTTATATAAAAGAAACTTGCACTAAGCGGGATTTATGTTTGGGATCGTTATCTTCGTAATATTTAAAAGTGTTTTGAATTCTCATTTGGACCGCACTTGGTAACAAATTGTCTTGAAGTAGCTGAAAATATTTAAAACGGTTCATAATGCCGTCGATCACAACTAATTTTCCCATCCCCTGAGTGGAAATATAACCACAAACAAGGGCATTTTCAAGTCCATGCTATATCGTTCCGCGTAAATTTTTAGGATTAAGCTCTTCATTGACTTTACGCCACTCCATGGTTCCCCAGTCAAAACCGTAGATGTTATATTTGCTCTCGTCAGCAAATATAACATTGTTCCGCCACGCTAAGTCTTTTTGTAGGTACTCTTTGGCGCAAATAAGAAGTTTCTTCCTATTAACTTTACTTACAAATAGCTTTTTTCTAGCCACCCGGCCATTGCACCCTTCTTTTTTTTTAATTTTGCGGATTGTATCCTCATGCACATTCTTCCCTAGTTCGTGTAGCATTTGAGTTTGTAATTTAGGCGCTCTAATTCTAGGGTGTTTTTTAACTTTTCTTAAAATACACTTCTCATCTCTATATGTTAATTTACGTGAACGACCACTTTTCTCTTTGAAATTGATCCGATCTTCTTTGTTAAAACGCTTAACAATATCCGCTACAGTACTCTTGCTCATATTGAGTAACTTCCCAATTTCCCGCTGCGATTTTCCACTGGCAGAATGAAAAATAACTAATTGTTTTAAATCAAAACTTGTGTATTTGGGATTTTTACGCTCCATTGTGCTAAATATTCAATGTCAAAATTAAAACTAAGCTTAATATTATCTCTACTATTTACAAAATCCAGCAACTGCATTTTAAAACTATTGCATAATTCTAGGATGCGTTACAGTAATACAATACATGGTGCCCGAGGACTTCTTCATACATAATTTAATTAGAATTGCAACTATGCAATGATTAAAACCTTATAATTTCTGTTTGTAGTTGAATTTTTTTAAACTTTTTTGGGTTTTTCGGTTACCTTAAGGAATAATTGATCAAATGGTAAGTTGAAACCGCTGTTTACTTCCCAAATTACTTGAAAAAATCGAATTACATTGAAGTTATTGCAATTTTTATTAGATGCCCGAGGACTTTTTCGAATCACTGTAGTTCAAGTGCCGCCATCCTCGAAAGATTAACAAAATATGGAAAGGGACGGTAAATATTTGGATACCCTAAATAATTCGACGATAAGCATTAATGAAGTTAAACAAGAAGATTTGGAAGATGTGAAATTTAATTTAGAAGATCTGCATCATTCGATCGACATCAAAGAGGACGAAACTGAACTAACACAGAACAGTTCAAATGTATTCTAGTGTGCAGTTTGTGGGTATGAAGTTTCACGTAAGCAAGCATTAATACGTCATTTAAGAACTCATTCTTCAACGTTTACTTGTACGGCTTCCAAATATAAAAGTGTTCCAGAATCACATTTAAAAAAACACATAAAAATCCATAACCGCATGAAACCGTTTATTTGTGTTATTTGCGACTATAAATGTTCAGAACGTTCAAGTTTAAAACAGCATTTAAAAATTCATACAGGCGAGAAACCATTTAGCTGTGACATTTGTGACTATCGATGTTCACAACGTGGGCATTTATCAAATCAAATCAAATAACATTTATTAATTTAGTACTAGGCATGAGGATACCTTACATTTCGTATGTTACAGATATTAGGGCTGGTAGCCCTCTCTTCTATATTTAATTAATTAAAGTAAATGTAAAAGTTTAGTTAAAACAAAAGTAAGTTGCATGCAGGAAAAAATTTTCAAAAACCTGCTGTGAAAAATATGGAGAATGGAAGAATATAAAAATTTGAAAAATATTTAAAAAGCAAACAAAAAATAATATATTAATGAGCAATACTAGGGGAAAATAAATAAATGAGAAGTATAACAATTAATTTAAAATTTGTTTTAAAGACCTCTTCACGGTTTCAAAAAATACATCATTGTCGTATGAAACCACTTCAGCGATGAGTGGATTCTAATGTGTCGTCATTTGTGTAATGATCTTCCTGGTCTTCTCTTTGATGAACGTGGCGATGGTTTCGATCTCCAGTTCTGCGTGCATGAAATCGATTGTAGTATACCTAGGGTATTGGCCAATGATTCGTAAGAATTTATTTTTCATGACTTGGATGGATTTCATTTTCGTCTTGCATACGGCGGCCCAGATAGGTGCGTTGTAAGTAAGTATCGACCTGGCACAGGCTTTGTACAAAGTGATTTTTTCTCTTTTCTGTGTTCTGGCGTTGGGACCTATGAAAGGATACAACAATTGAATCACAAAGTTGGTCTTGTCCAACCGAGCCTGTTTTTCCTGGCTGAATAGCAGCTTCGAGTCCAATGTGGTGCCCAGGTATTTCATTGTCTTCTGCCACGGTATGGTGTCATTGCCAACTTTAACTCCTGCGACGTCCGGAGGTTTACGCTTGAAGGTGAACCGGATTGCTTCCGTTTTTGGTATGTTGACTTTTCATACTGCCGCTCGAGTTATTCGTGCTGCAATTCCAAAACAAGTGTTTTGCATTGAAGTCACCTCCAATGAAGATGTTGGCATACTGACTGAGGAACACGGTCAGCTCTTCCGCGAGGTGTTCGTGTAACTGGGGTGGGTTGTAGGCTGCTCCGATATAGAAAGGCGGACTGGTCTTAATCTTGTACACGACGATTTCTAAGTTTAGGGAGGTTTCGGGTTTTGCTGGTTCGTGAGGAATGCTCTTTTTGATGACAATGGCAACTCCTCCACCGTGTGCTATTCTGTCCGATCTGTAGCAGTGGAACTTCTTGAGTTTAAATTTGAGATCTGGCTTTAGCCAGGTTTCGCTGATAAGTGCGACATCGATGTTGTTTGATAAAAGGAAGTCCTCCAGTTCTTCCTTTTTGTTAACCACACTGGTAGCATTCCAGTTAGCAATTTTGAGTTTATCTAAGGTTGTCTTACCCATGAATATTTCCGAAGGCAGCAAATGCCACGTTTGCCTCGTTGAAGGCCGTCATTGCATCCATTGCACTTGTCACATTGGTTAGTCGAGACTTTAGCTTCCTTAGCATTTCAGTAAGCTTTTTGAAATCGAACATTTTATTTATGTCGTCCATTTCCTTCATAAACTCCTCGAAGTCGTTTGCGGCTGGGGTGTTGTTTGGTAAATTTGTAGTTGGCTGACGTCTTCTGGTTTCGGGTATGGACCAATGGTTATTCGTCTGCTGAGTAGGTGGTGTCGTACGTGGAGGTGCCGCTTGTATGTTCATCAACGAAGGCGGGGGTACATTTCTTCGTGGTAGATCGGGGTACTCTCTGGGGTCATGTGAGTAGCCTTTCCTGGTTTGGTTCTTCAGCCACTGTTTGTGGTTCTGTTGCGCCTTCTTGGCGTTGGCTTTCTCTTCAGCTTCCTTATATTTGGGGCACTCGATTGATGTGCCTCGGTGGTTGCCGTTACAATTTCCGCACCTTGGTTCGCTTTCCTGGTCCGGACAGTTCCACGTGTTATGCTTCTTGGTGCAGTGGTCGCACATTTCTGTCGCATGACAATATCGACTGCCATGACCAAATTCCAAGCAGTTTCCGCACTGCATGATATTCCTGGGGGCCCTGTACTTCTCCCAGTAGCAGGTGTTGTACATTAGGTGTCGTACTCTTCTCACCTCTTGTAGGGTCGTGCCATTTGCGAAAGATATTCTGTACTTCGGGTACAGAATGGGAGCATTATTTTTCTTTTTGTTTGCCAGAAGTCGACATGCTTCTGGTTTCAATCCTTTGCTTTTTAGATTAGCAAGTATGTCTTGTGGCTCGAGCTCGTTGGTCCCTTTGAGTACGAAGGAACTCCGTTTTGTGTCTTCGGTACCGAATGAGTAATATTCAAGTTTCTGCAAATTGAATGCATCCACCAGTAGGTTGTAGTCCTCCATCGATTCCACAATTATCTTGGTTTGTGTACCCAGATTTTTGATGGAAAAATTACTAGTTTTAATTACCGCTTGGATATCTGAGACAGTGTTTTTGTAGTCCGATGCACCTATGAGTCCATGTTTGAGGATGATTGGGGTAGGCCTTATCTTCCTGGGCTCTGGTGCTGGTTGTTCAGTCGGAGATGTTGCTTGGTTGGCTAACTGTTCGGTCGTCCTTGCTTCCTTTAGAAAAACATCGAAGCGGTTCCGAGTGGGCAGAATGAAGTCCTCGGGTTTGACTCGCTGTTGTTGCGTGTTGATGGTTGCCCTGATCCTCTTGGTCCTGGGTTCTTCAAATGGCAGATCCGCGAAGTCCATTAATAAACCGGCGTCGTCGAGTAGGTCTTGATCAACCGCAGTGGTCATCTTGTTAACTTTTCTCTTTTCAGTAGTGATTAGTGAGTTCCCCTCATTGAGGGGATTTTGTTCAGTAATTATTGCCGCAGCAGCAATCTCCAACGACGTATTTAAAATAAATGAAATCAATAATTTGAAAAACAAAAAACTTCCACGTTTATGTGTTAGGTTATGTTCGATTTGCTAGATTGAGGTTAGGCTCGTCTTACTCGCATGAAAGCAGGCAGGCTAATGAACCGCATTTAAACGATCATTTAAAGACTCACACTGGCGAGAAACCGTTTTCTTGTCAAATATGTGCCAAGAAATTTACACGCAGATATCATTTAAAGAGGCATTTAAAAACTCACACTGGCAAGAAACCGTTTGCCTGTGAAAAATGTGATTTTAAAAGTTCAGACAAATCAAGTTTGAAAGGACGTTTGAGTACCCACACTGGCGAGAAACCGTTTGCTGGTCCAATATGTGACTATTTTTCTAGTATTCTAGTATTTTCTAGTACTATTTAACTAGTATTCTGTAATCGTTGGCAACAAAGTCGATACCCAAGTGATAAAAGCAACCTTAAATGCATAAAAGAATTACATAAAGTGTTAATAGATAACAAAAATCAAGGAATCAAACAATATTTGGAAAGCCAGAGTGCTTCGGAGGCCTCTGATTATTTTTTATTTAATGCAAGAAGGAAACTAAGTAGACCACAACAAACAATTCCTCCACTCAAAAACGGAAATAACCAGTGGGCATATCCATCTATGGCTGCAGAAGAAGAAGAAAGTGAAATGCAAGAATATTTCGGTGCTGCATTTCGAATGGACGACTAACCTGGTGTAAACACCCGTTTACTTGTGAAATGAAGCGTTGCAAAGCTAATTGTTCTAAGTGCCAAAATTTGAAATTTTAAGTTTTTCCATTAAAATGATCTAGGTACCAACGCCAATGCAGTGCTATATGATCTAAGCCACATTTCAATTTATTTATAGTTTGAAATGCGATAATAAGGTGACGCAGCGTCTATGTTCACGCGCCACAGTCTAGTCTAGTTGATTTAAGTGCCATTATCACGATTGTGATTAGCATTGTGTAGTTAGGTACTCTGTTTATATATTATTTTTAAAATGAATGTGAGTGCTTTTGGTGATCAAAAGAAAAATCGGAAAACAACAAGAGCCGCACAACAAGAAGCTAGAATTAGTGGAAAAGCCTTTATGACCCAGAAAAGTAAAAAACAGAAAGCAAAGCAACCATGTAAAAATGAGGTTAGTAGTAACCTATTTTGTAATTCTTAGCTTCTATAATAGTAATCACGAGTACATTTTAATTTTTCTGCTGTTGATGCAACAAGTTTTGTTTAACAAAATATTAGATTGTATTCCTTGTTTCCAGGTCAGCTGTAAATGTAAGTAGGGGAGAGTTGCCAATATTGTACCACTTAACATATTTTGATTTTTAATTTGAATAATACACGTTATATTTGAGTGAACGATGTATCAGGATAAAGAACATACCTTTACACACACATAATATTTTTTTTAATTTGATATCATTGCTGTTAGTGTTTAAAAAATATATTTTTCCGGAAGGTTGCAAGTGGTACGATTTAGGAAACTAGTTGCCTATATTGTACCATGGGTTTCCTTAATTGTACCTATAGTAAAATATATAGAGGGATCAGTGTATGGTAAAATAAATTTGACTGAATACCATTAATGATGTTTTATTCAACACAATTTATTTTCCAATAGCAGAAATTATTCAGTTTGAACATAACAAAATATGTTAAGTGGTACAATATTGGCAACTCTTTCCTACAATATAGGCAACTCGGTGTGGTACAATATGGGCAACTTGCATTTCACGTAAATATACTACGATTCCTAACCTAACAATGGTCCGGCGAAGGAAAACAACCACTTTTAAACACCTAAATATATGCTTTTCTTAAGTGTATGTATGAAAATGGTTTGCAAATACCATTACAGATGCTGTAGCCTTACGTATGGAACTGTAAAACTATACTGAGACACTCTGAAATCTAAACAATTCAATAAAACAAAAGTGACAAACGTGAACGTTGTAAAACTTCAGCACTCCACTCTAGGCAGTGACTAGTTCCACCAAACGGCGTCAGAAAGCTCTGGCTTCCTTGTAAAGCATAAAAACAGCGGTGGTACAATATTGGTGCCGGTACAATTTCGGCTACTCTCCCCTATGGGTGTAAAGAAGTGGCTAACATGAAGATTAAGCTTTTTGAGCTATACCATGAGCAAGGACTCAATGAACAAGGAAGCTATCTAATGAGTTTAATGCATATTCTGCCTGTTCAAAGACGTCGTCATGGTATCTACAGTGATTCATCAGAAAGTAGGCGACAATGTACTGTAAGTTTTATGCTACGCGATGGACAAGGAAATTTGAAGAGTCTGTAAGAAAACCTTTATGGAAACATTTTCAATCAGCCCTCAAAAGATTACCACACTCATAAAACGAAAAAAAGCTGGATGTACTACGTTCCAAGATAAACGTGGAGGTAGAAAAACATTCAAATACAGTCTTCATGATAGGCAGTTGGTAATCAACCACATAAACAACATTTCATCGAATGTCACTTGGGGTACTTTTTCCAATTCCCGTTCGTGACAGCTTCGTTCCTTTTGGTACCACTACTTGAACTTTTAATTTATTTCTATCTTATCTATCCAACTTATTTAAAAAAACTTAGGTTTGCCCTTAATCAGCTAAAACTAAGGTCGGTAGGCTAGCGTGCAATTTCAATCGTAAGGCTGAGATAAAACAACTGCTTATTGTACCAAACAATATTATTTGATAAACCAGCATAATACTTCAATGTCGTACAAAATTCAATATTTACTCAATACTACCGTCCTTCGTTAAAACGTCCTAACTAACAAATTGAATTTCAGTAGCTAGACTATCCCGACATTTAAAAATTCATACTGACGAGAAACCGTATAGTTGTAAAATTTGTTACTATAAATGTTGACGACATTCAAATTTTAAAAAACATTTGAAAATTCATACTGGTGAGAAGCCTTTTAGTTGTGACATTTGTGATTATAAATGTGCAAATAATTATGGTTTATCAAATCAAATAACATTTATTAATTTCGTGGCTCGAGGATACATTACAAGTACGCGTTACAAAAGTTGTAGAATATAGGGGCATAAGCCCCTCTCCTCTATACTTAATTAAGTAAATTGCAGGATTACATTTTCAAATTTATAAAAATAGGCCAATTTAGATAGGTGGCGCAGCTCTAGTGTCCGACCGCTGACCGTTCTCGAATTGGCAAAGCAACCCCTAAGAGATGCACCACCATTTCGCGGAAGCGGTCGCGCACGACGAGGCATTGAACCGGTCACGTACCTTCTAACTGAGCCAAGTAAAATTGAAGAATATAAAAATTTGAAGAATATTTAAATAAACCAAAAATAACAAAATGAACTAAATACTACAGGATTTAAAAAAAAAGGAAAGTAAAGAATAACCTTACAAAGCTTGATTAAAATTAATTTAAAATTTGTTTCATGCATTCAATTAAATTTTGGGCAGTGATTGCCAAAAAAATATTAAATTTCTAGTTTAGGGGTAATTTTATAAATTAAAATAATTGCATTTTGAGGTTTAGATTATGTTAAAATTCCGCAGATGGTCATCGGAACCGGCACCGTCCAAATAAAATTCTCTGGTCGAGTCGCCTAAAACCCAAAATTTAGTATAGTAGTTTGACCTAATAAAATAGTTTCGGTTAATTTGTAACATGTGAGAAATTGTATACCAATGCTGGCTGAAACAATGAAGGAAATTATTTTTTTGTCGCGTAAGGATACCAAGACCTTTGGGTACCCCTAATTAAGAATAATAATAATAAAGTTTATTAGATAATATGTACAATGGTCAATGGTAGCTGGTTCAAGCAAGCCTAATTTCAGGCAAGGTCAAAGTAATTTGTGTAGTTAATTATACATTAACTCTCAGTAACGTGAGAGACTTTTAAGAGCGTGGTGAGAACCATTGTCATATAGGTTATGTAAATAAAATTTTTTATTAATGTTGATTGTTCACTAATTTCTATTAGTTTTTATACTATAATTTTAATACTATTAATACTATAGATAATTTAATTTAATACTATAGATAATATTTGTTACGTACATTTTTCATAACTTGCTGCGCTGTATTAAAATATCGCAGATTATGGCTCGAGTATTACCCTTGGAAGATTTACAAGGTATGCAGAACAACGGCAAATTTTTGGAAACTCCATGTAATTCGAGTAGTTGTGATGAAGTTAAACAAGAAAAGTTGGAAGATGTGAAATTCAATTTAGCAGATTTACATCATTCGATTGACATTAAAGAAGATTACGATACTGAACAATTACCACAGGTCTGTTCAAATTTATTCGAATGTGTTTTTTAACATATTGCGATATCGAGATACCACGTCAATGGAAGTACGTTATTTAAGATTCGGGAAAATTTTGTTATTAATAAAGCATGTGACTTATGAAAGTAATCAGAAAAACTTCGTCCGATACCAAGAAATTTAGTTCAAAGTCAAATGATTTGTAAAAAAGGACATAAAGCAGGTTTGAATAAAATAAATTTAAAATGTAACTTTTAATAATTGTCTTTGTTGAAAAATGTTTATTTATAGTAAATGAAAGATTGTTTAGTAATAAGAAAGGTATTTCAAAAGTTAGAATTTTGTTAATTAATTGATTAATGTAAAAATTTATGTTAGCGTTAAATTTAAATAAGTTCTTAAAATCATTACGTGAGTTCGACGTGTCACAAGTTAATGAACTGTGAATGGAAATTTCATGTCCAGCATCTTTATTTATTCAACCACGAAGCACTTAGGAAGAAGTCAATCCAATCTGAAAATATAAAAATTTTACTTATAAAATTTCAACGGGTCACAATTGGCTTAATCCATACCTGTACTGTGAAGCTTTCGATAATATTGATTTTTCCGATCAACCAATAAAATGCGTCTACGCAAACATCGAGATTGACATGAATTTCGAGATAGAAAAATTAAAAACAATCGAAGAGGCCCTTGTGTTAGATTTCACACGTAATGGTGGCGAATTTTAATCGTCCTAATAAAAATTAATTTTATAGTGAAAATAATTGGTGAAAGTATAAAATACCAGTGTAAAAATCAGCAAATTAATTACTTACCTACGTAAAACTAAAAATAAGTTGAAAAACGTAAAGGATTGAGAATATTTCTGAAGAATTAAAAATCGACACAAAACGAGGTTAACAAACTGCAACTGGGAATTTTTCATGGTAATAAACCCATCGAGTGTATTTTGGTGCGCAATTGTACCATCTCCAGTTCAAGTAACGAAAAGATTCCTGTATTTTACTAAGGTAACGTGCACATTCAAGTACAATTTTAAAATAACTAAGTGAAATTTTCGGACTCCATACGACACGTGTTTTTCTTGATTTAACGTTCAGAATTTTGATAATTAGATTTAATAATAGAACTTTTTAATATAACAAAACCTTTAATTACATTTTTGTGTTCAATAAAACATTATTATTTTTGTAACGAAGGATATTTATTTTGACCTGTTCCGCGCCATAAATTTATTTACAGTATTGGTCACGGAACGAACTCACCCTGTACAAGGTAAGACACATGCACTACGAACCAGCTAAGCCGAGGCATATTATTTCCATTTATTTGTATTTACTAAATTTCACATACATTTCCATTGACGGGGTACATTTCTGTACACTCGTACAAACATCAATATTAAAAACGTTTAGATCCGGTGAGGCAGAGGCTTACACAACAATTTTGGCTAGCCCAACGTGTGGCAGTATTAGGAGTCAAAGCTCACTACAATATGTGCTGAGGGGAGCCCTGCTATGGCTGTAATCGTTATGACATAGTAGGTTCTATCAAGAAAATTTAAAAAGCATGTAATTAAGCCTGCTGTAAACCTAATGTAGAAAAAGTATATGAAAAAGTATACAATATAAAAGTATATTTTATGCAAATATCTATAAAATATACATTCATTAAAATTTTTATTTTAATTTAATTTTTTATGAAAGTGTTATAGACCTCGAGCGGTCGCGCAGTGAGGGAATCGCTCACACTTCAATACACCACTTATCACGACGGTCACAAACGAAAACTAATTGGCTCAATTTTTACAACGAGGTTCAAATATTGTAAGGAAAGGTGTAAAACTCAGCTAGTCCCGGGTAAGCAGTTCCTTTTTGAGTCATTCAAAATTACCAGCACTTCAAACTAACACGTGAGCGATTTTGTAGTAAACCGGAGCTGCGGTTTACAAATTTTACACAAATAAAAAGGGATTGGTTTCTGACACCAATCCGAGATAGCGGAAACTTGTAACAGTTGCCTGCCCAATAAACATTTTAGCCTGCGAATAGCCTGACAATAGCCTGACAGTGACAACTCGGGCAGGTACCTATCCCTGCTGCAGGCTCATATCGACCCTGACACCGGTACGAAATAGCTAAAGTGGCGCAAAAATTAGCCTGCGTCATACTTGATCGCCGGCAAAAAATAGCCTGCATTAGCTAACCGCAGGCTGAGAATTGTGACTAACCGCAGGCTTACGGTTAGCTAACCGCAAGCTATTTTTTTGTTCATTCATTTGAACAAAATTCAATTGAATTTCGTTTAATGAATTTTTAAATTTATTAATCAATTTTGAAAATCAAAATAAAAAAATTAAATTTTTTGAATTATCCATTTATTTTTTATTTCTTTCAGGTGTTTTCTTTTCTAATTATTTACAACTTTTCTAATTATTTTATTGACTCCATACACATAATTTTTTATTTTACCCATTTCTCATATTTGTAGAACTTGTTGGTGGTGATTACTCTTCATGATTCGTCTTTACTTTGTTTCTTGGAGTCTGCAATTAAATTTTGAAAATTTGAAATAAAATCTCTTACCTTGTCCCAGGATCGAACCAGTGACCTTTCCCTTCATTGTCCGTCAGCGTTACCTCTGTGTCACAGAGCTGTTGTTATTTTAGTTGTGAAATTGCCTTATGATTTAATTTCCTAATTACATTTGCGGCGGATTATCAGATAATTGTAATACCAAACAAAAATGAAATTTGTATATAAACGATTTCGACAGTCAGTCAACTTGAATAAATATATATACTGGTATTAAAAACTCCAAATGGTTGTTCATAAAAAATTTGTAGTTTTATATATTTTTTCACTATTACCACCTACTTATTATTTGTCACAATTAATTAATTTGAATAATAATTAATTTATTTAAATACTTTTAAACACAAATAAGCATAATTATTTATAATAACATGTAACCAATGAGAAACAATAGTTTTGCTAACGGTGAATTTTTCTTAATTCTGATTGGTTAAAACTGTTTTAAAAGACGGAATTAAAATTCATTGCTATTTAATTATTTATTTTTATAATATATTATATTTTAATGTTAAATATTTTTCACATTTCAATATTAGTTTTCTTTTCTACAATATTTTTGTTTTCGACATACCACGTGGTTGTTCATAAAAATTTGTATTTTTATATCTTATTTCACTATTACACCTTCTTATTATTTTTCATAATTAATTAATTTTAATTTTAACAATAATTAATTTAATTTAAATACTTTTAATCACAAAGAAGCGTAATATATATTTATAATAACATGTAACCAATGAGTAACAAGCGTTATGTTAACGGTGAAATTTTTCTTAATTCTGATTGGTTAAAACTGTTAAAAATCGGAATTAAAATTCATTGCTATTTAATTATTTATTTTTGTAATATATACTTTAATGTTAAATATTTTTCACATTTCAATATTAATGAAACATCACATTATATATTTTATTATGTACTTATTAAACCTGTCATAGTATTAACTTAAGTATATATATAGAGGCCTCTGTTAATTAGCTAAAAGAAAACATAAAATATTTAAAATACACGTTTCCATTCGCTAGTTAACTCAAGGGCTCTTTAAATACGTTGATAATATCGGGCGTAAGAGATTAAAAACTACCCCCCCCCAAATTATAAATATGACCGCTCCTTCTGACTCCAATAATATCTCATATAATAATTATTGTAATATAAAATGCGTATAATAATTCGTATAATCAATGAGAAACAAGAGTTTATTTGCTAGCGGTGAAATTTTTCTTCGTTCTGATTGGTTAAAACTATTTACCACGTGGGTGTCTATAAAAAATTTGTATTTTTATATTCTTTTTCATTATTACACCTACTTATTATTAGGTAACTAATTTTTCATTTATTAAAATACACTTTCCACTGTATGTCTGAACAATATCTTTCCCAACAGAATCCGGAAAAAGAACAAACGCCGATAATTAATGTTTAAATCTGCGAGCAAAACACGCCCGTAGGCATGTTGGTTCTCCACGAGATTTTTATAATGAACATGCATTTTAACAAGATCGCATTTTTCAATTTCAGAAAATATTCCAAGATACAATTAATTATTTATAACGTTGATTTAGCTTGATTAATTTATAAAATTAAATTAAAAAAAAAAGTTTTATACTGTTTTTTGAAGGCATTAAGACTATAATTAAACAAATTGTAATTAAAAAAGTACAAAATAAAATAAACCTAAAAAGAATCTATTTGAAAATAAACTTAAAAATTTTAATATTTTCTTATAAATATAAATAACCTAACGGCAGAGGCCGACGCAGGTTAAATTATTAGCTAATAGCAGGCACAAATAAATAACCTAACGGCAGGGCAGACGCAGGCTTCATTATTAGCCAATAGCAGGCACAGATAAATAAGCTAACGGCAGGGCCTGACGCAGGCTAAATTATTAGCTAATCGCAGGCACAGATAAATAACCTAATCGCAGGGCCTGACGCAGGCTAAATTATTAGCTAATCGCAGGCACAGAAAAATAACCTAACCGCAGGCCTGACGCAGGCTAAATTATCAACGAATTGCAGGAACAGATAAATTTATCTAAACGGCAGGTCTGACGCAGGCCTGCGTCAGGTACAGGCTATTTACAGGGTATTTGCAGGCTAAAAATGTTTATTGGGTGTTCCAGCACCTGGAAATTCTCTCTACCGTTGTTATTTAGGAAGAGGTGAATCCATTTGCCGGTAACGGCAGAGACTTTATGTGTTTTTGATTACGTTTTTCTTTCCAGGTTATTTTATCATGCTTTATAGGGGAAAAATATTAATTGTACGCACCCTGGTGGCTGTAATATCAACTAAATATTTGACGTCACGATGATGTGTAAATAAAACTTTTATTGTTTTCATATGAGTTTTATACGATAGTGATTATTGTTTATCATGGTGAAATAATATTAATATGTAAGTATAACAAAATTTTTAATGTGTATTCATATTCTACGTAACCATATTGAAAAGTTTACCTTACTATTTTTCTTGTGTTGTGTATATAAACAAGTTTTTATCAGCATACAATTTGAGGTTAAATTAATTAAAATACGTTAAATTTATTATTTTTTATTACCTTATTTATTTATTACTTGGTTTTTTGTTTAAACGTGTTTGTTATGTTGCAGTTTTAAGTTGTGAATGCCAAAGGAAATACGTGCAGGACGTACAACTTGTTCGCAAAAATCCCAACTTAAGTTTTAATAATTTTCCGAATCCGGGCAAAGAAAAAGTATAAATTCACATCAGAAGATTATTATTATGCAGGTAAGGAAGAAATTAACGTTTTAAAGAGAAGTTATGACTGTTACTGATTTTTAGAATGGGTTGGTCATCATCGACGATTATTACCAAATGCCGTTAATAACACGTAAATATAAAGGCCCATATTTATTGGGGGTGCTGTTTGTGAAGATAAAGTTATTAATAAACCAACATTAAAGCTGCATTTAAGAACCCATATGGATGAGAAACAGTTTCTTTGCAAAATATGTGGCTTTGAGTGCGTCCTTGAGGTTACTTTCAACAAACATTTAAAAAGTCACACTGGCAAGAAACCATTTGCTTGTGAGTTCTGTGATTATAAATGTGCACATAAATTCGATTTAAAAGGGCATTTGAAAACGCACACTGACGAGAAACCGTTTTCTTGTGAGATATGTTATTACTGATTATAAATGTGCCCAGAAATCAAGTTTAAAATTTCATTTAATGACTCACACTGGCAAGAAACCATTTGCTTGTGAGATATGTGATTATAATGATGTGAATGGGTTGGTCATCATCGACGATTATTACCAAATGCCGTTCCTTCACCGGGCAAGTTCACGTAGGAAACGTGCAGCTGCACGAGCAAAATTAAACAACCATATTATGTTGGACAAAAGATTTAGGATCGAAGAGGTTACTCGTAATCATGGAATTAAAGTTATCCAGCCTCCATTCTTAATAAAGAAAAAACAATTTTCTGCAGAAGAAGCACTTTCGAATGCAAAAATAGCAAAGGCGAGAGGGTGCACATTGAACGCTCGAATTAAAGTATTCAAAATCTTTAACACAGCTTTTCCACTGTCACTACTTCCAATAGAAGATGAGCTGTTTGTTATTGCATATGCTGTTGTCAATTTATCTTCGCCAATTCTTGCAAAAGACAAATTTATGAAATAATCATGTAAATTATAATTAATTGTTTTTTTTCTTTATTTTTAATAGGTTTTTATTAACAATCAGTATAAATAACAAATAAATAAGTTTTATCTCATCCCCCCTATCATCGAGAATATCTAAAAACAAAGAAAAAAAATATATAACCATAAATAATAAATTACCTATATAAACAATTGTTATGTATAAATGTATAAACATTTCCTTCAGTTCCTCCATCCCGCTCTCGCTTGATTTTTGTTGTTGTTTAGGGATCTGGTTATCTTTGTTTGGAGACTTAAATGTCTTTTTACTTTTTTGAAAGATTGAAATTTCGTCGTTGTCCTCCTTATCTAATTCCTCCTTATTCTGGTTTTCCTCTCTTCCCCTCTTCATATATTCTCTAACAGACGGCCAGCTGTCGTATCTTTTCCTTGGGTAGCTGTTATTTTCCATTTACCGACAGTTGTATGTTTTCCGCTTTCTTGGACGTACTGTGTATCTTTGAAGCCTGTTCGTCATCCACCAACGGTTATTGTCTTTTATATTTACTCACGTATTCAACTCTTCCCTGCGACAATACGGATATCCGGTTCGACACCTCGAAGATATTCGCACTACGGAGTACTTGAATGGTTTTTCTTTTATGGTGGGTTTCACCAACGGTTTGTATTATCGGGCAATTTCCCAATCCAAGTACACGGGATTCTTAATTAGGTGTCCAATTAGGTGTTTTAAACCGCTAAATAGCTTTCCGTCTTTCTATGAGGTTACGTACTAAGTAGAATAATAAAGATTTAATAAAACGGTACCTTTGTATTGAGTTATGTTTCTGTATTTTCTTTTTCACATACGAATTGGATCATCTTATAAAAATAATTATCTGTGATTTTCCTTATCATTTGTCTTGCAAAAACTTCATCAAAAGGTACAACGATGTTTATAAATGATTGGGAAGAAGTCGAATATACTATGAAATGGGTTTCCTTTAAGTTTAGGATGGCCATACCAAGCTGAACTTGTCCATAGTACTGGTGCTTCTGTTTCAAAATCAATCCAGTTGGAGTCAACTTTAAAAATTTACATGAGTTGCCAAATGTTACAGCTGCGATTCCTAAAAATAAATGTCTTTTAGATACTGTTCAAAATGCAAATCATTTCAGCGCAGAAGCAAAGCAATAATTACCTATAAACGGGCACTTGATTTCTACCAACTTTTTTGGTTTTTCATCTCCATCCAGAACTATAGCATTACTCGTTTTCAAACACAATGCAAGTGTTTTTACTACTTGATCATCTGTACTGTTAACCTTACCAAACGCAATGATGTGTCTTTTATCCAACTAAACTATTTAAAATACAAGGTTAATAACTGTTCAATATTCACACGTGATAAACCACGTTATTTTCAAACAGAACAAAAATATACTGTTTAAATAACTTTCGGTATTTATATTATAAAAGCGAGGTTAGGTTTTCACATCATCGTGACGTCACGCTTGTTGTGATGCTTGCAGCGCCGATCGGTAGAATTTTTCCCCTATATGGTTTGGTAAAACAAAACAATTATTTATATTTTCCTATTTTGATATATAGTTAATTAATGTGTAGACCGATACAAATTTAAATGCGATATGTATAATTTTAGCGCCTAGTAGATATGCTGCATTAATCACAATTGCCGCGTTAGGAATTGTCGGTAAACAAACATACAGTTTCCTTTAGAAGGAACAAAATAGAAATCAAGGTACCAGGTTCGTTACCTAGAAACAAGGTTGTTAAAAAAAAGTAAAGAGAACACACCCGAAAAAATTTTGAGTCCGGTTAAAAAGTGGTATTTAACCGAAAATTAATAAAGTTTACAGACAAAAATTAGCGAGAGGTGTTATCTCCGATAATACGAATTGTGAAAATATTTTGGAGATCATAAATAACATATTTGGAGGTTGAGAATCGATAATCAAAAATTCAGAGTGGTAGTGGAGGTATCGTCCCACCATCATGGAAAATTCGAGCCGAAAATAAAGGTTTATCAATTGGATAGACGAAGATCGATGATAGTTGGGGGAATTAGCAGTATTGGTCTTGATCAATCGTATGCAGTAAAGCGGGGCAAAATTAGTGCACCCGTCATAAATAGTAACCAGATTATTAGTCGACTACATATGTGTGATAATTATCAGGGCGAAAATTACAACAAAACCCAACAAAAGAACTGGTGATATTATCAATTTTTTATTATTTGAAATTCAACCAAAATTGTCAGATACATCCTTTTGGTTTTTCAATCTCGTATATGTGTTTTTTCAATTATTTCTAGCTTACCGTTCAGAGGAGAAGGTACTATTTCCATTCCATTTTGGCGCGAACAAGCTCGATCGATCGAACAGTCCGGAACAAACGGGGTAACAACGTCAATCGTAAATAATTGAGAATTACTTATTATATGAGTTTGAAGCTAACCAATTTTGTTTGCCATTACTAACCAAATTCAATTCCGACGATCAATCATTTTCATGTCAATAATTTTATCATCAAGTAATAAAAAATAAAAGTAAACATCCTAGATACCAGCGACGAAGGTCGTGGAGTTTCACCACCGTTATTGTGCCGTTGTTCAATTTTTGTCAGACGTTATCGTTGTGGCACATTTTCAGTTGTTCAAATATTACTATTTTGTTACAACATTTTCAATTGTTCAAATATTACTATTTTGTTACATTTAAGGCTGTGAAATTTGTTTTGTTATTACAAACATTGTTACCATTAAAAATTTAATAATTGTTCCTAATAAAAGAGAATTTTGTCAAATCGAAGTATTTATTTGTCTTGAGGGTGTACTCGAAATTTATTTTGTTTATGTTTTAATTTTGATGCAAGATAAAAATATTAGGATTATCTCCCATATTTTCCTCTCGCATCTGGCGCCCAGGTACTCCGTTATCAAAGTAAGGCCGGTCTCTATTAATATAAGCGAATCCACGATAGTTGCAAAAAGACAACCCTGCACTCCGACCGTGGCTAATCCCTATGAGCTAGCCGTCATGTAAATTACATCCATAGACGAGCAAAGCGGCGCAAGAGCGGAAATGTAACGGTTTTCGCAATTCTAACAAACTGCCACCAATAAGTTAATCACAGGAAACTTGTATCCTTGATATTCGTAGCGTCTCTTCTTTTAAGGCGTAGGAATAAACCTCTCAGATAACAATGATAAAAAATAAAAAAAGGAATGAAGAATAATTTCTTTACTTCAAAAAAAAAGTACAATTACATAAAACACATTTTAGTAAGGCTGACAAAATTAACATATTTCTTATCGACTTACAGCTAGTTGAAATTTGTGTTGGTTTATTCTTCGGGATCCTGGTATGTTGAAGTCATTGGTTGGTTTTGAAGATGTTAAAAAAATGTATTTGAGTCGAAAGATCGATGCTTAGAACTTTAATGTCTCAGTCTGTTTTCACGCTATTTAATTTATATTAATTATATTAATATTAAATTGTGTTCTTAGTGAACATTTAAGGTCACAAAGTTTACAACTAAAGGTTTCTAGCCGGTATGAATTTTTAAATGCTTCTTTAATCTTGACTTTTATTATTTTAATAGTCACAAAATTCTCAACCGACAGGTTTTTCACCGGTATGAATTTTTAAATGCTTTTTTAAACTTGACCGATGTGAGCATTTATAGTCACAAATTTCACACCCGAAAGGTTTCTCGCCGGAATGAATTTTTAAATGGCTTTTTAAATGTGATCGTTGTGAACATTTATAGTCACAAATTTCACAACCGAAAGGTTTCTCGCCGGTATGAATTTTTAAATGCTTTTTTAAACTTGATCGATGTGAACATTTATAGTCACAAATTTCACAAACAAAAGGTTTCTCGCCGGTATGAATTTTTAAATGGCTTTTTAAATGTGATCGTAGTGAACATTTATAGTCACAAATTTCACAACCGAAAGGTTTCTCGCCGGTATGAGTTATTAAATGGAGTTTTAAACTTGACCATTCTGAACATTTATAGTCACAAATTTCACACCCGAAAGGTTTCTCGCCGGTATGAAGTTTTAATTGCTTCTTTAATCTTGACCGTTCTGAACATTCATAGTCACAAATTTCACACCCGAAAGGTTTATCGCCTGTATGAATTTTTAAATGCTTCTTTAATCTTGACCGTTCTGAACATTTATAGTCACAAAAAACACAAATGAAAGGTTTTTCACTGGTATGAATTTTTAAATGCTTTTTTAAACTTGACCGATGTGAACATTTTTAGTCACAAATTTCACAAACGAAAGGTTTCTCGCCGGTATGAATTTTTAAATGGGTTTTTAAATGTGATCGTTGTGAACATTTATAGTCACAAATTTCACAACCGAAAGGTTTCTCGCCGGTATGAATTTTTAAATGCTTTTTTAAACTTGACCGATGTGAACATTTATAGTCACAAATTTCACAAACGAAAGGTTTCTCGCCGGTATGAATTTTTAAATGGCTTTTTAAATGTGATCGTTGTGAACATTTATAGTCACAAATTTCACAACCGAAAGGTTTCTTGCCGCTATGAATTTTTAAATGGTTTTTTAAACTTTGCCGTTCTGAACATTTATAGTCGCAAATTTCACAACCGAAAGGTTTCTCGCCGGTATGAGTTTTTGAATGCTTTTTCAAACTTGACAGTTCTGAAAATTTATAATCACAAATTTCACACCCGAAAGGTTTTTCAACGGTATGAATTCTTAAATGGTTTTTTAAACGTGAACGTTGTGAACATTTATAGTCGCAAATTTCACAACAGAAAGGTTTCTCGCCGGTATGAATTCTTGAATGTCTTTTTAACGTATAACTTTGTCTACATTTATAGGCACAAATTTTACAACTAAACAATTTCTCGCCGGTATGAGTTTTTAAGTGTTCATTTAAAAGTGATTTTTCAACACATTGATATTTGCAAATTGCACAAGTAAACGTAACGCGATGAGTTCTTAAATGCCGTATTAACGCTTGCCTACGTGTTTGTTGATAACCACATACTGCACACTCAAATAAATTTGAACTATCCGGTGTTAAATGATCGACGTCCTCATCTTTAATGTCAATGGAATGATGCAAATCTTCAAGATTAAATTTTACATCTTCCAACTCTTCTTTTTTAACTTCACAACTGCTACTCGAATTATATGGAGTTTCTAAACACTTACCGTCGTTTTCAATAATTAGTAAATCTTCTGGGAGCGACACTTGAGCCATATTGTTCGAACCAGTTTGCATTAATTTTGTGGACGTAAGAGGGCTCATTGATTATTTAAACACAACTCTCTTATAATACAACAAAATGGAGTATTGATTTTTGATAATACCTTACTTAAGGTTGAATAAAACCAACGACTGACAAATCATCGTAATGGTGACCGAAGCCATTTTGTAATGGTAAACTGCCGAAGCGCCATCTATTGGTTGTGAGAAATATCTGGCGTTTCTTTCTCTGTTAAGCAGTGGCAGCTGGTGGGTGTAGGCGACTGGGCTCCCGCATTTGGCACGACATCGTAGACTCTGGAGGAATTCATTGTGCAGAACGACCTTTTCGTCTTTAATAGGGCTGTAACAAAACGGGATTCAAATTGATAAAAATTAATTTCATTTTAACCTTTTAGTGGTCGCGCTATGAGCAAATCGCTCACGTGTTAGTTTGAAGTGCTGGTAATTTTGAATAACTCAAAGACGAACTGCTTACCCGGGACTAGCTGAGTTTTACACCTTCCCTTACAATATTTGAACCTCGTTGTAAAAATTGAACCAATTGTTTTTCGTTTGTGACCGTCGTGATAAGTGGTGTATTGAAGTGTGAGCGATTCCCTCACTGCGCGACCGCTCGAGGTCTATAACACTTTAATAAAAAATTAAATTTAAATAAAAATTTTAATGAAGGTATATTTTATAGATATTTGCATAAAATATACTTTTATATTGTATACTTTTTCATATACTTTTTCTACATTAGGTTTACAGCAGGCTTAATTACATGCTTTTTAAATTTTATTGATAGAACCTACTATGTCATAACGATTACAGCCATAGCAGGGCTCCCCTCAGCACATATGGTAAGAAACACACTCGAATAAACAGACCTGTGGTAATTGTTCAGTATCGTAGTCTTCTTTAATGTCAATCGAATGATGTAAATCTGCTAAATTGAATTTCACATCTTCCAACTCTTCTTGTTTAAATTCATCACAGCTACTCGAATTACATGGAGTTTCCAAAAATTTGCCGTTGTTCTGCATACCTTGTAAATCTTCCAAGGGTAATACTCGAGCCATAATCTGCGATATTTTAATACAGCGCAGCAAGTTATGAAAAATGTACGTAACAAATATTATCTATAGTATTAAATGATTTTCTCAAGTACTTGAAAAACTAATAGACATTAATAAAAATTTTTAGTTACATAACCTATATGGCAGTGGTTCTCACCACGCTCTTAAAAGTCTCTCACGTCACTGAGAGTTAATGTATAATTAACCACACAAAATACTTTGACCTTGCCTGAAATTAGGCTTGCTTGAACCAGCTACCATTGATGAGATTGTATAGTTTGTTTCACTATAAATGGAATTAAAAAAAGTCATAGCATCAAATTACGTTGATATAAAAACGTACAAACTATGCAAACAAATTATTTTAATCTCTCACCAGCCTTTAGCAATGCATATGCTGTCTTGGTTGACGCGATAATCTTATCTCTATATTATGTTTCGTCGCAGAGTTTGTACGTTTTTATATCAACGTAATTTGATGCTCATTTGATGATGAGAGATGGTCATAGCTTTGGCAGTTAAGTGCGTCTACTGCTAATGCGAAACGGATCGAATCCGGACAGGGTAAGAACTTTATTCTGGCCGTCTCTCCTCGGAAGGCAATGGCAAACCACCGAGGTAATTTGCCAAGAGCGCTCATCTCAACATGAAGGGTATCACACTTCCCGTGGTTCGGAGCCCACGTTAAACAAGTAGGTCCTCTATGTATGTGAAAACACTTGGAACGCACATCACATGCATAGAAAGAGATGGCCACGAAGTTCGGAAGAGAACAATACGACTTAGTAGAAGAATTTGATACTATGACTTTTTTTAATTCCATTTACAGTGAAACAAACTATACATAATATTATCTAATAAACTTTATTATTATTATTCTTAATTAGGGGTACCCAAAGGTCTTGGTATCCTTGCGCGACAAAAAATTAATTTCCTTCATTGTTTCATCTACCATTGGTTATACCATTTCTCACATGTTACAAATGGACCGAAACTATTTTATTAGGTCAATCTACTACACTAGATCTAAACCTCAAAATGCAATTATTTTAATTTATAAAATTACCCGTAAACTAGAAATGTAATAATTTTTTGGCAATCACTGCCTAAAATTTAATTGACTTTATTGAATAAATCTATTTTTAGCTTAAAACAAATGCGAGACAAATCCTGATGTTATATTTTGAGGTCTTAGTTGTAAGCAGGGTTGGGCAGTATTTGAAGTACATGTATTTGAAATATGTATTTAAAATACAATTTGTATTTTATAATTTGTATTTCAAATACAATTTTTCAATGTATTTGTATTTTGTATTTCAAATACCCAAAACAAATGTATTTTGTATTTCAAATACTAATTACAAAATACTTCACAAAATACTTTAAAATCTAGAAGAATCCTGCCAGTTAGTGAATAGGGGCGTTACAACTCAAACCGTTATGTTTCGTACCGTTAAAAACTGTAAAGTTTGATTTACACCCCTTATTTTAAAATTGAATTCTTTCTACAAGCTGTAATTTTACGTGTAAACCGCACTTTACGGCTTTTAATGCTTGGAAAAATAACGATTTTAGTTAGAGAATAGGGGTGTTAATCTGTATTGCCACTACCAACCTTATCAAAATTTTTCTATTATAATAGATAAATATAATACTTTTGTACATAAACACAATGTAAAAAAGTTATATTTAAACAATTTCAATTGTAATTGAAATGTATTTTAAATACTCGACATAAATGTATTTTGTATTTTGTATTTCAAATACTACAAATAAAGAAAAATACTTCATGTATTTTTCCCAACCCTGGTTGTAAGTTGTAACTTTTAAATTTGAACTTCGAGCCAACGTCCTCTCCAGAACTAACAAAATTCAAACCTAAAATCACACTTCCTCGACGACACGGAAAAATAACTTGAACCACCACGTTGTGAAATTCCACGATCGTCATCTGGTAACCAAATTCTTTCTTCCGATGTACAAAACATAATGTCAAAAACAACTGTAACAAAACAAATGATCGCTCCGAAAAAGAGACAACCATTAACTGCCAACACAAATAAAACTAACAAATTTGGGCAATGTCAATTCTTTTATTAACTTTAAATTCTTGTTTGGGGATAAAACCTGAAGCAATGATTTACCTAATTCGTGATCTAATAAATCTGTATATTTAATTACCCTGAATGTTGATTTGTTTTAAATCGGCTTTATGTTACTTCTATAAATTTCAATTACTAATTTGGATTCAATCCTCTGGATTGTGATAATATTTAATGCATGGACTTTTATTATTATTTAAGATTGTTTAAAGGCTATGTGTTTTTGTTAAAACACTAGCGGGTAAGGGAACTTAACTTTTGTTAAATCTACCTTTAAATAACCACCCTTTAAATAAAATTACACCTGTTCAATTGTAACTTATTTAAACTCAGTCGAAACAATAATTTATATTTGGCGTGCTGGTTTAAGGTCAATTCAGGGAAGATCAAGGAATTCATCGTTGTTTTGTTGCTAAAGTATTTCTATACCTCGCCGGGCAACGTTCTTCTAGAAAAAGTGAGAGGTACAGCTGTTCAAATACAAATTAAAATCACAACCTAATTCAAACAAGTTTAATCATCTCGTATTTGAATAATTAATTTACCTAATTTACCATTATTAAAAACCAGATCTAAGTTACCAAAACTTAAATACATGCAAATCTTTGGGAACGGTTCAATGTAAACTTGCCTTACGATCATGGTTTTTTGGCCATGTTGTCACGGATTGGGTTCAGTCATACAAGCCAGTCACAGGGGAAAAGCTAAGTTGTACTTTAAACGAAACCAAAAACATTGTATTAAATAAGTCAATTATCTACCATGGTATATAAGATTTGTAGACAAACTTTACATCATTTTCTACATCCTGTGTCGACTAGTAAATAATTAAATTCATCCAACCAAGTCTTCATACTTGCAAATAATTGGTAATAATTTCGAAGAACCACCCTGTATATTATAATAATTTAATTTACTAACCGAGTATCTATTTGAAATAAGAAAGCCTTTTATTTATAAATTTAAGTTCATTTGAATTTAAAATCATCCTGTATATTATAATAATTGCATTTCGTTTGTTTTTATAACATGTTGCATTTATAAAAGTTTAGCCTTGAAGTTTTCATAGAATTTCTTATGTTTAGCTTACTGCAGCTGTTTCGTTTTAACCTTGAGCGTCACATCTGTAGATTGAATACAATAAGGGTGTTCACGAGGCCGTCGTAGTTTCGTAGTTTCCATGGTAGTTTCGTACTTGCGTATGACAGCCATATGACATTCGTACTTTAAACAACCAATCACAATCTCACAAGTTTACACCTCATAATCATAACCTTAAAATAAAAATCAAGTACAAAACTTCCTTGATTGTGATTGGTTGTTTAAAGTACGAATGTCACATGGCTGCCATACACAAGTACGAAACTACCATGGAAACTACGAAACTACGACGGTCTCTACGACGATAGACAAGTATCCCTTGTCTATGAATCCGGGCGTTAGTTGCTTTTTGCAGCGGTTCCCCAAACACTACAACCGTATGTTAGGACTGACCTGGCACAAGTAAGATATAGCAATAATTTTTATTCCTTGGGTAAACACACGTCGTGCTTTATCAGTGGATAGTGTAACGCCCGGATTCATACACAAAGGATACTTTATACTTAGAACGTTACTTGGCTAAGGGACCACTGATACTTGAGTACCTGTTGTTTGTCATAGTGATAACTTCGTGTATGTTCGGATTAAAATACTTGAGTAGGGATTTTTTGGTGAATAAATAAAACACAATTTTCACTCAATCGACATGTTTCGGCACAGATTCCTGGCCATCTTCAGGACTGTAATTAAATGAACTGTATCATACAAAGTTGGACAATATAAAGGTATATTTGTGTACAATAATCAATAAAAATAATAAGGTTTACGAAATGTGGTGTAGTGATTTACCTTTTGAGTAGGTGTAAATGTGAATGCCGTATAAATGTAATTCATACAGTCATTTAGACAAAAAAGCCGAAACATCTAATAATAACCAACACAGTCGGTTCGTGCATAGCACTAAATACAAGTTAAAATCACGAAATAATGAGTCTACAGGTAGTAATATACAAAGTGGCAAAATGTCAGCTAGATAAAAAACACATATAACAAAGTAGGACCAACCAGGTAAGTTAGAACAAACCTAAAAGTCAAAAAATCACTGGTCCTCGTGTCGGCAAATTAAAATGTCAAAAACACAAACAACAACACAATCACAAGTTACGAGTTAATTCCAACTTCGCGCCGTGTCACTTAGTTCGTCTAGATAGTAACAATAATCTCGTTGGTTCAAACGTTACACTTGTCCTTTCACTAAGAGGTTCGATGACCCTTTTGTTTTGCTATTGAAAATCCTCAGCACCGCCTTATATGACGCATTAATTGGTTCAAAGTCCGTAACCTTATTTACGTTGTTCACTTCCTCAGCAATATAGGCCGCTTCTAGAAAGGCTCTTTTGGGAAAATATGGCTCTTCAGCTAAAACCGTGACATCATCCTCATTGAAGAAATGGTTATGTTTGTTAAGGTGCTCGGAAATACCGGTTTCGTTGGAGCCCTTCTTAGCGTCTCCAACGTGTTGGGATAGACGCTTTAATAGCAATTGGCAGGTTTGTCCCACGTATGTTTTTGCACATTCACAGGTTATTTTATATATTACTCCACTTCTGTAGTTGTTAGGAACAGCATCTTTTACTTTGGAAAAGAGCAATCTATCCAGTTTGAAGTTGGTGTAAAAGGCGAGACAAATCTCTTCCTTTTTTATAAAATCCTTCAAAATATCTTTAATTCTACTGGACAAACTAGGGTGGTGCGTCAATTTATGGTAACGTGTAATTGTCTGGGGAGAACCATCGTCCTGGACGCGTGGCAAAGTTATCTTTTCCTTTCTTTTCCCAAAGAGGGCTGACTGGACCAACCTTTGTGGGAAACCATTTTTCCTCAATTGTTCTTGGAGTTGGATGAGTCTTGTGCCTCGAAATTTGGGACTGACACAGGTAACAATTCTCATCTTGAGTGTGTTTATTACTCCCATCTTCTGTTGCAGAGGGTGTGATGAGTTGAAATTCAAGAGCCTGTCGGTTGAAGACGGCTTGATGTAGAGATCGGTATACATCGATCCACACCTATCTCTGCACACCAACAGGTCCAAAAACGGAATTCTTCCATCCACTTCCAGCTCGTGAGTAAATTTCAGCAAGGGGTCGTAACTGCTCAAGATCTCAAGGCTCGTCTGTACTTGGTTAGATGGTACCGCCAGAAGCATATAGTCGACATACAGCATGAGAAAGGGCAAAGTGAACTCGATGGTGCCCAGGAAGTTCATAAGTAGGTCATGCATGACGAAGTTGGCAAATATTGGGCTGCATGGATCTCCCATTGCTGAGCCAACGAGTTGAGAATAGAACAGTCCGTCGTACTGAAAATAGCTATTGTTAAAGATTACCTGTATCATGTCCATAAAGACATTCTTTGGGATGGAAGTGTGTTGAGATATGAGGTCCCAATTGTTAGTCATTGAGGCAATAACTGCTTCTTTCGAGACATTTGTGAACAAAGAGGTGACGTCAAATGATACCATAACGTAGTCTGCGGGCAGGGTGGAGTTGGTGATGATCTCCATTGCAGTCTTTGAGTTATCTACGTTAAATGGAAAAGACGGAATCACATTGATAAGGATCGAATTTATGTACTTCGCCAGCGGTATAGACGGTGAGCCAATACAGCTGATCACTGGGCGCAGAGGGATGTTCGGCTTATGTGCTTTAGGTAGGCCATATGCTCGGGGAGGCCTTGCGTTGTAAATTGTTAGTTTTTTCCTTTCAGCTTTGGTGATCCAGCCACCATCGAAGAGTCTATTAATCATGTGGTTGAATTTCGACTGGATGGAATTAGTGGGATCTCTCTTTAGTACCTTGTAGGTATTGATGTCATCAAAAAGATTGGTCATTTTTGACCTGCAATCATGTTTGTCCATAGTTACGGTTGAGGTACCTTTATCAGCCATGAGAACGTAGATATCGGGATTTTGCTTTAGGAACCTTTTTGTAGTAAGTATTTGTTCCATTATGTGGTTCCTATCCCGGTTAAGAACTGGTTTATTGCAGAAATTTTGAGTGACATTCAAGATTCTACTTCTTAGTACGTTCTTGTTGATTTCTAGCGTGTTTAAGCTATTAGTTATTTGGTTGATTTCTGCCAGGAAGGAATGCATAGGAAAATCCTTGATTCGGGGCGTCACCGCAAACTTGGGGCCCAAGGAAACCGTATTCAGGACAACTTCAGGTATAACCGTGGACGATTTGTTGAGAACCCACGAGGCATCACCTAACGTGTCAGATCTTCTGTCTTGGATTAATTTGTGGAGTTTACGGTTGTTAGTGCCTCTTACTCTTAAAAATAGGGGCTGGATACCATGGTGATTGTTGTCAAAAAAGTTTTGGACCACATATCGCGGTAAAATGGAGGTAAGGTGGGATTTGCTTTTATTGATTTCCTCGTTAAGACGTTTAACTTCCACACAGGCCATGCGTATGTGAATATCGAGGATACCGTTCTTAAAACGTTTGATCAGGTTTTCCGACCTTTGGAGTACCCCGCGGTCAGGGATAAGTTGGCTGGACACGCACGTCATTTTGCGCTGTATAAAGTTAGGAGACACGTTCATAGTTCTGCAGCGAAGAAGGAATTAACCGGGATATGAACCACATAATGGAACAAATACTTACTACAAAAAGGTTCCTAAAGCAAAATCCCGATATCTACGTTCTCAGGGCTGATAAAGGTAACTCAACCGTAATTATGGACAAACATGATTACAGGTCAAAAATGACCAATCTTTTTGATGACATCAATACCTACAAGGTACTAAAGAGAGATCCCACTAATTCCATCCAGTCGAAATTCAACCACATGATTAATAGACTCTTCGATGGTGGCTGGATCACCAAAGCTGAAAGGAAAAAACTAACAATTTACAACGCAAGGCCTCCCCGAGCATATGGCCTACATAAAGCACATAAGCCGAACATCCCTCTGCGCCCAGTGATCAGCTGTATTGGCTCACCGTCTATACCGCTGGCGAAGTACATAAATTCGATCCTTATCAATGTGATTCCGTCTTTTCCATTTAACGTAGATAACTCAAGGACTGCAATGGAGATCATCACCAACTCCACCCTGCCCGCAGACTACGTTATGGTATCATTTGACGTCACCTCTTTGTTCACAAATGTCTCGAAAGAAGCAGTTATTGCCTCAATGACTAACAATTGGGACCTCATATCTCAACACACTTCCATCCCAAAGAATGTCTTTATGGACATGATACAGGTAATCTCTAACAATAGCTATTTTCAGTACGACGGACTGTTCTATTCTCAACTCGTTGGCTCAGCAATGGGAGATCCATGCAGCCCAATATTTGCCAATTTCGTCATGCATGACCTACTTATGAACTTCCTGGGCACCATCGAGTTCACTTTGCCCTTTCTCATGCTGTATGTCGACGATGTGCTTCTGGCGGTACATCTAACCAAGTACAGACGAGCCTTGAGATCTTGAGCAGTTACGACCCCTTGCTGAAATTTACTCACGAGCTGGAAGTGGATGGAAGAATTCCGTTTTTGAACCTGTTGGTGTGCAGAGATAGGTGTGGATCGATGTATACCGATCTCTACATCAAGCCGTCTTCAACCGACAGGCTCTTGAATTTCAACTCATCACACCCTCTGCAACAGAAGATGGGAGTAATAAACTCACTCAAGATGAGAATTGTTACCTGTGTCAGTCCCAAATTTCGAGGCACAAGACTCATCCAACTCCAAGAACAATTGAGGAAAATTGGTTTCCCACAAAGGTTGGTCCAGTCAGCCCTCTTTGGGAAAAGAAAGGAAAAGATAACTTTGCCACGCGTCCAGGACGATGGTTCTCCCCCGACAATTACACGTTACCATAAATTGACGCACCACCCTAGTTTGTCCAGTAGAATTAAAGATATTTTGAAGGATTTTATAAAAAAGGAAGAGATTTGTCTCGCCTTTTACACCAACTTCAAACTGGATAGATTGCTCTTTTCCAAAGTAAAAGATGCTGTTCCTAACAACGACAGAAGTGGAGTAATTTATAAAATAACCTGTGAATGTGCAAAAACATACGTGGGACAAACCTGCCAATTGCTATCAAAGCGTCTATCCCAATACGTTGGAGACGCTAAGAAGGGCTCCAACAAAACCGGTATTTCCGAGCACCTTAACAAACATAACCATTTCTTCAATGCGGATGATGTCACGGTTTTAGCTGAAGAGCCATATTTTTCCAAAAGAGCCTTTCTAGAAGCGGCCTATATTGCTGAGGAAGTGAACAACGTAAATAAGGTTACGGACTTTGAACCAAGTAATGCGTCATATAAGGCGGTGCTGAGGATTTTCAATAGCAAAACAAAAGGGTCATCGAACCTCTTAGTGAAAGGATAAGTGTAACGTTTGAACCAACGAGATTATTGTTACTATCTAGACGAACTAAGTGACACGGCGCGAAGTTGGAATTAACTCGTAACTTGTGATTGTGTTGTTGTTTGTGTTTTTGACATTTTAATTTGCCGACACGAGGACCAGTGATTTTTTGACTTTTAGGTTTGTTCTAACTTACCTGGTTGGTCCTACTTTTTTATATGTGTTTTTTATCTAGCTGACATTTTGCCACTTTGTATTTTACTACCTGTAGACTCATTATTTCGTGATTTTAACTTGTATTTAGTGCTATGCACAAACCGACTGTGTTGGTTATTATTAGATGTTTCGGCTTTTTTTGTCTAAATGACTGTATGAATTACATTTTTACGGAATTCACATTTACACCTACTCAAAAGGTAAATCACTACACAACATTTCGTAAACCTTATTATTTTTATTGATTATTGTACACAAATATACCTTTATATTGTCCAACTTTGTATGATACAGTTCATTTAATTACAGTCCTGAAGATGGCCAGGAATCTGTGCCGAAACATGTCGATTGAGTGAAAATTGTGTTTTATTTATTCCGTTCTCCTCACACCCAAGAACCTTTACTTCGTTTAGTGTTACATGTTGAATACAATTGTTTGATAAATGTCAATTTAAGGTTATGTACAATCGATTTCCGGCAATCTTCGTTTGTTTACGTGTTCGATAGTATTGGTTTTCGTACGAAGTTAAACGAAAATAAAAATTCAGAATAATTTTATGTAATATAAAATTGCTTATTTATATTAAAATTATGCAAATTCTTATGCATTGATTTATTTTAATTTTTAAAACTAGTGTAAATGTAAAATATATTAAGGGGTTTCGTAGTTTCCATGGTAGTTTCGTACTTGCGTATGACAGCCATGTGACATTCGTTCTTTAAACAATCAATCACAATCAAGGAAGTTTCGTACTTGATTTTTATTTTAAGGTTATGGTTATGAGGTGCAAACTTCATAGTCATAACCTTAAAATAAAAATCTCGTGAACACCGTTTTTACCGACAGTACCGAAATTGTGATTGGTTGTTTAAAGTACGTTTAAACTACCATGGAAACTACGAAACTACGAAGCCCTCGTGAACACCCTTCCTGTCCTTTTTTTATGAGCTCTTAAATGACGCATTAAAGTTTGTTTAAGAGCAAGTTTATAACCACAAATTGCACATTCAAATAAATTTGAACAGTTCAGCGTTAATTGTGTAGTGTCGGTATCTTCTTTAATGTCAATGGAATGATGCAAATCTTCTAAATTAAATTCAAAATCTTCCACCTCTTCTTTTTTAATTTCGTAATTGCTAATTGAATTATATGGAGTTTCCAAAAATTTACCTGTGTTTTCCACGATTTGTGATTCTTCCGAAGGTAGCATTTGAGCTCCAAGTAAATTCGTAACTGGTTCCATTTGGACGATGGAGCACTGTAACTGTACTGGTACTAAATAACTTTTTTTAATCGAAGGCGTTGATTATATTAATTATATGTTATCGACTTAGCAGCTACTCCTATGGTTCTCAAATCACTAGAATAAAATTGTAAAATGGCGTCTTTGATTGGCACTGGATTGTGAAAGACTATAGCGCCATCTAATATTGTAAAGAGAACTAAAAGGAAATTTTATTGCGGACGTATTCTTGTTGCGTTTGGTTGTAAAATTGGTACGAAATCTCAAATTTAAAAGATATCTACCTAGTGTAACGGTTTTAAAATTCGCCGCTGAAATTTTGTTGGTTCGACATTTTTCGAGTTGGAAAATGGTCGAGGGCGCAGCCTTCGCGCGCGGAATTTTAAAATAAAAAACCAGCAATAAATGCACCAACTCAACCGCTCCACATTCTTAGGGGACGTTCATAAATCACGTGAGGTAAAATGGGAAAGGGGGGGGTCCGGCAAAATCTCACCAAGGGGGAGGGGGGGCTCAAAGAAAATCTCACGTCAACTTTTTAATTCAGCGAATATATTATAAAATATTTTATAATATATTATAAAACTAGACACCGAATTTTTAGCCTTTTTATGCCTATATCCTTAATATTGAAGGTAATCTGAAATTTTCTTAAAATTAGCCTATATTCAGCGGTGGATTAACGCTTTACGGCAAAAATTTTGCTTTTGTCCAAGAACGTTAGGTTTAGCCACAATAATATTTTCTCTTTATTATAAATACTTGGACGCCTACTTGTTTGTTTTGATAGGTGAGTGGTGTTAATTTGTAATTGAATATCTTGCGAATCACTTTTAGATTTGTTAATAATAAGCATTTCTTTAGAAAACATGTATGATATCATTTCTCGTAAGTATATAATTATGTTCCAACACAATTTTGCAATGCAAGTGTCTGAATTCTTTTAGATAAAATACACAGCAGATATCATTTTAAGAGTGCGAAATTGTAATTTTAATTATAAATCTTTGAAGTAGTACAAACATTGTATATTGTTAGTTTTTGATCCGCGAATAACGAAATTTTCAACCGCGAATACAAGAAGTGGTAGCATTTTTTAAATCCGCGAATACTGAAAACGCGAATAACGAAACCGTGAATAAGGAGCTTTCACTGTATTTCACGACATGAATTTATATCAAAATTTTTATAAAGCGTATGTTAAGCGGCTTTCCGCTAAGACGAAGCAATCTTGCCAGCAAGAAGTTAATCGTTTGTGGAATGAGGCAAAGCTGAAGTTCATCGATAAGAGTGTTCTTAGTGATCATATAAAAAAAGGAAATAGAAAAACTACAGAATGACACGGTTGTAAGGAAGGCACATACAATGTTGACTCTCATCTGCAAAGTAAATTCTAATATATTTTATAATATACAAAGTGAAAAGAAAATACTAAATAACCACAGTAAAAAATGCTTTTTTGGTTCAAATAAATTTATTTGGAGCAAACAAAAAATTTCATAATACTCGTATATGGCCAGTTAACTTCTATGTTGTAACACTTAATTTTTTTTTTTAAAAAACACTTTCAAATTTTATTAATTTAGTTTCTTTGATTATTTAATTTCCACAATTTATTTAAACTTGCAGAGTTTCTGCTTGACTATAATAACTTAAAAATAACTTATTGAATAACTATTTAACGATATATTATGACTATTTAATGAATACTCGTAGAATACTAACTGAAATCTAACTGACATAGGTTTTATGTGTTCTGCAAAATTTGTTTATTTAGCGAATCTTATAATTCTAGAATGTTCGAGAATCCTATTTGCTAAACCAGCAATGAAATTAAATAATTATAATATTTGCATTTCCTTATTACATCATACTACGGAAAATTACCCGGTTACATAATTCTTTATGAAAATATAACTTGGCCCACTATAAAGTTTTCTTGACCCTAATAAATATTTTTCTTGCGGTTTTTTAGTTGCCTAAAAGAAAAATTTTATTTGATTCCAACTTTTATTTGATTCGAACAATCTTTTATTTGAAATAATGAAAAATTATTTATAATAAAGAAAAATTTGTTTAACGCTAACAAATTTGCAAGATTAATTTTTTTTTAAATAACAAATTCAGTTTGATTGACGGAAATAAATTTATTTAAATCAAAACAAATTTTGTTATAATTTTTCATATAAAATTGCTTATTAAATTGAAACAAAACGTTTTTACCGTGACGAATCAAATAATTAATGATTTATTACTGTCATTTTACGAATTCTGATTTTACAGGGGAAAGGTTCTTCGTCAAATTGTGTTAATGTGGATCAGGCTAGGACCTCTGCGTCATCTTCTACTGAAGAACATCCTTTAACTTCTGCGCCAGCTGATGATGATAATGAAGAAGGTCCTTCATGTAAAAGTTTAAAATTTGTTTCTTGTTACATTTCTACATCAACCTTTAATACAGGGTGACTGATTGGGGTAGCTATGTAACATGTTTTCGTCACAAATATCCCAATGAGTTTTTTATTTTCTGAATTAAATTTTCAATTTTTAGGCTCTAAAAAACGGAAAATACTACTACCCATTCAAATTAGCGATGATGAAAATGAAGTCGGCACCTCTTCAACTGCTCATAAACGACATACTCCGGCCCAAGACGCGCTCAAGGTGAAAATTTCTCAGCTTCGTACGCAACTTGACCTGACAGAGCGTCGCAAAAATTCATTAATTGCTGACGGCACTGAACATAAAATGCTAGTAGAGCTACGACGTCAAATTGATCAGTGTGAAAAAGCTCTTAAAAAGAAGCAAATGCACACGGCTTATTCAAAAAAAGCAAGGATTCTCAGATAATTAAACTGCAAAAATTCTATTCTCAGAATCCGGAAGGAGCAAATTCCTTGATAGGATAGAATATCCTGGCGAAGAAGTACAAGGAGGCCCGACCCCAAATAAGTTGGGACAAAGGGCAGGAAGAAGAAGATTAGATCTACCCTGGACGTCCGCGCTTGGAGGACCAACAGTCAGATCTTCTTAAGACCATCGCAGACATATCTATGTTTGGTGCCTCTGCCGAAGAACGCCGACGGTGTGAACTTGTTCGCACTTGCCACACCTTAACTGACTTACACTCGAAACTGGTAGAACTCGGATTCGGTATATCAAGAAGTGGTACATACATTCGCTTGCTCCCCAAAAAACCTAACACCTCCGAGGCGAAGAGGCACGTTGTAACCGTTCCCGTAAAGCTCAAGCGCCCAGAAGCCGATCATCATAAGGAACACCCAGATCAGCATTTTTGTGTGTCTTCAATAAGGTCTTATTTGGAGACTATTGCTTCAGTTCTCGGTCCAGATAAAGTTATTTATTTATCTTAGTATGATAAAGCGCGTGTCCCCATTGGACTAACAGCAGCAAACAAACAGGCAACATTGCTTATGCACATGGAATACAAAGTTTCTTTGGCGGATCACGACTTCGTGATTGCTTCGCAACATAAATTAATTCCAAGTGTGTACGCTATCTGTGCAATCAAATCTAATGAGATGGGGCGCCCCGAAGCTGTTACTTACAGTGGGCCGACGTACATCGCTATCCGCAGTGCCAAACACTCTTCATCTACGGCTACATCTCACGCTGATGATTTCAATAGGCTTTTATCTTGTGAGGCTTTTAAAGCATCTACGAAGGATAGTCAAGGCAAAGTAAAGCCTGTTATTATTATTTCTTGCGATGGTGGGCCAGATGAAAATCCGCGCTACCCTAAAGTTTATTTGCCCGTTTATTTTGCCGTCTAACGCGATCAGACGATTGTTCAAGTTTAATGTTTGATAACACATCAAATTTCGTACGAATTTGACCTCTATGTTATTTTACAAATTTCACACACAAATTTATGATGATCTTAGATAATGCCACATAATAGAATTTATGGTATTACTCATTTTTCATAGAACAAGTTTTCCAAAAAGATATTTCAATAATAATTTTCACAAATTAACAGGTTATGTGGGGACGGTGCAATAAGTAGCCTCAGCCGAAAAAAATTTTCTTCAGCTACACACTAAAGAACAGGCTTATTTTAGTCTATAGAAAAAATATTTTGCGAGAAATCTCTAAAAACAACCCCAAAATCGACTTTTGAAAAGTACGGGAAATTAGCATCGAATATGCCGCACACCCCAGGAAGACGTGATACAATTCAAAGACGGTCCCATCAAATCGCGTAAAATTTTTTCGCTCCGATTTGAATTTTTCTTTGAAATTCGGATAGGTGAGGGTGTGATTAGTAGATATTAGTAATAAATATAATTTAAAAAAAATGGAAAATAACCCGTATATTGCCGAAAAAGTGAAAAAATTTAATTTTTTTTTCTTCGATTTTTGGGGTGTGCATTCGATAGGGAGGTTTATCCATCGTCAAAACCTACCCTTTCGGGGCGCCGCTCCTCGTTGCACCCCTCCAGGGCGGTTTTCACTCTGGTTACTAGGCTAAACATACGAGAAGCGCCTTCGATCAAGAAAACCGGGATCTAAAAAACCGGGAGCTTAGAGACCCTTGAAATAGCATTAAAAAGTATAGTTGCGGTATGGGGCAGTAAACTATTACGTTTCACCCCCAAAAAATCGCGTTAAAACAAAAAATAATCGATGTTACATGTAGGAGAGACGAGCTGCATCTGCCGGTCCGTAAAACGCTAAGTTTAAGACTAGTTCTTTCTGCGATAATTTACGCAAAATTATCATCAGAATAAAACTGAAGATATAAAAATTCTCTATAAATACATTATTTTCCAGATTTAGCTACCCCATATTCCTGAAAGTGAAAAATATTTATTTAAAAAAAATGTAAATTATTTCAATTTTAAGATTTTCAATAATAATTCTGATTCCCAATAAAATATTCTTACATTTCATCGTCATTATCTGAACTGAATTCTGAAAACTTTTATTCTATAGAGAATTTTCTGCTCTCTAATTTTGGTCGGATGATAATTATCAGTAAAAATGAAATTAAGCGAGTTATTGGCGAAAAACCGCGGTGAAGGAATGAAAATCTCCAATGGGCTAATCCCTCAAATTTTTTTTTCATTAAAATCGAAAATTTAAGTGATTTTAAACCCCTCTTGCGTAAAAAAATTTTTTTTAGCAATTTTAACGATCGTATTGAAGTTCAAAAATTGAAATATTTTTAAATAATTAAAACGCGGTAAATAATGACGTATCATAAGGTAAGCCAATAAGAAGCCAATGCACTCCCACTATTGAAGGTTAATTATTTTTAAATGTTAGTTGGTATACTATAACCTTAAAAGTTTAAATAATAATGTATTTAAATGTAAAGAACGAATTGAAACTATATATTATTGTTTTTATACTTCAAATGGGTAGCAAATTAGAAATTAATTTTGAACAAGCATCATCGGACAATTTACCATCTGTAGATGGTGATATGTTGAACGAGATGGCGTATTATGTATGCATGGTTGCCAACTTATAATAAGTATTTGAATTTACGGATTTTTAACAATTTTTAAACACATCACATGGGTAGACTCAAGGATGTCATTTTCGCATACATATAAACGTGGCATCGTGGTAAATGCAATTTTAATTGCGAATTGTGATTGGACGACCTTATGATACGTCACAGAATGGCGACTTTTCAAACGTATACGTTTAAAGAAGGCACTTTATTTAATTAGTATAGCGTTTTAAAATTATATATTTGTAATTATATATAGTATTTTGCTATGGGCCATCGATTTTTATAGGTAAAAATTATATTTTTGACAACACGGGACAACCCCATTGAGGAGAAGCCGATAAGAGATTTCAGGGAATGTTTAGGGGTATGTTAGATTTTCTGCAAACTAAAAACACTACTGTGTATTTATTTAATTTTTTTTTAACAATTTGTACATATTTTTGTGCAATAAATAGTAAAATATATATTCGGCGGGGGGTGGGGGATATTTTGCGCAAGGTTTCGCCAAGCCGTTGCTACGCAACTAGATTAAATACATTGTCCACCTCGAGAATTGAAATTGCTTAGCCCCCCCCCCCCTAAGTTCCTTCAACGAGTTTATTTTAATAGTTTAATAACATAAGATGAAACTTTGCTATGGGAAGGTTTTTTTGGGAAAAAATATTTAAGCTTTTCCGCAAACAATGTTTGGTCGCGTCATAGCGAATTAGAAGGATGCCTTCAATTTTAAAATTGACTATATAATCTAAGGGGGGGGTTGTTAAATCTGTTAAAGTACACATTTAATAGTTCGTTAAATTTCTAAATACAATATTTTAACTTAAATAGGACCGTACATAAGAGCTGATGATGTGGGGGGGGGGATTTATAAAGTATAAAAGTATAAAAAAATGTCAAGAACCCATTTTCATCTGCTTTTATTATTTCCAATAATTTAGTTTAAAGCAGGAGGGGTTGATGAACTCTAACATTCTTCCCTGAATGCGGCCCTGAACACAATAGAAGAGTTCACTGCCGTTCGTTCACTATTAATAAGAAGATTGTTTAATAAATATTTGTAGGCCCATGAGATCATGCTCCTTAATATTTTAATAAAATCATAAACAATAAATTCCATTTTTTTTAACGAAATGATATTGCATTTCATGGAACAAGTTTTTTTTTTCTGCAGGGAAGGGGGAAACCTTCATAGGCACCACCCCATCAGGGATGGTAGTGTCAGATTCTAACTGACTAAAACCCCCTCCCCGACGACAGCGGGTTTTACCTTCTCGGCATTACTTCCGCTGTCGTCTGCGATCTTCCATGCTGCATCGATGATGCAGGCTCCCGATGACCTCCCGGTTTAGCACGAAAGTTTGTGTCCGGGAGGTCAGGCACTATCACTTGATTCTACTTTTTCAATTGAACCGGACACACCGCTCGCCGCGATTCAACACGTCTCACCGGGTCACCTAGTGGTCCGTGATCGTCAGTATAGGTGAAAGTCCACTCGTCATTAACTTAATAGGCGGAAATTCCGGCGACAAAGTCAAGGCCGAGCCGACGTCATCCATACCGGAGACTCCGAGTCCCCAAGCGACCCTGCAAATAATATTAAATCACAGAGCGCGATGCGACCGGGTCATGTTGATAAACTGTGATCGCTGGCAAAATGCCAGTCCACTCGTCTTTATATTTGACAGCACTATTTTCGCGATCGTCCCCCTCTGGATTAGCACGAGAGTTTGTGTCCACAGAGGGTCTACGCGCTATTGTCGTACCGACACTAACCTACCCCGTCGAACGACCGTCACTACTCGACCCGACCCGACCCGCCGATTAATGACGATATTCTTCGGGAATTCTCTTGGGAACTTCTCGCGCATCTTCTCGCGGGAACTTCTCAAGGGAACTTTAAAAGGCTATCATTGACTTAACTGTAGGGCGAGGACTCGAGCTTCGGCTTGCTCAGCTCGTCCGTCCCCCTCCTTGGTCTTCATCACTTGACTGATGAAGACCGCTACAGCCAGCCATTCGTCTTCGCCGGACAGCATGAAAGCAATCATGTTGTCCGGGCTTAGTGTGTCGCCCATCCGGAGCGAAATCATCACTCTCTCCCTCTCCCATCTTAGGCATCCGAAAAGAGTGTGCTCCGCCGTATCTTCGTCCCCGCAGTAACGACAGGCAGGTGACTCGGTCAGTTTCGGTCGTTAAAGTTTCTTTAACGAGTTTATTTTAATAGTTTAATAACATAAGATGAAACTTTGCTATGGGAAGGTTTTTTTTGGGAAAAAATATTTAAGCTTTTACGCAAACAATGTTGGGTCGCGTCATAGCGAATTAGAAGGATGCCTTCAATTTTAAAATTGACTATATAATCTAGGGGGGGGGGTTGTTAAATCTGTTAAAGTACACATTTAATAGTTCGTTAAATTTCTAAATACAATATTTTAACTTAAATAGGACCGTACATAAGAGCTGATGATGTGGGGGGGGGGGATTTATAAAGTATAAAAGTGTAAAAAAATGTCAAAAACCCATTTTCATCTGCTTTTATTATTTCCAATAATTTAGTTTAAAGCAGGAGGGGTTGATGAACTCTAACATTCTTCCCTGAATGCGGCCCTGAACTCAATAGAAGAGTTCACTGCCGTTCGTTCACTATTAATAAGAAGATTGTTTAATAAATATTTGTAAGCCCATGAGATCATGCTCCTTAATATTTTAATAAAATCATAAACAATAAATTCCATTTTTTTTCAACGAAATGATATTGCATTTCATGGAACAAGTTACATAACCGGAAGCAATGATAAAAGCTCTTGAACGTTGACATAAAATGAAAAAAAAACCGAATAAAAAGTAATTATTTGTGCAAAATTTTAGGTGGATATTTACCTTAATCCGATCCTGCGGTAGTTTATATTTCAATAATTACAAAATCAGGTAATATATAATTATCTTTGACCAATGAAAAAATTCGAATTTTAAAAATTTAAATAGTAAACAAAAAGTGACGACATAGAGGGTGCTATTATTAAAAGCAGAAAACTGTAATCCGGCAGAGTTACGTACACTTGCGTACTTTATCGTTTGTTCGACCCAAGCGTCTGTTGTGTATGCAAAAAATTAGGTTTTTGTTCACGCTTTCCAAATTATCAAATTTTTAGAGAAAATCGAGTGATTGATAATCGAAAACTAATCCATGTAAGTACCAAATCATGTTTTTATCAATTTAGTAGAAGTTGCACGTGTTTATTTGATGAATTTTGATTTTGCCTCGATGCCGCTAAATTGATCGTTAGGGCGACGCTTACAGTTTATAAATTTTCATTCAAGGTCGAAATTTATGAATTAGTAGGACCATTTGTGCAATTAATGCTTTGAAGCAGTGGCGGCTCGTGGGGTTGTACAGTGGTGGTGCCAGAATTTTTTCTTTTAATGAGTTCATAAATTCAAGTCCAACTAAAAGAGATCTTTCCGAATCCAAAGGAACTGTATAATAGTGTATACATTATTTTATGCATTTTCTGGACTTCAATTGCAATTTATAATTATTTCATGCTGTAATTCCAACATAATCCTCTCAAAATAAATATCAGTTTGACGTTTTTTAATAATCAAGTGACATACAGTCGAACTTTAGTCTTCGCGAAAAGGGACTTAATGGCAGTTTAAGTCCCGCAAATGCATCAAGTTAAAAAGACCACACTTCAAGATAAAATATTTATTACATTTTAATATAACATCTATTCTAATATTTAAAAATAAGGAAAAGCACTAATTAAATTACACGATATATAAAATCCATTCTCCGTTCTTTTCTATTTGCAAATAGGTCAATTACTTGTGTATTAAAATTAGCAATGTTATTTAGAAAAGCCTATTCAGCTGATAGCATTCCTAACGCACTAAGTCTTTCTTCCTTCATTGAATTTCTTAAAAAAGTTTTAATTCTTTTTAACATTGAGAAACGTCTTTTTAACATTGAGAATGAAATCATAGAGGTAGCCTCATTATAAAGCTTGACGGGTGTGGGTAGTAGGTTATCAGTCAGGCGCGTTCTTACCGCTATAATTGCAGTTCTATCTAGAAACTGCGTGGCCACAATTGAAGTGGCTCGGTGTTGATAATTTATTTTATGAAATAAAAATTATAGTTTGTTTCACTTTAATTGGAATTAAAAAAAGTCATAGCATCAAATTATGTTGATATAAAAACGTACGAACTATGTGACGAGACATAATAAATATAGAAATAAGATTATCGCGTCAATCAAAACAGCATATTATGCATTGCTAAAGGCTGGCGCCAGATTAAAATAATTAACCTTATCTCTATATATTATGTTTCGTTTATAGTTTGTACGTTTTTATATCAACGTAATTTGATGCTATGACTTTTTTTTATTCCAATTCAAGTGAAACAAACTATACAATATGTATACTTTGTTTAAGCTTTAAAATGAGCAAAATATTTAAGATGAACAATTTTTAAACAAAATTAAATATTTTTTGAAAATTAAAAAAAATATTTAAGGCCGTTTTGCCCAGCTAGTGCCATGGCTCCTTGGCTCATTATTAGAGATGAGATTTTTAGGTCGTATAAATGTTATACCAGAGAGCGTTAAAGGGTTAATTGATACACGGCCCCGTTTTTTCTTTCTTTTTATACAGCATAACTTTCGAACGGGGCCGTGTATCAATTAACCCTTTAACGCTCTCTGGTATAACATTTATACGACCTAAAAATCTCATCTCTACTCATAACGAGCCGCCACTGCTTTGAAGTGATTGCATTTTTGGGTAGAATCGCAGTTAGTATTTTGTAAAACGATGTTGAAGGTATGACCGTTGTTGTGCGGCGACGCTACATAATGGCGTTCTGTTAGTTTGTGCAATTAAAGATTTTTCCGATTTTTGAGCAATCGTAGTTGTTGTTTGTTACATTGTAACTTTTTTTTCAATTTTTGTTTCGATTTCGGCCCCATTGATTCAAGAGTAACTTCTACATAACCTAATTTTTTTTAGTATTAAAAATGTCAAAAAAATTTGAAGAACGCTTATCCGAAAATGTAGACGATCCTGACGTGTATGAAAGCTCAGGTGACGAATGGAACGAGGATAAACCAGGGGTATGTTGTTTACCGTTGCTTCAAAGTTTGTTTTTGTTACATCCTCCCGTTTTTTTTAACAGAAAAAACGAGGTAATAGACGTACTTCCCAACGTTTAAGTAAAAAACCTCGCGTTTCTCATATTGAGTTAAACAGCGACGATGAAGAAAAGAAAAAGAAGAAGTCCAATAATGGTGTGAACGAAGAAAAGAAGGCTGAAAAAACTGCGGAACCTGCAGAAGAAGCCGAGTATGTGGAAGATGAAGAAGAGGATGAGGAGGAGGATGAGGAGGAGGATGAGGAGGAGGATGAGGAGGAGGAAGACGATGATTCTAACGATGGATCCGATTCAAGTAAAAATCCAAGAAAGACTGCACCTGCTGGTGGAAAAATCAGTGGTACTGATTATGTTGTGAGTATTCTCTTTCGTGTTTTCTCGACATGACAGAAATTATCAATTTACTGTTTGTTTAGAACGGAGGTTTCTTAATTCTGAAAAAGGATGTTCAATCTGGTGATGCTTCAAAACCACCATGCCTATGGCGAATTGATGGTAAAGCACTTTTGCAAAAATATGAAGTATTTGAAGAGGAGGGTTTGGTAAAGCATCGGAATACCTCGATCGTAAGTACCAATTTGATTTAGTAACAAAATTTGGAAGGTAACGTTTGGTTCCTTTTAGTATACGGGGTGGTCTCCTCTTGATAAAGATTTATACAATCCTGTAACAGTAAAAGTCCTTCAACACGAAGGGCAAAACATGACTGTCGAATTAAATTGGGAAAAGTTAAAGGATGCGGACAATGAAAGCGAATAAGAAATCTTTCTATGATTATTTTATAAGTAATTAAGTCTTCAATTAATAATTAACCAAGTTTAGTTTCCATTTTTTTAATTGACTTATACACTTTTTAATAAGTAATTTACCTGATTACATTTGTTTTTCGGTTTAAAAAAGAATGCACATTATTTTTCTGTTTCATTTTATAAAATGATTATGTAACGAAGATTTGTGTAGGCACTTGATGTGTTTTTGTTGATGTCGGTTTTCTTTTATAAGTTTTGTATAAATCTACCGTCTTCATTTCTTCATGGCTTTGTTCTTTTTTACGTTTTAAGATTTCTATTAAAATTTAGGTAGTATTTGTCGAAACCGTAAATATAAAAATAAAATTGCTTTGACAATTTAATAACATTTTTTATTCAACTGTTACCTTATTTGTAGTGCATTTGGGAAAATTATTTGAAACTCGAATGGCTTCTATTTGTATTCACACATGTGTCTCTGGAAAACTTTTTTTCGTAGTTTTCTACTATAATTTACATTCAAGCAGTTAAAGAAATGTTCATTTTCTTTGGTTTTGTAACAAAAACATAGCCACTTTTTGGCGGGAAAAATTTCTTTAAATAAAGCAAGGGATTAATCACTGAATATCATCTGTAAGATGCAATAATTTCTTACTGAGATTTTTTTTAAATACGAGAATTAACCCAAAATGAAATTGCGTTTTTTTGTTGTAAGACTAATGTAAAGGTACCCATTTTTTTTTGACAACTTGGACTGGTTTTAAAATCTATTGTGACTCTTATTTTTCAAAGTGTTTATATAACCATTTTATATTTACAACAAAATAATTAATTAAAAACTAAAATTAATTTCTTACAAAATTAACCTTTTTTTGTCGCTGCCGTAAGTTGAGTACCAACTTCTTCTTCGTTTCACGGTTTAGGCTATGTTGCCTGTTCCGGTACCCTTCTTTTTCTCGGCCGACCAACAAAAATTAAAATCACTGTCATCAAAAAAACTATAACATGGACAAGAAAGATGTCCTAAACTGAATTTGTTTGCAACATCACCAGAAAACATTAACTTCAACGAATCGGTTACAATATCTCATGACGAAGCAGACATATTTGTAGTAACATTTGTTAAAGCCCAAATTATTTCAGCAATTCGAGCTTACTTATCACTCTTATCAGAATCCGGCATAGTAAAATGTGAATTTGAATAGGAACCTTTATCATTAAATTACTATGAACTTATTTATGTTAATAAATTATAAAATAAAATCAAAAACAATTTAAAAATATTATATTTCTTGTTTAAAAAAGTTGAAATTTATAATACATCTGAAAATCGGAACACATCGCAGTGTCACAGTAAAACGTCCAACAATTTCCTGCATTATACATATGATGACCATATTATTTTTATGATAAAAAGTACATTTCGGCGAAACAAGGTAAATACCTAAAAAAAAGGTCAACCTTTTTTGGCGTACCTAAAAATACGATGATTACGATTGATGACTTTTTTTTGGGGTTGCACTCAAGGAAACAACCATGAGACATGAGGGTCAGAGGCGGGTGGCACCTCCCAGACGGGTTATACAATTCATTTAAATTGAATTTAAAATTTAAAATGAAAAAATAAGTACATTTGTAAGTACTTGGAGAAATTTTTAAGTACATAGGACATCCTTCTAAAAAAGAGTACCGTGCTACTAAAATAAGTACATATGGTCACCGTAATTATACATGATGAATATTCTATGCAATCATACGACCAGCTCGTTCTTTGCAAAAGTGATCTCAATACCCGATTAATTGCTGCTATAATTCGCCTTAAGTCCTCTTTGTTCATCAAGTAACCCACGCTTGGTAGAAATTCCAGAATTTTCTTCTGTATCGCCTTTTGTATTTGTGTTCGTGCTCCAATAACCATTTATTGCTATTTTCGTTTCAATTCACTTACCATCACTTCACAATTTATCGAAGGTAAGTATTTTAAATTTTATTTAATCTAACCTTACTAATGCTCTGTGCAAATTTTGCAAATTAATCTAATACTTTTCTTTTTTAGTTCTACACACATTTATGGTGGATTTATAATCCAATTAATACATTTCATTTCATTTACTTTATTGGTGTTATTATGTACAAATTACATTTACACACGTCAATAAGAAAAAAAACAACAACTATATGTTAGTAAGATCCACAGGCATTCATAAATTCAGCCGTGGAATAATGGGCATGATTAATTAATTTACAAATTAGAGTTTTTCTAAACTGAGCTGGAGGCAATTCCCTTAGACCCCTTGGAAGGGCATTATAAAATTTGATACCATGGTATTCTGTAGCCTCTCTAGAGCGATAGAGTCGGTGAAAATTCATCACTAAATTATCTTTTTGACGCGTATCGTAGGCATGCGAAGACGTACCATAGGATGATCTATTCATATGTATGTACACTAGTGAACGTAAGATAAATAAGCATGGCACTGTCAATATGTTTAGTCGGGCAAAGTGATCCCTACAGTCATCCCGATAACCCAACCCAGTTATTATTCGGACCACCTTTCTCTGCAGGGCAAACACTTCTCCAGCATGAGCAGAGTGACCCCAAACTAGTATAGCATAGGATAAGTTGCTATGTACTAGACCAAAGTATGCCATTTTTAGCACGGGTGCAGACACAATACTTTTGAGTTGCCTTATCAAGTAGATGGAACTTGATAGTCTGTTACAGAGTTTAGCTATCTGTGGCGCCCAAGTTAGTCCGGAGTCCAACGTAACACCCAGAAACTCCACCGGCTCATTGCTGAGTGTGACACGCCTCAAAGTAAAAACAAGTCTCTGCATTTTGCTTGCATTTAGACTGAGTTTATTTGCTAAAAACCATTGTTTAATATCATCGTAAACTGATGCATTAGTTAGGTTTGAGTCTTCAAGATTTTTGGTTGAGTTCACAGTTGTGGTATCATCCGCAAATAATATAAAGTTTGTCAGCGTGCAGCCAGGAAGATCATTAATGTAAATTAAAAATAATGTAGGACCCAAAACAGAGCCTTGCGGTACCCCGATTGAAATAATTTTACTGGATGATCTGTTATTGTTCCAAAGAACATGCTGGGTTCTACCCTTCAAATATGACCCCAACAGTAATAGCGAGTCATCATCAAAGCCATAAAAACCTAATTTTTCAATCAAAATTCCGTATGATACGCAATCGAAAGCCTTTGTCAAGTCGTAGAAGCGAGTGTCAAGATATTCATTATTTTCGAAAGCCTTTGTTGCCTCACGACATAAACTACTAATTCTAAAACCAAATTGACAGCGATGAAAAAGGTTATTATTTTCGAAATAGTTGTTTATCTGGGTTTTTAGCAGTTTTTCGAATACTTTACTCAATACGGGCAAAATAGATATAGGGCGATAGTTTGCTGGATCAGTTTTCTCATCTTTTTTATAAATTGGTACTACTTTGGCTATTTTGAGCATATCTGGGAATATATGATGTTTTATTAATAACTTTGTATAAGGCGCAAGTATTGTATTAATTATGGATTTAAGAATTTGAGCATTAAGCTGGAGGGTATCAAGGCTTTTACTATTTTTCAGTGAGGCAACCGTATCTCTAACTTCTAGGTAACTCACCTCTCTAAACCGAAAGGTAGATTTAATATCCGCTGTTAAATAGTGAGAGGAATCAACTGTTGCTGAAGGCAGGGCATTCGCAACTGACTGAGCAACGCTGGTAAAATAATCATTAAACACTTCAGGTGTTGGTGTTCCCTGAGAATCAAATTTTTTGTTTTTATTATGGTTTATTAAACGCCAAGCTGCAGCGGAGCAGCTAACCGAATTTTCGATAAAACGATCATTTGCAGCTCTTTTTGCACTAACTAGTTGTTTTTTATAAAATTGTTTGAATCTTGTCAGTATATCTTTGGATATTAACTTTTTTTTATGCATGTCTACTAATAATTTCAATTTTTCTCTTTGTGATTTTAGTTGTTCCGTAAACCACCTTGTTTTATTATTATCGGCCTTGCCATTAGACGGTATTCGCATTTTTTTCGGAAAACAATCAGAGACAGCCGATGCAATCAAATTACAGAACCTTACATACTTGACACTAGTATCGATTCTCTCACTGTCAACGAATGACCAATCTGTTACTTGTAAGTGTCCAGAGAGCAGAGACAAACCAGAATTTGTAATTGGTCTGTATTCAACAACCTCCCCACCCCCTGTATCTACAACAGAAGACTCCTGTTTTACATTTATTAATAGGCTGAGATGATCAGATAACCCATAATCCCTTGTATTCAAGGTCACATCTTCAAGGTTTGTGAAAGCATTGTCCAGGCAAGAAGTGTTCCTGGTATTTTGAAAATTCTTTTGATACAAACCAAAAGACAGAAAAAGATTAACCAACCCCTGGGCCCTACCATCATCAACATTAAAATGAACGTTAAAGTCTCCCATAATGACAATGCCACGCCTAGAAAATCTCAAAAGGAGAGATTCAATTTTACTCAAAAAAAACCTGCATATCACCTGAGGGTGATCTATACAACACAAAAAAATAGACATCCCCGCACGCATATCCACATACCTCGAAATCGAGCTCCACACAATAGCTCAACAAGTTTAACGGTTTCAGATTTTTGCAATCAGATCTAGAGAATATACAGGTACCACCATGTGTCTTAACGGCTCTACAGTACTCAGTAGTCAGATTATACCCGGCCAGGTTCACAGCGTCCAGCTCAGCTTTACGCATCCAATGCTCAACTAAAAACAAATGATTATAATTTTCATGTATTAATATTGATTCAATTTCTAGCAATTTATTGCTCAAACACTGAATATTTATAAAGAAAACACTTAAGTAACTACATTGTTGCTGCGGTCCGTTTGAAAATTTGTGTCACGAGTCTCGTCCTTCGCTTCTTCGACTCTTCTACTCCAAAAGTATCTCGAAAATCTGACATTACTGGGCCAGAAATTTACCTGATGAACTTAGTCCCTCAGTGCAAATTCCGCTCCTACTCGAAAACACTTTGTTTTTCTGCCATATTGAAGTTCTTCCACTTCAAAAACTCGGTCAGCCATATCTGGTTTGTTGTTTAGATAATCCTTTATCATTTCACATGTGACATTATTGGATACTCTTGATAAGAAAATCCATACTTTTTTAGGTGCACCAGTGAAGCCAACCAGGCTTGTTTTATCGTCACCTACGGTAATCGCTCGTTGCTTTCTCTTCTTATGGTTTACCGTTGTGAAACCATCTTCATCCACTATACTGTTTGAGGTTAACAAACGTGAATTTTTGTTTTCTAATTCACAATTGTTTCGCATTTGGTCTTGTGTCGACATCTGTTTATTATTATTTTTGTTCATTCTAGGAATTTGCACTGGATTCAATGCCGTGACATTCCTTTTAATTGAATTATCCATACTGTGTGCTGTTTGATCCTCATCTTGCTTATTTACCTGCATTGTCTGTTGAGCTATGTTTTCCTTCCTATGCAGCTCACTTGTTACTTTTCCATATCCAACTTCCGAATTCTTTTTATTTTTTACTGCTTCCACATATGGTTTATTTACAACAGGCCCGGCTGCATTTGCTAATCCCACTGGTGCGTCGTTATTTAACACATTTGTTAGGTTGATTTTTTCGATCAAGGCCATCTTATCCTCCATTTCCTTCACAAGTTTCTTCATCAATGAATTCTGCTCTCTCAATAAAACATTTTCAGATTTTAGGTATTGGTTCTCCACCTTTTTTCACATTCTTCTTTTACGGAGACGAAATTTACACGTCCGTCCCGTCGTGGCACTGGTGTGAGAAGCCTTGTTTATTTTTCCCGTTTCCAGGGTTTTTGACGATTTTTCATTTTTCATCCCACTTGGATAATTTCGTTATTAACGTAGGTTTTACTGCACCTTTGATAATTCTTATCATTTTTAAAATATCATGAAATTATTTCCACCTTTGATTTCAGCGTTCAAACTTTGCATTCACCGTTGTCGTAACGACTTGCCGCTGATGGTTCACTCGCCGTACATTGGAGCCTCGGATGACTTTTTAGTTGCATTTTATCGTCACACCGATTTACAACAAACCACGTTAACTTTTAGTTTCTTTACCGCACTTACTTAAATTAACCTAATTATACAATTCTAAATTAACTAATCTCTAACATTAAACAAATTTTCTGGAAATGTATTAATTTGTGAAATTGATCATTTTTGTCATATCTTTGGTGAACCTTTCCATTTCTTACCTGTGTTTTAAATTATACGACTTCCTTTGAGTTTTTTAATATACCTTCATAAAACCTTCTCCGTTGTAAAGGAGTTCACATGCAATTATTAATAAATTAAGTGCTTATTTAAACTTAATTCTTTCATTGGCAATTGAAACACCGTATAATTATCCCCAAATTAATTTTTAAATTATTCAGAAAATCTTGTTTTTTGTGAAAAATTTTAAACATTAATTTTTTTTTCTTATTTAACTTTTTCTTCTTGCATCTTTGAATTATTAACTATCTAACCTATTTGAATGAAACTAAACTATCCTATCGTCAGCCGAGAATTAGGATGTTCTATATCCGGTTTGCATAATTTTGCAGGAAACCCGTTTTAATGCAATTTATCAATAATAGTCTTATTACTGATTTGATTTTTATGGAAATAGGCTCATACCAATACCTTGATTATTCTACATATTTTATTTAAAAATCGAGACTCTAGTATTCTATAAACAGGAAAGAGAAGCAATTTAATTTTAATAAAAGTGGATTTAGAACACAAAAGTCACCATTTAAGATCTTTTTGGGATGTAGAACAACATTGTCAGGATATAGAACAAAACAACTTTAAGTAAATTAAATATATTCTGATTGGATATAGAATATTAATACAAAAATATTAACAAAAATTATTTCTTAAAAGCAAAAGTTAGCATTAATTTTTGTTCAGTTTAGTGCATTTTGGATTAAGAACTCCATCCTTCCGATTTCGTAACTTTGCCTTATACTTAGGTTCATTTGATGGCGTATTTTTTGTTGATTGAAGAGTTTTAGTTGGGGTAGATGTTATTTTTTTAGGTTTTTCATTTGCATTTCATGTAGCACAAAAGAGTTACGTCACTAATGTAGGCTTATAGCCCAATATCATACTAAATTTTCGTATGATGGATATAGAACAAAGTGATTTCAGAATTTAGTTTCGTATATTAACGTGTGGTATATACGATATAGAACAACTTTATACCCAAATGTGGGATATACTAGCACTTATTAATTTTCATTTCGGTGGGATGTAGAACAAGATAATACTGAATATTGAGGATATGGGGCAAGTGATCTAATAAATATGAACGGATATAGAACAAGCTAATTTTTTCGAACAAAATGGTGTATTTAACTCATTTTTGCTAAAAAGTGGATATAGAACATCCTAATTCTCAGCTGACGCTATGCTAACTTAACAATATTTTTGTGTGTTTGTTCTTGACCAAAACTTTCTTTTAATGATCTTTTCCCTTTCTTAGCTTTGTCTTTGAGTGACCCTAAACTATTTGGTAATTCAATTCCATTTTGCTTGTTTTATTACTGACAATTGGTTTCATGAATGATTCTTCCATGGTATTCTTTTTATAAACTATTTATGTTTCAATAATTCCCTACGTCTTTTTATAATCCCCATATAATACTTCTTTTTGGACTTCCTTCGTCCTCTTAATTCATCTTTTATCTTATTAACATCTCTTTTTCACCCTCAACATTCTTTGTAATATTGGGCCCCTATTTACTACTACATAATCATCATTTACTTCTGGTACTTCTTTTGAGCTACCACTTCTTAATCTCAACTAATAACTTCATCTCCTTCCTACACTTCAATAATTGCTTCTATGGACCCTCCTTTTTATCTCATAATTGTTTTTCTCTTTTAGAATACCACTTTTGGAACTATTGCCTCTTTAAATTATTTAATTAATTAATCCTATTTTAACTTTCCCTTTTGTCACTCAAGTCATTAAATTTTCTTTTCCCGTATACTTAAATAAATCATCTTTACTTTACATTCTTTATACTGTCTCCCCTTTCTACTATTTTATACCGCGGTCTTTGAAATTTGTTGTTTTTCCTTACTTTTCTTGATTAAGTTTCGCTGTGTTTAAATTTTCTTAGAATTCGTCTTCTTCTTCTTCTTGGTTATCTTCTTCTTCATTGTCCATTAACATCCTTTCATCATTCCAGTGATACATCATGTCTACATGAAACCTACCACGGATGTGATTCGTATCTGGATATCTCAATTGGTATGTGTAGTCGCTCACTTTTGCGTCCACTAAAAATGGTCCTTCGAATGGAAGCTGCAGTTTCTGACATTCATTTCTATCCCTGCGCCCCAATCTTAAACTTCTAGTGATTACCAAATCTTCTAGGTTAAATTGACATTTTTATTAAATTTTGGCATTCATTTTTCTCATGTAAGTATCGCTTCTACGTTTTAACTTTTCTCTAACTTCTTCTATTATTGTATTATATTCTATTGCAGTTTGTTCCAGTAACCACGGTCTCTCTGGATGTCGACCTGTCATTAGAAAACACGGTGTCCTTTCCGTTGCTGTGCTAGGAGTATTATTTATGAATTTTTCAACTGTTGGTAATTTTTCGCTCCATGATCTTTGATCATTGTAGACTAATAGTCAAAGAAATTTTATCGTCTCCTGTACATATCGTTCGCAAATGTTGCCCTGCGGATGTCTGATCGAGCAATAGGTTAACTTGACGCCTCGTTCGTGCCAGTGCTGCCGAAATCTTTCATTGTCAAATTAAGTTGCGTTGTCCGCTAATATTCTTTTGGGTTTAATTACTTCATTGCAGTACTCGTCCAATTTATCGATGGAGATGTTGGTTGTGTACGCCGTCGTTGGATACAACTGAACAAATTTGGTATACGCATCTACGATTACGAGAATATTTCTGTACTCCCCACTGGGTATTAAATTGCCGATGTAGTCGATGGCTACAAGATCCCCTGGATTTTCTAATTTTAAACTTTTCACGACATTCTGATTATGATAATTTTTATACTTTGTAACAGGTTTCTGTTAATTTCATTTGGAAATAAAAATTTTCGTTTTATATTTTTAGGGTTTATTAATTTTTCGATGAACTTTTATTATTTATAATTTATTTATGTATGATTTATTTAACGAGTTTTGTCTAACAAAACCAATTCTTATTTTTTATTAATGTAAATATAAATTAATATCACTTTCTCAAATATTAACACCTACGGGTTATGTAACCCATTGATCACTACGATTTGCACATCTATTTCATCTATAATCAATAGAAATATTTTATGATATCGATATAGTAGGTTACTGACTTTTAACTCGAATACGCATCGACGGTGGAATGCAATGCAATCTCTCTCTCACCAAATCGCTAGCAAACCGTATAGACGTGATATTTTATGCTCTGAGAAGTTTTTAAAGTTTATTGGTTTTCGATCAGTTTTTATCGAACCAAAGTAATTAGTTTTATGACAAACAAAGTACCACGATCGAGTGCAGTGTTATTTTTAGATTCAATAAGATCAGTTTTGATCGATAATCGATTCTTAAGTTCGAAATTTTAATTATCGACGCGCCACATGTGGAAAGCCGCTTCGACTCCATTTCTGAATCCGGACAAACTGCCATTCACAGCAACCATTATATTAAGGTGACCTGTTTTATTATTCGATTCAACCCTAATATTATTGGGCAAACCGGAGAATTGTAAAAATTCCAATAAAGAAGAAGTTCGAAAACTCGCAAATCCATCTGCCCGTTATTACTCGCCAACGAACATATTTCAGCCATTTTGGAACACCAAAGGCATTCGTTCTGTTGACCATCTGCTCCAGCTTTCCAAAATTTGTGTGTGCCGTCAATAAATTATATCCCGAATACAGCTGGGGAACAAAACGCAAACCTGGTGAAATCATTTACGAATTTAATTTTTTTTTTTATAATTCAAATAATAGCTACATTTTTCTTGGGTTTAACAGTATCGTACATGTGTGTTCTTAACTACTTTTTAGGTCAACATTTATCAATCGAAGTCCTGACGACTTTAACAAGGATTGAGGGCGTGCAATCAGATCTGATCCAGCGCAGCAAAGTAATCATTCCAAAGGAAACTGTAAGTAGCTTTAAGAACTACTTACTGTATGAATTGTTTAACCAAACCACTACGCACGTAGCTAACAATTTGTTAACCTGCTTATTTGATCGAAACCTACCATCAGTAGGTGTATTTATTATTTTCCTGCTTTTTAGTAGAAGTAGAGCGACCTTTTTATCGCTAGCAATTTATAAAGCAATAAAATTCATAGACTCACCAGTCACGTGCGAAGGTTCACCTCGCCAAACAACACGACATCAATTTTGCGACATCGATAAATTCGTTGTATTATTTTGTATATTTGTATTTATGTTCAACTGTTATAATTCATTACCAATTTTTATATTTCATTATCAACTATTATTATTCATTCACTCTGTATAAACAAGAAACTGCCTATGTTATTTACGATTAATTTTATATTAATTTCCATTAAAAGTGTGTGTTCAAAGCAAGTATTTTTATTTTATTTTGAGTTGATTTTTGTCTCGATAGAGACGACTAAGGTAATAGTCCGGGAGCCAGCGACATTTTTTTGTGACACATTTGATAAAGAATAATTTCATTATTTTCGTGTCATATTAACGCCTTCTTGACATAAAATCAACTCCTGCCGGCGCACCAGCGGGACAACGCTTATCAGCAGCTTATCAATGTTGTTAAAAAAAACGAGTAAATGACAAACATGATAAAAGCTTAAACTTCACCTATCGTTTAATGACATATCAGTTAGGAAAAAAATCACCTCCTGCTACCTGTATCGTAGAACGATGTATTCCTGCCATGGACCTAATGATGTGAAAAAAAAATTACTTAAATGATAAAAGCTGAATGTGCTGAAGACGGAAATCGATTTGAAAAGGCAATAAAGAGAAATAAAATCTACAGTTTCGCAGATTTACAGAAAAAGAAAATGAAGATCTCAGGAAAAATTGTCGAAGTTCGCATGCAATGTGACTTATTTGGAAGATTACTGGGAATTTCTTTGGAAAACTCGATAGATTTGGCAAAAATATTGAGCTTTCCGCTGACTCCTGTTCCACTGTCATTATGTCACATCGATGGAGCATTGTGCAAGACCGAAAAATCGGCTCTATTGAAGTTACTTGAAAAAAAAAACAGACAGAGAATCACCATCACACGTAGACGTCCAAATTTTCGATGGATTTTTTATTCTGCATCTGATGAGAAACATTCCGCTAACCTTCGGAAATATTTCCTCCAAAATTTTGCAGATTGTAATATTCTTTTGAATATTTACGAGTTTCGCCCTTAGATTGAATTTAATTTAATTACGTACGTACCTATTAACGCCCTCTAGTGTGATTGCTTCGCAATTGCATTAGGTCGATAATTATCATTGTCGATCATTATCACGGTCGGTAATGATGCGGGTCGATAAAGTAGATTGTCAAATAAGTACGCTTGGGTGGTAGTTGTTGACAAGCAAGGTGTGTGTGATTTTTCTAATTTCCCGGAGGTATCCCGCAGCCAGTTTTTTTCCCGTTCCGTTTATTGGTTTGCCGAAACTGTGCTACGTGCTAATTGCATCTTTTGGGTGGGATACTCGTTTGGAATTAGATTCGCTGTAGGTTTATTTGGCGGGGCGTCGTTCGCCATTTGTAAGAAAATCCACCATTGCCCCTGCAAATCCTGTGCCATCCACAAATTCCGCTGGACCATCAAGCGTTGTACAATCGAAACGACCAAGGTATTGTTCAAAGACAACGACGAAACCTGTAGGAACGGACTTTCGATAAAGTCACAAAGTAAGTGCGATTGTTTTTTTATCACATTAACTTATCTGTGTATTTTAAATCGCGTAAGTTGTACGTTCCTGTGTGTACCTTTTTTTATTGGGTAAATTTGAATTATATTACATACTGAGAAGTATTGAGGGTCAGACGCCCCTAGTGAATTTGACATTAACACCGGTGGCGTATCCATCTTGTTTTAACACCAGTGTCGGACCCAACTTGTTTAAAACCCCAGTGGTGTAGCATCGACGATTTGGTGTTAAACACAAGTAGCGTGTTTGTTTTTAGACTACGTTTTTTTATTTTTTATTTTAGTTATTACTGTTTCCTTTGTTATCTTATTTTATTTTGTGTTGTTTTATTTTAGCAATTAAGTTTATTGTGTAAGTGCGTAAGCGTCATAACGCGTGTGCTGGCAGGTTGTTGTTGTCGAGCACAGTAGCCTCTTAGAAATTAATACGCTCATCAATTTTGTCGTCAAAATTATTTTTATGTTTTTGTTTAATAAATGTGCCACGCGATTTAGGCGGGTATTATTTACAAAGCCCTTTCCTTGGGAAGACGTCGTGCCTTATTTAGGTTTTTCAACGCATTGTCCTGGTCCTTTCGATTGGAAATCCGGCGCGACAACGTATCCCGGCGTAAGTACCAGAGCGACCTTCAAGGTAAGTTTTCTTACGTTTTCCCCTTTAATTAGACCTAGGTGGCGCCCTTATTCATACATTTTTTTCACAATCTCGACCCCCCCCCCTCTGCAGTACAGTGTCCGTGGAATATTATACATATTCAATAAACCCACCCCTCCCACTGGCTAGTTGGCAAACTGTTTCTGCGGAGGTTTCCGCCAATTCCCCCCCTTTATTTGGGAATTCGGCCGTTTACGGGGCAATTTGTTGTAGTTTGGGGATTCGTTCCCAACCCCAACGAGTTGTCCGTCACAAGATGTTTACGAGATGTGGAGCAAGAACAGCCATAGTAACGTTCGATGAATATTTTTCACCTTCGATCAAAGATAATGAACACACATTGCGTGGGACGAGCAAAAAACAACGATATCACATCAACGGTGGTGATCAAACGCGTCCTGCAGATTTCTCATCGGAATTAAAAAACATCAACTTCAAAGAGGCCTTAGTGGAGTTTCTGATTGATGACAGGAAAAACCCTGCAATGGCGCCATTCTTCAGAAATAAAACTGTTTATATCAATTATAAAAATTGTTATAAATTCGAAGAAGTTAACGATGCTGTTGTGAGGATTGAAGACGAGAATTACGCATGTCCTGCACATGAAGAAGCCGATACAAAAGTGATGTTCCATGCTTGCAAAGTGGAGCCAAACTCAAATGTTGTCATTCGTTGCTCAGATACCGACATTTTGATAATAGAACTGGGAAACATGCAACATTTGAATGAAAACGTTAAACTTTGGCTAAAAGTTGGTGTTGGCAATTCGGAAAGATTTATTAACGTATCGAAGCTGTACGATACATTGGGGCAACAGTTATGTGAAGCTCTTCCAGGATTTCACGCTTTCACGGGATGTGACTTCAATCCTGCTTACTTCAAAAAGGGCAAGAATCGGCCATTCACCATTTTGCAGAAGTCTCCTGAATTCATAGAAGCCTTCTCGAAATTACCGAATTATCCAGACATCGAAACAAATGCTATTTTCGCAAACAATTGCAAACAATTAATAGACGTTAATGAGGCCCGACTGGCTATTTTTATGAAAGCTTTCAAATGCAACGACATTGAGAAGCAGTTCAAACTGAAAACGAAGAACTACGATGGATCTATTTTGCCACCGTGCAAATCAGAGCTGCGACAACAAATTCTCAGATCCGCTTATATCTCCAGTATATGGTCCAACGCACATTCTCAACATCGTACCTTGCTGTCTCCATGTGATTGTGGATGGCAAGAAATAGAAGAGAAGTTGAAATTGCGATGGTTTCAGGGCGACCAATTACCAACTTTACTCGGCGAAATTGTAATCGCGGATCCTAGTCGAATCAATGCTCCAGGTAATGATATAATATCCCTTTTACCTCACTTTATACAGCATATCATTTCTACATCATTTTGTATTTTTTACAGACTCTAACTTCCAATATGACGATGCCGAGGAAGTAGATGATCCCGAGGAAATGACCAGAAACCAGATAAGCGATAGTGAGGATTCTGACGAAGAAGATTTAGCGTGACTTGATATTTCAATAATGATTCCTGTTTGTCAATTGTTTAAATCAATATTTCCATACTTATAAATATTTTTATATCTATCAATATTTTTATACCTATCAATATTTTTATAATGTTTTTGTAAAATCATTTATCGGAAAAAATGAGAGAAAATAGATGAAAAATATTTTTTTGAGATGTGTTACCTGACAATCCGCAAGCAAGACACCTTTTCGAACAGCTATAATAAGGGTGGTTAGCTCGAGTCGAGAAGGGGGTGGGTGGGCTAGAAGAGCCAAAGGGTCTTGTGACGTGATGTCGCGAGTTGCCAGTCTCTTACCAACGATTGGGCAATCCTCAATCGTGGTTCGGTAAATAGTCAAAATCGGGGGGGGGGGGATAATTTACACAAGGGGTGAAATGGGCGCCACGCGTTCTTAAACGTTCGTTTATTCGAAGGGGATGGGATATCACACCTTCCAAGCTGGTACGCGACAACTTGTTGACTACTCTTGATGATTCTCACCCTGGACAAGTCTCGTCCAATGACCTTACCTTTACAGTAGGCAGACTCTCCTCGGATGAAAATAACTAAATAAAATATACACACAAGAACAATAAAACACAATAGCAAGTAACAAAATAAATATAATAGAAATAATATCAAAAATGGATAGTGACAAAATACGTACAAGACACACTCACATTTACAAATGTCGTAGTACAATGCCAAGTATTTACAACTGACTCGACTCTTTATCAAAGTTATCAGCACGATTCGAAGCTTAGTAGCGTAAAACAATATGAAAGATGGACTACTAATCTCCACTTTAACTAGTACGTGAATGTAACACATAAAAATCTTAAAGTAATCTACTACAAAACTGATGCAAATTGACTTTGAAATTGAATGCAACTAAATGCAAAATTAAATGTACAATTGGATGCAAAAGCATATGCATAATTGAATGCCAAATTCCCATAAAAAGGGGGCGAATACACTCTAACATAAACGTCAATTATAAAAGGTTACGTTAAAATTGGATGAAAGTTAATGCCCTATTGGCGTGACAAGTTAAGTTACTTTCACACACAAATCCTAAAAATAAGCAAGAGAAATACAGGGGTTGCGATCGTCTATCGGAGTTGAGCAAAGGGCTCCTTAAATTTACGCAGTGACCAATGGGTAATACCCATTAAAAGTAAAACTTTTGATAGTTTTTGCTCGGCAAAAACATTACATTGTTGCACTTCTCATAAAAGCTAATGTTAAAATTTCTAGACTTGGGTTTAACACGTGTACCATCTGTACCGATAACAAAATAAAACGTATAAATCAAAGTGTTTTGACAGGTCTGCGTGGGCATATTACCCAGACTTGTAACAAAAATACCTATCCCGAATAAAAGTCTCAAAACGTACTATGCAATCCTTGATAGACACATTGGGATTGATAGGTGTGAAGTTTGAACTTCCTTGAAATGAAGAGCTTTCTGTCGACTGTGAGAATTATCGCAAATGGTAGATTGAGCTACGTCAACGTCAATCTGCTGTGTTATTTACATGAATCCATAATTCACGTGTCGAAGAATTATTTTACCCAATTCGTAATCTCAAATATTCAACATATTACTCGATTGAAAAATATAATTTCGGCTGCTAATTTCTAAACTTGATCTTTTACTAATATTATTCGACCTACAAATATATGCTTTTTTAAAATATTTTGGTGTTAAAATTTTAAAGGCGAGAAATCTTTGGCGGTATAATTGTTATCATATTTTGTCAAAACTTGGGAGGCGCCGAGAGCGTATCCTAAGGTTACACTCCCCTTACGTCAAGAGTTGTTCAACGCAATCAACTCTCAACTGAGACGCGAGCAAGCTCAACCGAAACAAAAAATTGACTTCAAACGAAACACCAACACTGGTTGTATCGAAACAACTATTCCAACTAGTGATTAGACTATAAGTATATGCCGGGAGAAAAAAAGAAAAGAGAGGTGGTTCACCTAACCCTAGGCTTAGTCAATCTGTGCGTCTTAGTGACTCTAAACATGAGAGGGCGGTTCGCGAAATCACGCGATCATTCGCTGGCCGTGGGACCCACAAATGTCTGTGAAGACACCGGACTCCAGATCAAAGTAGACCCGAGCTGAGGTAACACTTCCTTGGCGTACTCATATTTACAAAGCCTTCTCTTAAATGTTCAGTCGATGGGGACTGTCTGCCTTTTTCAGTATAGTTGAAAAAACAGAGAAAAAAAAGACTTTTGTTTAGCTTGATCAAATTTACAAAGCCGTTTAGTGAATGTTCAGTAGATGGGGACTGTCTGTTTTATCAATTATCGTTGGAGAAACAGAGGAAAAAACTTGCGCTTAGCTTGATCAAATTTACAAAGCCGTTTGATAATCACTAACCTTCATCATGACTTCGATCCGGACGAGATGATCGAGAGAGAGAGAAGAGATAATGATGGGGGAGGGGGGATATGAAATAAGAGTGGAGGTGGGGGGGTATGAAATAAGAGTGGGGATGGGTTAACGACCTAGAAGGGACCGTCGAGGGACCAAATCCTCGAGCTGTCCGGGTCTAACCTGGATCTGAACGAATAACCGGGGGGGGGGGGGGTTTCGTTTACAACAAAAAAAATGAGGGGGAATGACAACCTATAAGGGACAGTCGGGGGACCAAATCCTCGATCCGTCCGGGTTGAACACGGATATAAACGAGAAAAATAGTGGGGCATAGGTCGCAATACGAAACGAGATGGAATAACAACCTACAAGGGACAGTCGGGGGAGCAAATCCTCGATCCGTCCGGGTTGAACACGGATATAACCACGAGAGCGTGAAGAACGAGAAAAAAAAAGGTGGGGCAGGAATGCCACGCCCGTCAAGTTGACCGAAGGGGCTGAGTCTCCGAACCAACAAGACGTGAGTGAGAGGTGGTCGCGATGAACGCGATTCGAAATTCGCTGAAGGCGAAATGGGGTGACATGGGGTCCAGTTCGGTAAAACGACATCGGGATGGTACCGAACCGACACTCATATCAAAACTGGTGGTGGATTGGAAGTCGAAACCAACTTTGGATGTGTCTAGCGACACCTGACGTGACGAAAGAATTCGCTTACACCCGAAGGTGTTCGGTTGCCTTCGTCAGTATAGCCGGAGGGACTCAATCTCCGAACTAAACCAACGAGACCTGAGGTTAACTAGACCTTAAGGACAAGTTATTTAACTCGTATCAACAAAACTACAATATGAAATAATTCCAAAAAAATTTGATGCTGTACTAGGGTTGGGGTTGTCTGACTGGTGTGTCAATTTGATTGTATGAAGATTGCCCAAGATGGGGACATCATATTTGTGGAACGCATCCACTAGAGTACAATGTCACAAAAGTGTAAGGAATGTAACACAGGGGGGGCGGTAAGTTAAGTTATGCCCAAGATGGGGACATAATATTCGTGGAATGGGACCATAAGTCCAGAAACTAAGGAAGTTGTCAAAGAATTCTTCCAAGGTAAGTAATTTGAATTGATCAAATCGAAATTCGTCATCGTTCGTCTCTAATGAAAATCAAAAGAAATATCGCGAACTATTCTGAATCAAATCAGGGGGAAGGTTAATGGTGTACCTTTCATTTTAGATACTCCTACTTCGATACTTTGTGTCATATTATACACATGAAAAGAAAATACTAACGACACGTATAAATGATAGAACTATAGGTTCTCAATAAGGGGGGGGACTTGTCGTCAAGACAATAGAACTAAAAGTTCTAAATAAGTACGGGGGCGGTACAGTAAGTAACTTTTCGTCGTATATGGACGAGGCGTAAAGAAGGTAAAAAAAAGGCTCGAAGTTTAACGTCTTTCGCGGACAGCGTAAGAACGATGGAGTTGAAATCGTTCAATAAAAAATAAAGTTTCGAAGTTTAACGTCTTTCGCGCACAACGTAAAAAAAACGATCCTATAAAGAAAATAATGAAAGAATCTAGGATCCTTTCGGGTTCATGGTCAAGGGGTGGTACACACCAGACCTAAACTCGATAAAATGAAAAACCGAAATAGACGTCAAGGTAATATTCCCTTAACTGCAATAAGAAAAGAAACTACTTAATAAACTAGGGGGGGGGGGGTTAATTCATTCGGAACGATACTCATCTACACACGGCGCGACCGTAACATTCAACAAAAAAAAAATTCGCTCTCACATTCACACGGGATTTGTCACTGCTGACAAAAAAAAATTCATAATCTACAACCGAGATTTCATTCAGGACTTAATTTTAAATCCTTGGCGTGCCAAACGCCAGGTTTGACTCCTGAAGCGTCTGATAATTCAAACGTGGTGTTCGAAATTTCCTTATGTATTACAAAAGATCCGATAAATTTTGGTGCTAATTTAGCATTGAAATGCTTCGATGCATCGGATAAAACATAATTGCGTCTATATACGGTGTCACCGATGTCGAAATTCGACGGACGTCGTCTTAAATCATAAACAATTTTTGATTTATCGTACGCGCGTTCTAATCTTTTAATAATATCATCGTAAACATCACCTAGTGCTGCTGCACGGTGTTTCAATTCGTCACGGTCGGCAAAATTTATATTTTCCAACGTATTTGGATCAGCTGTTTCAATTGCAGGTTGTACTAGGTCAGTACAACCAAGTTCATTAACTTTAGTCTGAAAATGTAGGTCAATGACTTCATCTAATCTCTTACGTTCTTCAACCGATAAGCAAAAAATAGTTTGCAAGGGTGTTGTCTTATCTGTAGTTACAGATGCACATTGGGGTTTCCCGAAATACCATGATTTGTTTTTCAAATCAGGGACGAAACCGATAGATTCCCAAAAATCTACACCTAAAATAAGAGCATGCGAGAATTTTGGTACAATAATAACTGAAATATGAGCTACACGGTGTTGTAATCTGATGGGTAATTGAGCTATCCCGATACTGTTTACAACTTTACCGTTCGCTACTGTACATTTTGGTTGTAATTTTGAATCTAATTGGATTTTTACACCAGCAGAGTGCAAAATATCCCAACCATCTTCACCTAAAATGGTGTGAGTGGCTCCTGAATCTAACAGAGCTAAAATGTCACATCCGAGAACATTTACTTTTACATGTGGACGTGTATCTTGAGTAGAATTTTCCAACACGTAGTCTAAGATAGTTTTAATTTTACTTTTACGTTTATCGAAAAGGTTATGAAATCGAGTCGAATTTACAAAAGTGCGGGAGTTCACAGGATGACTCTTCTCTAGTGACTCCCGGAGAAGTTTTCCGACTTCTCTCTACTCTGACCGGGATTGCAATGTGGGCATGTCTTAGTGGTTTCGTCTTTACGACCACAACGATAACAATAAATGCGTTTCTGCGGAACAGTACAACGTGATGCTAAATGACCTGCACCGTTGCAATTCCAACAGGAACTGCTAGTTGAGGTTTTACTAAAAACTTCGACTGCGCTATTTTGATTATGAACATCTGGTTTGTTTTTAGACCGTTTATCAATATGTGTCTTTCTAAAAAACGTCGACTCGGTACGTGGTTCTCTACTATTTACTTTTGTCGGCACACTTGCGTAGGTGTACGCGACATCTGGTTCCAAATCATTTTTTCGTCGCGACGGCGGTGCATAATTTGAAATGGTTAACCGGCGTGCTTCGAGAATGCGTCCTAATTCAATTAATTTATCGAAAGATGAAATTTCGGTAAATCCTAACTGAGCAATATAAAATGGGTTTAAATTACGTAACGCGATACTTAATTGTTTATCTTCCGATAACGGGATGACTAAGCGAGCAAACATCGTTTTCAGCATACTCAAATTTTCCTCGCTACCTTGAGTTCTACGATTAATTTCTTCAAAATCTGACGTCATAGTCAGCTGGTCGAAATTGTGCGTTTAACAAAACTACTAACTCTGGCCAGGTGGATGCCTTATTTCTATTTGCACGAAACCACAACAACGCCTTTCCCTCAAACAAATCGATAGCCTCTTCAAAGAGCTGAATTAAACTAACACGTCTAGCAACAACTAATTCGTCTACTCTTTCTAAAAATGCGGTAATCGAGAGAGTCTTTACTTCACCGGAAAATTTTAATCGCCACTTGACAACAGGTGTGGACTTTGTAAAATATTTATTTTGACATACTTCACACTAATTGACATTGAACTTGCCGCTTCGGCTACATCATGATTGACTGGAGATTCTCGTACGATCTCGGCCACAATATTTGACAATGAATCTCTCTCTGTACGAGAGTTTGCTAGAAACAACCGATACATGGATCTACATTCCTCTAACCCGTCTAAAATCGCACGTTTAGCATCTTTATCTTTCGCTAAAAAAGGTTTTGACCTCGATAATCTGTTAAAATAATGTGCCAATTTGGTTTCCACATCTATTTCTAAATTCGGTTTTTGGTCGCGTGAAACTTCTAATCGACCTAATAATTTGTTAATTATTATGATGCCGGCTTTTAACGCTACTTGATCTTCAGCAAAGGTAAACGGATACCATAATAAGTGATAACTTTCACCCTCTTCCTCTTTATTAACGGCTGTATCTAACTCGTCGCGCAATTCTTTAACTGAGCCGTGACAAGGTAAGCCTCTAATCTTTAATTCGTATTGGACTTCGTCCTTTCGTAACTTGTCCGGTACGATCCTGAACGCCATTGTAATTGAAATGAATTAATTTAATTGAATACAAAAAAAAATGTAATTCGCGGAACACGACTCTTCCTTTGTTCTTTAAACAATTGATGGTAAACGAAAACAAAATATTTGATTTAAAATCACGATAAAATTTGCATTCACTTCTAAGTGGGGGGGGGCGTCACGGATTCTCGTTACTCCACTCATGCGCGTCACTGATACTTTAAAATCAAAATTTAATTCAAAATTTCTGAATTTTCCAAAATCGAAAGCACTGGGCCGGAAAGGCTTTAATCGAGGCCCCAGCACGTTGCGGCGCCACTTTATAACTGTTACCTGACAATCCGCAAGCAAGACACCTTTTCGAACAGCTATAATAAGGGTGGTTAGCTCGAGTCGAGAAGGGGGTGGGTGGGCTAGAAGAGCCAAAGGGTCTTGTGACGTGGTGTCGCGAGTTGCCAGTCTCTTACCAACGATTGGGCAATCCTCAATCATGGTTTGGTAAATAGTCAAAATCGGGGGGGGATAATTTACACAAGGGGTGAAATGGACGCCACGCGTTCTTAAACGTTCGTTTATTCGAAGGGGATGGGATATCACACCTTCCAAGCTGGTACGCGACAACTTGTTGACTACTCTTGATGATTCTCACCCTGGACAAGTCTCGTCCAATGACCTTACCTTTACAGTAATATTTTGGCGAGAAAAAAGGTTCACAACGAAAGGAAAATTTAATATGTCCAACGTGTATTCGTCGGCAATCGACGAGCGTGATTGTTAAAAATCCATCCACAACATAACGGTCCTTTCGAAGAGCTCAAATCGAAAAATATGTTACATTTTTTGAAGAAATTTTACAATTTCAAATTTTTTTTTCTTTCAATCGATAAAGTGAGCAAATCTAAAGCGAAATGTAGAATAACAATTTTTTCTAAAACCCTTCCCTTGCCTTCAAAATTATATTATATTACTATACTTACCTGCTTTCAGATGACATTTCACTCGCGTGTATCATGGACATGGTTGCTTATATGAAAAAATGTCTATCTTAGTAATTTCTCTAAAATTTCTTCAGCTTATTTTTTTATCTGATGTATTTTTTACCTAAATCCTATAGAAATTGAGATATTCACAAAAATTAATTTTGGAACTGAAATTTCAGCCGTTTTCAGGCCCTGAAAAGTTTAGCGGACACCCAATCTTTGGGGACTTTTGAGAAACTATTTAGAACACCCTATTAAAGCCAAAAACACACTAAAACGTTTTGTATGAATTATTCCGTAGTTTGCTTGATTTTTTGACTATAAGCAGTGGACTATTAGGTATTAGGTTTTAAAGGTTTTTGAGCACTTACATGTAGTATGTAGCAACTCGTTCCATTCTTGTGGTTCTTCTCTTAATCTACTGCCTATAGGTGCCCCAGCGATGCTTGTCCAGTGGAACCCAGGTCTTCCTAATTCTAGTTTGTATCCTCGATGGATTGGTTGTTGATCGATGATTGCGAGCTGTAGCGATTCTTGTCTACCCACTTCACAAACTTCAATCACGTGTTTTTGTTGCCGTTCCATGTTTTTTAGGTTTTCGTCAAATAAACTGTTAAAACAGACCGAATTTTTCTCGATGAACTATTCGTTTTGACAATCCTACCGACTGCGCCAATTTCGTTCAGCAATTAATAAATCAACTTTTTAAAAAAACATTAATTTATTTCAAAAGCACGGAGCAATTACACAAGTTACAGGAATGAATTTATGCAATGAACTGGTTTAACTTATTCTATATTAAAATTAGAAAGTTACTTGTGATAACATGTGAAAGCTTATTCTTGATTGATAACAAAGAGATAAGAAGATTGTGCTTGCACAGAGGTTCATTACTCGGACTTTATCTACCACGTAACTTGCTTAACGCTAACCTTTGGTTGCGCGTAGGAATCGTCAACGAGTAACTTCGACTTATTAATACGCTGATGGAAAAGCAGTACTTATATAAATTTGGTGGCATTTGTTTAATCCAGATCTTTTCATAAGAAATAATAATTATGTACAAGATGGAAAAATTAATAAAGGGTCTTTCGACAAAAATTGTTAAATAAAAATGTAAAATTCAAAAATAAATTTGATCAAGGTGTAGTTGATCTAGAATCGACGTCCAGGGACGGAGTGGTAACATTTGACATGTTACAATCTGCCTGACAGGGAATGCCAGCACCCCCAACTCAAAATATTGAAATCGGACTTGGTGGAATCGATTGTACTTCGATTGTATCGGTTTGTACCGCAAAAATTTTCGTTTGTACCATCAAGACAAAAAAGTTACAGCACTTTCAAAGTGGGGGTGCCAGGGAAATGCCAGCACCCCCACCTCAAAATATTCAAATCGGACTTGGTGGGATCGTTTGTACTTCGTTTGTATCGGTTTGTACCGCAAAAATTTTCGTTTGTATCAAAAAGACAAAGATGAAAATCTGAAAGCAAGCCAAATAGAAAAGTTCTAGACCAACGCGCATACGCCGTTTTTACAGGGGTGGCTTGAGTACATAATAAAAAAACTTATTTCCCCCCCCCTCTATTAAGGAAAATAATGATGGATATTAATATTATTATTATAATAAATAATAATGTGCAATCTATATTAAAGAAAAGTTTTCACGAAGTTATGAGTATTTCCAATTTTAGAGAACTCCGAGCAAGTTACGCTTGGTTACATTTCATTCGGCAGAAAAAATGAACAAGAGTTATTTTAAGTAAATAATTTTATTATATTAATGTAAAAGAAAACAAACTAAATAATTAAAAAATGTACAATAAATTATTAATATATTAAGTAGAATAAATCAAAAATTTAAAAAATAAATAAAAAAAAGATTCGGCGCGAGTCCGATTCGGCATCCGATTATATTAAATTAGCTATTAAACCAGATCATAAGGCTTCTTGCTATACTTTGTATAGAAGCCTAAAATGCAAACTTATCACTTGATAAGTTATTGACACTAGGTAGCGATGGTCCAAACGTCAACAAAAAAGTTTTTAGGGTACCTAATAGCGAATTAAATCAATCTTTGATTGATTGCGGAACATGTAATTTGCACACTGTTCACAATTCTTTTAAGCATGGTTTAGATGCTTTTGGCAGTGACGTGTCAAATCTTTTGCTAACAATTTTTTATTTTTTTGATGGTTGGCCACTTCGAAAACACGATTTTCAAGATTTGCAAGATAAAAACAAACTTCCACGTCATCAGTTTTTAAAGTATGTGCCAAGCAGGTGGCTTTCTATTGAACCCTGCATCTCTAGAGTTTTAGAACAATGGAATGCTATATGTGAGTATTTTCTAGACTACATTCCCAAAAAGCAATCCCAATTGCAAAAGGCCAATCATTATAATAAGCAAATAGTATCTCTATTAAAGCAAAATGACTTTAAAGCTCAGTGTACTTTTCTTCAACACAGTGCTTCATTATTTATAAAATTTTCATTACTCTTTCAAAAGAATGAGCCAACGCTTCATGTATTGTAAGATGAGCTAAAGTCTCTTTCCTTGTCAGTACTTTCAAGAATTTTAACAGAGGAAGCTATTTCAAAATACGATTCAAATAAGATCGAAGTGGAGGAATTATTTAACATTGAAAATTTATTAGCTCACAGTAATATTTCGTGTGGAGAGGCTACTAAAACTATAATTCTTTTTATACAGAACGAAAGAGAACGTTTGGAATTTTTGAACAATGTGCGAAAGCATTATATTGCCGCTATGCAACATTTTTTTAAATCTTCTGCTTTTAAACCCAATTGCATTTTAAAATATTTTCGTGTCTTTAATCCCGCTAATATTAAGAATGATGAAAGCCTTTTTGATGTCATGAAGATTTCCAAGAAATTGTCTAAATTTATTAATGCAGATCAATTAATTGACGAATTTAAAATGTTACAATTACTAGAAACAATCGATACTACTAATAGTTATGTAACCAGAATTGATACATTTTGGAGCAAAAAATTTTCAATATTCAGAACTCCAATAACTAAAAAAATATGGTGAAATTTCAAGACTTGACACCTGCATTACCCAGAGAGAGTCTTAGACTGAGCTACAAGAAACGGACAAATGTGTGAACTCTCTGTTTAATTTTAGCACGCTAATTAACCAAAATTTCTTTTAAATATTTTTCATCCAATCTGGATGTGGCGCCCAACAAAATTAAGACGTGTCTGAAATTTAAATAAGGGAGGTCATAGCAGTATGATCAGATAAATTTTCTTATATATAGGTTATCGCCCTTTGAGTATAAAAGTAACAATTACGGTAATTTATCTCGTGTTAGTACAAGCATATTATTATCAAAATGGCATATTGTGGCATATATTATTATCAAAAAACGATAGCATTATTTGTGCTAAAATTACAGATTCCACAATAGACCTAGATTTATTTCAAATAATTAAACAAAATATGAGAAAAAGTAGTAATTAAACAAAACTCACCAATAGCGATTATCACCTTTATTTTCGTCAGAATTTCAATTACAGCAGATTATAGTCACTAATACTTTTGTTGTCTTCTTGCGTCTTGGGCCATTGGGATATAGTGCCTTATTACATTAAGTACAGGTAATAGCCTTATTAAGTTGGTAGCAGTAATCCTGTTAATCTCATTAAGAGTGTTCAACAAATGTGTTAATACCTGCCGTGCAGGGACGGCTCCATATTTACTTAGATTTATTTTCATTCGCAAACTGTCGATAAATTCCGCTGTAGACATTACTGTACTTTTTTCTGAGATTGACATTGGATAGAGATATATGGCGACAGATAGAGGAGGCGTTCGTCCAAAGATAGAACTTTTAGCGCTGGCACATGATGATAATGAATAATGTTCATCAAATTGCAGATTTCAGCAGCTCCCTCGCACGATTCTCGAGGTTAACCTCATCGAATAACCTCAATAACGTATGAGGTTATTCGTCTTTGAAGATGAATAACAGAATAGCCGTAATGCGCATTATGCATTATGAAAATCTATATATATAAAAATGAATTGCCAAATATGTATGCATCATCATCACGTGAGAACGGCTCGACGAATTTGGCTGATTTTTTGGTGAGTTGTTGCCTATATCTTCGACAAGGTTTGTGTGAAAAAAAATTGGAAAAGTTGCCCGGGAAGTTGAAAAATTCGGGAAAAAACTGAAAGTGCGTTTAATGTCGTCAACAGGTGGCGCCGCCATATTAAAAATGAATTGCCATCTATATATATAAAAATGAATTGCCAAATATGTATGCATCATCATCACGTGAGAACGGTTCGACGAATTTGGCTGATTTTTTGGTGAGTTGTTGCCTATATCTTCGACAAGGTTTGTGTGAAAAAAAATTGGAAAAGTTGCCCGGAAAGTTGAAAAATTCGGGAAAAAACTGAAAGTGCGTTTAATGTCGTCAACAGGTGGCGCCGCCATATTAAAAATGAATTGCCAATCTATATATATAAAAATGAATTGCCAAATATGTATGCATCATCATCACGTGAGAACGGCTCGACGAATTTGGCTGATTTTTTGGTGAGTTGTTGCATATATCTTCGACAAGGTTTGTGTGAAAAAAAAATTGGAAAAGTTGCCCGGGAAGTTGAAAAATTCGGGAAAAAACTGAAAGTGCGTTTAATGTCGTCAACAGGTGGCGCCGCCATATTAAAAATGAATTGCCAATCTATCTATATATATAAAAATGAATTGCCAAATATGTATGCATCATCATCACGTGAGAACGGCTCGACGAATTTGGCTGATTTTTTGGTGAGTTGTTGCCTATATCTTCGACAAGATTTGTGTGAAAAAAAATTTGAAAAGTTGCCCGGGAATTTGAAAAATTCGGGAAAAAACTGAAAGTGCGTTTAATGTCGTCAATAGGTGGCGCCGCCATATTAAAAATGAATTGCCAAATATGTATGCATCATCATCACGTGAGAACGGCACGACGAATTTGGTTGATTTTTTGTTGAGTTGTTGCCGACAAAGTACCTGTACCCTCTATCTATATATATAAAAATGAATTGCCAAATATATACTATGCATCATCATTTTTGTATTTTGTGTCAACTCTGTATTAGGAAGATCATCTGTAAAGATAACGATATTGTTGCGATTGGTAATGCCGATGATCCTAAGTTTAGTATATAAGCGGAAGAGTATACGAAGAGTTGAAGAGAAGTAGTAAAAGTAGTAGTAGTAGTCAACAGGTGGCGCCGCCTTAACCTGTAATTAATTAAGTTTCCATCAGTAGAGTATATAGAAAACCCGATCCGGAAATATTGGCAATTTAAGGTTTATTTCTTTGGAAAAAATGCCAGCCCAAAAACCTAATTTTTGGGCCCATTTATGAATAGGAAATTTTTCAAAGCCGGGTGGGATCTGCCGTGCTATCCCCTTTATAATGCTTGCACACTCCGCATTCGCTAGATGGTGCTCTTAATGTATCATATAACCCTATATGAACTGAAATTTATTTTGGAGTTGACGTTGGTTGACATGAAATTCCGACTTAATTTTTTTCTAATTGTTTTTCAAACCATCGTTTGAATTAGATCCAGAGGTACCCTTGCAAGCAACTTCAGTAAATACATCCGAAACTGTCAGGATTCGATATTACTACTTTTAATGTAAATTTTTTGTTGTTTTCATAATTTGTTTAATAATTTCGAATAATTTATATTTGGATAAACAATTCTTTGAGTGGCATAAAAATTAATTTCGGGCAGGACAACGTCTGCCGGGTCAGCTAGTTTTAAATCAAATTAGTGATTGATTCTTTTTTTAACCAATAGCCAATGAAATTACAGAACGTTTTCTGGATAAGGATTACCAACCTTATATTTTAAAAAGAAGAAAATGTTGAAGAATACGGTCATCCGAGTTCCAACTTGTTAATTTAATAAATCGATGTTTTCCAATTTGGATTTTTAATTTATATTGTAGATCTCTGCTTGGGCTTATGTAGGCTTTTTAATGTTGGTTATCAGATTATCCGATTACCGAGAACGTTGCATAAAATCCCTTTTCATCGGTATTATTACCAATAAGAAAGACAATATTAGTTTTCTACCTCCAACATTAAAGAATGTGAATGCAATTGGTCACCACGACTGTTACTATTGGCGTAACAGCTCTGGAGAATGGGAACGTTATGACGACCTACAATATCGGTCCAAGATAAGCGAGACAATCAATAGTAGCAACTAATTGTCAATTTTTGATTTATACTACTTAATATATTAATAATTGTACATTTTATTAATTATTTAGTTTGTTTTCTTATATATTAACATAATAAAATTATTTCTTAAAATAACTCTTATTCATCTTTTCTGCCGAATGAAATTCATCTCAGAATTCATTTGAATGACGAGCGTAACTTGCTCGGAGTTTTCTAAAATTTGAAATACTCATAACTTCGTAAAAACTTTTCTTCAATATAGATTGTACATTTTATTTATTATAATAATAATATTAATGTTTAAATTGAATTTAGCGCAGTTCATAATCCTGCTTTGATAATATAATAAATTTTTGCAATCACAAACGCGTGAGCGGCAGACATATGTTTCAAGCTTTTTTGCTATCATCAGTACCGCATACACATGGAAAAACACTACACTTGTAACTGCAAAATGACACTACGGCAAATCGTTCATTCAGGTAAACAGAAGCACAATTTGCCCACTGCAAAACCGTCTGAACTAAAGCCTACGTGTTCAACAACCAATAGGTAATTAATGTTTAAATTGAATTTAGCGCAGTTCATAATCCTGCTTTGATAATATAATAAATTTTTGCAATCACAAACGCGTGAGCGGCAGACATATGTTTCAAGCTTTTTTGCTATCATCAGTACCGCATACACATGGAAAAACACTACACTTGTAACTGCAAAATGACACTACGGCAAATCGTTCATTCAGGTAAACAGAAGCACAATTTGCCCACTGCAAAACCGTCTGAACTAAAGCCTACGTGTTCAACAACCAATAGGTAATTAATGTTTAAATTGAATTTAGCGCAGTTCATAATCCTGCTTTGATAATATAATAAATTTTTGCAATCACAAACGCGTGAGCGGCAGACATATGTTTCAAGCTTTTTTGCTATCATCAGTACCGCATACACATGGAAAAACACTACACTTGTAACTGCAAAATGACACTACGGCAAATCGTTCATTCAGGTAAACAGAAGCACAATTTGCCCACTGCAAAACCGTCTGAACTAAAGCCTACGTGTTCAACAACCAATAGGTAATTAATGTTTAAATTGAATTTAGCGCAGTTCATAATCCTGCTTTGATAATATAATAAATTTTTGCAATCACAAACGCGTGAGCGGCAGACATATGTTTCAAGCTTTTTTGCTATCATCAGTACCGCATACACATGGAAAAACACTACACTTGTAACTGCAAAATGACACTACGGCAAATCGTTCATTCAGGTAAACAGAAGCACAATTTGCCCACTGCAAAACCGTCTGAACTAAAGCCTACGTGTTCAACAACCAATAGGTAATTAATGTTTAAATTGAATTTAGCGCAGTTCATAATCCTGCTTTGATAATATAATAAATTTTTGCAATCACAAACGCGTGAGCGGCAGACATATGTTTCAAGCTTTTTTGCTATCATCAGTACCGCATACACATGGAAAAACACTACACTTGTAACTGCAAAATGACACTACGGCAAATCGTTCATTCAGGTAAACAGAAGCACAATTTGCCCACTGCAAAACCGTCTGAACTAAAGCCTACGTGTTCAACAACCAATAGGTAATTAATGTTTAAATTGAATTTAGCGCAGTTCATAATCCTGCTTTGATAATATAATAAATTTTTGCAATCACAAACGCGTGAGCGGCAGACATATGTTTCAAGCTTTTTTGCTATCATCAGTACCGCATACTGTTTACCTGAATGAACGATTTGCCGTAGTGTCATTTTGCAGTTACAAGTGTAGTGTTTTTCCATGTGTATGCGGTACTGATGATAGCAAAAAAGCTTGAAACATATGTCTGCCGCTCACGCGTTTGTGATTGCAAAAATTTATTATATTATCAAAGCAGGATTATGAACTGCGCTAAATTCAATTTAAACATTAATTACCTATTGGTTGTTGAACACGTAGGCTTTAGTTCAGACGGTTTTGCAGTGGGCAAATTGTGCTTCTGTTTACCTGAATGAACGATTTGCCGTAGTGTCATTTTGCAGTTACAAGTGTAGTGTTTTTCCATGTGTATGCGGTACTGATGATAGCAAAAAAGCTTGAAACATATGTCTGCCGCTCACGCGTTTGTGATTGCAAAAATTTATTATATTATCAAAGCAGGATTATGAACTGCGCTAAATTCAATTTAAACATTAATTACCTATTGGTTGTTGAACACGTAGGCTTTAGTTCAGACGGTTTTGCAGTGGGCAAATTGTGCTTCTGTTTACCTGAATGAACGATTTGCCGTAGTGTCATTTTGCAGTTACAAGTGTAGTGTTTTTCCATGTGTATGCGGTACTGATGATAGCAAAAAAGCTTGAAACATATGTCTGCCGCTCACGCGTTTGTGATTGCAAAAATTTATTAAATAATATTAATATCCATAATTATTTTCCTTAATAGAGGGGGGGAAAAAGTTTTTTTATTATGTACTCAAGCCACCCCTGTAAAAGCGGCGTATGCGCGTTGGTCTAGAACTTTTCTACTTAGCTTGCTTTCAGCTTTTCATCTTTGTCTTTTTGATACAAACGAAAATTTTTGCGGTACAAACCGATACAAACGAAGTACAAACGATTCCACCAAGTCCGATTTGAATATTTTGAGGTGGGGGTGCTGGCATTTCCCTGGCACCCCCACTTTGAGTGCTGTAACTTTTTTGTCTTGATGATACAAACGAAAATTTTTGCGGTACAACCAGATACAATCGAAGTACAAGCGATTCCACCAAGTCCGATTTGAATATTTTGAGGTGGGGGTGCTGGCATTTCCCTGGCTCCCCCACTTTGAAAGTGCTGTAACTTTTTTGTCTTGATGATACAAACGAAAATTTTTGCGGTACAAACAGATACAAACGAAGTTCAAACGATTCCACCAAGTCTGATTTGAATACTTTGTGGTGGGGGTGCTGGCATTTCCCTGGCACCCCCACTTTGAAAGTGCTGTAACTTTTTTGTCTTGATGGTACAAACGAAAATTTTTGCGGTACAAACCGATACAAACGAAGTACAAACGATTCCACCAAGTCCGATTTGAATATTTTGTGGTGGGGGTGCCGGGGAAATGGAGCCTAAAAAAAACACCTCTTACAAGCAATTTTAGATATACGCCATATGAACCGTGAAGCATATGATTTTCTGATGCCCAGTTTCACAAAACTTTTTATAATCTGAGGTTATATAACTCCCAACTTATATATAAGCGTAGATTATTATTTTTTTGGGTTTCACAAACGCTTTTTTTCGAGAATTTTGAAGTTTTGAAAACAATCAATCGTGTTCAAAGTTTTATGACGCAGAAACTTAACGTAATATTTATACAAATCAATTGAAGTATTGTAGTACCTTTTTGTACTCTTCCTTTGAGGTCGAGTATTTACGGCGTTTTGTTTTTAAGTGGTATCCTCTGCAAAGGATAAATATGGGGTCAATAGGAAAAAAGCATCTTGTGATGTTTTTCTTAAACCCATCAACAAACACGGACAACATCTTTTGCGAAGCCAAAATTACATTCAACGGTGTTCCTAGTTGTTATATTATTATTGGCTTGATTTATTGGGATTTACTTTGATGTGGGGGGTTTAAGTAAAGGATTAACAAATTTAAAAGTTATACAAGACATCCGCGATGAATTAAAGATCTTCTCCATCAACCAGAAAATCTTGGAGTATAGTCAAAACTGGAGATCATACGTTGATAGAATGGAGAACGATAGAATGCCAAAGAAAATGCTTTCGTATAACCCGAAGGGGAGAAGAGGTATCGGCCGCCCAAGAAAGCGTTGCCGTTATCTTTGAAGTCGGAACAGGCAAACACTGCCTATACCTTGAAAGGAAGAAGAAGAAGAAAAGTTATACCACGAAAAAAATTAAAAGTTTAGGGTTATAATCACTAAAGATTGCCAATTACCTTAAGGTTATGAAATTGATAAGAAAAAGGAAAAATAAGAAGAAAAAGATACCTTGTGATTACCTCAAGATAAAAGTCAATAGGCTCTAGTGGCTAACTCAGTAGACAAGAGAGTTGAAATATTCGCTGACTTGCTGGCAAAAATAGGTTGAGGAGCGGTATTAATAAAATATGTATTGGGCGCCATGTGATTTAGTTTACCCTCAATAGGTAACTTGACTACCCAAATCACACATAAAAAATAGATTTATCTTAAATAATAATTGGTGTCGCTGCGCTAAACTTTGGTTGGAATGAACCAATTCGTTTCCAAAAATAAGCAATAATGCGCAAAGAAATAACACAGATAGTTATAACCAAGAAAGCTAAAATCACTGACCTAATGCTGGATTCTTATGTCGTTCGTTCCCAATTCAAATGGTGGTTATCAATTATTACTGCCCCCCCCTCAAATTGTTACAATACTAAATGATGACAACCATAAGCTTCTAATTAGAACCTTTACCACGTAGATGTTATGAATGGTAGAATAATAGGTTAGAAATCGATACGAACACAAGACGTAAAATGTTTTACAAAAGATTCGAATAAAAAATGTTCCCATGAGAGATGCAGTCCTCACTTGAAAATACTCAAAAGCAAACGATAAGACAGTAACCAAGAGTTCTGCGATGATTTTAATAAGATATCAAGAATTGATTCAAACGAAATCAAATTTTAAAATACATATCACCGTACATTTTGAAAGGATTATTTCGATCTCGTATAATCTTAGGCCGTCGGAAAAAAGGAATAAGATCTTCGTTTTCTTCAAACTCTAGTTCAGATAGTGAAGATAGATCTGACATCTTATTGTACTTAATATTTACTTTTCCTCATAAAAAAATGTTATTTTTTTGTAATAGAACTATCTGACAGAACAGAAATTATATCTATGGTAATATTTAAGCTAAACACGTCCACCGTAGTATATTTATATATAATCCCTACTTATATTTTCGTCGGGCCTACTATTAGCACTATGTTGATATTTACGTAAACAGGTGATTTTCCATAATGTGATGTAACAAGGAAATGCAAATATAATTATTAAATTTCATTGCTGTTTGAGCAAATAGGATGTTCTAGAACATTCTAGAAGCTAAGATTCGCAAAACAAACAAAATTGTAAAACACATAAAAACCAATGTCAGTCAGTAATTAAAAGGTATTCATTAAGTATTCTTTAAGGCGTTATTATGTTAGTTAGTATATAAAAATCATTATTATAGTTAAGCAGAAACTCTGCTAATTTTAAATCATATTGTGGAAATAAATATTTGAAGAAAATAAATTAATAAAATTTGTGAGTGTTTTTTTTTTAAATTAAGTGTTAGAAAATAGAAGTTAACTGGCGCAGTCGCACGGATCCGAAATTTTTGGAAAAATTAGTACTAAAATCGTCTAAAAGTTCCAAAACCCACGGAAGCTGCAAAAACTACGGATAAAATTGGCCGTAAAACAACCTATTTCAATTGGAAGCGAATAAAAATCGTCGCAACATTTGGGATCAAACCCTAATTTTAAGAAAAACCAAGTGGATAAGAATCGCCACAACCAACTAATTTAAGGAAACAGAAAATTATAATAACGTGAGTAAAAAAAAAGTTCAAATTAATTCCTAATCCTTACATTAAATCCATATTTTATAATAAATTGAAATAGTCAAATACGCGAAATAATTTAGATTTTACATTTTATAATTAAATTACATATAGTAGTAAGATTTATTTATCATTTCTATTTTTAAACCTAAGTTAATGAACGTTGATATTTCTGCATTATTTAACAATTTATCATTGCAAAACGATACTACGGAAATAACAATGGAAAACGTAAACGTTAATTTAAATAGCGCAAACACTAATAGTAATTTAAATCAAAACCCTAGTAACCAAAATAAAATGTCAAACTTCCAAAATTTTAATACACCTCAACAAAATAGTACACCAAATTTCAAAAATTTTAACACTAATTTTCAAAATAAACAAAATTTTCAAAATTTTTATCAAAACAGATTTAATCCTCAAATACTAATTATTATCAACCTAAATTAAATTCCACACCAATCCTTCTAAATATTAATTCAAATTTTGAACAAGAAATTCAAAACGATAACTTTGCAAATCAATTAAACGAAAATTTCGAAGGAAAACATATACCACTGGATTTTCGGTTGAGACAAGATCAAAAACAAATAACGTAACAATAAAACTAAATAATATCGACTCAAATAGCTTAATTATTTATTTAAATGATGATTATGACACTACAGAACGTAATCAATTATTTATATACAGTGTGACATTTATGTATTGATACAAATGATTTTGGCTATATTTTCAAGAGTTTTTAACTAATTTAACTTTTTTTTTGATGATACATTGGAAATATAAGTAGGATTTGGTATAACAAAAAATTATTCAATTACTTCGCCTTTTACCTTCACAACTAATCCGAGTCTCTCTTCAAAGCTATTACAAGCTGCACGCTACATATCAAGTGGTATTAATGCTCATATTTTGATATAACTTGCTTAAATTCTTCCAGGTTTCGATATTTGTTATGCTTAAGTTGTTGTAGCATATATCCCCAAATGGAAAAATCCAGAGGATTTAAGTCTTGTAAGCTTGGTGGCCATTAATTCTTAGCTATAAAATCAGTCAAATTATCTGGACACCAAGCTTGCACTATACCAGCGATATGCAGTGGGGCTCCGTCTTGCTGGAAGCAATAATATTCATCACCATAGATTTTTTGAACTGCTGGTAACATATGTTTTTGTAAAACGTCTTCTAAATAATACTTTGCATTCACTTTAACCCTTTTTTCTATAAATACCAGTGGCAGAGCCTTCTTTTGCATATAGCACCCCAAACCATTTCCGATGATGCATTTTGAAAACGTGAAATAAATTTTTTGTTTTTAGGAACATATTTAAGCGAAACAATGCAGATCCTATCGTTCTGAGAATTGTAGGTCGCTCGTAAAATAAATAATTTCTCATCTGAGAATATTATTTCGTCACCACCGTGCCATGATAGCAACATCTTACTTCTTTCGAACCTTTTCACTGCAGTAGCATCTGTAAGCACATGAACTTTATTTTTTATTGTAAGGCTTTAGTGTAAGGTCTCCACGAGGTATTTTTCCAAGACATTCGCGGTTTATTTGAAGATTTTGAGCCATTTTCCTTGCCGCGCGGTCACAATTCCGTCTGATATGTTCACGTACAATCTTAATTGCTTATGGTGTCCTGACTGATTTTTTCCTCCGGTTTTTTTCGGTTTTCATTAGGGCTTGTGTCCATAAGTCTTTTTGTAGTACGATAAACATAAATTCGAGTCACTTTTAAATGCATTACTTGCCAAAAAATATCACCTCTAGTTACACCTGATTTAAATTTATTAACAATAATGTCACATAGACTTGTCATGTTTGATTGAAGCAACTATAACAAACTATATTAGAATATTTTGTTTTATATAATGTCAAAACATCCGAACGGGCTACTGCGATTAAAAAAATTTTTCAATTTTGTTCTGCAAAATAAAGTTTTAACAGTTGCAAAAGTTGTATCAATACATACGGGTCACAGAGTATATTCCAGAAATTCGAGCAAAATTTTTAATCAACATGGGAAATAAATATAGTTTAATAAATTCAGAATTAGCTTTAAAATATTTTCAAAATTACATACAAACCGAAAATTTTCAAATTCAAACCTCGGATATATTATTACAACATAACAAAATTCTATATACCCCGTTACCTAAAATTTTCAAAAATAATGAAAAATTCAAATTTTACATTTCTAATTTCTCAAAAAAAATATGACGGTTTATTAGGAAGAAATTTTCTGTGTCAACTAAAAGCAAAAATTAATTTTGAAAATGACACTTTCAATGCATATCAAGTAACATTACCACTTTTTCAAACTTTGCTCATTAAAACTTCTAACGTAAAAAATTTAAACATAATCGAAAATTATCATTTGACACACCCACATAACCCAATAAATTCCTTAAAATCCACAAATTTTAGAGAAAACAAAGTTTCTCAAAAAATTGATTCAACTATTGATCCTATGAATGAACATGTCACAAACCTTCCAATTAACCAAAATTTAAGTCAAAATCAATTTAAAAATCAAGAAGCAATAAAAAAATGTAAACCCCTAATAGCCGACAGTGTTATCGAATTGCAAACATTACAAAACCAAATTTCAAGAATCAATCAAGAAAATCAAGTAATTAAACAAAATTTAAAGACAACAAAATTGGAAATTGAAAATTCAAATAAAATTAATATCAATAATCTTGAACATCCAAAATTTAATTTAAATGACATTCAAACAAATAAATTATTGTTGAAATTAGATAATTCAAAAAAGCATATCGAAATTTTGATGGATCAAAATCATAAAAAATTAACTTTACTGCAAAAAACAATGTCAGAAAACCAACAATCGATAATTCAATCAGAAGAACAAAATTTACCAATTCAATTAGAAGAACAAAATTTACCAATTCAATCAGAAAAACAAAATTTATCAATTCAACTAGAAGAACAAAATTTACCAATTCAATTAGAAGAACAAAAATTACCAATTCAATTAGAAGAGCAAAATTTAAAGTCACCCGAATTAATTCATTCACATTATTTAGAATCAGTGCATTTCAAAAGACAAAACCCAGCTAGAAATATTAAACACATAAATAAAATTTCCATTAATAACAATAAAAGAAAACATTTTAGAAATTTCAAATTATTTATAAATAAATCACAACAAATTTTAAAAATCAACAACCGAAAAAGGAAAAAATTAAATAACCATTACAAAAATCAACAATCAATAATTCAATCAGAAGTTCAAAATTTAAAGTCATCAGAATTAATTAAATCACCTTATTTAGAATTAACAAATTTCGAAAGACAAAACCTAGATAGAAAACCCAAACACGCAAACAAAAAATCAAATAATGATTATAAAAGAAAACATTTCAGAAATTGTCATCTTTTCATAAATAAATCGCAACTAATTTTAAAAATCAATAATCGCAAAAGAAAAAAATTAAATAACCATTTCATCGATTGCTACTCATTATTGTTACCTCCAAAATTAAAATAATTATTGTTAACGATTTTAAATAATTAATATAAAACTTAATACTTCCAAATTTTTCAAAATTCCAAATTTTCAAATTTTTCATATGGACTTGTTCAATTATACTAACAAACATATTATTTAATGATTATAGATGCATTTACCAAACTGACGCAAGTATTTAAAGTAAATTCTAAAAACGCAATTAACAGCAAAATAACAAATCCGAAGTCATTCATTTAAAAGAATTAAAAAGACCAAATTCCATTTCAGATTTCTACGTTGATAAGCTTGTCATGTTATTGTTTTTTATTGTCGAAAGTAGTTCCTTTCCTTTTGTGTTAGTGATTCTTGAGCCCCAATATTGATGCTTTGCATTTAAATCGCCCCCCCCCCGCGATAAACCTGTTTCCAAGTGTTTTGAAGAATTGTTGATAGTGTTCTCTCTTGTTATTATGTTTGGGTGGGCAGTATATTGCTGAAATCACTAATTTTCCCAGTTGGTTTTCAACAATTATGTTAGTTGCTTGTAAGTAATCGTGCTGGTATTTCTCTATTTCGTAGTGTTTGATAGTCTTCCTTATGATTATAGCTGTTCCACCATGTGCAGCTCCATCAGGGTGGTTAGTGTTGTAGATGACATAATTAGGAATTTTTAAATAACTTTTAGACGCAAAGTGGGTTTCCGAGATTGACATTAAATCTACGCTATGCATTTCTTAAAACAAAGTGAGTTCTTGTGCTCTTTGGCACAAGCCGTTGGCATTCCATATGGCCAGTTTAAGTAATTCGGCCATTAAGCCATTTTATTGACTAGGGTAGTCAATAAGTTTAACATGGTTCCCATTTGTTTAGTCAGTTTTTTCATCATGAATTTAAGCTCTTCGATGTCGGTTGTTTGTTGCATCGGGTTGGCTTGGTTAACTTGACCTTGGTAATTAGTGAATTGATTGGGTACTGATTGACTTGCTTGCTGGGCATAAGATACTTCTGGTTGTACCATTTGTAACCTTAAAATACGCTCTCGGCGCTTCCAAATTTTTGACAAAATATTATAGCAATCATGCCGCGAAAATTTCTCGTCTATAAAATTTTTAACATCAAAATATTTTAAAAAGTATACATTTGTAGGTCGAGTAATATCATTAAAAGATTGAGTTTAGGAATTAACAGACAAAATTATATTTTTCAATCGCTTAGTATTTTGAACATTTGAAATTACGAATTAAGTAGGATAATTCTTCGATACGTAAATCATGGATTCATGTAAATAAGACAGCAGATTGGCGTTGACGTAGCCTAAACCACTATTTTTAATAATTCCCACAGTCGACATAAAGCTCTTCATATCGATGAATTTTTAATTTCACGTCAACCAGTCCCAATATTTATATAAAGGATTGCATAGTACATGATGAAACTTTTATCCGAGATAGGTATCCTCGCTGCAAGTCTGGACAAGATGCACACGTGGACCTGTCAAAACCACTTTGATTTATGCACTTTATTTTCTTATCGCGTACACGTGTCGATACAATCGACCGAGCGTTACATTTTATACATTGGTCTTATGGGATTTTGCAACAATGTAACAAAGTTGCAGATGACAAAAAACTAAGAAAAGTATACCTTTTTGAATTAGGAACGGAGCAAAAAATTCGATACCAACCAGATGTGTTGTGAAATTTTGTGTCGATTTCTGCATAGAAAAGAACCAAAAAGGTGCTTTCACACTCTCGGGCTTTAACCAATCGCGATACGTTATAATTGGATGTCTTTTGTTTTCCGATATAAAGACCCAATTAAAGATGATCTGAATAACTCCTGTTGTGGGGTAATATCCCCACGAAATGCAAATTTCGAGGCAAAACGATATATAAAGCCTAGCAGAGCTCACAAAACTTAAGATTCGATGTAGAATCTTCGAGTATCGTCTCGCTGTCAGTTTGACCTGTGGTATCGCTTTAAAAGCGGAAGTGAACTTAAATCTTGCAAATACAACAAGATTTTAAATCAATAATCATTCAGTTGTGTTGTAAATTATGTGCCATCACCACTCAGGTATAAACAATATCGCATAGAACATTTATTTAATTAAATATTCAAATAATTTTCGTGATTTAATGCAAATCTGCCGACGTCGTATAATAACGAACTTTTTATTCAAATACCATATGTGTCGACTCGCGCAAGAGTATTAAATGACATTGAAACTTTTGTATCAACTTTATTGAACATTTTTGAACAGTATTTAAATAACCTCGCAGTTAAACCATTTTCGTTACGTTAGTTAATTATCGAACAATGTTTAAACAATTTCGCGTTTAAGCCAGTTTCGTTATATTTTTATTAAACATTTTTATCGAACATTATTTAAACAAATTCGTGTTTAAGCCAGTTTCGTTATATTTTTATTAAACATTTTTATCGAACATTATTTAAACAATTTCCTGTTTAAACCAGTTTCGTTACGTTAATTAATTATCGAACATTATTTAAATAATTCCGCATTTAAACCAGTATCGGTAAATTGTTGAACTTTAGTAAATTTAATTTTAATAAATTGTTATCGACGGTCACTCCGTATCAAGGTTGACCATATGCACCGCGAGTTTGTATCGGTTCATCTGGCGACTACAATCCCGAGACAACGTTCAATTTATTAACAGATGTTTTATTTTATCGAAACATATTTTTATTCAAATAGTTTTTTTTTGTTAAACGCATTCAAGAAATCGTGCGTTTATACAGTGCCGGCTGTAATTAATATTCAGATTCGAGAATAATTCTCTAGTGCATTCTTTTGAGCGTGTTTGTCCAATTGTCGGGAAACCGGGGCGAATTAACCACCCCTTTTGTATCGGCGAATCTCTATTCGCACTACTGCTTCATTTTGGAAGGACTTGAGACTGGACATCACACTAACCTCGATGGAATGGTTTATTGTATCGAAATTCATTCGCTTCCGTATGGGAAGGACTCATCTTTGACGCCTATCGCTATTCTCACTTTGGAGATCTGTCCAAGGATCTTGCTTGAAGGCCAGCACTATTACGTAAGAAACTCTTTATTATTTATAAGTTGTATTGTGTTAAGTGACTCCATTGGTCACCCCCTCTATTTAAGGAGTAATAAACTCAACCCCTGCAGTCGATCGCAACTCCCTGTAAACCTTTTTCTTATTTTAGGATATTAGTTTGAAAGTAACATGACTTTTGTTACGCTTATAGTGCATTAGCACTCATTCATTAGTTTAACGTAATATTTTGCACTTTATTTTTGATGCTAAAGTTCATTTTCCCCTTTCATGGGAACGTCGTATTTGATTTTGTATCAGCTATTACCGCCAGTTTTGCATCAGTTTAGTAACAAGTTATTTAAGAATTTATATGTGTTACATTGCTGTACCATTCAAAGTGGAAATTGGTAGCTTAAGTATTTCATTATTTTACGCTGCTAAGATTCAAATCGTGCTGATAGCTTTTATGCGAAGTCAAGTCAGTTGTAAATACTTGTCAATATACTACAGTGTTTGTAAATTTGAGTGTGCCCTGTACGTATTTTGTCACCATCCCCTATTGATATTATTTCCATTATATTTATGTTGTTACTTATTGTTGTGTTTTATTGTTCTCGTGTGTATATTTTGTTTAGTTATTTTCACCAAAGGAGAGTCTGCCTATTGTAAAGGTAAGGTCATTGGACGAGATTTGTCCAAGGTGAGAATCATCAAGAATAATCAACAAGTTGTCGCGTACCAGCTTGGAAGGTGTGATACTCCGTCCCCTTCGAATAAATTAATATTTAAAAACGCGTGGCGCCCATTTCATCCCTTGTGTAAATTATCCCCACCGATTTTGACTATTTTCCGCACCACGATTGAGGATTGCCCAATCGTCGGTAAGAGACCTACGAATCGCGACATCACGTCACAGGACCCTTTGGCTCTTTTAGCCCACTCACCCCCTTCTCGACTTGAGCTAACCACCCCTATTTATAGCTGCTCAAAAAGGTGTCTTGTTTGCGAATTGTAAGGTAACACATTTGTGGAGAAATTATTGTGTGTTGTGTATTATTATTATTGTTTAGTACGTTGTTCTGGTTTGATTTGAAGTTTCTTTCTCTCAGTGCTGGATATAATCGCTGCTGCAATTCCTTGTGTATGTATTGTGCATCCTCTGTAATTAGCAGGATGTGCACCACCCTAATTAACACATTTGACACCGTTGTCTGTTTCTTTTCTCAAACATTCCTTTGTCCAGTGATCACCTGTGCATTTAACACATCTTGATGGTCTGAAACAGAAGTTTTTGGTGTGACCAAATCTCTGGCATCTTGCACATTGCGGAATCTCTCTCTTTACATGTGGTGCATCAAATGATACGATGGTATTTGAAAGACGAGTAATTTTATAAATTTCCTTATTATTCTCATTTTGTTTGAAATCAACATAAAACATAGATATTGGGTCTTTAGTATTTCGATGTTTTATGTTACTGATATTAAGTACCGTGTGTCCCATTATCTCCAGTTCGGATTTGACTTTATCGACATCCGTAGAATAATGTAAATTTTTTAATACTGCTCGAAAGCTTCGCTCTTGTTTGGGTTTATAAGTGTGAAAGTTGGTTTTTTTCCTTTAATTGATTGATAATGTTAGTATAGTTTTCTCCAGTTATCGTTTGTATTTTGACTTGATCTCCATATAGAGTTTTGATAGTATAGCTGTCTTTTGCTGCTGCATCTAGCACTTCTAGAATTAGTTGTATATTTTGTACGCCTTCTACAAAAATTGGCGGTGGTTTAGGTTCGGTTTAAATTCGTTTTTCTGCCTCTTCCTCGATTTCTTTGTTTGCTAGCGGCGAGAAACTGTTAGTTGTACGAATGGGATTACTTAACCAGTATTCGCTCATTTTTTCTGCTTATAAATCCTGGTGTTTTGTTCGGGGCTTCTTGTACGTTTTTTATGATTTTTAGCCAATATCCATTCGTTAGTATTAGGTTGCGGTAGTGGTGGATATAAATTGTTTCCTGCGGGTGGATATAAATTGTTTCCTACGGGTAAATATTGGTAAGGTGTGACAATCAATGGTGCACTTACTGGTTGATTTCCCGGGTTTTGTTGCCCGTAGTACAGTAGAGTATTGTAAGGAATTGTTGTTTGCATTATTTGTTGTTGTTGTTGTGGGTATTGCATCATTGTTACCTGTGTTTGTTGTTCAGATTGCATGACATTTGTATGTTGTTGGTTATTCATTGTTGGATTGTTTGTTTCGCGCTATGGGCTGGTATATATCCGAGCGCCGCTGCCATAGTTGCATATTGAGGTTATGTTACACTTCTTGCATAAGCCGTACCAAATACCATGAGTTTTTTTATTTATAAATATCTCCCAGACTTAATGGACACTATTATATCAATTTCAATATTCCGCTAATCACCTCTCGATGTCTTTAAAATCTCAAATCGCCAGCTCACGTTTACACGTTTGTTGCTTGCAATACCAAGTATAAATAAATAACCATGATAATTTTTACATATTTTTATGTTACGCTCATTGTATTTCTAATATATTGTAATCTTTTTGAGTTCATTTAAAAAAATTTTACTTTAATTTAGAAAACTTCCGTCGTTATTCTGTTTTTGGTATTAATTTTTTAGTTATACTAGGTTAATTTTTATTTTGTGTTGTAACATTCGAGAACTATTTTAGGTTATCAAACCAAGATTAAAAATATACGACATCGTGGAGCCGGAATTAACAGCGGTAAAAACGCGGTGATCGTGTGCGCTGGGAAGACGTCCAATCGGCCTTCCAGGGGCGAGGTAGGACGGGGGTGGTTATCAACCTCAAACACAAGGACCCCCAAGCCTTCCTAGAGGATGCCCGATTCCTAGTTGCAATTCGAGTAAAGAAACTTTTAAAAAAGCATAACATGCTCAAAATTAATGTGGACTTTGGATGTAGTTATACAAAAACAGGACTCGAGGAAGTAGACGTGAAACACTTTAAGTAAAAACTTTATAAATTTTATATAACTTGTTTTTAAAAAAATTATTTTTCAGCACCCGAAACAGCGTAATCGATGGCGCTATAGATTTAAAAAGGTGGGAGGAGCACGTGCGAGCAGCCGTGATGACCCAAATGGAAGAGTTTCAATTCCGGGACAGCGGCTGGACCCTCGACGCGGTAGTAAATTTAGCAGTGAACATCAACAAATACGAACCTATGAGGGGGTCCTCCTATATTCCGCTACCTGAAGATATTCAAGCCAAAAAAGCGTGCATCAATGTGCAAAATGAGGACAACGCGTGCTTTTATTGGTCCATTGTATCGGCATTGCACCCTGCTTCAAGCGCCTCTCATAGATTGTCGTCCTACCCCCATTACTCTGAAGTTTTAAACTTGAGAGGTTTAGAGCTCCCCATGACGTTTAGACAGGTTAGTAAATTCGAGAAATTAAACGACATCTCCGTCAACGTCTACGTCTTGGAAAACTCCGGTAAACATCATCGCGTCCTACCAGCCCTCTTGACAAAGAACAAACGAAATCGTCACGTTAACTTGTTAATGGTGCAGTCCTCCTATAAGGAACCTACAGATGATACTCCCGTAAGCTACCATTTCTGCTGGGTTAAAAATCTCAGTAGATTGGTAAGTAAGCAAACGACTGCTTACAAAGGTTTGATTTTCATATGTTATGACGGATTTTGGATTCTTCATCCGTCATGATCAACCTGCAGCAATTAATTTGTTTGGCCACTGCCATTTATTTCAAATGTATTGGGATGGTAGTATAGACACTGCCATTTTTATCTTTTTTCCTGAGCGCATCCGAGCCGCGCTGGGTGTCGAGGAGTCAATTCTCGAACGAGAAGGTCGACTTTTGATGTGCTGTGAAGTGATTATGGGGTTGGTTCCGAATATTACAAGATATGGTTACGATTTTGTGAGGATTACAGTCCAGCAATCCGAATGATTTGGAATATTGTTTGTTTTCCAAACCCAGTAGGGGATTCAAAATTCGTGATTGTAGGATGATGGATGTTTCCCGTACCGTGTTTTCTTGTCGGAACACCCTCGCCCATACTTTCTGGGAAGGATTTTTATCCGTTCACCTTGGTAAGTCACCTAATTCTGTTGCTAATTACTTCACAGATATTCGTTATTCAATTGGCCAATTTTTACTTTGACCACCTGGAGTTCGCTGACGATTGAATTCGCCCTTGGCTGATTCATGTTTTTTTTGGTGATGTCTTGTTAAATTGGTTTTCCTTTGTCTTGCATTTTTATTAGAACGTTTGGCCGAGATAATCGATAAGTCGCAGGTTTCACCTTTCTGCTCGACGTGATTACTATAATCTAATCCGACGTTCGCATACGTGGGATAGAATGCCAATGTTTAAGCTTACCTTTTGATAACTAATTAATTTTATTATATTAGTATGTTTTGTTTAATTGAGTTTGACTTGTGCATTTTATTTTCCACTAGGTAACATCGAACGGCGTTGGTCAAATGCAATGGCTTTGGAATTCCTACGCGTTTGACATGGGTTCAAATCTTGTATTTGAAATTCTATGTTGAACATTTTTTTGTATTTATTTTTGGTTTTATGTTTTTTTATGAAGGCTGCGATGTGCGGCCTATGTACAGGGTGCTGCATTTCATCAGGGTCGCTACCGTTTGGTTTTATCGTTGGAAGTTCGATGTGGTTCCATCTTTGTGGGATTTTTATATGACCACTCGAACGTTCCGTTCCGTTGGTGGATTTTCGGGGAGTGATTCTTGGTGGCAATGTTGTTGCTACTGTACCGGTTCTGGTCGGCTAATACATTTACATCCGACATCGCTGATCTCATCGCCTTCCTACAACGAACACCTTGTTGTTGATTTTATTTTTGTGTGTGTTAGCAAAGCTGCTTCCTTGATGTTCTCCGGGGCGTTCCTTTGACACGACCCACGGCCTTCGCCGCCGCTATTAACGAGCTAGTTTAAACCTAAGATCAGGGCCCCACGCAAATTAAAGTAGAGGGTTTTACCTTCTGCGTGGACATTATCTGTTCCGAGCTATCTTCTCATTAGAGATAGTGAGGGAAGATTTTGTTTCAATGTGACAGAGGCCTGCAATACTTTTATACGAAAGAAAAATTTCAAAGACATGAGGTGGATTGTATCGGTACGAATGAGTGTAGGGTGACGATGCCTGCCAAGGGGGAAGTGGTAAAGTTCACAAACTATAATAATAAAGAACGGGTACCGTTTGTAATTTATATGGACATTGAAAGTTTGCTTAAACCCTTGGACAAAAAACGTGGTGAAAAGACAACAGTATATCAGGAACATGAGGCCTTCAGCCTTGGCTACTACTTTAAATGCGAGTACGACCAGAGCCTTTCTTATTACAGAAGTTACCGCTGATTGGAGTATGCGAAATAGTTCGCTTGCGAGTTAAGACAGATTGCCGAGGATGTAGAGCCTGTTTATTGGGCGATGCAGCCGATGAAATTAACATTACAGGAAGAGCACGATTTTCAGCAAGCCTCAAACTGCCATATTTGCAATAAACCTTTTTTGAGAAAAAAACTTTAAAGTTCGCTATCATAATCATATTACAGGCGATTTTCGTGGGGCAGCACACAATTCTTGTAATTTAAATTACAAAGACCGCAAATCTGTACCGGTAATTTGTCATAATTTAAGCGGCTACGACGCATACTTTATCATAAAGAATATAGCACAAGAAATTGAAGGATCAATATTTATTCTTCCCGTAAACAAGGATAGATATATATCCTTCACTAAATCGCTTGAAGGTTAGGCAATTAAATTTAAATTTATAGATTCGTTCAGATTTATGCCATATGCTCTAGACCAATTGGTCTCGTATTTAGACTATTTGAGGATCGTTAGGAGCGAATACCCGGACGAGCGACAATTAAAATTGTTGAGACGTAAGGGTGTTTTCCCCTACGATTACGTTCAATGTAGAGCAAATTTAGAAGAGTTAAAATTACCCGAAAAATCAGATTTTTATAGCAAATTACGCGAAGAAGCAATATCCGACGAAGATTATAATCATGCGCAGAAAGTCTGGACCGAGTTCGCAATCACAACTTTGGGGGAGTACTCGGACTTGTACTTAAAAACCGATGTGTTGTTGTTGGCAGATGTATTTGAAAATTTTCGGGATACTTGTTATAAAATTTACGGTTTAGACGCGGCCCACTACATCACCGCGCCATCGCTCACTTGGGATAGCATGCTTAAATATACCAATGTAGAATTGGATTTGCTAATGGAGATTAATATGTTACTGTTCGTTGAGCGAGGAATTCGCGGAGGTATATCGCAGTGCTCGAACAGGTTTGCTAGGGCAAATAACCATCACATGTCCGAATACGATCCGCGCAAAGAGAGCGTTTATATTCAGTATCTCGATGTGAATAACCTATACGGATTTGCAATGTTCCAAGCTCTCCCTTCAGGAGGCTTGAAGTGGTGTAGAGATTTGAATATAGAGGTTACCACAATACCCGACGATTATCAAAAGGGGTACATCTTAGAAGTAGATTTACAATACCCCCAAGATCTTCACGTCCTCGACAATGACTTACCTTTTTGTCCCGAACAAATGATTCCTCCGGGGTCGAAAACTCAAAAATTACTTACCACCTAATATGACAAAGATAAATATATTGCGATATCGAGATACCACGTCAATGGAAGTACGTTATTTAAGATTCGGGAAAATGTTGTTATTAATAAAGCATGTGACTTATCAACGTAATCAGAAAAACTTCGTCCGATACCAAGAAATTTTGTTCAAAGTCAAATGATTTGTAAAAAAGGACATAAAGCAGGTTTGAATAAAATAAATTTAAAATGTAACTTTTAATAATTGTCTTTGTTGAAAAATGTTTATTTATAGTAAATGAAAGATTGTTTAGTAATAAGAAAGGTATTTCAAAAGTTAGAATTTTGTTAATTAATTGATTAATGTAAAAATTTATGTTAGCGTTAAATTTAAATAAGTTCTTAAAATCATTACGTGAGTTCGACGTGTCACAAGTTAATGAACTGTGAATGGAAATTTCATGTCCAGCATCTTTATTTATTCAACCACGAAGCACTTAGGAAGAAGTCAATCCAATCTGAAAATATAAAAATTTTACTTATAAAATTTCAACGAGTCACAATTGGCTTAATCCATACCTGTACTGTGAAACTTTCGATAATATTGATTTTTCCGATCAACCAATGAAATGCGTCTACGCAAACATCGAGATTGCGATGAATTTCGAGATAGAAAAATAAAAACAATCGAAGAGGTCCTTGTGTTAGATTTCACACGTAATGGTGGCGAATTTTGATCGTCCTAATAAAAATTAATTTTATAGTGAAAATAATTGGTGAAAGTATAAAATACCAGTGTAAAAATCAGCAAATTAATTACTTACCTACGTAAAACTAAAAATAAGTGGAAAAACGTAAAGGATTGAGAATATTTCTGAAGAATTAAAAATCGACACAAAACGAGGTCAACAAACTGCAACTGGGAACCTTTCATGGTAATAAACCCATCGAGTGAACTTTGGTGCGCAATTGTACCATCTCCAGTGCAAGTAACGAAAAGATTCCTGTATTTTTCTAAGGTAACGTGCACATTCAAGTACAATTTTAAAATAACTAAGTGAAATTTTCGGACTCCATACGACACGTGTTTTTCTTTATTTAACGTTCAGAATTTTGATAATTAGATTTAATAATAGAACTTTTTAATATAACAAAACCTTTAATTAAATTTTTGTGCTCAATAAAAACATTATTATTTTTGTAACGAAGGATATTTATTTTGACCTGTTCCGCACCCATAAATTTATTTACAGTATTGGTCACGGAACGAACTCACCCTGTACAAGGTAAGACACATGCACTACGAACCAGCTAAGCCGAGGCATATTATTTCCATTTATTTGTATTTACTAAATTTCACATACATTTCCATTGACGGGGTACATTTCTGTACACTCGTACAAACATCAATAATAAAACGTGTAATCCCATTAGCGAGGGTTACTCACAGCAATATAATACATTACAGAGCATTAAAGCAAGCTTTACATCACGGTATTAAAATTTAAAAAATTCATCGAGTCTTGGAATTTAATCAATCCGCGTGGTTGAAACCGTACATCGACTTGAACACCTCGATGAGGACCAAGGCTCGAAACGAATTTGAAACGACTTTCTACAAATTAATGAATAATCCGGTTTTTGGAAAGACAAAGAAAATTTAAGGAACCGAAAGACCGTAAAACTGATATCTAAATGGGACGGTCGGTATAGCGCCAAAGTTTTGATTGCGAAGCCCAATTTTCATAGTAGGGTAATTCTCGACGAGGATTGTGTCATTATAGAAATGACTACTATGGAAATTGTGATGAACAAATCCTTGTACGTAGGTATGGCTATTTTGGACATATCCAAAATTTGCCTTTATTCGTTTCATTACGATTTTATGGCAAATTTAGGTTACGATAACAAGGTAATGTACTGCGACACCGATTCACTAATTTATCAAATCAAATGTCCAGATTTTTATGCTATCATGAAAAAAAATATTCAATTGTTCGATACCAGCGATTATCCCCCGAATAATATTCACGGAATACCGCTCGCTAATAAGAAGGTTCCCGGTCTTATGAAAGATGAAATGAACGCTAGAATTATTACCGATTTTGTTGGACTTAGATCTAAAATGTATAGTGTGCGTGTAGGTAGCCAAGAGACAAAAAAAAAGGCCAAGGGTGTCAAGGGTTCCGTTGTGAAAAAAAACATTAGTTTTAACGATTATGTAAACTGTTTAGTTATTATTATTATTATTACCGGGTTGTGGTTCTGCCCCCACTGCACTGAAGCTTAAGCCTATTGTGCCCCACGTTCCAAGTTTTTACTCCATCAACTGCGTTTCCTCAACAAAGTCAAGTATGCAGTTGAAGGGTGCTTGTGCAATCTCCTCAGTTTCCGGGTATGGGAAACCAAGGTGACGTAGCCTGCTCCCAGCCAAGGCCGGGCATTTGCATAGCATATGGTGGGGTGTTTCGTCCTCTTCACCACACATCCTACAAATGGGATTTTCAACCAGCCCCATGATGTTGAGGTGTCTGTTAAGGCAGCAGTGTCCAGTAAATAGTCCTACTATCCTTCTCAGTTGTTTCCTAATCAGCTTGAGTATTTCTTTCCTTCTCGGCTCACTCAACGGGCCCCTTATGAACATCCGCGATTGCCTCAGTCCAGGGACTCCCATCCAGTGCGCAAGGTGTTGTTCTGTTAGTTTTTCCCTGATGCTTTTCTTTGCGGTCGTATATGAGATCCCGCAGGAAGGCTCAGGGCCTATTAGGTGTTTATTAGCAGCCTCTCTCGCAAGTGAGTCTGCTTCTTCGTTTCCCTTGATGCCTTGGTGTCCCGGCACCCACATCAGCGCAAGTCTGTTGTGGTTAGCCAGTCTTACCAGTGCATCCGCGCATTGTTTAACGACCTTAGAGTGTGATTCAACTCCTTCCAAGGCCCGTAGTGCTGCCTGGCTGTCAGTCATGATGCAGATCTTCATATTTTCATAGTTTCTCCACATCATTTCTTTTGCACAGACCAATATTGCTATTATTTCTGCCTGGAATACAGTGGCGAGGGATCCCAGATTTATGCTAAGAGCTTCACCTGGTCTTCTGCCGCGCACTCCTGCTCCAGTACTTATCTCTGCTTTAGATCCATCTGTGTACCAGATGGTGTCATATCGTAGACTCAGCCTCTGTGAGTTTCCTGCCTCTCCTCTGTCAGGTATAATAATCCTGAAAGGTTTTCGGAAGTCCCTCACGGTGCTAGTTCTATCCGATTTCATGCTAAGCATGCTGTTACTCTTAATTGAGTTCAGGATCATGGTGTGAGATCCACTTCTTGGATTCACATTTCCATGGCCATTAATTGTCATTCTATAAGCTGCTAGTAGAGCCTCAGTCTCCACAACTATGTGAAGAGGCCGTAGTTCCAGAAGAGCCTCCATAGAAGCGGTTGGGGTAGATGTCATTGCCCCCGTGATGCCTAGGCATGCAAGTCTTTGTAGCTTGTTTAGCCTGTTTATACTATTTCTTTTCCTGGCTTTGTGCCACCATATCAGGGCCGAATATGTTATCGTGGGTATCACTACTTTGGTGTACAGCCAAAGCACCATTCTAGGTTTTAGTCCCCACGTTTTACCAATCATGCTCCTACAAGCCCATAGGGCCTTAGTCGCTTTGATTGTAGCGTTCTTTATGTGTTGTGTGAAGGTCAGCCTGTTGTCTAGAGTTACATCCAGGTACTTGACCTCCCTCTCCAGAGGTAGCTTCTTCCTCCACATCCTCAGAGTTTCCACATCTTGTAATTTTGTGCGTCTTGTGAACGCAACAACAGAGGTTTTTCCCGGATTAACCGACAATCCCTCTCTTGTGCACCATCTTTCAACAGTTCTCAGGGCTTTTTACATCAGTGATGACACAACTTCCCCAAATTTCCCAATGACAAGGATTGTGACATCATCAGCAAATCCCTGCCCATGAACCCCATCCTGTTCCAGTTCCTGCAGAAGGCTATCCACCACCAGACACCACAGCAGGGGTGAGAGGACCCCCCCTGCGGACACCCGCATGCGGCCGACACCTCCACAGTTGTCTGACCCAGATTGGCTCTAATTATTCTGGCTCTTAAGGTGGAGCCGATCCATCCCGTAATGGTCGGGTCAACTCCACGATCATTGACAGCTTTTTCAATAGACTCAAAGGAGGTATTATCAAACACTCCCTCTATGTCTGGAAAGGTTCCCAGAGCAATTTCTTGATTCACGAGAGCCCTTTCAATCCTGTGAGTTAATTCATGTATGCTTAACTCACATGATTTCCCCGACTGGTAGGCATACTGGTATCTGTGTAGAGGCGAACTAGCCAGTACATCGTCCCTAATATGCCTATCCATCAGTTTCTCCAAGGTCTTCAGCAGAAATGACATTAAACTGATTGGTCGGAATGCCTTTGCTTGGGCGTAGGAATCTCGCCCTGGCTTGGGTATAAATACCTCTCTGACTTTCCGCCAACTTTGAGGCACATAGTTGAGAGCTAAACTAGCTCTGAATATGGCACACAGGGGAGTAGCTAGTATCTCCTGCCCCTGTTGTAGTAATGCGGGAAAAATACCATCCTCGCCCGGAGATTTGTATGGTTTGAAGATTCTTATTGCCCATTCAACTCTCGTTTTATTAATTACCTTTTTTGCTACTTTCCAATGGTCCCTACCAGCCCGACGAGTCGGTATGTTGAGGTGTTCTTGGTTAGTAGTAGAGTGTTCAGGTCTCGGAACACAACCCGGGAAGTGAGTCTGGAGCAATAGCTCCAGAGTTTCCTCCCCCGATGATGTGAACCCTCCCTATGGTTTTACCAAGGTACCCACTTTTCCGTGGTTATCTTTTAAGAGAGCTCTTTGGAGTCTTGCACTTTCTGGAGTGCTCTCCACCTCCCCGCAGTACTTCCTCCAAGAGTACTGTTTTGCTTTGCGTACTGCATACGCATACCTCAGATGGGAACTTTTGTAAGCTTCCCAATCAGAAGTTCTCTTGGCTCTGTTAAAGAGTCTTCTGGTTTCAGTCCTAAGGGATTCTAGTTCTTGGTTCCACCATATGGTGTCCCGCTTGACCTTCCTCTCCTTAGGAGGGCAGCTTTCTTCATAAGCTGAGATGATGGCCGACGTTATTCTGTCATTCATCATCTCCAGCTCCGCAGTGTTTTCAGGTCTTGACGGACATTCCTCCGTCCCCTGTTTTAGTCTCTCCCTAAAGAGAGCCCAGCCACAGGTTCTTGGATTCCTGTACGCAGCCCTCTCCCAAGGTGGGGTTTCAATATTAAATCTAATATATCTGTGATCCGAGAGTGACGCCTCAGAAGAGACATGCCACTCTCCGATCACTTGACCCACGAGTGGGGTGAATATCGTCAGGTCAATTACTTCTCTCCTTGCCTCTGTGACAAAGGTAGGTTCATTGCCCCCATTACCTATTTCTAGATTATTACTACAAATATATTCCAAAAGGAACTCACCTCTGCTGTTGGTGTCCGTGCTGCCCCATATAATGTGGTGTGCATTGGCATCACAGCCGATCACTAATTGTGTTCTCTTGCTTTCGCAATCCATAACAAGGTCCTTGAACTCCTTGGTAGGTGGTGGTTCTTGCTGGTCGTATGGAAGGTATGCTGATGTCACCACTAGGTCCCTCAGACTCCCTTCCATTATTATTTTTGCTTTAGCCGCTATTAGGTCTCTGGTGCAGAGCCCCCATAGTGGTAGAAGACTTAGTCTTTTTTTTGCAATTATGCACACTATAGGCTGTTTGTCTCCCGGGCTGATTAACTCCCAGTCGCCTGATATGTTTAAACCTCTGATACGGCCCCCATAGATCCAGGGTTCCTGTATCAGAGCCACGTCTATGTCTTTATTGACCATGTACCTCTGCAAAGCAGCCGAAGCTTCCTTGCAGTGGTGAATGTTTACCTGGACAAATCGGATCATTGTGCCGATGGTTCCGACCGGAGCACCACTACTCCCGATGTCCCCTCTCCGCTGTTCTCAGCTGGAGGTGCGGGAGGACTAAGAGGTGGCAAGGGTGAACTTGGTTCCCCCTCAACAGTCTCCTTAGCCTTCACTGCTTCCTTTTCCTTTTTCTTCCCCAGTTCTTTGAAAGTGATCCTGGAGAAATTCAGGAAGGGTTTACATTGAACTTCCAGGATTTTATTCCAGGACAGTTCATCGACCAGCATAATTAGCTGTTGGCCTTTGTTGTCTCGCTTGTTATCCAAAACATTCCAGTTCTCAGTTCTGAGCCCTGAGTTTTGGACCTTTAGCCTGTTAAGGATTTTTTCCGGTTACTCTGTGGGTCCCGGGATCCAGGTCATTACCCTTTTTGGTTTAGGGATGTCCTTGGCGTCCATTACGACAAGTTTCGCCCCCTCCCAGGGTGCGCCCTCGGCTACCACTCGAGCTAACCATTCCTTGGTGGCCTGATCGACACAGGAGGCAACCCCTTTGATTTTACTTCTGAGAACCTTGGAGAAGGTCCCCCTTCCTTGATTTTGTCAAGGGCATCTAGAATCATCCCTTTTACAAGGTCGTTCTGTTCGATGCTGAGCTGGATGTTTGGATAGCCCTACGGAAAGATTGCTACCCGAGCATCCGTTAAGACCGACTTATAGGATACGGCAGGTTCAGTGCCCCTGCTTTTCTTCCTTTGTCTGGCCGCTTCTTTCGGTGTGCTACCGTCCGACCGGTTTCGCTTTTGCCCCCCGATCGGGTTATTTTTTTTAGTTGTTGTTTGGGGGCAGGTGTCAATGAAGTCCCTGCCTCCGTTTTTTGTGCTGCCCGGAGTCGCGCATGGCGCCTCCTAGCAGCTCCCGAAGGTCTTTTGGGAGTCTCATTCCTTTCGGAATCTCCTCCCGGTTTGTTTTTTTCTTGTGTTGCTTCCATATTTGGTCCCATGAGTAAAGGGGAAGTATTATGACCCCATCGCACAGCGCCCCATATGCAATGGGTGGCATGAATACAACGAGATACGCCACGTCTCGAGGTTTCTGCGACTTCTGACTGAGCTACCCCTCAGCCTTGCATCCCTTAGGCGTCGCAGTACCGTAGGAGTGGGGAGGTTTTTATAGTGGTCCTCGTCCACGCGACACAGGCGATTAAGCCAATGCCCTCGTGCCCCTTATCACTACTATCTCCAGAGAGAGTCTTTGCAGCCCACAAGCGGTTTACGATATTATCTTTTGTGAGTGCCGTTAGTCTGGCTTCCTCCACCACAGCCATCTTAACCTTTAAGAGGACAGAGCAACAACCGGCACAAAGAGTTTTAAGTCCCGGCCGGCCCCCACTGCCCCCGTTCGACCAATGGGGGGTGTCCCAACCGCTCGTCCGGGAGTACATGCCTGGGGTTTCATTGGAAGCACGCAAGCCCCCTCAACTCGTCAAGGTTGCACCACTCGGAGGGGGAACTGTTTAGTTAATAAGAATAATATAGTAAGAGATCAAAATTCTATTCGTTCAATGAACCACAACGTTGTGACGATTAAGCAAACAAAGCTTGCTTTAAGCGCCAACGACGATAATCTATTAATAAATTCTATTTAAATAGAAATTATCTATTTTAATAAATTATTATTTTCGCGTGGAGTCATTGGAGGATTTTGAGATGATTGTTTTGTGTATGTATAAATTTAACAGTAATTATTATTAAGTATTTGTATATATTGTTATTTATTTTAATAAATTATTATTTATATCAATCAATTGTTATTAATTAAACCTTTTTCTAACCTTTTACTCTAGGACATATAGGGTGAACTTATATAATACGATAATAAACATCATTATAATTTTATATAATAATTTCATATAATAAAAAATGTTTCAATAACGCATTTGAAGAAATGCAAGAAGGTACAGGGTAGCCGATCCACTTGACGTACACCTGATTACCCTTCTTGCGTAGTATTTTTTCAATTAAAAATGTGTACGGATATGAAGTTTTATGTAATTCTTCCTTATAAAATTGACCTCTTATAGGTGCACCCGCGTGAAACTGTTATAGATCCATTACTGTTATAACAGGTATGCTCGGAGCTCAATGTAAATATTATCTAAAAAATCCTGATAATGACTTAGATCAAAGATTCATCACATTCGTTAACATAATCTAATTCGATATACAAAGCAACATCCTCGCGACGTGCCAGCCCGGTTAAATATATATGCACAATACTTAGAAAAATTTCAATTTCTTTTTCATGCTGGAGGATGATTCTATCAGCACCCCCCAGCACCCCATTCGTTCATACATTATCTATAGTTTAGATATATTAATTACTAAAGTAAAATTCGGATCTCTTGTGATTGTTCATGATCACTCTGATTTGACTTTGGGGGGAGCCATCATGAATACAATTTTACTGAAGTGATCTGGAGGGGTTGATGAAGATGCTTAATGGGCTCTTTCTATCTCACTCAGACCTATTCTAAAAAACCCTCCCCCGAGTGCTGCACACATAAAGTTTTGGGGGGGTTGATCCTCAAGTGATGCACACATAAAGTTTTGGGGGGTTGATCCTCAAGGTCAACAGGTCGACCAGCTTCAACTGCTATAGGTAACAGGTAGGTCAGGTCGATCAGGTCCACCAGATCGACCAGATCAGATCGATCTGATGGACCTGATCGACCTGACCTACCTGTTCAAAGAAAATCATCATGCCTTGCTAGGTCTTATTCCATCCTTCGTGATAACGTAACGCAAATATTCAATTTCAGTACTCAAGAAGTTGCATTTGCTTATCTTCAACTCGAGTAGATTACCCACCATAATTTTGAACATTTTCTCCAGTACTATCAAGTGTTCCTCTATTGTCTCGGTTGCTACTAAAAGATCATCCATATAAATTGTTAAGGTCTTTTCTTCGATTAACTCTTTAAAAGCCAGAGAAATAAATCTCATAAAACTTGCTGGACTATTTTTTAATCCGAACGCCATTTTCCTGAACTCGTATTGTGCTGTTTCTATTACAAAACTTGTGAATTGTATCAAATTCTCTTCTAGAGCTATGTGATAGAAAGCGTCTTGCAAAGCGAGTTTGCTGAAATATTTCTTCCCTTGTAGATTATCTAGCTGATCCTGTACTGCAGGAATTGGATAATTGTCTCTTATGGTAATTTTGTTCAACTCCCGGTAGTCGATGCACATTCTTGGTTCTCCATTCTTCTTCCTTACCAGCACCACTGGTGAACTGTAGGGTGAAACGCTTCTCTGAATTATTTTCCGCCCCAATAAGTCCTTTACAATATTATTCACCTCAATTTTGTCCTGATAGGACATGCGTCTTGGCCTAAAACAAAATTTATTGTGATTTTTATTGACATTTATGTGCATTTCAAATTTTGTGACCGGAGATTCCGGTCGAACCTTATTTTCATACTGATTTACATATAAATCCTTAAGTTTCTTTTCAATTTTCTTATCATTCATACCCAACTTTAGGTCTACACCTATTTCATGAACATAATTTACATGTAAAATCTCATTCAAATCATTAAGCTTGGAATTTTGATTAACTCTTTCAAACTTGATCTCATTCGGTGAAAGCGTTACCTGAATATTATTATTTTTTATGCAATCTCTACCTACTATTAAACAATCATGACTCATAACAGTACTGGCTACAACTAATAAAATTAAATCTAGATTTAACTCCTGAATGGTTACGATACATTTACATTTACGTACTACCTCAATTTTAGAATTGTTGACCCCAACGTAAGCAGAGCTTGACAAGTTTTTCTCGACATATTCATAGGGAATTAGGTTTTCTTTGATAAATGATACCGGACTACCTGTGTCCCAAATTCCTGATACTTTTGTGCCCCATTGTTCCTTGCGCACTTCAACCTCGATTAGATGTGGATTGACTGCATGTTCTACCAACAGAGTGGAATTGTGCTTGTGACTTCGTTTCTTTGTGTTTCTTCTCTGCCTCTACTCGGTTTGGAGCACTGTCTCGCAAAATGTCCATACCCGTTGCAACTAAAACACCGCACTTTGTTTTTGTAACCGTTATTAGCTGGGCTACTACTTCCCGTTACTGTCTTTGTTGGTTCACAAACCCGATCACTATTTGACCAATTTGATCTCTCTCTTGGTGGCTGCGCTGACTTGAATTGTGAGGTATTTGCACGTTCGTTTTTCGTCACGTTGTTCATTATCCGCAACAATTGTTGTAGAGTTGTGAAATCCTTCATGCGGGCCATGTCTTGTAGCGTACGGTTGTCCATCCCATCGATGACATAACCTATCATATCTATTTCTTTCATTTCCACATGATTTCCTAACACAATCTTCTCGTGATAATAGTCTTCGAACGACTCCGTTCTCCTCCATCTTCTCGCTTCAAATTGTCTCATTAACACAAGTCTTTCTGGTTTGCTATCAAAATTGTTGGCGAGTTCGCACTTTATCTCTTCCCAACTCATAGATATGTGAATTTGCTATGATACCAGGTTTTTGCGACTCCAGAAAGTTTGCCAACCATAATTAAATGCATTCTTGCATCACTCACCTCGTAAGCTTCTTGTACTGAGTTCAGCCTTTCAGTAAACGAATCAACATCGATTGAGTGGTCACTGCGTCCATTGAAACCTGGTAGAAGTTCTGAGATTTCTTTGTTGTTTAGAGGTCTTTCTTTAATTAACAGCGACGCGGAGGTTTCTCTTATTACGGACCTGACAGTTGCTGAAATTAAGTCCTCTACCGAAAACTGTAGCGACTCGCTTGCTGGTATTTCCATTTTCCTCTTAATCGGTACAAACTTTATTAACTGCGTACAACAGGATCGCTCCTCGTGGAAAACAAATAGGTTATAACTATTGATGTCCTGATAACAACGCCGATTGTTATTTCAATTGATTTAACCTTCGTTTTACCCCACACCTGATAAATTGTGAGGATCACTCGGTGTACGAATAATAAACAAAGAATAATTAACACTTTAATAAAGAACAATAAAATGGAATTACACACTTTCGTTACTCGCTAACAACTTAACTTAAAACTACCTTCTATACCGACCGTGTCTTACTATCTCCGGTTTACCTTAGCGGTAAATTCAAATGTTAACCTTGCACTTGTAACTGCTTAAATGCTTTAAAATTAACTGCTATTAATATTAGAAGCTCAATTTCAGAAACAACCATGAAAAGAGAACTAAATGCAACTGCGACATCTATGAACAAGTGTACAAACTATAAAGTCCAGTGTACAACAAACTACAAATATGAAGCTTGGAAATGCTTACGCATTGAAGCACGATACACATACAACGGTATGCTTATTATTTTTCTCAATCACGTTTACTACAGCGCATTACGTCACATGCGAACTAAATTACGAACGATCGTGTACGAACGTGGTACGAACCGTACTCGTGAACTCGTACTGTTTGTTTCTCAAAGGTAAAACAGAGAAAGTCGAAATCGTCTAATATGGCCTCATCAGCAAAAATCGAAGAAAATGAAAAGAAACGTAGAAACAATCCTGAGACAGACGAAGAAGAAAGTCCCCACGAGTGGCCCGAAGAATGGCCCACATTTGAAGATGAAGAAAGTAATAGCTCGGACAACGAAAAACAAGAAGAAATTCGAAAGGAAGCAAAAAAGAAACCAAACAAAAACCAAAGGAAACGTGCCAGATTGGCGAAACAAGAAAAAGAAAAACATGAAAGACAAGTAACGAAAACGCTAAGTGAAAACAGTAACGAAACAAAGGAAAAAAATTATGAAACTGAAAAAACACAAAGTGAACAAAAAATGGAAATAGGCACAAAACTGCTCGAAGCATTGTCCGAAATCAGACAGGCAATACAAGAAAAAGAAGAACTTGGAATAGAAGAAACACCAAGTAAAAGCCATACGGAAGCAACAAAATGGGCGAAAGAAATACTTTCCAATGTATCGAACGCATCACATAAAGTAATGAAATTCATCAACCAAAGCAAAGAAAAACTCGAAGATAAGGAAAACGCACAAAAAAATGTTGAAGACATGAAAGAAAGCACCTTGAAACTTGTAGAATTTATACTGAAGGGCAATAACAACATACGAGGGACGGGTGAGCCTTCAGCCACCCCTCCCCCGTCCAAAGTAAACACAGCAGAGGCGGTCCCTGCCCCTGCCACCCCCGCGAACCTCCTCAAGGTCCGGGTACCCAAAGAAACAATTTCTTCCCCTCAGGAAGAGCCCAAAAAGCAGGACCCACCTAAGAAAGAATTGGCAGAGTCCAACCCCCCGAACCTCTTCAAGGTCCGGGAACCCAAGGAAACAGATTCTTCCCCTAAGGAAGAACCCACGAAGTACAGCCCACCCAGGAGGTACCAAACAGCAATGAAGAGGGCTGCCATCAGCAGCCCCCGGAGCACGCGCAAGAAATATAAAGTGATTGTCTACCCTGGAGAGGGCAGCTCATTCCTGTCAGCGGAAAGCACAAGGTCCGCCCTGACTAGCATCAGAGCGGAAGATCTTGGAATAAAAGCAGATAGGCTCTATCTGACGAAAAACAAAAGTGTCGTGGTGGAATCCTCCCACCCCTCGGTCAAGAAACTAGTAGGCAGCACTCTACTAGCGGAGAACCAATTGATGGCACGGGAGCCTTCAGCTACCTGGCCATCAATTGCTATACAGATGGTAGACAAATCCGTCTCTAAGAATCAAATCATAACGGAAATAGAAAGAAGTTTTCCCGAGGCGGTCAATATGGCCGGGAGTTCGTGGCTCAAAAGAGCCAATCCCGTACATACCAGAATAAGAACACACAACAAATGGATCCTAGAGCTTCACCCTCTGATCCATGAAGCAACAATCAAGGAAGGTAAATTCATAGTGGCTTGGAAAAGCTACCGAGTGCGGAACCACATCGGAATTGCCCGATGTTATAAATGCCAACGTTTTGGCCACACAGCCAAATTTTGCAAAGGAAATGAAACATGCGCCTTTTGCACCTCAACAGAACACGCTTCACGTGACTGTGTAGTGCAAAAGGAACTTGCTATGCATGTATGCGCCAACTGTGTCAGAGCGAAGCTCAGTGACAATAAGCACTCCACAGGATCAACCCTGTGTAAAGTATATAAGGACCGTCTTATGGCCCTTGCACAATCCATAGCAACCACTATTGACAACGAAAGAAATAACCGTGACCAATAAGATCTAATCCTAAAAACTAATAACCGTGATAAGAAATAAGGTTTGAGTGTACCCAAAAAAGTCAAATAACTATCGAAAATGAAAAATAGATTACAAATCAAGACATGAAAACCGATACTTACCAAACATTGATGAAATAAAAACGCCCACGCAATCCATTGTGGAAACCTGAAACAAACAAATCAGAAACCAACATATCAAAAATAGGCAGATTATATGTATGTAACAATATACCAAATGACACGCGGTTTGAAACCCGATGAAAAAAAAAAAATTCATAAAAAACGACCAGAACTTGATAAAAATTCTAAGAATGATTTTATAATTGTGATGAAAACATGAACTCCCCGCCAATTTGCAGGGTCCATTTTATGACGAGGTTGGCAACAACCTCAAAATGTTTTTTATTTTATAAATAAATTAACTTCAATTGTTTGTTTCTCACTCATTTCTCACTGTTTGTCTTCTGTCGAATTCAAATTATTTGAAATTATTCGAATTTGTGAAAATTGAAAATTCTATTATTAAATTCGAAAATGCCGGGTTGTGCAGTTGCGAAATGTGGTAATAATAATAAAACGACAAAAGGGACGAAAATCAAATACTTCCGATTTCCACAAATTGAAGACATTTCTAAAAAATGGATTGTTGCATGTCATCGTGAGGATAAAATAAACCTAAAAAATGGTATGTTTTTTATGAAATAAAAATTTTCGAGAACCGTTGAAAAACAACCCCAAAATCGAATTTTTAAAAGTAGGGAAAATGAGCATCAAATATGCCGCGGCTCCCCACAGGCAGTCGCGGGGAAATGCATCACACGTTCCCTTGGAATCGAGTGAAATTTTTTCGCTCCGATTTGAATTTTTCTTTGAAATTCGGATAGGTGGGGGTGTGATTAGTAGATATTAATAATAAATATTATCAAAAAAATGGAAAATAACCGGTGTATTTGCGCAAAAGCGCAAGATGGTTCGCATCACAATTCCAATTCGTACGTGACGTCACACAACATGCGTATGAGCATACCGTTGTAAGTGTATCGTGCATTGAAGCATACCGAAGCATACTTAGTTCTATTGTGGTTCTGTTCTGACGTGAGTGTGGCGTATTACATAGAAGTTACTGAAAACTTCAATAAAAATTTGTAGATGTAACCTCAAAATATTGAATAGTGTTGATATTTTATAAAATATTAAGTTTTCAATTATGCCTACAATAATACTATTCGATGTATCTCTGTCAATGTTGGTTCCTGTAAAAATAAATGAAAATTTTGAAAGTACAAAGAAGAAACTAGCGGTGAATGGAATAAACGCATTTTTAGACTCTTTGAGTTTGCATTCAAAACTGGAATTTATTAATTTGGTAAGTTTTTCGACTTTATTTTATTGCATAATAAATATGTTACGGCTAAGGTGTTTACTTGGCTAGTTTATAAACTAGCTGATTAGTACATAAACTAGCCAATCGCTTGGTTATTTTGGTAGAAAACAAAATTTCTTCTATATTAGATACAAATTTGGCTAGTTTATAAACTATCCAAGAATGTTGGCTAGTTTATTGACCTGCATTAGAGTAAACATAATGGGCAATATTTTTTTGGTCAGTTTATAAGGTATTCAATTTCAACTGGCTAATATAAAAACTGTTATCTAATTCTGTTATCTGGTAACGTAATAATACGTTGGCTAGTAATATAAACTATGCAAATTGAGTAAACATTAATTTTAGATTAGAATTTTTATTTTATGTTAAAATAACCAAACTTCTACCGATTCCTAAAAATTTCTTGATTAAAAAAATTTACTCGGAATTCAAAATGTTCTCAGAACTGTTTCAAATCTGTTTCAAATTTTCAAGGATTTAAAATTTATATCTTTGTTTTAAAAACATTTCTATCTTTTTGTAAATTTTGATGCAAAACTTTAAAGATTATAATAAATGACTTTGTCATTATAATTAGTCCACAAATATCTAAATATTAGTTTCTTGTCTACAAAGTTTAAAATTTTTGAAATTTCCAGTAAACATTTTTTCGCTTTTTTATTAAAAGAGTTACTAAAAACACGTTTGCGTAAAATTTGCTTGGTGAACATATTAGTCAACGTATTGGTTATTACCAATTGATTATTACGAGGCGGTCATAGCTTGACATTTAAGTGCGTCTACTGCTAATGCGAAACGCTCGGATCGAATCCGGGCAGGGTAAGAACTTTATTCTGACCGTCTCTCCTCGGCAGGCAATGGCAAACCACCGAGGTAATCTGCCAAGAAAATCCATCTCGAAATGAAGTGTAGTACACTTCCCGTGGTTCGGAGCCTACGTTAAACAAGTAGGTCCTCTATGTATGTGAAAACAATTTGAACGCACATCATATGCATAGAAAGAGATAGAACGAGATGGGTCACCAAACCCTCATTAGGGTAAAAGGACTGAGAAGGGAGGATTGGTTATTATGTATTACCAGAATAACAATTTTTATATTAGCCAGTTGATATTGGATAGTTTATAAACTACCCAAAAATATTGGCTATTATGTTTACTTCTTACACTTTCAATTACAACTTTCGTTTTTAAAGTAACCAAATTTTCAGCTATTATGGTAGACATTTTGTTTTCTACTCAAATAATCGTTTTTCCGTTTTTCTGCTTGACTTGTTCAGAGCGCAACGGCTGAGCCGCATATCTCCTTTATCTGATCATGGTGGTAAGGGCTGTTGGAATTTTAAGGAGGCCTTCTGGCCTCGCGGTGCTGGTTAGGACCTGACTGTGGATTAAAATAAACAAACGATTGGTTAGTTTATATACTAGCCAAGTAATTTGGCGGAATTTGTCCTATCGCTGTGGGTTCGACCTTTAGAGGCGACTAGCCTCAAAGTTATGCTGCTCGGATATTTCGGAAACTCTTGACGCGTCTTTTCGCCGGACACAACTTAGCTTTGTTACGAAAGGTGGCTGTGAGGCTGCAGTTCATTCTCTGGGAACTTATTTACAAAACCGTAATAATTTCGAGGTAATTTTAAAGGTAGACGTAAGAAATGTTTTGAATAGTATCAAAAGAGATGTCATACTATCTGAGGCGAAAACAACGATTCATCAAATATTTCATTACTTGTGGCAAGCTTACGCTGAACCTTTGACAATATTTTATAAGGACACTTCAATTAATTCTTCAATAGGGGTTCAATAAAGTGATACATTAGGTCCCTTTGGTTTCAGTTTGTCTATTGACAAGTATTTAGATGACGGCACTTTAGCTGGTAATATGGATACGGCACTTTTATATCTAAATAAACTGATTTTTGGTATCAATCATTTAGGGTTACTATTGAATTTTTCAAAATGTGAAATTTTTATAAAGAAACATTTTGAATACATTTTTTTCATTTTTAGAAATTTTTATAATCAATCAATCAAAATCAAATAAACCTCTTGTGTGCCCTGAGGTGTTGAGGTATTATCTCTTTTTATCTGCTATCGCTTATGAATTATCGCCATTCTGTCCTTTTCAATGCTGTCTGTCTTGCTTCACTCCATGTTTTTCCCCTCCCCTTCAATAATTGTCCAATATTATCGTCCCATGTTTTCGACGGTCTACCTCTTATTCTTCCTCCCGTTGTATTTTCCTGCCACACATTTTTCACCGGCATATCCTCTTCCATCCGATTCAAATGCCCAAATTCCAAAAAATGAAAATTTTTATAAAACGGGCGAACATGCCGCCGCATGTTATCCCCTTATAAAAAGAACTTAGTTAAAATTGAATTTAGTGAAATTTGAGTTACTTTAAATTTGATTTGAAAGCAAAGTGATAACGTTATGACCTAAAATATTATACGTATTACATTGACCAACATGTCAATTTTAATGGACAATGTCCTTAAATGAAACATTACTTAAATCTTATACAAATTACTATTACAAACAAACGGTGAACAAAGTACAAAATGTGTAGCGGCGTAAATATATACCTTTGGAGCCAAATGCTGGTATCGGACTGTCGTTAAAAGCGCTCGGTCCCTTGGTACCTGTTAGCGGCGTCCGGCCGTTCGGACCGCCTGCTATTTCATTCACACACAGTTTATATTTGTTTACATTCATAATTACATTTCTACATTCAATTCAATACGTTCAATTTAGGTATCATTACATTATATTATTACATTCCACATGTATCGATATTCGTTGTAGACATTTATTTATTTAACAACACAATTTACACTTCTTCCATAAACTTATAAAGCCTATTGCTTATATAGTATTAATATTCTCTAGTTGGTACTTCTTAAGAATGTTAATCCCACAATATTTAAATGCATCCATACATTACAAACTATAAGATTGCATTTCATTGGTTCCGATCCGGGCGTGAGAAAATGTTACCAAAGGGAGGCCTCAAGCCGAAAATTCTTACCGATGAACAGATCAATATAATGATTACATGGATTGAAGAAGATAGTGGTGATATATTAAAACTGTTGAAAGAAAAAGTGCTAGATACTTTTCAAGTATTGGTATCTTTAGCAACTGTTTGAAATTATCTTGTAAGCAAACTTTTCACTGTAAAGCAGGTGCAAGCCGAACCAGTTACAATGAATTTAGAAGAAAATAAAAAACGAGCAGAATATTCGGACTCTTAATGAATAAATAGAGCTGGGAAAACAAATCGTGTGGATAGACGAAACCAATTTTAATTTATTTTGCCATAGAACAAGAGTTCAGTCTTTAGCTGGGACCAGATCAGCAGAAATCCTTCCCGCAGCAAGAGGTCCAAATGCTCATTTGATAGGAGCAATTTCGGTAACAAGTGTTGCAATGGAACGTCGGAGATGTTCATTCACATCAATTTTAGCTAATGATTGGGTTACAAGATTATTAGAAACGTGGCAGGATATAGAGAATGAACTATCAGATTTAGTTATTGTTTGTGATAATGCACCTTGCCATTCAAGACTTGAGACTGCTTTCGATGGAACGTCAGCAACATTATTAAGGTTGGGACCTTACTCTCCAATGTTAAATCCGATTGAGAATATTTGGTCAAAACTTAAGATTTGGGCTAAAGTTAATATGCGAACTCCACATGTTAGAGGTCCTAAGGGTCCGTCAACTTGGCCCCTCCATTTTTAAATTTTTAATTTTTTTGAACGCCAATCGGAAGTGCTTGGGTAGTGCTGGCGAGTGTTGTAATTTATTTTGGAAGTGCTGGGTTAGTTTAATTTTTATTCGCGATTGACATTTTGACGTTGACGAAGCGTCAACTTGGCCCCTCCATTTTTGAATTTTTAATTTTTTTAACGCCAATCGCAAGTGCTTGGGAAGTGCTGGCGAGTGCTGTAATTTATTTGGAAAGTGCTGGGTTAGTTTAATTTTTATTCGCGATTGAAATTTTGATGTTTACGAAGCGTCAACTTGGCCCCTCCATTTCTGAATTTTTAATTTTTTTTAACGCCAATCGGAAGTGCTTGGGAAGTGCTGGAGAATGCTGTAACTTATTTTGAAAGTGCTGGGTTAGTTTAATTTTTATTCGAGATTGAAATATTGACATTGACGGAGCGTCAAGTTGGACCCTGCATTTTCAAATTTTGTCAAAAATTCAATTTTTTTATGTCATTTAAAAGCATTCTTCAAGTGCTGGCGAATGCTGTAAATCATTTAAAAATGCTACATGAGATACGCTCTTATTTTCAAACTATCATTTACGAATTTAATGAGCTCCGAGCAAGATACATTGGAATTACATAATGAGACCTTTGTTTTGTAGTGCTTCTTGTATACTACTTACACATGGCCTATTGTTTAAAGGAACTGATCTAAAAGGGACCCGTGAGTCGCACAAATAAAAAAAACCTTAAATGAGAATTTGATTTTATCTTTTTTGCAACGCCCTGTGTATTGCTTTTCTAAAAATATTGATTTACAATTTTATTACCTTAAGTTGGTATCTAACTTTGTGTGTGCGTACACTATATTTTATAATGTAGCTAAAGTCAATATCAGAAACAAAATCAAAATCGAAAAGGTTTTATCTAACTAAAAAATATTATTTATTAAAATGTTTCGACAAAAAAAAACGAAACACAGAAATTAAATTCCTACAGATACTATCTGTTCTTAAGGCTGTTCGGTAGGAATCAAAAATTATATGTTAAGTTGTTGATATGTTGATTATATAATAGTACTCTTATAAAACAATGTATTTTAGGTAATTTTTGTTAATTAAAAATTATTGTAAAAAAGTTAGTTTAACCACAATTCATGATTAAAATTTATTAGAATTTAACTTCGTACAAAACATGCGATCTAGCAAAGATACAATATAATAATAATAATAATATACCTTTATTTAGTAAATTTACTAATATTACAATCATGTTAAATTTCAAATTATTCTAATCTATATTGTACTAATAGTGTTGTTTTACATAATCACTTAAATATCTCTTAAAGATAAACAAATTTGTCGCCTCTTTTGCTTCTGATGGAAGATTATTATAAATCTTGATACCTTTATAGTATAGACAATTTTGTGTGCTTGCTTTTGTTACTTTTGGTAATCTGTAATCCAAACAAGCTCTTGTATCATAATTATGAATTTCTGAATTTTGCTTTTTTTACACAATTTAAACAATTATGAATGTTGCGCTGAAAGCAAGACTTTTTATAGTACTTTGGGACGATATAATTTTTATTTTGATAAAAATTATAATTTCCTTATAAAACAAAGTTCAATTTGCTTTAAAAACCGCAGCGTTTTGAGTAAGTATTTAGTAACAAAGTAATAGTTTGAAAATAAGAGTGTATCTCATGTAGCATTTTTAAATGATTTACAGAATTCGCCAGCACGTGAAGAATGCTTTTAAATGACATAAAAAAATTGAATTTTTGACAAAATTTGAAAATGCAGGGTCCAACTTGACGCTCCGTCAACGTCAATATTTCAATCTCGAATAAAAATTAAACTAACCCAGCACTTTCAAAATAAATTACAGCATTCGCCAGCACTTCCCAAGCACTTCCGATTGGCGTTAAAAAAAAATTAAAAATTCAAAAATGGCGGGGAGCGTCAACGTCAAAATTTCAATCGCGAATAAAAATTAAACTAACCCAGCACTTCCAAAATAAATTACAGCACTCGCCAGCACTTCCCAAGCACTTCCGATTGGCGTTAAAAAAAATTAAAAATTCAAAAATGGAGGGGCCAAATTGACGCTTCGTCAACGTCAAAATTTCAATCGCGAATAAAAATTAAACTAACCAGCACTTCCAAAATAAATTACAGCACTCGCCAGCACTTCCCAAGCACTTCCGATTGGCGTTAAAAAATATTAAAAATTCAAAAATGGAGGGGCCAAGTTGACGCTTCGTCAACGTCAAAATTTCAATCGCGAATAAAAATTAAAGTAACCCAGCACTTCCAAAATAAATTACAGCACTCGCCAGCACTTCCTAAGCACTTCCGATTGGCGTTCAACATGTGACGGTAAACACATTTTTATTATAAGTTTAATTTTTTCCAATAAATTCATTTTACATCAAATAACTCATATATTGAGTATCGTCAAATATTGAGCCAAATATTTGACATATTTTTTAAATAATTTTTCTGAATTACAAGTAACCCTTTCCGAATTACTATTAACGCATTCTGAAATAAACTTAACTAAACTGAATTACAATTGAGGGCCTTAGAATATAAGGGGTATAAGTGCACCTTTTTTTAAATTTGAGATTAATACACAATATGAAACCTTAATGTTCATATTTGTTGGTGCAAAACAGATGCAAGTGATATATTGATAATAAGGCTATAATAATAAGGGTATAAGTACTTTTTTTAAGTTTTGGCACATTTATGATAAAGTTTTTTTTTCTACTTTTATATTATTAAAATTTATCATTTATTAAGGAAATAATAAACTTTAAATAAATATCTCAGCTTTTTCTGGGAATTTTTACCCTGCATTAGCAGTGGACGCACTTAACCTAGTAAAATAACACAAAATAAAAGACATTTTGTTTAACTTTGAATGCAAATATCTCACAATAATGTAAAAAGCACTTATACCCCTTTTATTCTAAGGCCCTCAATTGACGTTTTCTCAAATACAATTGACAATCTGAATTTGAATAAACATTTTCTGAAATTCAATTGAGTGATCAGAATTACAATTGACGTTTTCTGAAATAGAGACAAATCTGAATTTCAATTGAAACTGTTCCGAGAGGAAGTAATGTAAACGTTATAAGAAGCATACTGATGGAAATAATAAACGAATATTGTCTTTCTGATCGCTGTAACTCATCTCTGATTGGTTCCTTCATTTATTACAAACTAAAAAATATTCACAATTTTGAATAACCTTTACGCTTGCTGAAATTATAGTCAACTAATCTGAATTGTTGTATGCATCGGTTTTTTAACGTTCTACGTCTTCCGATTTCCTGTCTGTGCTCGTTGCGTGTTGAAACTGTGTGACGAGCACAGAGGACCTACAGCTTAATGTAGATTCCGTACCACGGGGATAGACGATTTTTACATCATCTATTCCAACCAGGGAAGTTTTTGAGCCATATATAATGTTACCTGTGGCCAGCAGATAGACATTTGGTGAGCAAAAACTCCTTTTATAGATAGCACCTCACTAATCTGAATTACAATTGACTAATCTGAATTTAAATTGACGGTTTCTCAAATACAACTTACTAATCTGAATTACAATTAATGCTTTCTCAAATAAAAGTGGAAGAGGTGTAGTACCTTTTATATTAAAGTAATGTCTTACATTAATGCATGTTGCAAGTATTAATCACTTAAGGACTACGCCCGAGATAACTCGGGCAAACTTTACCTGCAGAAAAGACCACTCCCGAGTATACTCGGGTGAAAAAAAATACGATTATGTGGAAGCGAGGGAAAAGACAGCTGCGATTATTAAAACGAGGTACCTGAAGCCCAATCTCCACAAATCGGGTGACATCACGCTACTTTTAGTGCCGCGCAATTTTTTGAAATTTTAAGTTTATTTGAGTAAATATAATGCTTTGAATAATATAAACTTTCAGTCCCATTTTGGGTTTGAAATGGCTTTTATGTTCAGTAAATAAAATTCATTTATTTCCATTTTTTAATGATTACTGAAGGGGTTAAGTGCAATCCACAAAAGGCACATGTTTATTAAATACTTTTGCAATATTATTAGTAATAATTAATCTAGGACACTACAAGTGCCGTTCCAACGTAATAATAGAGTGGTTCAGAAACCAACCAACGTTCAACGTGAACGCCAACTTGAGTTTTTTGTCGACGTTTGTATGTCAAGTTTTCTGAATGTTTCTTGATATTTAGTACTACTATTTTAAAATTCGACGTTTTGACTTGAACTTTTATACAAAAACGTAATAGCATGATTAATTTCCGCTATAATAGTGTTATAGTAAGACAATAATAGTATGATTATACGTATTATCATTTTCTCCAATTATATTAATACAATTGAAAAGTCCATTTATAATACTGAATATTACTTTTCGGCAGATGGCGTTTTCATCCTCAAGCGAAGTAAGGTGTGCTTTTACGAGAGATTATAATGCTATTAAAACGGAACTGCAAATATTAGAAGATTGTGATAAGACATGTATAGAAACCGCATTGCATGACGTCAGTGAAGTTGTTCTTGCAGAATGGGGAAACAATACTGCATGTCAGGTAAGCTTAATTTATGCATCACAATTACGCATTAAATTATTTTCTTTTTTTGACTAGGTAATTTTGGTAACTGATGGAAATACAGGAGTAGGACCAATGTCGTTAACTGATTCTTTAAATACTTTCCAGCATCGTAATTCTTCAAACCCGTTCCCGTTGCCATTTACGTTTCCTGCAAAGCTTCACATCGTTTGTATTACTCCGCCAGATGATCATAACCTAATAAAATGTAAGTGTGCCTACTAAGAATTCCAGCATTCGATATTTTTCTCTTTTTTTCTTTTTAAAATCTTTTTATTCGTTTATTCATCCTTAAAAACTAATATTGTGCAATAATAAAATGAACTAATACAATGTGCAATGTATATTTTACAGCAAAACCATTGTTTACACGATTGGTGGAAATAACCGGCTATGATGGATCAGTGTTAATTCCCGATGGTCCTTTATGCGATGCAAATGTAATATCGATGTTTCAGAAGCTAGCAAATGATATTTATACCCCCTTTAAAGGAGTTTTGAAATGTGGAAACCTCGAATCCAAAACAGTACTTTATCCATCACCATTTGTAATGTGAAATATGAACTTTATCAAACATTGTTTAATGTAATTTAATTTTAGCCTTATACAAAAGTCACAGATTTTGATTGTAAAACTTATTACGTATCGGATGTAATCGATGTGTGTGGTTTTATACCTGTAGCTGATGTCAGCTTACCAATGGCAGTGAGCCGTCATTTAATTTTACCAGCAAATATAAACCAGGAAGGTACAGTTTTAACGAAAGAAATTGATTTAAGCATAAATGATGACGGTATAGATGTACGTAAAGTTCCTTCTTTTTGCGTATTGCTGCACGATGCATTGAAAGTTGAAAATATGGCAGCATTAGTGACGCTAGGAGAGAATTGGTTTGGCTTTATCTCCTCTCAGTCCAAATCAAAAAAAAAATCTAATTTAATCCTTACAATTTTAATGCCAGGAATTGATTCTGTTCCGTGGCTTGGAGATTTAAATCGTTTAATATCTCCCGAAAATGTACCGTCTGAATTTATGGGTTACTTTCCCGTTCGAGCTATCAAAAACCAAAATTACCATCGGAATGGAGTTGAATGGATTAGAGAAGCCGGATTGCAATTTGATGTTAAAAGAATTTTAGGACATGCTGGAAAACTTCCCGAGAGAACTCAACAATTTTACAGGGTACATTTTGTTGATTTATTGTTTATTCTGCACATAATATATTATTAATTTTTTTAGAGCCTTAATCAATTAAGAAAATCTGCAATATCTTTAGGCTTCCTTGATTTCTTAACCGGCCTAGCGTCTATTTTTGACAATGAGTGTATGAAATTACCCGCGAGTGCCCATCCTGATTGTGCACTGCAACTTACATATGCAGCCGAGATTCTACGGAGAACGCAGAATAAAGATGTAAATTATGTTATTTATCCACTTCCAACTAATTATAATCCATAGTTTTTCAGTTTTACGTAATAAAATATTGTAATTTTTGTACTTTTGTTCATCTACTTTTAATCTTATACTTTTTTGTATATTTTATACTTTTATATATTGATAAAAAAAGACGTTTGTTTTTTTGTACCCTGAATTTTTATGGGGGGGGGGCACGTTGTTTTTAACTCCGAAATTGAAAATTTCCTGTAGAAAGTTGTCGTTGCTAGTTACTTTTGATCGACATAATATTTATAATGTAATATCAGATAATCCGATAATCTGCACCAATTAAATTTTTGCGGTTGGTATTTATCATTGTAATCATTATTTACTTTTTAGGCTTCTATACAAAGTATAACAAGAAGCCTTATGATCTGGCCCCGTGTCTGTCCGTCTGTCCGTCCGTCTGTCCGTCCGCATATCTCAAAATCATACAGAGCGTTTCAAATCGTATTGGAAATACTCTGTGTGTATAGAGGTCTAAGAACTGGGTACCCACTGCGCTACTTTTAGGCTTCTATGCAAAGTATAGCAAGAAGCCTTATGATCTGGCTCCGTGTCTGTCCGTCCGTCCGTCCGCATAATTCAAATCTAATTTATGTATTAAGATAGGTTACAAAAATATTCTGTGCTTTAAGATTGTAATTTTCAACCTACTATATAGTAGACTTGATCCGATGATCTGACCGATCAAGGTATCAACGGATCAAGGTATTTTTTACCTTGCTTTGTAAGTAAAAGAGAAAGAAGAGGATTGATCCACCTCAAAAAATGGACCCTACATTACAGAGAAGTAAAGTTCCGTATGGAATGGAAAAGCTACATTATTATTAGTTTAGTGAATGATAAATAGCAACCGCAAAAATTTAATTAGTGCAGATTATCTGATATTACATTATAAAATTATGGCGACTAAAATAACAACTTTTTTCAATGCAGACCAAATATAAGTTACTAGCTGGAAAGCCCGTCCACGGACGGGTAGCTAGACGGTGCTGGTGGGTCTCTATTTTAATGATCTAAATAAAAACAATATTGTTTCCTAATATTGTCAATTTTAATTGTTCATCCTCGCGTTGAAACGTTAATTTTAATTTTTTTAGTTTGTTAATTAAGAAACAATTATTGTAGCAAATAAAATCTTAAGCACTGCCTACTGCGTTAGTACTTCCTTGTACACAATATTTTTCGTGTACACTGCCTGTGAACCTTCAATCAATCCCTTGTTCTTTTCCATCAACTATTTTTATCTTCAGATCTTCAGATCTCCGTACTCTTGACATTGCTACATAGAGATGACCGTGGCTAAACATCGCGGTTGATCGTCATGGAAAAGGCAAGTTTAATTGGAAACTGTCGCCGTCTTAAAACAAATGGAAAGTCTGTACTTGTTGGGACTAAATCTATGCGGGGAATAAAAACAGTTTCCTTTTTAGCGACTTCAGCGACGATTAGATTGGGCTTTAACGATTGAACAGTTAAGCGCGTCCCATTACAAAGACCACGTTTAGTATTCAAATTCCTGAGCAACATAATCACACTTCCAACCTTCAAGTGCATTCTGTGTACCGGCATCCCTGAGGGCGTTTGTTTATTCAAGAATTCCATCGGATAGTTTTCCCTATCGTTATCATCACTGTCGTCAATGGAATCACTACTTAGATAAGTTAAAATGCTGCCGTCTAAAAGGTCCAAAACTTGCTCATTTATAGCGTCAACGTCAGTATTTTTTGGGAAAAGTATTGCCATTTTGGAATATTTTTTTACATCAGCAGCATTAAAGCTTTCTCCAAAAATTTCTTGGGTAAGGGAAATTTCGCATATACAATTATGCGGAATCTCAATTATCTCTTCAGACAGACCTTTGTCATTTGTAAGCTCCCCGTTGCCCAACTTTATCAGCCAATCACTGAATGCGGAATCAACGGACCGGATATTTTGACTTAATTTCAATACTATAAATTTACTCCACATATCATTAAATTTAATGCTTGAATGAATAATTGCTGACCTCATTTCATGAGGTACGACAGGAAGAGTTTGTCTGAAATCACCACCAAGAATTAAAACTTTACCGCCAAAAACTTTGGTGTTTTATATCAACGTATTAACGTATCAATGTATCAACGTATCAACGTATCAACGGATCAACGTATCATCGGATCAACGGATTAAATGTTTATATAGGTTGTCGTCGATAATACAAACGGTATATTAAATCTTCAAGCTTATCAACGGATCAACGTATCAAGTTGTTTTGATTTGAACGACTATGGATCAGTAAGTCCCTTTCGAGAGAAGGTTCGCCGTCGGCATTTTGAAAAATGACAGCTACTTCATTTCTTGTTGGAGCATTGTATCGTCTAATATCGTATTTACGTTCTTGGATAATTGCCATGGTAACTGTTGCTGGCTCAACGCCATGTAGAGCGGCGTCCTTGATGCTTTCTTGTTCCACTTCATAAAGCATTTTGCATGCGGCAGAAAAAGGATTATTCTGAGACATGAAAGTGCTTAACTCTCGCATCAGACTTGGATCGCACCGATCGTTTCCCTTAATTGTCATCCTTTGATCAGCAGCCTCATCCGGGTCCAATATATATAGTTGAGCAAACTTGCGTTGGTTTCCATCTGCCGGGTGCAAAGCTCCTGCTCGATGGTAAATTTGTCCGTTAATTCGGAAACAATAGGGTCCGTATCCAGGAGGCGGAATAATGTTAGCTCCCATTGACGCAAACGCTAAAGCAATATTTATCGATCTAATATTGTCTATGAAATTTTTCGAATATTGATGCAGTCCTTTCAATAACTGTTCAATAACAGGGGCTGATCTTATAGCTTCTAAGGTGACTTTGCCTTTCTGACAGCATGTCGTAAAAAGTTTGTCAGACGGCCGCTCTGCTAAAAAATGCTTTGCACTGCAAAATTCGCAAATATTGTCCATAAAACCACAGTTATGAACGTCGACATTTGGTTCTACAACGTTACCTACTTCAAGAACAGCTGCGTTTTTACTTCGTGGATTTTGTCGGCGAATTGCATGACTACGTGAACGATGTAATATTTGCGAAGGGGTCATGTTGGCAATTTGATTTCGTTCGCGATGTTGAGCAATTTGTTCTGACGTCATGTTGGCAATTTGATTTCTTTCGCGATGTTAAGTAATTTGTTCTGACGTCATATTGGCAATTTGCTTACGTTTGCGATTTTGTTCAATTTGCCCAGGAGTCATATTTTCCATACGATTCCGACAACATTCTTTTTGGACATCACTCATATTTTTACGACGGGTTTTTTCTCGCTCCGCCTTCCGTCGTTTTACTGTTTCCTGCTGGGCGGCTACTTCCTCATCAGATTTTCTTTTAACACATTTTCGAGCACCAGTAGAAACATGTGGGGAACAAAGAGTAACTACTTGAATATCCTCCATTTCGGACATTTTCGCTTTAGAAGTTTCTGAAGTTGTGAAGTTATTTTCAATGAAGGTAACTCTCACACCACGTACCTATATAGCACACAGTGATACGTTGATCCGTTGATAAGTTGATCCGTTGATACGTTGATATGTTGATACGTTGATCCGTTGATAAGCTTGAAGATTTAATATACCGTTTGTATTATCGACGACAACCTATATAAACATTTAATCCGTTGATCAGATGATACGTTGATCCGTTGATACGTTGATACATTGATACGTTGATACGTTGATACGTTGATCCGCTGATACGTTGATACGTTGATACGTTGATACGTTGATACGTTGATACGTTGATACGTTGATACGTTGATACGTTGATACGTTGATACATTGATACATTGATACATTGATACTTTGATACGTTGATACGTTGATCCGCTGATACGTTGATGCGCTGATACGTTGATACTTTGATACGTTGATACGTTGATACATTGATACGTTGATACGTTGATCCGCTGATACGTTGATACTTTGATACGTTGATACCTTGATAAGTTGATCCGTTGATACGTTGATCCGAACCAAAAAAATGACACGCTGGAGCAGGGAGCTGGCATTTTATATATTAGGATATTTTATTTACATAATTTTTCACCTATATAGGAAATTGAAATACGTTGATACGTTGATACGTTGATACGTTGATACGTTGATCCGTTGATACGTGGATACGTTGATCTGTTGATACGTTGATCTGTTGATATGTTGATCTGTTGATACGTTGATCCGTTGATCCTTTTATTCGTTGATCCTTTGATCCGTTAAGACGTTGATACTTTAAGACGTTGATACTTTAAGACGTTGATACTTTAAGACGTTGATACCCTAATAAGAAGTTATCTCGAAAAATGTAATTGATGCAGAGTATAGGATTACCTGGAGTTACATTATAAATATTATGTCGACCAAAAATAACTAGCAACAACAACTTTTCACACCAGAAAGGTAGCTGTATAGAAGCCTAGGAACTGCCGCTAAAGCGAGTTCCACCTTGTTTATTTACTTCTCTGTAATGTAACTTCACCAATCACATCAAGCCACTGCTGTGGTTACAATAAAAATAATAAAATTGAATCATCGGATCGAATCAACGGATCCGATTAACGGATCAAACACTATATAGGAGCAAGAGTTACCAACTTAAAAAATATTCTTAATAAGTAAAATTTAGTGACAAGAGATTTCGATTTTCAGATTAGTATCTTTATTATCCGCGAATTTGAATGTGCAGGTGTAGAATGTTACATAGATAATAATACTAGGTTGATATACATGTCGATATACCGAAATGGAAACATTGAAGTTTTTTTAAGAGAACTTACGAAAATCTTAAACAATTTAATGAAAGAAAACACCGTCATCATAATAGCAGCAGATTTCAATATAAACATGTTAGAGTATAATACGGAGGTCGAAGAGATCATCACAATGTTAAATTCTTTCAACATACATCAGAAAATATTTGATGCAACTCGTGAAACAGTAAACACATCGACATGTATAGATAACATTTTTACAAACTTCGAAGGAACCTCTGAAGCAGAAGTAATAAAAACACATATTTCTGACCATTATGCACAAAAACTAACAATAATGATCAATAAAAAAAAAATGTATGCAAAAGAAGAAATTTTTCAAAAAAGAATAAAGAAAGTTTTATAAAGTGCTTAACAAGAGCGTCGTGAAACCTACTTTACACTATAAAAAAACAAGATGTAAACGAACAATTTGAATGTTTCCTGAGCACATATTTGGAATGCTTTAGAGAAAATTTTCCTCTAAAAACGGTTATAAAATACAAAACCAAATATACGGCAAAAATAAATAACCCACAAGTAATAGAATATAAAAAAGAATTAGATATACTGCTGGTATTAAGTAAAGTAAACAATAACTATAAAAAAGATTACATCGAAACAAAAAAGGAATACAACAACTTTTTAAAACAAAGTAAAGCAAATCTCTTTGATGAAAAGATCAACAAATCGGACAATAAAAACAAAGCTTTATGGACCATGGTAAATTCCATAAAAAATAGTACAAAAGACAACACAGTTTCCAAATGGAAGGAGACTTGAAAACAATAGCAAATCAGATGAATCAACATATGGTAGAGTAGATCCGAAAGGTCAAAAGTTATACTGTCATCGGCGCATTAACGAAAACACGTTCAAACACTAAAAAGCCCAACTAGAAAACATTCGTTGCATGTTTACTTTCGTTTACTTTCAAAATAAAATAAATAACAATAACTTTTTTTATTAAATTACATGCCTAGTGATATTTTTTTCATATTAATTTTCAAGAACGAGTAATTACGTCTTTTTTTATTCACATTTTTTAAATTTTCGCTCCAAGCTAATGTTTTCACGTAACATTTATATGTATGTATTTCGCCCTTCGCGCATTGTATAACTTTTGAGCTTTCGAACGCAGTCTACAAGCAGCGTCTTATGACATCGATAAATTTAAGCAGATAAATACGGATGAAGACGAAACAGCGGGAAGCAGAAACAAGGTACTGGAAATAAAATATATCACAAAGGCTGAAATTTTAGAAATCACTCGAGGACTCAAAAATAAACACAGTAGTGGAATAGATGAGAAATACCAACAAGCATGATCAAATATAGTATAAACAAATTAAATAATACATAAAGTATTTCCAAAGCGTTCTGGTTGATAGAAACGACTTTTATTACAGTCGAATACTTGACCATTGCAAAAACAAACGAAGCGTTTAGGAAATGCTCAAACGAATACTCCTTCCGTTCAAGTCGTGAATGTAGGCAGCTTATCAAAAAATTAATCGCCATCACCTCTCCGTGTGACCGGTTTCGCTGTTATGTCGGGATTCAGCTCATCAGACACAGACTTAAACAGAGTTGTGACCTAAGTCACTCCCTTCCGTCTTTCGACATGGGGCTCCAGCGACCGCCGACTAGCTAGCGATGAAAGCGATGTCATTTTCGACTTACAAACCCACTTTTATGTTCACATAGCTTAAAATTTCCAGAGAAACGTGAGTACACTCCGCCACCTATCGAAAGTATTCTGCAATGGTTCTGTGAGCTTTGGAAATACTTTATGTGTTATTTAATTTTTTTACATTTTACTAGTTGTAATTTTTGAAAATATAGTATAAATGAAATTCTAGAACCGGTTAGTTATATTACAAATAATTCTATGAAATATGGAATATTTCCAGAACAACTAAAAATAGCTGTGGTAAAGCCCATATACAAAAAAGGGGATCATTCGAATTTCGATAATTACAGGCCTATTAGTTTGCTACCAGCATTTTCAAAGATTTTTGAATTGGCTATGTGCAGGCAAATCACAAAGTTTTTGGAAGAAAATAATATAATTACTGATATTATGCAACATGGATACTTAAAAGGTAGATCTACGCAAACGGCAATATTACAATTTATTGGAAAGGTACTACATGCATATGAAGAAGGTGAACTAGCACTGGGAATGTTTCTCGACCTGACATAGGCATATGATTGTGTGGCCACAATCGCTTTGTTGTACCTCAAGTGCCGCTTGACTTGACCGTAGATTGACTGTACGAGACGGCTCGCTCATAGTGTTCAGTCATGCATCGAAGAGCAGGGGGTTCAGATTGTTTTTTTTTAACCTTCGTAGGATCGCTTATAGTTCTTGGGACTTATCCTTACCTTCGTAACAAAATCAGGGCGCCAGCTTTGAGAACAAGATATCGGGAGTAGACCCTGATACTTGGTCCTCTCAACAAAATTAAAACTTGAATAAAACTATAAAAAGTTGAATCTCGTCCCAATTAACATACGAAAGGATAATCTCGGGCATAGGGGAACGTACTAAAGAAAACAATTGCTGTTTCGACCGGTTTCGACTAAATGCTAGTCATCATCAGGACTATATTGGACAAAATACATGGCATTATTAATACAATCAACAATTACACATTACAGATGAAGTTGTTACCTCAGACAGCGGATGGGACGTCTTCATATAAAGTACAAAATATATAAAACACGTGGAAGCATCCATTGGGGGAAGCCACAGTAAAAAATACTTAAAAATTAAAATGAACACAACACAAAATGAATTACTGGTCCGCAACGAAACAAAGCCAGCCATGTGAATGATAACAAATAAGACAAAACTGTTCAAACTTCAGTAAACAAAAATAACTAACAACACTATGAGCAACATAACCAAACTTAACAAAACAATTAAAAATTTCCCACCAGAGTTGTGCGAATGTCTTTTCACCACTCTGAGTTGAATGTGATGATTCCGATGTCCAAGGGTTTGAGCTGTGCAACGGGAAGAATCCCTTGGTGCTCCTGTAGGATGTAGTGTCATCGTCAGCCGGAGTTGAGGACATGTGTAGGCCGAAGTGGTAGGTCCATTATTTTCACTGTTGTAGAAGTGGGCCTCGTAGTAACAATTTAGGGTGTTCCTCATGTATAATCCAATAGTTCAACCACGCGTCTAACCCAATATTCAATAAAAAGTTGAATCTCGTCCCAATTAACATACGAAAGGATAATCTCGGGCATAGGGGAACGTACTAAAGAAAACAATTGCTGTTTCGACCGGTTTCGACTAAATGCTAGTCATCATCAGGACTATATTGGACAAAATACATGGCATTATTAATACAATCAACAATTACACATTACAGATGAAGTTGTTACCTCAGACAGCGGATGGGACGTCTTCATATAAAGTACAAAATATATAAAACACGTGGAAGCATCCATTGGGGGAAGCCACAGTAAAAAATACTTAAAAATTAAAATGAACACAACACAAAATGAATTACTGGTCCGCAACGAAACAAAGCCAGCCATGTGAATGATAACAAATAAGACAAAACTGTTCAAACTTCAGTAAACAAAAATAACTAACAACACTATGAGCAACATAACCAAACTTAACAAAACAATTAAAAATTTCCCACCAGAGTTGTGCGAATGTCTTTTCACCACTCTGAGTTGAATGTGATGATTCCGATGTCCAAGGGTTTGAGCTGTGCAACGGGAAGAATCCCTTGGTGCTCCTGTAGGATGTAGTGTCATCGTCAGCCGGAGTTGAGGACATGTGTAGGCCGAAGTGGTAGGTCCATTATTTTCACTGTTGTAGAAGTGGGCCTCGTAGTAACAATTTAGGGTGTTCCTCATGTATAATCCAATAGTTCAACCACGCGTCTAACCCAATATTCAATAAAAAGTTGAATCTCGTCCCAATTAACATACGAAAGGATAATCTCGGGCATAGGGGAACGTACTAAAGAAAACAATTGCTGTTTCGACCGGTTTCGACTAAATGCTAGTCATCATCAGGACTATATTGGACAAAATACATGGCATTATTAATACAATCAACAATTACACATTACAGATGAAGTTGTTACCTCAGACAGCGGATGGGACGTCTTCATATAAAGTACAAAATATATAAAACACGTGGAAGCATCCATTGGGGGAAGCCACAGTAAAAAATACTTAAAAATTAAAATGAACACAACACAAAATGAATTACTGGTCCGCAACGAAACAAAGCCAGCCATGTGAATGATAACAAATAAGACAAAACTGTTCAAACTGTTTATATATTTTGTACTTTATATGAAGACGTCCCATCCGCTGTCTGAGGTAACAACTTCATCTGTAATGTGTAATTGTTGATTGTATTAATAATGCCATGTATTTTGTCCAATATAGTCCTGATGATGACTAGCATTTAGTCGAAACCGGTCGAAACAGCAATTGTTTTCTTTAGTACGTTCCCCTATGCCCGAGATTATCCTTTCGTTGAATAAAACTATTTCGAGTATACACTAAAAGGCACAATAATATAATTGTTGGGCAAAATTCTCTTTTAATATAATAACTAACACTTCAATAGAGGCAATAATTATTATGAACAGCTGACATTAGATTATTAAACATGAATACTTCAATTAAAACAATTATAATCATGAACAATGAACAAAGGAATTTAAAATATGGATAATTCAATGAGAACAATTATTACCATGAACTACGAATATTTAACTAACAGAAAAACTTATGGTTACGATTGATGGTCTCGTCGTGCCTTCGATAAGACTTGACGGGGTTAATTTTAATGAGGTTCGACTTCACTAATGATATCAAAGGTTGACCGTGGTGGTAAACCGGAATCAACTGGTACCACGATTCCAACGTCTGAACTGAAATATGATTACTTGAACCTGGTAGGGTCGCTCGACGAAGTCGGTCGTGGATGCCCAACACCAAGCGGTTTAGGTTTTTTTGACTATTATGGTAGTTCTTTGTTCGGTTTCAAAATGTCTGATTGAGGTCGTATAGTGACCTGGTAGTTATGATAACGAGAATTTGACAGTATTAAGTAATTAAATAATTTACGACCTGGTATTTTCACACTCATATAGTAAGTAATGAATCTCTTTCGATCACTTACTCTGTGGTGAATGTTGTATTTCCTTCTGGGTGCGATCGATCGACCTTCAGGACGGAATGGAAAATGGTTATTCCTCCTTGGGATGATGACCTAAAACAATCGAAAAAGACACACTTATATGAGGGTGAAAGCTGAAGGGATTTGCTCCGCAAATTCGATTGAACATAAATAATTACTGGCGATTATTCGTCTCGCAAATCTGATTGAACATAAGGAAGTAATCAATGATATCACCGTATTTCGTCGTTGGTTTCGTCGAACATTTTGTTCTGATAGTTTTTCTGTTGTCACACACATCCGTTTAAAGTGGAAATTTGCAATGGCGAACCAGCCAGCCTATCGTATTTGCACGATCCTTATTCTTGGCTCGTGACCAAATAATCCACCCAAACTACGGACGACTATTTTCCTTCGTTTGACCCACAATCTTCGACCTTTGTCGAACTGATTGATGCAACTTTAATTTAATCTTTGTGGATCGCGACCACCAAAATGGCTGAACCGCATTAATTCGGCTACGGCCGCTAATTTTTTATTCTTCGATCGAATACTTTTATAATCGTTTCACCACTTGCACGAATCACTAATCTCCCTTGTAATAGGGTTCGTAGCGTCAAACTTGTATTTAATTAATTCGAAAAATATTGGTTTTTATAAGACGTGAAATATTTGTGTACTTGTACTTCTTGCTTGTTCTAAAACCTTGTTGCCAACCTCCCGCAAACGATAGTTTGATTTTCTATATTTAATAGTGGTCAACGCGGCGAGGCCTCGCATGCTGTAGCAGCTGCCTACGTATTTTAGAGATCTTAAATAATCCCAGAACACATTATTCAAATGTCGTCACTGGCCAGTGGAGCACTTCCCCCTCTGTTAACGACAGAGGCGGGCAAGATTTCCAGCAGCTGTGACAGTTAACTGTTACATTCTCCCCCCCAAAAACCAATAGCTGTAATCAGCTATTGTTCGAAATAGCCAGCCGTGCTAAACCAACAAGAAAGCTGAAAAACTTCTGAGAGGAAAACAACTGAAAGCTTTCAAACATAATCTTCGAGCGAAGCTCTGAGGTAAGCTGAAAGTAAAACATAATGGGCTTCAAGACTTGACGAGTCCTAAAAGTCCCAACTTATTCATCAATAAATCACATAACATATACACATAAAATAAAAACATATGGGGTTATAATCTGGTATAGCTATCGACTATGGGTTTCGACCCAAAACTTTATTCGGGTTTGTTTCGAATAAACGACATAACGTTCATCGAGAAACACCTAAAAGCGAATAAGAGTTTTTTTATCGACGAGTTAGTGACAGAACACATCGTACTATCCTAGAAAGGTTAAAAATGAAGTTAACTCGTCTGTTGACCTAAGGATATTCCAGTCCATATGAAGGGGTTTTGAATTTTTGTGGTAAAAATTAATTGGCCATCTTGGTCACTTCCTGGAAAACTACCAAGGAAGTCATGAGAGTCCGACTGGACAACCGGGAAGAACTGTGTCTAAATTAAGATGAGGGTTGCAAGAAGTACCCGTCTTAATTTAGGTGAATTGAGAATCACTAGAGTTGTAAGTTCTAGTGATTACTCTAAATTAGGAAGGTGGCTAGAAGTACCTTTCCTAACTTATTGGTGAATAACATTCAAGTCGTAAATTTAAATGCTACTGATTTATTAATTTTTACATACCCTATTTATATAAAAATTAATGCTAGATATCACATTCCATTCTATGGTATTTTAAATGTAAAGTTATTAATATGCTGAATTGATATAAATTTTCCATTATAATAATTTAAATGTATAAATTGAACTGATGATTAATTGTTTTAAATGTTGATGTGATTACAATGCGGAAATAAATTATTTTTTAATCGACCTACTGAAAAGTGTTTAGAATGCTTTTTAGCTTTATTTACTTTTCTACGTAGTGCTGTGTCCCAAGCTACCAGGGCTATGCAAAACATTGAATTTCTTACTCGTACTTAAATTGCACATAGCATTTGACCTCATTAAAATACAAAAAGATAAGAAAGATAAACAAATTTAGCAATTTCTCTAAATAATGTACCAATAAAGATCTTTAAGCATTGGTAAATGACATCAAAAGCTGTAATATGATTTCACAGAGGTTTTTGTCACCTCAAAAATTTAGTAATAAAGGATTGTTTAGGTAAAAAATGGTAAAACTACTGTGAATGTTATCACAAATGAACATAACCTCAATCGTACTGTACAAAAATGGAATTTATTCCATGAATAACAATTATTGTGTGAAACCGATTATATGAAAACTTGTTAAATAATCTACTCTTTCTGATGGTCATAATTTGCAACTATAAATCTCCAAAAGTGTATATAAAGGTCATTTTCGCTTCAATTTGATAACGAACTTCGTGATAATAAAAAGGTACAAAACTTCGCTAGAACTTGCTTACAAAAGTGCTACTGTATTCACGAGACGTCGGGGAACCACACAGTTGATCAACTCATAATGGATGAAGGAGCTCCTGTAAATTTAAAGTCAATTAGTGAACATAAAATTCATGAAGGTGAGAAACTCGACTCACTGATAAGGAAATTTGACCAAATTTCACGAACGGCGCAAGTAGAAAGTCAGTCTTCCTCGAATGCTCAAAATGGACGGACGTGCAGCTCCGTAGAATTACAGTCTTACTTGAACTCTTCAAAACGACGGATGTGCGGCTCAAAGTAGTGAAAGTTTTCCAACAATAATGGAAATGGATGGACAGGTGTCTCCATAAAAACAAACAGTCTATTTTTAGCTCACGAATAAGCAAGACGTGTATACCTCCAGGGAGAACAATTCAATCCAAAAACACCCAGATGTTCGACCAATTTGATGTTTGTTTAAATTAGATAATTTGGTAAACGAGTTCCAACAACAATTCACTAGTATTCCACGAACACGATTCTAACAATCAACAAGTGTCAACTGGCAATTCAACGTCGTCAGAAATCACAAAGCGGGAGTTCGAAAGTTATCAACGCCATCAACAAGAAGCAAAGTAGTGCAACGCAGTGATGTGTACGCGCAGTTAAATTGTGTTAGTGCGCAGGTCTTTTTCTCATGCAGTTGGATATTTTAAACACCAGGTATTTGAAAAACTTTATTATTTGAAAATTTGTATTTTTGTCCTCAACATTTAAAAATAGGACGTGACTAAATAGTCACTATCCTCGTCAACGAATTTCAATAAACATTTTTGCGATTATTTAATTTTATATACAACATTTAATTTATAAACAATTTAAAACTGCTACTGGAAAACAGAAGGTTTTGAATTTATTCAAACCACCAAGAAGGAAGGAAATTTGGATGTATTGATTTGATTTATTTGATATTTAACATTGTCATTATTCACAGATAAATTTTATCTGAATTTGTTTAAAATTTGTGCGCTTGCGATCTGATTGAATTTATTTTCTTAAATATAAAACCAATTTTTAATTCAAACAATCTTTTATTCATCGTCTCTATTCAACAACAGTAAGCATTTCAAAGTTTAAAGATTACATCAACGAAGGCAAATTTGTTCATCTCAATTATAATAACGTCAACGATTCAAATCTACAAAACTTTATGCAACTTCAAATCAGCATCCCTTAATTGAGTTCATGAATCCACCACACCTTGAGTGAATCTCAACGATTGAGCTAAAAGAGGGACAAGGATCGTGAATTTCTTGAGAAATTGCACCCCTGGAAATTTCATTTTTTTTAATTTTTATAAATTTACTTTCATTCAGAAAGTTGGCGCCCAACACTAACCCGGGGTGTGCAAATTTGATAGGAATTACACAGCAGTAGGTTTTTTTTACAATATTTGCTTAAATTATTTATATACAGTATGGTTCTAAACTATAATAACCAACCAACAAAACCTGTTTAATTTCTAAATTAAACATATTGCCACCTCCAAAATAATGGCGTCTGAGATGTGTTATGTCTTTGATGTATGATGTTGCTCTTGGTAATGCAATTATCCTTCGAGGTGTTTAAGACGGTCCATTTGGTGGTGATTTTGATCTGATCCAACAATGACAACTTGTCAAACAAATCCTAGTAATTTGATTATGATTGTTCCTGTAATTAACCTGAAATTATGGAATGGTCTATTTTGTTTAGATGATGTGAATTTTCTTTACATGAACTGGCGATAGTTCATGTAAGCTGCCACCCCTAACTGTTTGAATACATCTACATCTTTTTCTTCCTTCTTCTCTTTTTCCATCTTCGAATTTTCCAACGTCTTCTCCATTGTCGTAGCATCTCTCTTAATTTCTGTTGACATCTAGGGTCTGTATACAATTTTTCGTTTTTGTCCAAATTTTCATGAATTCCTGCGTTGTCTTGAATGCTGATCTCATTGTTTAGTGGTTTGGATAATTTCTTTTCTAACTGATGTAGGAGCCATTTGTGTTTCCATTCTTCTATTTTTTGTTGTACTTCTTTGGATTGTATTTTAACTGGTGCACCATCCTCGTTTCTTTTTGTAATTTCGTCACAATTTTCCTTTTTAATATACTGATGTCTAAGTTTCATGTGTCCTAGGTCCAAATTTTCTTGTTCATTTCCTTCATTTCGAATTTTCTTATTTTCCGTTGAAAGTGGTGTATGGACTGCAGCCTCTTCCATTTTCATCTCCATTGATTTTGGTTTTACTTCTTCATCTGGTACTTGTTTCGAACTTGCAACTTCTTTTTCTATCCCCTTGTCCATCTCTTCTTTCATCTCCACTTCGAATTTCATGTCCATTGATTTTCTTGTGACATCTTCTTCATCTGGTAAGTGCTTTGGACCTGTAAGTTCTTCTTCAATTTTCATTTCCATTGATTTTGGTGTTACAACTACTTCATCTGGTATGAGCTTTGGACCTGTAACTTCTTTTTCTTTCATCTCCACTGGTATTGGTGTTACAACTTCTTCATCTGGTATTTGGTTCGCTCTTGCCTCTTCCATCTCTGCTTTTGCTATGGCTGCCCTCAATAATTTTGTTTTTTCTTCAAATTCGTCGTAGATTTCCTCATCTTCTTCTTCTGGTATTTGGTTATAACTTGTTTCTTTTTCTTCCATCTCTGCTTTTGCTATGGCTGCCCTCAATAATTTTGTTTTTACGTCAAATTCGTCGTAGATTTCCTCATCTTCTTCCTCTGGCATTTGGTTAGAATTTGTAACTTTTTCTAATTCCATCTTCTCTTCCATCTCCATTTTTGCTAATTCTGCCATCAATATTTTTGTTTTTACAATGATTTTGTTGTATATTTTCCTATCTTCTTCTTCAATTTTCATCACCAATTTCATCATTGTTTCGTAGTATTTATTTGTGATTTCTTCAAATCGATCATTGATAAAGTAGTCATCTAGATTTTCTTCTTCGTATACCATTATTTCTGTGTGAAGATCGTCTATGCTGTACCATTGCTTTCTTAGTTTGATTTTTAATAGTTTGCACATGGCCTTCGTGTCTTGATTATTTTGTGATACCGTATTTGTTATGATATCCATTACTCTTCCCATGTAGAACATTTTGATTTGCTGTTTTCTTAACCGTATCGTTTGTGCATCCATCTCTGTAACTCGTTCTTTTCTTAAGTGCTTGTCTTCTTCTTGATTGATGTTTGGCGTCGCTGTGTGGACCCTTGTATTTTGATTCTTCTCTTTGCTTTGGCGTCGCTGTGTGGACCCTTGTATTTGATTCTTCTGTTTGCTTTGGCGTCGCTGTGTGGACCTTTGTATTTTGCTTCTTCTTTGTCGTCGCTGTGGACCCTTGTATTTTGATTGCTTTGGCGTCGCTGTGGACCCTTGTATTTTGATTTCTTTGTCGTCGCTGTGGACCCTTGTATTGTAATTCTTCTGTTTGCTTGGCGTCGCTGTGGACCCTTGTATTTTGATTCTTCTTTGTCGTCGCTGTGTGGACCCTTGTATTTTGATTCTTCACGTTGCTTTGGCGTCGCTGTGTGGACCCTTGTATTTTGATTCTTCTCTTCGCTTTGGCGTCGCTGTGTGGACCCTTGTATTTTGATTCTTCTCTTTGCTTTGGCGTCGCTGTGTGGACCCTTGTATTTTGATTTGATGCTGCTGCTGGTTTATCTTCTTAAGGTTCGAAGGACCATGTCTAAACTAAGATCAGGTGGCAAGAAGTACCCGTCTTAATTTAGGTGAATTGAGAACCACTAGAGTTGTAAGTTCTAGTGATTACTCTAAATTAGGAGAAGGGTGGCTAGAAGTACCCCTTCCTAACTTATTGGTGAATAACATTCAAGTCGTAAATTTAAATGCTACTGATTTATTAATTTTTACATACCCTATTTATATAAAAATTAATGCTAGATATCACATTCCATTCTATGGTATTTTAAATGTAAAGTTATTAATATGCTAAATTGATATAAATTTTCCATTATAATAATTTAAATGTATAAATTGAACTGATGATTAATTGTTTTAAATGTTGATGTGATTACAATGCGGAAATAAATTATTTTTTAATCGACCTACTGAAAAGTGTTTAGAATGCTTTTTAGCTTTATTTACTTTTCTACGTAGGTTTTTTTACAATATTTGCTTAAATTATTTATATACAGTATGGTTCTAAACTATAACAACCAACCAACAAAACCTGTTTAATTTCTAAATTAAACAACTGAGTTAGTTCCTGGAGCCATAGTCATCGAACTTGTCACAAAAGGGGAAAGGTTGCTATCCTGCTCTGAAGCAGTAACACATAGCACCGTGAAACTTGTGGATGAGAGCTGGTACTCTTGATCCTTTAAACAAAAGATCACCTAAAAATGAAAATCGGTCATCCATGTAGGATCGAAAACGTCGAATCTGTTTTGCAGATTCATAAAGCCCTAGGGTCTAATAACTTCCCAGACTATACCTAAAATTGGGTTGAAGAACAAGTGGACCCCCTTATGCAGAAAAGAACCAACCATAAAATCATGAAACTGAGTAAATTGCAATTAACTTTTGAGATGTATGTTTTTTACAAATCTAAAAATGAAGGGTACTTCTCATGTTTATAATTTAAAAGACACTTTAGTTAATCTAGATAACCTAATAGCCCAAAGAAAAAATTATATTTAAACCTCTTTTTTCGAAAAAATGTGGAATGGTTCTTTTCTGCTTTTTGGAAAATTGTGAATTATCTGGTTAGTTCTAAACTATGTTTTAAACAACGATTCATTTTTCTAATTATTTTATTGTTAAAAAATTATTTCTTCTTCTTCACGTGCCTATCCGTTACCGGATGTTGGCGATCATTTTGGCTATTAAGACTTTATTCACTGCGGCTCTGAAGAGTCCAGTCGTTGTTGTTGAAAACCACGTTCTCAGGTTTTTGAGCCATGAAATTCGTCTTCTTCCAGGACCTCTCTTTCCATAGACTTTTCCCTGGAGTATCAGTTGAAGCATCTCATACCGTTGGCTATTTCTCATGATGTGGCCTAGGTATTCAAGTTTCCTTTTCTTGACTTGATTCATGATTTCGACTTCTTTTCCCATTCATTCTAGCACCGCTTTGTTTGTGATATGTGCCGTCCATGGTATTCTCAGCATTCGTCGGTACAGCCACATCTCTAATGCTTCGAGTTTCTTGCATGATGCTTCTGTTAGTGTCCATGTCTCTACGCCGTATTCATTTATTCATTTTCAAAAGATAAATCAAAATCAGGTGGTACTCCAAATCCATCTAAATCATCCTCAACTTGTTTATCAGATACCAAAGCCATATAGAATGATTCAGCATCTTCGCTAATCAAGTGTAGCATTTCTTGTAGATTTTTAAGTTTTTGAGGATTGATTGCTTTACCATAAGGCCACAATGGCTCAAGAAATTCATGAAATTTTTTTGGATCTGGTTTTCTTCCAGTTACTCTTTTTTCAATATTTAAAACTTGAACATTATCATCCTTATGATCAAAACTATAATCTGCTAACTAGCCAACATACACAATAACAATACGTTTTATAGGTTATGATTATCTACTTTTTACAGAAAGGAACTAACCCACCAGTATAAACACATAGTACTATATGCATCAGTTTCAATTTGCAGAAAAGAACTATCCATTGGTTCCTTTCTGCAATTTGTTGAATAAGGGTTACGGATTTCATGTTTTCTTTAGATTGATAAAAATGATGTTAAATAATTAAATAAGAGGGTTCTGTAAAATTCACTAACAAGAAGAAATTTATATATACCAGTAAATGCATTTTGTTGATTTTTGCAATTTTCTTTGCATAACCTTTCCCCTAACTTGAACCCCTTTCTGCATAAAGGGGTCCAAGTACATATGAATTTATTACTAAAATTAAAGGAATTAATCATGGTTAATTTTTAAATCTTTAACGTGGAAAGTGAGAGTGCCCGTTACCTCTACCACTTTGCATTTTATAAATTTGGGGCTAATTTTTTAGAAAATCTGTTTGGAGCGCTGGATAAAACGAAATTCCGTTTCCAAACAATGTCCCCACGCTTAATTGTTAACGGCCTTTTACGGAGGTCGTAATGACTTTTGTTGCGTTGGTACGCAGCTTCTATCTTTCCAACTACCCTTTGATGTAATTCGCTTAAATTATTCACGTCAGTTATCAGCTGCTCGCGCTTATCCACTGAGAATTCCCTCAGCTCTGCCGCGTCTAACCTCCCATAGTAGTCGCCACTATTTGGCACTGATCAACCGAAATTCAATAGTGAAGGCGTGTACCCTGTTACTTCATGCACGGCATTCCGAATGGCATGAGCTATTTTATGGATGTGAACATCCCACGACCTATGGTTGTCTTCCACGAATGAACGAAGACAAGTACCGATGACACGGTTCGTTCGTTCGACGGAATTCGCCTGCGGGTGATAATTTGCAGTGGGCCAAACTTTCTGCACTTTGTACTGGGTCATCAAATCTTTGAATAATTTACCGGTAAATTGGGGTCCGTTATCCATGGTAACGATTTGGGGTACTCCGAAAAGTAAAACGGTCTCCTCTATGAACTTTACTATAGGCGCCGCCGTGGCCTGTCGCAAGGGTTGAACAAGAACAAATTTGGTGAACCAATCCGAAATAACAACGTAAAAGGAAGGTGTTACCTTTCTTGGTTCTGGGAAAAGGTCCCATAAAATCAATCGAAATGATCTGAAAAGGGTATTTGACCTTCTTTTCCCTTCCCATGAGACCTGGTCTCAACTGGTTCGTCGCCTTGCTGGCAGTGCAAACATCACATTTGAGAACATATCTAGAAATGTCGGATCTCATGCGAGGCCAATATAATAGTAGAGTTCGTTAATTTTGTTAAGCGTGTTTTGTTAAGCGGGTTGTCGTGACAATCTACCATAATTTCTCGACGACGCTACTTCGGTACTAGAAGTTTCCATTCGATAAGATTTGAGATTATGTTGTGCTTATTAGCTACAAACTTGTAAATGAACCCGTCCTCAATTTTAAAATTGGGAAAAAGACTTGGGTTCTCTCGAATATTGTCGAGGACTTTCTGATACCATGGATCGATGTCTTCTGGTTCTATAGAAATTAAGTGAATATTCACTGGTGCTCTAGAAAGAGCGTCGGCCACCACATTAAATTTCCCCTTTCTATGTACAATACCGAAAACTGGTTTAATCGTACGCTCCATCGGGCGATTCTTCCCAGCGGAGATTTGACTGTACCCAGCCATTTCAACGCCTGGTTGACGGTAATGACAGTGAAACGGGTTCCTTCGATATAAGGACGAAACTTTTCTACGCCGAAGAGAATGGCGCAACATTCCCTCCCCATCGCGTGATAATTAAGCTCACCGCGGGTTAAGGTACGGCTGGCATAAGCAATCACCTTCTCGTCGTCACCCTCGCCCTGGAACAAGATGGCTCCGAGGTCGGAGTCACTCGCGTCGGTTTGGATGATAAACGGAAGAGTGAAATCTGGACTAGATAATATTGGTGAAGTAGTTAATAAACTTTTAAGATTGTTGAAAGCATGGTGTGCATTTTCGCACAAAGAAATTTTTTGACCTTTGGCTTTACCTTTTAAGAGGTGCAAAATAGGCGCAGCCACGGAAGAAAAATTAGGAATAAATCTCCTGTACCATCCTGCCATACCGAGGAGTCTTTTTATTTCTGTAGAAGTTTTCGGGACGGGGTAATTGACAATAGCATAGACTTTACTGGGATCGGTCCCAAGACCGTTCTCATCCACCACAAAACCTAAATACTTCAGAGACTCTCTGCAAAATTCACACTTTTAGGCTTCTATACAAAGTATAACAAGAAGCCTTATGATCTGGCTCCGTGTCTGTCCGTCTGTCTGTCTGTCCACATAATTCAAAATCATACAAAGCTTTTCAAATCGTGTTGGAAATACTATGTGTGTATAGAAGTCTAAGAACTGGGTAGCCAGTGCGCTACTTTTAGGCTTCTATACAAAGTATAACAAGAAGTCTTATTTAGGCCTCTATACAAGGTATAGAAAGAAGCCTTATGGTCTGGCTTCGTGTCCGTCCTCATGTTTCAGAGCCAATCATAACGTTGATCAACTGATACGTTGTTATATTGTAAACTAGCTGGAAAGCCCGTCCACGGACGGGCAGCTAGACGGTGCCGGTGGGTCTCTATTTTAATGATCTAAATAAAAACAACATTGTTTCCTAATATTGCCAATTTTAATTGTTCATCCTCGCGTTGAAACGTTAATTTTAATTTTTTTTATTTGTTAATTAAGAAACAATTATTGTAGCAAATAAAATCTTAAGCACTGCCTACTGCGTTAGTCTTTCCTTGTACACAATATTTTTTCGTGTACACTGCCTGTGAACCTTCAATCAATTTCCCTTGTTCTTTTCCATCAACTATTTTTATCTTCAGATCTCCGTACTCTTGACATTGCTACATAGAGATGACCGTGGCTAAACACCGGTTCAAGCATATATATTCCTACTTTTTCTAACGTCTGTCCCTGAGCCTTGTTGATCGTCATGGAAAAGGCAAGTTTAATTGGAAACTGTCGCCGTCTTAAAACAAATGGCAAGTCTGTACTTGTTGGGACTAAATCTATGCGCGGAATAAAAACAGTTTCCTTTTTAGCAGTTCCTGTCAAGACTTCAGCGACGATTAGATTGGGCTTTAACGATTGAACAGTTAAGCGCGTCCCATTACAAAGACCACGTTTAGTATTCAAATTCCTGAACAACGTAATCACACTTCCAACCTTCAAGTGCATTCTGTGTACTGGCATCCCTGAGGGCGCTTGTTTATTCAAGAATTCTATCGGATAGTTTTTCCTATCGTTATCATCACTGTCGTGAATGGAATCACTATGTACTTAGATAAGTTAACATGCTGCCGTCTAAAAGGTCCAAAACTTGCTCATTTATAGCGTCAACGTCAGTATTTTTTGGGAAAAGTATTGCCATTTTGGAATATTTTTTTACATCAGCAGCATTAAAGCTTTCTCCAAAAATTTCTTGGATAAGGGAAGTTTCGTATATACAATTATGCGGAATCTCAATTATCTCTTCAGACAGACCCTTGTCATTTGTAAGCTCTCCGTTGCCCAACGTTATCAGCCAATCACTGAATGCGGAATCAACGGACCGGACATTTTGACTTAATTTCAATACTTTAAATTTACTGCAGAGATCATTAAATTTAATGCTTGAATGAATAATTGCTGACCTCTTTCCATGAGGTGCGACAGGAAGAGTTTGTCTGAAATCACCACCAAGAATTAAAACTTTACCTCCAAAAGCTTTGTTGTTTTTATTACAAATTTTATTATCAATACAATTTAGTGCGTTATTCGGGGCCATTGTAGCTTCATCCAAGATTAAAATTTTGGCTTTCCTAATAAGCTCGGTATCGGAGCTGGTCATCGTCATTTTCGAAGTGGAATTTTCAAATACAGGAACGGGTATTTTAAATTGGGAATGGTATGTCCTGCCACCATCAAGGAGATTTGCAGCAACACCTGTTGATGCTGTAGCCAGTGCAATATTTCCTTCTCCTCGTATAGTACTGAGGAGTAATCTGTACATGAATGTTTTACCACTGCCACCTGGGCCATCAAGAAAAAAGCACCTGCTTTCTCTTTCGTCATCTTGAACGGCAGAAATTATTTCATCGTATGCTACCTTCTGTTGTGGATTCAGTAACGACTTCATTCTTTCATTCTTTCATTATTTTCTCTTTCTTGCTAGGTAATATAAGCAGTTGCAAAAGGAACGCATAGATTGGCCGGAGCGGTGGGGAGTCCAAAGTCCGCACATTTTTTACCGTGAACGATAAACACATCTTGAATTTCTTTTAGGGCTAAATTCTCACAATTAGTACAGTCATCCAAATGACTATTATGCTGCTTTACAAAATCCTCACAAAGATTTTCCTTGTACTTGGCAAAAAGTTCGGGCACATTTGGTGGTACAGCAAGGACACAAAGATAACCGAACAGTTGTCTTAATTGTCGGGGCATTTATTCGGCCACTGCCTCAGATAGGGTATCGTCCCAAATTTGTTCACTGTTAAATAGTCCTCGTTTTTTAGCGGTTTTCATAAAATCCGAATATACGATACAACACCGTCAACGGTTTTCAAATCTTCAAATGAAATAGCTCCAGGGATATGTAGCAAGAGGACACTCGTAAACAAAATCGCTCAGGGTCTGCGTTCAAACTTACGGTATACATACGCCCAATCGTTTTTTCCTTCCCCTTCGTCGAAGCTTTCACTTACGTTCTTTCTCGTCAAATACATAATCTTGTGGAATGTCGATATCACGATACACTTACAACGGTATGCTTATTATTTTTCTCAATCACGTTTACTACAGCGCATTACGTCACGTGCGAACTAAATTACGAACAATCGTGTACGAACGTGATACGAACCGTACTCGTGAACTCGTACTGTTTGTTTCTCACTCATTTCTCACTGTTTGTCTTCTGTCGAATTCAAATTATTTGAAATTATTCGAATTTGTGAAAATTGAAAATTCTATTATTAAATTCGAAAATGCCGGGTTGTGCAGTTGCGAAATGTGGTAATAATAATAAAACGACAAAAGGGACGAAAATAAAATACTTCCGATTTCCACAAATTGAAGACATTTCTAAAAAATGGATTATTGCATGTCATCGTGAGGATAAAATAAACCTAAAAAATAGTATGTTTTTTTATGAAACAAAAATTTTCGAGAACCGTTGAAAAACAACCCCAAAATCGAATTTTTAAAAGTAGGGTAAATGAGCATCGAATATGCCGCGGCTCCCCACAGGCAGACGCGGGGAAATGCATCACACGTTCCCTTCGAATCGAGTGAAATTTTTTCGCTCCGATTTGAATTTTTCTTTGAAATTCGGATAGGTGGGGGTGTGATTAGTAGATATTAATAATAAATATTATCAAAAAAATGGAAAATAACCGGTGTATTTGCGCTAAAGCGCAAGATGGTTCGCATCACAATTCCAATTCGCACGTGACGTCACACAACATGCGTATGAGCATACCGTTGTAAGTGTATCGTGGTCGATATACAAATGATTTCGAGCATTTTCATCTTCCTGATTTAATTTAAACCATGCAGTCACGTTAGTATCGCGTGTGGCTTCCCTTTCTGCAACGGCCTCCATATTGTCTTCGGTGAAATATACACTTTGTTCATTAGGAAGATGAACTTCAAGTCGCACGATAGTATGAGATTGGTCGTGCATTTTAAACGCAAAGAGTCTCCATGCTGCCTCTGGAGCACTGACGTACCTAGAATCCATAAAAGTGTGAAGTTCATCATGATGTAAAGTATTGTGCTCTTCAATTGCAACATTAGCACGGTCATGTCCTTTGTACACGTATTTGAAAAGATATTTCACACTTTTGACGGAGGCACAACTTTCAACATTAATATGGCAATTAAATTTCATACTTAAATATGGATTGTATGGAACAATCCAGGAATTATTATATTAATTCTCTTTCCATTGCCAATCATTTCGCTGCCATTGTTTCGGCGACGATATTTAGGATACCCGCCTGCATTTGCCAATGTTTCTTCTTGGAAATCTTTAGGAAATTCCTTCGAAAATTTTCTGTCAACCATACAGGGGGAATTTAAGTTTTCCGCTCCGCACGGTCCATGAACCATGTGTTTCGTCACAATTGCATGCAACCTTGGGAATATTACAACATTGGTTATTTCTGCTGAAATAACTTCATCCATGGCATTAGAATCCATGGGCTTATCTTCTTCTTTGACAATTAGCAAAATATGAGCGTGGGGCAAACCACGTTTTTGAAATTCAATTACATGTACAATTGCTGTTGGCGTTCCAAGTACATGTTTTTTTGTTATGTCGCTTACCAGTTCATCCAATTTCAACTTGAAAACTCGTGCCACTAAGTCTGGTCGAAATTCTGCAGATTGGCTAGGTTCCAAGTTATTTATTATTTCTTGCCATTTTGGGTTGCACGTCATAGTAATAAAATAATCTGGCTTTCCGTATTTTCGTACAATAGCCATTGCATCCTGATAGTTTTGTGCCATATTTCTCGGACTACGTTGGAAAGATGACAGTAGAATGACAGCTCTTCCCGGAAGCAAACCTTGTGCTGCCGCTGCACTATTCAGGTGATCCATCAGTCCGGTATATTTTTCAGTCCTTAATTTCTGATGATTTTGCCTTATATAATTAAGCGATTTGCTTCAGTTTTAACGTAAGCATCAACTAAATATTGCTGAGTCAGCTTACCGGCAGAGAGAAAAGGATTGAAGTCGTTACGAATTGATAACCTATAGCCATAATACTGCAATTGAGAAACCCGTGTTCTTGGGCTAGTAGAAATGTTTCTCAGGGCTGTCGGTCTTCTTCCAAGAGGAATATGAATTCCCCAGCTTTGATCTCCAAAGGTATAAAATAAAGGATACACCAAGGATTCTAGGTTTGGATCTAAAATACAAACCCTCTCGGTCATTCGGTTATTGGAACCATTTTGATTTGAACGACAATGGATCAGTAAGTCCCTTTCGAGAGGAGGTTCGCCGTCGGCATTTTGAAAAATGACAGCTACTTCATTTCTTGTTGGAGCATTGTATCGTCTAATATCGGATTTACGGTCTTGGATAATTGCCATGGTAACTGTTGCTGGCTCAACGCCATGTAGAGCGGCGGGCGTCCTTGATGCTTTCTTGTTCCACTTCATAAAGCATTTTGCATGCGGCAGAAAAAGGATTATTCTGAGACATGAAAGTGCTTAACTCTCGCATCAGACTTGGATCGCACCGATCGTTTCCCTTAATTGTCATCCTTTGATCAGCAGCCTCATCCGGGTCCAATATATATAGTTGAGCAAACTTGCGTTGGTTTCCATCTGCCGGTTGCAAAGCTTCTGCTCGATGGTAAATTTGTCCGTTAATTCGGAAACAATAGGGTCCGTATCCAGGAGGCGGAATAATGTTAGCTCCCATTGACGCAAACGCTAAAGCACTATTTATCAATCTAATATTGTCTATGAAATTTTTCGAATATTGATGCACTCCTTTCAATAACTGTTCAATAACAGGGGCTGATCTTATAGCTTCTAAGGTGACTTTGCCGGCCGCTCTGCTGAAAAATGCTTTGCACTGCAAAATTCGCAAATATTGTCCATAAAACCACAGTTATGAACGTCGACATTTGGTTCTACAACGTTACCTACTTCAAGAACAGCTGCGTTTTTACTTCGTGGATTTTGTCGGCGAATTGCATGACTACGTGAACGATGTAATATTTGCGAAGGGGTCATGTTGGCAATTTGCTTTCGTTTGCGATTTTGTTCAATTTACCCAGGAGTCATATTTTCCACACGATTACGATTCCGACAATATTCTTTTTGGACATCACTCATATTTTTACGACGGTTTTTTTCTCGCTCCGCCTTCCGTCGTTTTACTGTTTCCTGCTGGGCGGCTACTTCCTCATCAGATTTTCTTTTAACACATTTTCGAGCAGCAGCAGGAACATGTGGGGAACAAAGAGTAACTACTTGAATATCCTCCATTTCGGACATTTTCGCTTTAGAAGTTTCTGAAGTAGTGAAGTTATTTTCAATGAAGGTAACTCTCACACCACGTACCTATATAGCGCACAGTGTATCCGTTGATCCGAATATCCGTTGATACTGTTACGGCGATGCCGTATATTATAAGCTATCATGAAATATCCATTTCAATAATATTAAATAATAACCAGAAATGTCATATTTTCAATATAAACATAGAATTTGTTAATAAAAATAAATTCGAGTCAACGGGATCCGACTATAAATGTTAATATTTGAATATTATGCCAATCGACGTTCTTTATCAAAAGATAACTACAAATTATTACATTGAAGAACAAAGATACATAATAGCACAGCGCACCTGTGCTGAAATGAAATACGCAGTCCGCTCACCGCGAGAAAATTATTATCAACAAAATTATACTTTCGAGGTGATAAAATCCTCATATGACTAGGTTCTATTGAAACTAAGTTAATTTGTAGAGAGTTACTTTGTAATAATGTCGTATTCAAACGAGTACCGCGTTAAGAAACAAAGGAACTGTTTAATATGCATTTTTGTAAATAGAACTCATATAGAGATAACAAATTAATTCCTACCCAAATGACCTCATCAAGGGAAAGAAATTTGAAAGGAGGGATGGAAAAATGAAGTCAGTCTCTGATCATCAACGAGCCAACTAACTGCTACCTAAAACTTACCTATTATCTACCAAAGTGTAATATTTTTTATTTTCCGATCCGGAATAATACCGTCACCAAAATAATTTATTTCGGTCGTATTGAGAAATTATCATCGATCAACCACATAAATTAGTAACAACAAAAACGTAGACATCCGAGTAATTAAGTTTCGAACAATTTTAAAAAAGTGTCGACACAAGTAACGGAGATTCTACCGAAATCATCATCAAATGATATTAATATTAAATCGGTGAACCAGCAAATACATTTAATTCGGTGTAACGATCAAAGAAAATTTAACTTTAAAAGAACTACGAAAGTGAATCGAATTAAAAATTGCTACAAATAATCAATCTGATCATAGTTCAATCTAAGCGAGAAAAATAGTCAAATGCCCAGCATAAAATAAACATTCCGTCGAATTAAAATTATACTGGAAATAATCTATAAACATTTAAGAATTTTATTTCCAACGAATACCAAATAGAAACAACGGGAGTGAACCCTAAATTTTGTGCAACACGCTTTTAAACCTACGATGTGAAGTTCTAGTTTAATAAAAAGGTTAATCGGCGACGTGTTATTACAATTAACAAGGAGGTCAACACAACGTTGAATTCTTTCTACGGCGAAGCAAATTTTGGCACAACCACATCCTTAAATGTAATTCAACCAACTAATTTGTGGATTACGTCGCCTTTAAAGGTAGAAATTTGGTCTAACCAAAATCACTGTATCTATTCTTGAATTTTGTGTAACAAAATTGTCAATTTTCTTCTTTGCACAATATTTTAACTCAAATATTGAATTAATGGAAATATTCCGTAAATTCATGCGAGAAATGTGTTTTACTTCAGTAAAATTTGATTGTTAATAATTAATATCCACATTCGCATAAATTTATTAGAATTTCCCAATTTACTGACTAACCACCTTAACAATTAATTTCTTAGACATTAAATTCCTTTATTTTGTGTATTTGTGTGAACTGATGTATATTTGATTACGATATTTATGAAACAATATATGTATATTCGAAATATTGATTTTTTCTTACGAATTTGAAAAAAATATAAGCAAAATTCTAAGTAAGTACCACACCTGGGATGAGAGCACGAAGTCCGGAAGTTTACATGTCCAACTGAGCAAAGCCACGGAGCTAATTTCGTCAATAATATAAAATATAATAACCTATCTGTTATAGATCGTAATAAATGGCGCCATCAACTGCAGGCTAGAGATTTGGGGACAAATCTGAAAAATTAGAATTTGCTTATAGTTTTTGTAAAATTCTAGAAAAAATTCAGGTGGTAAGAAAAAATTGTGTTAGAATTAAAGGTAAAAATTGTAAAGAAAGAATTCAACGTACGTACATCAAGCGAAAATTACGTGTCTACACAAAATCAGTTTTAAATTATCTAAAAAACGGTCCAAAACAACCAAAAAGAAGATAAATTATCGCGGCCAAAATCGGTGTTAAATTATCTAAAAAACGGTCTATTCAAATAAATCAAAATGAACCCAGAATATCTAACTAATAGCGAACTAAAATTTGAAATTTTATGTCGAAATGCAGAGCCGAGAATCACGAGGTTGGGGAATATTCAAATATTAACTCAATTGCTTGAACAATATGTTGAACCAAAAACCCTACCATTTACATGGGGCGTGAATTCCGAACAATTAATCGAAACGCTTAGTGATTTGGCGGGAAAAATAGAAAATCAGTTATCTAAAGAAAATATCGACCAAATAAAAACGCGTTTAATGCATGCAGATGAAAAATTAGCTCTGATGAAAATCGATAGTGACTCAATTAATAAAGATGAAATTGATGTGTACGAAACGGACATATCTAATATGGAGAAAGCGGTAATAAATGCAATGATCAATTCGGTTAAACCCGAATTAGAAAAAGTAACAACTGCAAAAGTTAAAATTAAAACGGTCGAAAAAGTTCCTATTTTCAAATGGGGAATTAAATACTCAGGTCATCTTTCGAAAGAGGACCCCATGGAATTTTTAGAACGGGTACAAAATTTGAGAACCGCAAGAAATGTAGACGAAGATGAATTATTCACTTCGGCCCACGATTTGTTTAAAGGGGATGGTATAGAATTCTGTCGAAACGCTAAATTGAAAAGTACGAATTGGAAAGAATTTGTTCAATTATTTAAAAATGAATTTCTACCGCTAGATTACGAATATCGATTATCAAAACAAATTCAAAACCGGGTTCAAGGTATAAACGAAAATATTTTATCGTTTATCAACCAAATCGAATCGTTGTATCGGAGATTTGAAAGTCCTACCGACGAAAAACAAATTGTAAGACAAATATCGCGTAACGTGAATCCCTTCTTTGCCAATCATATTGTTTTACATGAATACGATAATTTAGATGAGTTAAAATCGAGATGCAAGAAAATACAATGGTTACAAAACCAAACGAAAACGTATTCAGAAATGCCTAAAATTAAAGTTGATTCAAAACCGCGACAAATTTCGCAAGTAAAAATAAATAATTTTACCTCGAACGCACAAACCTTACCTGCTACGCCTAGTACGTTAAGGGCAATAACTTGTTGGAATTGCCATCAATTAGGTCATATTTATACAGCTTGTACTGAACCAAGAACAAATCCGTTAGTACGGTGCGGTTCACTCGGAAATTATAAAAAGGATTGCAGCAAATGCAATAATAGAAACAAAGCTCCTATTTCGCTTCCAAAAAACTTGAACCCCGGCACTGTGAAGCAGGTCACGAGTGTCGAAAGGAGCGTCGCCTTAAAATTGATAAACAATTACGGTGTCAACAAAATTCCTGTAAACCAAACCAATCAAATTGGAAAAAGTGGCTTAAAACTGTTAATTCTTTCTTCAAGGAAAGTAAATTATTTCAAGTTGCAACAACGTTTTGCAAAAAACCGTTTGATAATCGCCCTTACCTACGTTTAAAAATTTTCGAACAAAAATTTATGGCTTTAATCGATTCGGGAAGTAATGTTTCTATATTAGGGCACAAAAGCGCCAACTTGTTGGAACAACGGTCAATAATAATAAACAAATCTAATGTAAGTAATATCAGTGTGGCGAACGGAAATGCCGCAAAAGTATCAGGCGAAATTTTTCTATCGGTAACTATTGAAAACGTAACCAGAAATATTAAATTCTATGTTGTACCGACGGTCGATACAGCCATTATTTTGGGAACCGACTTTTGTAAAGCATTCAATTTAATGATAAATTTTGCTAATTTTTCATGGGAATTACCAAAAAATATTCAGATCAATAGCATAAACGAAACAAATCAGATGCCATTGACACACGAGCAACAAGAAAAACTTGAAAAAATAATTGTTAAATTAAAAACAATCTCTAAAGCCGCAGCCGGTTGTGTAAAACACGTAGAGCACCGAATCGACGTAGGAGATTCTTTGCCCTTCAAGCAAAGACAATATCCCCTAAGTCCCACCATGAGAGGGCATTTAACGAAAGAAATCGATAAGATGCTAGCAGATAAAGTCATTCAACCCTCGAACTCCCCGTATTCGTCCCCGATTCTACTAGTAAAGAAAAAAGACGGTGAACTAAGAGCGTGTTTTGACGGACGCAAGCTTAACTCGGTCACGGTCAAGGATTCGTATCCCTTGCCACGTACTGATGGCATATTAAATAGATTACGAGATTCAAAATATTTTTCGTCAATAGATTTGAGAAAAGCATTTTGGCAAATTAGGTTAGAAGAAGGAAGTCGACAAAAAACTGCTTTTTGCATCCCCGGGAAGGGATTATACGAGTTCGTAGTCATGCCCTTCGGATTGTCAAATAGTGGCCAGACATTGCAAAGGGTTATGGACCGAATTTTAGGGCCTATCTTACATAAAGAGGATGCCTTTGTATACCTTGATGATATAATAGTCGCTTCTCCGACATTTGAAAAACACCTCGAAACTTTGACTGCAGTCTTTGAAAAGTTAAAAGAAGCCGGCTTCCGAATAAATTTGGAAAAATGTAAATTTTGCCAAAAATCTTTAACTTTCCTAGGATTTATAGTGGGAGAAAAAGGTCTACAAACGGACCCTTCCAAAGTTGAGGCAATTTAAAAATTAAAAGTACCTCGTAATACAACCGAAGTTAAAAGAATAATCGGATTAGTTAGTTATTACAGAATTTTTCTGCCCCAATTATCAACTATTTCTTCACCAATAACCGCCTTAATAAAAAATAAGAAGAAAGGTCAATCGATCGACTGGACGCCAGAGGCAGAAGCTTCATTTGAAAAAATAAAATATTTGATTTCTAACGCGCCCATATTGATCTCCCCCGATTTCACAAAACCTTTTTTCGTACAGACGGACGCAAGTCTAGTCGGGGGGGGTGCATTGTTATTTCAAAAACAAAACGGCTTGGAGCACCCCATCGCGTATGCGTCCCGTGCGTTCACAAGCGCTGAACAGAAATACCATGCCACCGAACGCGAATTATTAGCTGTACTATTCGCGATAAATAAATTCCGAGGGTACATAGAAGGGTTAAAGTTTACTTTAATAACAGATTGTTCGGCGCTAAAATGGTTGAAACAATTCGATCAATCGACCGGCCGTTTAGCTCGGTGGTCGCTTAAATTAGCGCAATATGATTTCGACATCCAACATCGGCCTGGAAAATTAAATATAGTCCCCGATATGCTATCAAGAGATGCATGTACACTAGACATTGATTTATTGCAAAAAGATCAATATTATACCGATTTATTAGAAAAAATAGAGGAAAACCCCAATAGCTATCCCTCTTATAAAATCGAAGATAACGTAATTTATAAATTTGTACCAAATAATTTAATAAGCTCAGCTAATCTTTCCGATTGAAAAATTATTAGTACCTACGGCCAACAGAAAAGAAATTTTAAATACCTTGCACGACGACCCAAAAGCCGCGCATTTGGGGATTTTTAAAACTACCGCGCGAATAGCGGAAAACTATTATTGGCCGAAAATGAACAACGACATTAGGAACTATGTCCAAAATTGCGCGACCTGTAGTTCACAAAAATCATCACAAATGATGAGACCAGGGTTGATGGGTAAACAAAAGAAGGTATCATATCCTTTCCAAGTCATATCTATGGATTTACTAGGTCCCCTGCCTATGTCGAAAAACAAACGTAATCAACATTTATTGGTAGTTACCGATTATTTTACTAAATACGTGACGGTACACCCTTTGACTAAAGCCAATTCGAATAAAATCATAGATTATCTAAAAAATAATTATTTTACTACGTACGGAGTACCACAATTAATTATATGCGACAACGGGGTTCAATTTATTTCGAAAGAGTTTAAAAATTGCCTCGCAGAGTTTAAAATCAAAAGCATTATCTATAACGCCAAATATCATCCCCAAAATAATCCTACCGAGCGAATAAATCGAATCTTAGTTACTGCCATCTCCTCATATATCAAAAACGATCATACTGAGTGGGACAACCACGTACAACAAATCGCGTTCGCAATTAATACTTCTAAAAGCGAAGCAACGGGATTTACGCCTTCTTTTCTCGTATTTGGAAGATACATTCCCATAGACGGTGATTATTACGGAAAATCATTGCAAGATTTCGATACCGATCTAAAAGATCAGCAAATAAGATGGGACAAAGACCAGCAACAATTACCGATATTATTTCAAAATGTAAGAAAATCTTTGACAAACGCATATAAAAAAGGGCAACATCATTATAACTTACGAAAACGACACTTATCCTTCCAAGTAGGTGATACTGTTTGGAAAAAGAATTATGTATTGTCTAACGCGGGAAATAGATTTATGGCCAAACTTGCGCCGAAATTTATAAAATGCAAGGTTCTCAAAAAGATAGGTAATTTGATTTATGAGCTAACTGACGAAAAAGGAAAAACGTTAGGAAACTGGCATGTGAAAGATTTAAAAATAAGCAGTAGCCCTTAAAAATCAATCAATATCGGTCCCGAGCATGACCAAAAACTGTCTCTACCAATCAATCGCATTGATGGTATTGGCCCATTCACGGCCTAAAACTGACCTTTCGATCCAGTATCGATTATTACCTTACCTTTATTAATTTATTCTAGTTCCTAAATTATATTTAACTGTAAATATCTGTTATTAGTGGTCCTTAGCAACAGACCAATAATCAAAAAAGGCTCTACCCAATTTAATTTAAGAATTTTTTATTCTGTGATAATTTATTACGCTTCCTAAATTATATTTAACTGTAAATATCTATTATTAGTGGTCCTTAGCACAAGACCAGACAAAAAGGCTCTACCCAAATTACTTGAACGATATTAAACCCCAATTAATTTATGTAATCCCCAAAAATTAACTCGAGTAATTACGAGTAATAACCAATGGTCATTAGCATCGACCAGACAAAAAGGCCCTACCCTTCATACAGTAATAGAGATCAAATAACTAACCTAAAGAAATCATCTTAAATTTTCGTTTTTAAGAATCAAAACTAATTATTGATTAATTTTTTAAATTTTATTGAATCGATACCTTAAATTAAATTTTCTTACTTTTGAAAATTAATGTCAATTATTGATTAATTTTTTAAATTTTATTGAATCGATATCTTAAATTAAATTTTTTACTTTTGAAAATCAATGCCAATTATTGATTAATTCTTTAAATTTTATTGAATCGATATCTTAAATTAAATTTTTTACTTTTGAAAATCAATGCCAATTATTGATTAATTTTTTAAATTTTATTGAATCGATATCTTAAATTAAATTTTTTACTTTTGAAAATCAATGCCAATTATTGATTAATTTTTTAAATTTTATTGAATCGATACCTTAAATTAAATTTTTTACTTTTGAAAATCAATGCCAATTATTGATTAATTTTTTAATTTTTATTGAATCGATATCTTAAATTAAATTTTTTACTTTTGAAAATCAATGCCAATTATTGATTAATTTCAAAATTTTTTGAATTAACACCTAGACGTAATTTATTTGTCCTTACAAGAGGATATCCATTAGCGATTCATCCTGAACGTCTTTACGTATTACACACATAGTAAGGCAATACAATTAACCGTTTGAAAATTTTGGTTATAAATCCTACGATAAGGATATTTTAAAGAGATCACATCCCCTTTATCTATCCCGATTCAAGACACTAAGCAACACTGGTCCTGGACATGACCTAAAACTGCATCCCTTTGCAAAAGCTCGAACCATTGTTCTAAGCAATTGCATTTACGGAAATTAACCAGACAAATAGTCCCGTTAGGAGAATAATTTCTGGCCATGAGTCCTGACGACGATGTCTCAAGACAATTGCGTTGGATTACTATCCCACGTGCCGAAGTCCCCAATAGGTCTTTCTAAATAGATTTCCCGCAGAGAACTTATCGTGTCAGTCGATACCGACATTGACGTTTCTAATTAGCACACAAAGAGTTTTGTCAAAAAACAGGCAAAACTACTGATATCTTGGAAAATATCGAGGTATTAACAGCAATTGTATTATACCCAAGGGACGTTTATAGCCCTATAACTAAGACATTGGACCACAACAGGTCCACAATGTTAATTTCTTTTTGAAAAATTAGCCACAACGGCATTGATAATACCTGCAAGATATCATCTCATATCTATTAGTTACTTTTCTGGAAAGTGAGACGACACACCTTGCGAGCGATTGGAGTAGCTAACCAATTTGTTCAAAAGGTGGGTTTAGTGAAGTTTTCCAAAGGCCAAAGATTAGCTACCTTGTGGTCGCTGGTACCTCACGATATTTTCCAGTGGTATATTATGTTAATTATCACACATTAACAACCCCAAATCGCAAGTTTTCCGGATTTCAATTCGAAAGAATTAACCAACGATAACTGATAAATCCGAACCCTAGATCTAGATTGTTGATTGTAAATATGATAAGACCCAACAAAATAGATCAAATAATCACTTTTGATTAACCCCAACTAGGTTTTCTACAAACCAAAAGCAATAAGCCTTAAATAATCACTTTTGATTAACCCCCATGATGTTTTCAACTAACCAAAGCAAGCTGGATTAGCCAAGACGATTCGGAATACCGAACAAATCTAAAGAGTTTCTCTAAGGACTAGTCGTGCTTGGGTAAGCTCTTTAAGATAAATTACTACAAAGTAATAATATTTCTTTTTTTTTGTTCCTTAGTTATCTAAGTCACGTACCACTCGATTAAAGTGGAAATTACTTCATTTTAGCTAAGAATTTACTTTTAGATTATTTGGTTATTAAATAACCAAAGAATAAAATAAGATCAACTATCTTAATGTCATTGAAGTTAACTTAAGAATGGCCTAAAGCCAAAGGCCTAAGATAACAATCAATAATCGATCCGAAATCGATTAGCATGGTCCAAGGTACGACCCTAAACTACGTCTGAAAATAAATTTTTTTAACAAAAAATTTTTTTTGACTCGTGCAAGACTTCGCGTCTAAAATGGTCTAAGGCATGACCCTAAACTGCTCTATTTCATTTACATGGTAAGAATTAACAACCGCCAGATCTTACGGCTACAACAGTCAATCGTGTCCCGACTTTAACTTACACTCAATAATAAGTAATGCGAATTTCTTTAAGTTCAATTACTTAGGGCCTCGAGTCCATTTAACTCAGCGGCCGATGTAAATATGATACGGTCGTTCGAATTTATATTAAACACTAATTTTAAGTCCACGATGAAAGAACGTGGGAAAAAGGAAAGTTCATCTGGTAGTGTAAGGTGTTGTGTAACTTGGCTGACCTTGTGCAGACAACCTGGGCTCGTGACCCGGATCGAGCCTAAGGCCTGTTCTCGGCGACCAAGGTAAAGCAGTACATGCATTCCCAAGAGACGGACAATTCTTTAACCTTCGGCTCTTTCAGTTAACACGTCTTGTAAATATGATTCTGATGTGCCCCAATACTCTTCACCCTTTTGCCTTTTAGTGAACTCTTGTTCCGCACTAAAAAGAGTACCCGGAATAAGTGGCGTCCAATCCAAAAACCCTCACATTGTACTCTGAGTTACAAAGGGGGCAATGTACTCATGCGAGCTAGCATCTTTCGTATAAAATTACGATCATCTGTCCCTCTCGTTGAAAAATATTCCCTGTAATCTCGTATACGCTTGAACCATTTAAGTTTTTTTAGAAAACCCCTATTGATAAGGAAGACCAATTTTTTTTTGTTTTTTTGTTAACTAAATAGCGTGTTACGGCGATGCCGTATATTATAAGCTATCATGAAATATCCATTTCAATAATATTAAATAATAACCAGAAATGTCATATTTTCAATATAAACATAGAATTTGTTAATAAAAATAAATTCGAGTCAACGGGATCCGACTATAAATGTTAATATTTGAATATTATGCCAATCGACGTTCTTTATCAAAAGATAACTACAAATTATTACATTGAAGAACAAAGATACATAGTAGCACAGCGCACCTGTGCTGAAATGAAATACGCAGTCCGCTCACCGCGAGAAAATTATTATCAACAAAATTATACTTTCGAGGTGATAAAATCCTCATATGACTAGGTTCTATTGAAACTAAGTTAATTTGTAGAGAGTTACTTTGTAATAATGTCGTATTCAAACGAGTACCGCGTTAAGAAACAAAGGAACTGTTTAATATGCATTTTTGTAAATAGAACTCATATAGAGATAACAAATTAATTCCTACCCAAATGACCTCATCAAGGGAAAGAAATTTGAAAGGAGGGATGGAAAAATGAAGTCAGTCTCTGATCATCAACGAGCCAACTAACTGCTACCTAAAACTTACCTATTATCTACCAAAGTGTAATATTTTTTATTTTCCGATCCGGAATAATACCGTCACCAAAATAATTTATTTCGGTCGTATTGAGAAATTATCATCGATCAACCACATAAATTAGTAACAACAAAAACGTAGACATCCGAGTAATTAAGTTTCGAACAATTTTAAAAAAGTGTCGACACAAGTAACGGAGATTCTACCGAAATCATCATCAAATGATATTAATATTAAATCGGTGAACCAGCAAATACATTTAATTCGGTGTAACGATCGAAGAAAATTTAACTTTAAAAGAACTACGAAAGTGAATCGAATTAAAAATTGCTACAAATGATCAACCTGATCATAGTTCAATCTAAGCGAGAAAAATAGTCAAATGCCCAGCATAAAATAAACATTCCGTCGAATTAAAATTATACTGGAAATAATCTATAAACATTTAAGAATTTTATTTCCAACGAATACCAAATAGAAACAACGGGAGTGAACCCTAAATTTTGTGCAACACGATATTAAACCTACGATGTGAAGTTCTAGTTTAATAAAAAGGTTAATCGGCGACGTGTTATTACAATTAACAAGGAGGTCAACACAACGTTGAATTCTTTCTACGGCGAAGCAAATTTTGGCACAACCACATCCTTAAATGTAATTCAACCAACTAATTTGTGGATTACGTCGCCTTTAAAGGTAGAAATTTGGTCTAACCAAAATCACTGTATCTATTCTTGAATTTTGTGTAACAAAATTGTCAATTTTCTTCTTTGCACAATATTTTAACTCAAATATTGAATTAATGGAAATATTCCGTAAATTCATGCGAGAAATGTGTTTTGCTTCAGTAAAATTTGATTGTTAATAATTAATATCCACATTCGCATAAATTTATTAGAATTTCCCAATTTACTGACTAACCACCTTAACAATTAATTTCTTAGACATTAAATTCCTTTATTTTGTGTATTTGTGTGAACTGATGTATATTTGATTACGATATTTATGAAACAATATATGTATATTCGAAATATTGATTTTTTCTTACGAATTTGAAAAAAATATAAGCAAAATTCTAAGTAAGTACCACACCTGGGATGAGAGCACGAAGTCCGGAAGTTTACATGTCCAACTGAGCAAAGCCACGGAGCTAATTTCGTCAATAATATAAAATATAATAACCTATCTGTTATAGATCGTAATAATACGTTGATCCGTTGATACGTTGATCCGAAACAAAAAAATGACACGCTGGAGCAGGAGCGAGCTGGCATTTTATATGTAGGATACTTCGTCTATATAGTATTGCGTTAATCTGTTAATCCGTTGTTTCGATTCGCTAATGCAATTTATAAATACGCAAATGTTCGAAAGAAATTTACTAAGTAAAAGATATTTTCAAAGAGGTCTCCCTATATAAACTACTTGTTAGGCTTCTATACAAAGTATAGCAAGAACCCTTATGATTTGGCTCCGCGTCTGTCCGTCTGTCTGTCCGCATAATTCAAATCTAATCAGAACCTTCGAAATTGTGATTGTAACCGCAAAAATTTAATTAGTGCAGATTATCTGATATTACATTATAACAATATGGCGACCAAAAATAACAACTTTTTTTTCAATGCAGACCAAATATAAGTTATATTTTATTTACATAATTTTTCACCTATATAGGAAATTTAAATACGTTGATACGTTGATACGTTGATCCGTTGATCCGTTGATCCGTTGATCCGTTCATACGTTGATCTGTTGATACGTTGATCCGTTGATTCGTTGATACTTTGATCCGTTGATCCTTTGATCCGTTAAGACGTTGATACCTTAAGACGTTGATACCCTAATAAGAAGTTATCTCGAAAAATTTAATTGGTGCAGATTATCGAATTATTCTGTAATGTCCGGTCCATTTTTTGAGGTGGATCCATCCTCTTCCTTCTCTTTTATTTACAACTTAACTTCACTATCCACATCAAGCCACTGCTGTGATTTAAATAAAATAATAAGTAATTAATGCAGATTATCTGATTATGTGATGTTACATTATATGGCCACCAAAAATAATCAGATAATAACAACTTTCCACACCAGAAAGGTAGCTGTATAGAAGCCTGAGAACTGCCGCTATTTTAAATTAATTGTCAGACCTGCTTTTCTCAATCTTTCATACACTTGAGTTAAGGTGTTCAAATGTTCTTCAAAATCGCTCGACGCAATAATAATATCATCTAGATAGACAAAGACGTTGTCAAACTCGGGACCGAAAATCGAGTCCATTAATCGCTGCAAAGTTTGCGCGCTATTATTCAAGCCAAATGGTAGAACGTTAAATTCGAAAAAGCCGCGCCTTGGAATAGTAAAGGCGGTCTTTTCTCGCGATTCGTGAGCTAACGGTACCTGCCAAAAAGCTTTACGCAGATCTATTGAGGTTAAATATCGGGCATCGGGTAAACGGTCTAAAATATCGTTGATGTAGGGCAACGGATACGCGTCGGGCTTGGTAACTTCATTTAACTTTCTCACGTCAAAGCAGAATCGCATCGTCCCATCTTTGTTTTTCACCATAACTGTTGGTGAGCTCCATGCAGAGAACGATTTTTTGATAACCCCCAAACGTATCATCTCGTCTGCCTCTGCATTGACCTTCTCCAACATTGCCGGTGAAAGAGGATAGTGGCGTTGCTTTATGGGTGCCGCCGCGCCGGTATCAATGACGTGCTCAACCATCCTCGTTGCTATACTTTGTATAGAAGCCTAAAATTCCTAACCAATTTGCGCGCCATAACCCACGAAACATTTACCAACAGTAGCAATCGTCATAGTCCTCAAGATTCGCGAAGAAATCGTCATTATACGCTTAGCTGTCATACCGCCTAGACGGGGAGAACCCGGATTTGCCAACCCGGATTTTAAAAATTTCCTATAGAGATTCGAAAAGCTGAAGGTTTGAATAGTCCATTTAGCAAATAAAATTTGCGGTAAAATCAGTAACTCGCCCTTTTTTAACAGGGTAAAGTGTGGGCCACGCCCCCCATCCAATTTAAAAGAAATTGGTGTAATTTTCGGTCATTTTGGGCATTTTTCGGTCCGAATTTGACTCTGAAACTGTTTTTAGCGTTTCCCAAGTAACATCAACGTCGGTTTTATATCGGTATACCATTGAAGTAAGACGAATATGTACATATATTTTCATACCTGAAAATTAAGTACCGAAATGGTACCTAAGCGGCACATAAATTTTAGGTCATATTTACACTGTACTGTTTAGGTATAGTTTCAATGCATATATTTTCACACCGTAATTCTGAAGGCAATTGCTGTATCGGATCGGCATTGAAATTTTATTAACTAAAGTATATTTGAACATATGGTATCGGTTAGGTATTGTTTTAATCGTTCCGTTTTGTTACTATAAAAGCAATGCCTACCATGTACAGATATTTTATAAGATGGATGGTACGATATTTTCATCACCGGTTTGATACCTAAAAGTGCAGTTTAAATAGTAATGTTTTAGTTGCTATACAATTCCGGTATATAATATATAAAGATATTTTATTAGTTAAACTTTATGATTTTTACCTCACGGTTTTGATATTGTTTAACATAATATTTGTCCATGACAGGTTTAATAAGTACATAATAAAATATTATGAAATATATAATATAATATAATAATTTTATAAATAAAAATTCGACTTTTTCTCCAAAGTATTTTTTTTTTAATTAAATTTCGAGACACGTTTTTTTAATAATTTTTATTAATATTAAAATGTGAAAAATATTGCAATGTGCCGGCCTTCAAAGACGGGGCCACATGCACTTTGTTTATAATTTTTAAAGTGAACTTTGAAATATTTTATTTTAGATTAATCACTCGTGCTAGCTCAGTTTTAATGTTTTTAATTTGCATGAAATCTCTTAATCGCAGTAGTAGATTCCTCGAGGGTTGGCTCTTTACTTATTCTGAAAGGTAAATTAGGAGGAGGAAAATTCCTTCCTCAATGATACGCAAAAAGATGTTGAAAAATATAAACAATTTATTTTTAACGATAACATAATCAAATGAAAAACCCAAACTTATACTAAAAATTGCAGTTTAACATGAAACAAGTAATTAAACTAAATCTACGCAAATTAATGTTTTTATTTTCCCGTTTACGAGACGTTGTTCGTATCTTTTAATTTTAAACCGTCCAATCTTACCGCGTAAAAGTTAATCAAGTTTATTCTTACCGACCAGAGATGTCGATGCACTTTCTTTCGTTTTCTTCACAATATCAAGACTGCAACGCCTGGTGAATCTCGCTTTTTCTTATTAGCAACACTTGTTTGTGCTCCAGAAATTTCTTTATTGGAATATTGGTTCCAATCACTTACACTCACTTTATTTCTTATTTCAAGGTAAGTACATGCCTTCACCTTTATCAAATTTATTTTCCAAAACTGCATACAAATTTTTGTAAACTACTAAAAAATTCTTTCTAGTTTTAGGTTACACACATTGATTTGAATTTTTATCCAATTTTCACTGATTTTGGACGAGAGTACAAGAACACCTCCGTCCTTCTACGCACTCGCGTAATTCTCTGTTTATTATTTTTATTCCTTTCGTTTCCCTGGTTTTTTTGTGATTTTGGATTTTTTTTTATCACACTTGATGATTTAATTTTCAAACGTAAGTAACTTGCTATCTTGATAACGTTCATTTTATAATCAAATGTCATTAAATTAATTTCACTCTTTTTCAGCGTTGTCATAACAATCCATCGTCTGGTCCGGCTACACGTAAAATTGTTTGCCTCGGATGGCGAATGGTTGCATTAGTCTTTCCGTTCAACTCCATGTCAATCACCACTACGTAATAATGCTGTTTATTTATTATTGCACTTCTTAATTTTTAACCTATTTTTTACAAATCTAACTTAATTATACGTTAAACAAAATTTTCTGTGAATATAAAATTTAATTTGTAATTCATAATTTTTGTGTTCGTATCATTGATGAACGAATCCTGCCTCTCACCTATTTTGTAATAAACTGCCTTCATCAGAGCTTTCAAATTACCTGTTGGAATTTTCGTTTGTTGTCAAGAAACCTCATGCAATTTTTGATTTTAAAAAGAGCTTTATTTTATTTCAAATTATTGGTATTTTAAACCAGCGCAATATGTAACATTAAAATATATATTATAAAAATAAATTATTTAAATATTAATGAATTTTAATTCCGTTTTTAAACAGCTTTAACCAATCAGAACGAAGAAAAATTTCATCGTTAGCAAAGCTCTTGTTTCTCATTGGTTACAAATATTTATACGCATTTTATATTACCATTATAATTACCTGAAAATTAAGTACCAAAATACCTAAGCGGCATATAAATTTTAGTTCATATTTACAGTGTACTGTTTAGGTATAGTTTCAATGTACATATTTTCACACCGTTATTCTGAAGGCAATTGCTGTATCGGATCGGCATTGAAATTTTATTAACTAAAATATATTTGAACAAATGGTACCGTTTAGGTAATGTTTTAATCGTTCCGTTTTGTTACTATAAAAGCAATGTCTAACACGTACAGATATTTTATAATATGGACGGTACGATATTTTGATCGCCGGTTTGATACCTGAAAGTGCAGTTTAAATAGTACTAATGTTTTATTTGCTACAATTCCGGTATATAATATGTAAAGTTGTTTTATTAGTTAAATTTTATGATTTTTACTTCACGGTTTTGATATTGTTTAACGTAATATTTGTCCATGATAGGTTTAATAAGTACATAATAAAATATTATGAAATATATATAATATAATAATTTTATAAATAAAAATTCGTCTTTTTCTCCAAAGTCCTTCTTTTAATTAAATTTCGAGACGCGTTTGTTTAATAATTTTTATTAATATTGAAATGCTAAAAATAAGTAACATGAAAATACATAATATATATTATAAAAATAATTAATTTAAATATCAATTAATTTTAATTCCGTTTTTAAAATAGTTTTAACCAATCAGAACGAAAAAAAATTTCATCGTTAGCAAAACTCTGTTTCTCATTGGTTACAAATTATTATACGCATTTTATATTACACTAAATTATTATATGAGATATTATTGAAGTCAGCATGGGTGGTAATATTTCTAAATTGGGGGACGACAATTTTAAACCTCTTATGCCCCCGGTATTAATAACGTATATAAAGAGCCCTTTAGTTAACTAACTAATGTAAAACGTATTTTAAATATTTTATGTTTTGTATTAGCTAATTAACTAAAGGCCCTTTTACAGTTTAAAGATCAATAAATAACTGTGTTTATAATATTTAATAATAAAAATATAAAAAATTATTTAATTAAAAATTTAATTTTTAAAATAATTTTGCCGGCTTGCGATTCGAACCACTGTTCAACGGATTGCCAAAGGTACCAAGCGTACCTGTTTACCATTGTGCCATCGAAACTTCTTACATTCTAGAATATTTTTTTGTCTTATAATAAGAAAGTCATAATATTAGCTGAGGAATCGGTCTTTATAATAATCATAAATCTTTATAATCAACTATGTATCAAATTTTCGAATTTCTAAATTAATATTGAAAAAGTTTATAACTTCATTAATATAATATAATACGAGCAATATACGAGCAATTTTTAATATAAAACACGTGCAAAATAACAACTTTTATTTAAAATAATTCATAATGTGATAAATTTTAAAGTACCAAAGCAAAATATTTGATTTATTTTAATTCAATATTAGGTAATATTTTTAATCTATGAATTGAAAATAAAATGGACCATCAAATAACAAATATCATAGTTTCTACTGTACACCCAGGTAGGGCAGTGGGTATAACGGTTGCCTTCAAACGGATTAGTACTAGCCAACGCAGGTTCGAATTTCGGTTCGAGAAAAAAGTAAGTAAAATATTTATCACATTTATAGATCACTTTTCAGGTTCTTCGCAGACAAACAAAAATGTATTTATAACAGGGAAGCAATTTAGCAGTAAATTATGAATAAATAATATTAATGAACTTGAAAATGTGAATAAAACTAAATAATTGTCTGAACATATCGAATCTGAATAAATATAAATAAGTAATTACAGAAATGTTTGAAAATCAAAAATTTTATTATTTATAAAAATTACTTTTTTTAATTATTAAATGACGATACTATAAATTTCAAAATATCTAGTTCATAAAAAATTAACACATAATCGGTATACAAACGATACACTAATAGAGTAACTGCAAAATGGGCAAATCAATGCCGAACCGTTGCGAAAATATCTGTACCGTATATGTACATAAATGATACATCAATACAGTAACTGCAAAAGGGGCAAATCAATGCCGTACCGTTCCGAAAATATCTGTACCGTACATGGACATAAATGATACATCAATTCAGTAACTGCAAAAGGGGCAAATCAATGCTTTAACGTTACGGAAATTTATGTAAGGTATATGTACATTTATGACGGTAAAATGTTACTTGGGTTAACATTAACTAAGAAACCATAAAATCCGATAAAACTGCGAAACTCTCCAACACTTCATACTCGGGGTTACCTGTTACTATAGCAGGAGGCTCGAAGCCGGTTTCCGGTAGTGCATTTGCGGTCCCCGATCGGGGATTCGCTCATCCGGAAATTTAAAATTTCCTATAGAGATTCGGAAAGCTGAAGGTTTGAATAGTCGATTTAGCAATAAATATTAGGAAATCAGTCATAAACAACCCTTTTATTAAGAGAAAAGTGTAGGACACGCCCGCCATCCCATTTAAAAGAAATTGGTGTAATTTTGGGACATTTTGAGCATTTTTAGGTTCGAATTGGACTCTCATGTATTTTTCGTTGTAAAAACCTACCCTCCGCTCCGGGCGGTTTTGACAACGCTGAACTTGGCTAAAATATCCTTGAGAATGATCCATACACACCAACCGGGATGTTAGAAAACCGGGATATAGTTTTTAAAATTATTTCCGAGGTATACAACAGTTAACTTTAACGTAGCACCCCAAAAAACCAAAAAAGTGTGAAATTGGACTTTTTTCCGAAGACCTGTACGGGTAAGTGGTCTTCGGTCTCGTGAAACGTAAAGCGACATTTTCTCAAAAACTAAACGTTGCCCCAAAGGCCCTTTTGCAAAGGGCGACTAGCTTTTAGCAGTGTCGAGAGCAGGGATATTCGTGGGATCTTCTTGAACAAGTGATTGTTTTACAACTAACTAGGAAAAAAAATGCTGGTGTTTTATGAGCGCCAGGTGAGCATAATCTAAATATATACAAGAAAGAGTCCTCATTCATCAAAAATTCGGTTTTCTTTACATCGCGTGCATCACGTGACCAAACTCAGCTGTCAAAAGAGCCTGTATGACTACTTTATAACTTCAACGTAAATAGTGCATCGTTTTTTTGGTTTAAATCACTGTAAATTAATAAATATGCCTAATTTTTGTATAGCAGTGGTTTGTGAATGCATTGGTGTGAAGGATAAAATATAGTCAATTTAATATTTTTGATATTATGACCGGTGCAAACGATTGTAAAATTGGGTAAAGCATGACTTTTAGCGAATAAAACGGCCGTCTTAGAATATATTTAACACAAAATTTATCACCAATCAAAAGGTCAAGTGTGATATTGTTTATGAAAATGTTGGTAAAGGTTAAATTACCTTAAATTACCTACACACTGGTTTGACAGTTGAGTTTTTGGTCACGTGATGCGCGCGATGTATTATTATACCAACTTAAAAATTTACACTCATCTTCTATCTAAATATATAAAAGAAAGATTCCTCATTCATCAAAAATTCGGTTTTCTATTATTATACCAACTTAAAAATTTACACTCATCTGCTATCTTCTAAATATATACTAAAAGAAAGAGTCCTCATTCATCAAAAATTCGGATTGATTTTCTATTATTATACCAACTTAAAAATTTACACTCATCTGAGAATAACGTATAAGAATAAAAGAACCACGGTCTACACGTATGGTTGCGATTTTCCTGAGTGAGGCCGAAGGCCAAACAACCACATGCGACACGGTCTAGATGGCTAAAGGCGACCGGAAGCCGCCTGTGACAGCTAGTAAGACAATAAAAGAACGAAGAGTCTTTATTTTTTTTGGTGATAAAACACCAAAAGAAGTAAGAAAAGAATGGGTTGACGTGTGATCTTGAATATAATCATATCAACAGAATTTAAAATCTAACAATTACGCAAACATTTAAGAAATACAAGTGAAATAACAAAAATACAAGTGAAAGTTGAAATTACCTCGAAGAGGCAATTCAACAAAATGCAAATAACAATTGGGTAGCTCTGAAGGAACACGCCCAATAAAACGATCCGACGTATCTAGATAACTTATCAACGAAGCAAATAGCGTTGAAACACATTAATAAAAAAACAGTTACAGATAATTTTCATATGGTCAGAAATGCGAACAAAATTGTAAATGCAACTCACCCACAATGATCCAATGTGTAGGGTGTAATCAAAAGTTGATTACTTGTAGGGTGTAATCAAAAGTTGATTACACCCTAACCAAGTCCATCACCTGTAACCTCCATCTTTAACTTTGAAGATGTTCATTATTGATAAGCAAAAGTTATCCAGACGTATCGTCACATGTTCATAAAAATACTGAAGTGCCATCCTCCGCGATGTACAATTTCCTCAGGAAAGCCAAAACCATTTCGAACGCCGTTCTCAAGAATAACAAATTCCAAACCTAGCATCGGACACCACTGACTGATTGTAATAACACATCCAACTCCAGAATATTTGAGGCAATAAAAAGGCCTATTAAATCCAAACTTCCAGAGTGGATCGAACACCAATACCGCAGCGGGCACCATCACTAGTGGACAGCCCATTAGTTCTTCCTTAATGAAATCATCCATCAACGGGATTTTCCTCCAAAAATTACTTAAAACCAGAATTCGATGACATACACAAATTAGGTCCTTCCAACCATCAGACATAACAGGAACCATAATCAAAACTTGTAGTTAAAACATGGAAAACGAAACATGGAAATTACAAATTCCCTTTCACAAAATTAAAAATTTGACCGACATGTCGACCGATAATTTATCTCTGATAATTTATTATCATTGAGCACATTTTTCCTTGCTATCATATCCGACCCAAAAGCGCGCTAGAAGTCTTTTCCCGGTTATTCGACCGAACAAAACTAGGTCGCATGGGAGGTACCAATGAGAAAATTGGTAACGAATAAAAATTCGTTACACTCTTCACTCAAAATTAGATTTTCTGGACCTATTCCAGAAGTTCTCCAATTGTGGTGTTAAACATACAATTAAAGTGACCTTTTCGGCCAAACTTTGTGTGAACAATGCAGCCTTTTCTGGTAGTTGATTTATTTAGAGTAGTTTGCAAAACCTCTTTAATTAATTTGTTTTAAAAACAGGAAATTATTTTTCTTAGCTTATCTTTAGTGTATCTGACTACAATAGTATAAGACATTTTAAATTGAACGGTTAATTTTTGAGTAATGCGATTGGGATAGTTGTAATTTAAAAAATATATTGCGATGTTCTGCTTATCATAGGGGGTAGGTCTAATGTAAATGGGTCAATTCTAGTGGAATGCTTATGACGGAACACTCAATTTTAGGACCATTAAGATAAAATAAAGACTTACACCTACATCTTCTTAACTTCAGAAGGAACTGCTTGCATCACCTAATCTAACAATACCAAACGTAATTATTTTGTACACGCAAATATTTCAAAATGTGTGAAAGGCAAAAGGGGGTTTAATTGTTTTGTTTAATGAATAATTTTGGGATTAAATAAAATAAAAATATTATTTGTAAAAGTGTAGGAAATGGAACTAAATAATAAGTGCGTTTTAAAATAAGCGCGCAGTCCGATAAACATTTTGTACAAGGAGAAAGAGTCTTGGATCGCCAGTGAAGACATCAAGACGTGATTTTGAATGAATTTTGGTAAATTGGGGACTTTTGTACGTCCGTGTAAAGAATAGATAAGAGAGTTAAGAAGTTGAGTTTAAAGTCGTTATGAAATTATTTGATTATAAGTTGAGGATAATTAATTATTGTTTGATGAATTATAAATTGTGAATGGTTAAGAAGATCAACAATTTACGAGTAATATTTGAGAAAATTTGGCGACCACTGGAAAGTTTGATGTGGTTAAAATTTTTTATGGTTATGTTAAGAATTACCGGAAGCTATAGAAGATTATCAAAATTTGAACGTACCTGCGTGTTATCCGGACAAAAGAAAATCCTATTGATCGTCAATCCACCTGGGAATCCTCATGGTATGGAAATTGGACCAAGACTGCAGTCATCTCCACTTCATTCTTCATTCTTCGTGCACGATTACCTCGGTAAGCAATTTGTGTCGACACCTTTTTTAGTAACATTTATCGTAAAGATCAAGCGCGCGTGAGTTATAAAATTCGTAGGTTTATAAAACTTTTTTATTATTGATTGTTTTTGTAAATTTTATTTAATTCGAATTATTGAACAATCCATCTTTTGTTTTAAAAACAATTTTATTTTGTTAATAAATTACAGTATTTGGTTACAAGTAAATACGTTTGATTTCGTTTAATTTACAGCAGTGAAGAAAAGAATTATTAGGTGTAAGATTCAATAAGTATAATTTTCTTTAATTATTTAAGGCTATTAAATTAAAATAGTTTACATAAGCATTCGACATTCCATGAACCCAAGCTACGACCAAAAATTTAAAGAGTTCTCATGCAGGCTGGCCGAGGCAATTTAAACGTTGTCGTGTTACGTTTATAAGATAGGGGTATGAAGTAATTGGGTCAATTAATAAAAAAACTCATGATTTAATAATTCAATATAAGACCATAACAGGCAGTTAATAGATTGTGTCTGGATATTCTTTGGTTGAAAAAATTGGTTGACTGCTTCTGCTTCAATTATTTAGAGGATGAGACGTTGTTAGATCTATAAAAGTTAAGAAATTGTAAATGACAAAATATTGGTGGTTATTTGATCAATTGAAAGTATGAGAAACAAGTTAAATTGATTTGATTTATTTGTGAAATTAGGATTTTGTTTAAATTAAAGTGACGGTTTGTAAAATTCGTAAATGCGCGTGAGTTGAAATCTGGTGGGGGTTCAAAAAAGATAAGGGAGCGAAGAGGATAGGAGATTCCCAAGCCGGCCTTCAAAGTGTGAGGATGGGTCGTGAATATTTAGAAAAGTAGTTTTTATATGGGGATTTGAAAAGTTAGTTTTGGTCTCTGAGTTATTTTTTTATGAATAAATCGTCCTCAAGTGAAGACTTAATTTTATGGACAATTAAGAAGATTTTTGGAGTTGATTTGCATTGAATAGTACGTTTAATCAAGAGATTTTATGAAAAGTTTTGGAACCATTGATGTATTTTGTTGGTTATGGTCTATGGTTGGGTGAATATAAAAATATTGGAAGAGATTAGTTTTCAAATTACTTACTGGTTGATTATCTGATTCGGAGGAGAGAATTATAAACTGGTCGTTCCTACCTGTCTTTTGGGTCAAGATCAGAGGCTGTTCTTCAACGAGAACCTTCGACTTCTATGCTCCACATCATCGCAGTTACATCGGAAAACTCCGTGTGAACACTGTAATTCGGTAAGAATTGTTTTTTTGTTACGCACTTACTAATTGATAAACAGACGAATCGTTTCTATAAATTTCGGGCGCGCATAAACTTTTGGGGAATTTTATTATGATATTTCACTTTGTAAAATTTGATTTGTTTAGCATAAGAATACCAATATTTTGTCGTACATTTTTATTGTGTAAAATAAATTGCTTTATTTTTTTGGTTCTGATAACTAGAGATGAGATTTTTAGGTCGTATAAATGTTATACCAGAGAGCGTTAAAGGGTTAATTGATACACGGACCCGTTTCTTCTTTCTTTTTCATACAGCATAACTTTCGAACGGGGCCGTGTATCAATTTACCCTTTAACGCTCTCTGGTATAACATTTATACGACCTAAAAATCTCATCTCTACTGATAACGTTGCGTTTTATTTAATTTATAAATAGCAGTGGTCGATTGAAGGATAGGCAGACGCAAGTTACAATTTGATTGAATTATCGTTATAAGAAAGATCACAGGCTTAAGGTGACGTATTGGAATGTTTTGATTAATTACATGAACCCAAGTTACGACCCAAATTTACAGAGTCTGTCATGCATAGCTAGTCCGGAGCATTTAAAAGTGCCGTACATATTTTTTTCTCTCGCTATAAAAAAAAAACATAATTTCAGTAGCTTATCACGGCAATATACATTCGATTAAGATCAGCGATTTATTATTTGAATGACTGTGATTATTACCCCCATGTATATATAATATTATTATTAATAAATTATTTATTAGTCTATTATTTGTGTCCTGGAGGATTTTATTTTATCCTACACGATTATAGCATTTGTGCCATTAATTTATATAATTAAAATAAATTGTTAAGAATTGTATACAACCAAGATTCACACGTGCAAATAAAACATCACAAATTTACCAGCGGTCTTTCTTTTAACTTTTATGGTACGATAGGGAAGGTAGGTATGGAGAGCAGGTCAATAAATAAAAAGAAAATTTTAAGCTGATATATATTTATAATTAGCAATTATCATACTCATCAATAACAGTTCTAAATAACTAAGGAAAGAGGTAAGGTAGATTTCAACATTATTCGCCTAATATTCGAAATAATACATTGCAAAAGTGGCGATATTATATTGATAGATAACATGTTAATTAACTTTTATTAAAATTAAAGGGTACAACCTCTATACTTTGCATTAAATAAATGCCCTTTTCTTGAATACATTGTAGGGCACAGTAATGTATTTTGAAATAACATGCAATCCCACCAATTTTAGCTCTAACTATTGAAGCTAGCAATTTCAAAAATGGTAGAATTGCTATTTGATGCACACACAACCATCTGTCTGTCTGTCTTTATTTATTTGACACACTAATTACTACAACGATTATAAAATTTATGTATAATTTCATATTAATACGAAAACATGTTCTTGAAAAAAACACTAATTCTATTCCGTTCGACGTTTGCGAACAGTAAAAATATATTTCGTGTTGCGGTAACTTAATTTTATACGTATACGTGTTAGTCATCCATTATCTGTAAGTTTTTCAATTAAAACGGTGTCAGTAACAAGAAACATTTTTTAAACTACACTTAAGCATGCTAGCACAGATAACTACACAGATATGGAAAAGATTATGTCGATCAAAAAAGTGTTGCATTGTCATTTGCGCGGAACTTCGACCTTGTTATCGTTAGCTGAATGTAGAATACTCAACTGATTGCTTACATTCACGAATACAAACTGTAATATAATGGAATTTTAAGATTGATTAATGGGCACGCGGTCAGAGGACGCTAACGCAAAAAACATCTCAGACCGGAAACCAATTTAACCTTACTTTTAATTCTTTTAATTGCGTTTTTCTAATTAAGAGGCGGTCATAGTTTGGCAGTTAAGTGCGTCTACTGCTAATGCGAAACGCTCGAATCGAATCTGGGCAGGGTAAGAACTTTATTCTGACCGTCTCTCCTCGGCAAGCAATGGCAAACCACCGAGGTAATCTGCCAAAAAAATCCATCTCGAAATGAAGTGTAGTACACTTCCAGTGGTTCGGAGCCCACGTTAAACAAGTAAGTCCTCTATGAATGTGAAAACACTTGGAACGCATATCATATGAATAGAAAGAGATAAAACGAGATGTATCACCAAACCCTCATTAGGGTAAAAAGACTGAAAAGGAAGGGAATGAAAATCTGTCTAACGTTTTCAATGTTTATTTGAATATTGTATGCATCGGTTTTTTAACGTTCTACGTCTTCCGATTTCCCTGTCTGTGCTCGTTGCGTGTTGAAACTGTGTGACGAGCACAGAGGACCTACAGCTTAACGTGGATTCCGAACCACGGGGATAGACGATTTTTACATCGTCTACTCCAACCAGGGAAGTTTTTGAGCCATATATATAATGTTACCTGTGGCCAGCAGGTAGACATTTGGTGAGCGAAAAATCCTTCTATAGATAGCACCTCACAGGATTATTATAATTCATAATAATTCATAATTCATTTATTTTCTCCATCAATAAAATTACATGGAAAGTCAACAATATCATAAAAAACAATTTAACAATCTAAAATTACAAGACCAAAAACAAATAAAAGGCAACAGCCAATTTACAATAAATAAACTATTATAAATATCAAAAATTATATTTCAAAAACTCGTCGGTCGAGTAAAACGTCGTTGACAACAATATTTTTTTAAGCTTTTGCTCAAATTTCCTTTTACACAGTCCTCTAATCTCGGTCGGTAATTTATTGTATAATTTAACGCATAGGTGGTTCATTCCCAATTGTGTAGTTTTCAGTCGATGGTATGTAATTGCGAAATTATTTCCATTTCTAGTGTTGTACGAGTGTAGTTTTGCATTCCTTGTAAACTTGTTTTCGTTTTCGTGTACAAATCGGAGGCAGTCAAGTATAAAGACCGACGGCAAGGTAAGAATCTGTAATCTCCTGAACAGATCACGACAGCTAGTGTTTCTTGGGACATCACAAATTGCTCTAATTGCCTCTTTTTGCCTTGTGAAAACTCTCTCCGATTCCGAGCTATGTCCCCACAGTAAAATACCATATGTCGCTCTGGAGTGGAAGTTGGCATAATACGTCATCCTTGCAATTTCCAATGTGGTAACCGCCTTCATCCTTCTTACCGCGAAGACTGCCGCAGACAACCCCTTCATTAGTGAGGCAATATAACTTTTCCAACCCAGTGAATTTTCAAAGATGATTCCCAGAAGTTTCAAGTTTTCTCTCTTATCGCTTTTCATACTGAATGTAATTTTCTGAGTTTTACTGGTGTTTAATTTTAGACCATTAGCACTGAACCACTTCTGCGCATACCCCAGCGATTCGGAGGTAAGACGCTCTAGCTCTTGACTTGATCTGGCAATGTTGAGAAAGTTGGTATCGTCAGCAAACAAACTTGTCTTGTTACACGGTACGTTTGATGGAAGATCGTTTATATATAGGATAAATAAAATGGGTCCAAGAATTGAACCCTGCGGCACACCCAACTCTATTTCTCTTTTAACTGATTCTTTACCATTCCATGTTACCTTTTGCATTCTATCTGATAGGTAGGACTCAAACAAATCCAGAGCAGTCCCCCTCAACCCATAAAATCTCATCTTCTCCAATAGGTGTGATCTTATGATACTATCGAAAGCCTTGCTCAAATCGCAGGCTGCAACTTGTGCAATCTGACGGCTATCAAACGCCTCGGCCACACTTTCCATTATTTCGACTAGAGCTGTAGTTGTCGATTTTTTAGATCGGAACCCATGTTGACAGCTATCCAATATTTTGTGCTTATTCAGGAACCCCATCAGCCTTGTTTTCATTACGTTCTCGAGTATTTTTGATATAGCTGGCAAAATAGATATGGGCCTGTAGTTATTTGCATTGTTCACACAACCCTTCTTGTAGACCGGAACCACTCTTGCAAATTTAAGTCTCCTTGGAAATATGCCTTGTTCAAGGCATTGATTAATAATCCCCTTTACTGAAGCGCAAATCATTGGGAACACCTCCTTCAGCAATGCTGCAGACATGCCATATACATCCAGTGAATTTCCGTTTTTCAGTTTTGCTACTATTTCCTTGAGTTCTTCTTCCGTTGTTGGATAATTAAATAATGAGTTCAATGTTTTTGTTTTATTATTGCGTAGCATATTTAAGGACTCGTCAAGTGATGGTTGCACTAAATGCAATACCGTCCTGCCAATCTGGACAAAATAATCATTTACAGAATCTGCCGTCAAAGTACTTTCACTGTTCTCAATTTTGGGTCGTTTTCCCGATTCGTTGTTTATGATATTCCATACCGCTTTAGATACGTTTGCTGATCTTGCCACATATGTTGAGTTATTATTTTTTCTTGTATTCGTGTGGCTCTCTCTGAGCCGTCTTTTCAGTGAACATAGCAGCTCCCTTCCTGCATCGTCCTTTCGCACTTTATAAATTGTTTGGGCTGCGTTTATAGCTTTTTCTATAGCCTTTGATTCTTCCGATTTCTTATTTAGCATTTTATAATTGTTACCATTTTTCTTCACAGCAGTTCTAGGAAAAGATGCATTGTAGCATTGTTGTAGAGCCTCGTGAAAACAGTTATAAGATTCCTCAGCATCAACCTTCAGTAGGCCTCGCCAGTTTACCTGTAACAAAACATCCTTAAATGCTTGTATATTTTTTTTATTTATTACATGTTTCCATATCTCAGTTTTCTTTGGTTCAGGTATTTGTTTAAGCAGCTCCATCTTTATTATAATCACAGGATTATTTGAATATACGGCAATTAAATGGCGACGAGGATTAATCGGATAGAATATTAGTAATATTTTTTGTGCTAGAATGTTTGGTTATTTACCTTCGACCAGGACGATTATAATGGTTATATAATTTTGTGGTTTTCGGAAGGAGTTCTGATTTTGGTTGAAGTGGTAATTTTTGGAAACTTGTAAATGGCGGAGCAAACAGTAGTAACGATAAGGAATGAAAGGTTTAAGCCTGTCGAGGAGTTTAAAGTAGGAAATATTTGGGGGATATTTTATGAAAGGTTGGAGCGCCGGTTTGAAGCGCAAGGGGTTTCGGAGGGGAAAAAGTACCAATTTTGTTAACATGTATCGAAAAGGAAGTATATAGGATAATTAGAAATCTATGTACCTAATCCGATTAAACCAAATAAGAGGAAATATGAAGAACTAGTAAAATTGTTGACGGCGTAGTTTCAACCGAGAATACCGGTACACAGAAGGAGACGTGAATTTGATAGTTTAAGAGAAATTGACGAAAATATTTGTGATTGGCATGTCAAGGTAGAAATAGTAGCATCAGAGTGTGCATTTGGATATACCTCAAATGAGCGGGTGATCACGTCGAGAAGTCGAGAAGATCACGTTGGCCTACAACAAGAAGGAGTCGACGGGTGCAGTTCTACTGGACGTGTCGAAGCCCTTCGACAAGGTATGGCACGACGGACTAACTTTTAAAATGTTTCAGGCTAAGATTCCGCTAGGTCTAGTCCAGCTCACGGCGTCCTACCTGAGGGACAGGAAGTTCCGGGTCAAGCTGGCGGGAATCCGCTCTCGACATCCCTTTTCAACATCTACGTGAGCGACATGTCAAAACCTTCGACGACGGGCACTTACCTAGCCCTCTACGCCGACGACACGACAATCCTTTCCTCCTCCCTCCGTTCTAACATTGTAGCAGAATGACTCCAGGAAGATATCAACGAATTGGAAAATGGTACCGCACCTGGCGTATCGAGGTCAACTCGGACTAGAATGCGGCTATCATGTTTTCGAAACGTAGGACCCTTCCGCCGGACGTCGAGATTTTTGGTGAAGCCATACCATGGGTGCAGTCAACGAAGTACCTTGGAGTCTAACTGGACACCAAGCTCTCTTGGGCGAAACACGTCACCATGCTGCGGAACCGCTCTAGGGCTTTAATGGCAGCATTAAACCCCCTGATCGGAAGAAGCAGCAAGCTGGCGCCGGCGCTCAAGTTGAGGCTCTTCAAGACCATCATCCGACCCGTCATCCTCTACGCTGCCCCTGCGTGGACATATGGACCTGCATACCGGATGAAGCCGCTGCAGGTAATTCAAAACATTTGTTTTCGCAGAATCCTCAACGCCCCATGGTTTGTGACAAACCGGCAACTGTACTCGGATGCCAAACTCGACACCCTGGAGATAACCATCAGGAAGCAAACCGAGGAGCTGTACCTCAGATACGACGACACGGAAAATCCGCCCGTAAGTCAACTGTTAGTCAACTGTTAGTAAAAATTTAAAAATTACTAAAATAAAGTAGAGACCAACAGAAGAACCCTAAACTTCTGGAAACAAAAGAGGGAAAATTGTTAATTGTTGGTCAAGGACGAAATTCCACTCCGGGAAAATAGCATTCGATGACAACGCCATTTAAATTTAAAAAATCTCAAAAACGACATCGCGCTACGTAACAAAGCTTTTCTTAAATTTAAAATTTAAAATACAAATTTAAAGTGCCCGACTTACAAATCATGATACCACACGCATGGCGCGGCGAATCAGAAACAAATCAAATCCGCTCAACTTCGTCGCAGTCACATTTAGTCAGGATTAATTTAAAAATTTTCTTTCAGGGTTAATCCTTTTAATTACAGGGCAACAAACCGGTAGGTGCCAATCTGTTTGGTGCATTGCAAGTTCAAGTTCAATGGTAAACATGTTAAATTCTGACGGAAGTTGTCGTAAGTCGAACACAATGTTATCTCAAGATAACTTTGCTATTAGATATTGCGACGGCCAAGCCGGAGTGTGGAATGTTATCGCTGACCTTGAACGTGAACTTGAAAATGCAGCTGAAAACTACACCTAACTAGGTCAATACCAAGTTAAATGATAACTATTGTATTCCGACCGAAATGGTCGTAATTTGAATACAATGTTGTCATAAGATAACATTGCGATTAGAATTGCGATCGCCAAGCCGAAATATAAATGTTATCGCTAAACTTGAAGGTTGAACTAAAGACAGCTGCAACAAATCGATAGACCAACCAATGGACAATAGAAGACTACATCGGACAAAATTAATTAACCAATCACTTTTTTCCAGGCGTTCATCAATTTGACGAATCCACCGTTAGGGGTTGAGACGTCTGTTTTTCATGAAGGTCTGCTAAGATTGCGGGAAAGTAGGGATTGCTTTTTCGGGACGGGGTTGGAGCCTTTGAAACTTATCCAAAATCTATGCGACCTAAATGAAAAATTCAGTCGGATCAAGACTTTACACCGTGGAGGGGTGGATAGGTCCGCTTCACGTATCATCCACATTGTTGACTTCATCAACAATTAGTTTGCTGGTAAACCGCCTCACGGTTTACTGTATGCTTTTGTATCATTCAGTCTGACCGGGGATATATTTCCTACTTCCTCGAAGCCCAAACGTAAATTAATTAAAATTTACACTGCTTTCAAAGTCAGCTTCTCAAGCATCCGATGAAGGAAGTAAGGCGGGCTTAACCTGCAAAATATCCTACAATCCCACCTAAAGCAAAGCAAGCAGCCGAAGAAAGTCTAGATAAACTGTTAAGTGAGCTAGTGGAAGTGGCATTAATCCCAATAATTGGGATCAATGGAATAAATTAGCAGGGAAAACTATTGATATTTAAAGAAGCAATTAGAATGTTAGTAGGAAGAAATTTATTTAGGAACTTCAAGGTGACGGTTTAAAGCCTATTCAAGGACGAGCTGGGGGAGTTCAAGGGGCATAAGATCAAGTTGGAAACGAAGGAGCAAGTAGTAATACCAATCTTTCACAACCCAAGACAAATACCATTTGCATTCAGAGATCGAGTTTTGGAAAGATTGAATCGTTTGGGAAAGTTGGGGGTCATTGAAAAAGTAGCTAATTCGAAGTTTGGTACTCCTTTAGTCCCTGTGGTGAAAGCAAATGGCAAAGACATACGACTTTGTGCGAACTACAAGATTACCATTAATAATTTAAGAAATTTTTGCAGCGCTGCAAGGGGGCCAGCAATTTATAAAATTAGACCTATTAAGTGCATATAATCAGTTGGTTTTGGAAGAAGAAACTAGTGAGGTGTTAGCCTGGAGCATACGGTATATTTAAAGTGAAGAAGTTACCATATGGCACGAAGTCAGCTTGTTCTCTATTCAAAAATATAATCGAAAAGGTGCTATGTACAAGGTGCAAAAGGGACAGTCAATTTTTTTGGACGACATTTTAGTAACCGGAGAGATCGGCGAAGAACACCTAAATACCTGTAGGATGTGTTGAACAAGCTAGAGGTGGCAGGATTTAGGTTAAATAAGAGAAAATATTGCGTTTGGATAAACGCAGTTATTTGATTACATCAATTGAAACCTTTAATCATAGGGAAATCAAGAAAACCACGATGCTTCAAAAATTTTCAAGTTCCTGTTCACTACAAAAACTCCAGGCCTGCATGGATGACATCATTAATTTTTAAAGAATGGTTTAATAAAATATTTTTGCGCGACTATGCTTTATTTGGTTGTTTACCGCGTCTGTTTCCACGACAGTAAGTTTTGTTTACTAGTTGCTAAGGATAAGACGACGGTAAGTTTTTTTTTGTGCGACTATGCTCTATTTGGTTGCTTACCGCGTCTGTTTCCACGACATTAAGGCAACTTGATATAAAGAGAATAACATATTTTTATTTATTAAATACACATTTAAATGTTTTTTAATAAATTTAGTCGCGCAAAAAACGTCATAAGCATCTCGAACATTAAGGACTACCTATCTCAGACAGTAATTGGAGTCGTCGCTTCGCTCCTCCTCCAAACAATTGTCTTCGATCGGTAAAATGTCCTTACTGTTCTTGATACTTAATATACTATTGTTCTGGTAAGATCACCTAATCTTTCGTCTAGTGGCGTGTTCTCTATGGAAGCTAGGGAAGCTGCGCTTCCCTTATTTGCCTTGCCAAATTAAAAACAAAAATTACTTATTTATATAATTTAAAATTTTTTTTTATCAATTTAAATTCCTTTCTTTATTTGAATAAAAATTTGAAATTTACTGAAATATGTAGATATTTAAAAAAAATAGTTACTAGTCACGACACGCCACTACTTTCGTCTGCAGAATATTAAAATCTCTAAAACCTTTTAGGCGAGAACATTTTTTCTTCTCTTTGGTTTTCTTATTTCTTATTAGTGTTTATATTCCATTTCATAAACGTAAATGTTAATGTAGCTATTTTTTACGTATTTTTAAACCATACTACACCTTTTAAAAAAGTACATCAAATATTATTATCTACATATCCAGAAACGTGAATTCCTCGAAAACGTGAACACGCCATGCAGTAATTAGTTCATGTTATCCTGACTCTACTGTATTAGTTTTCTGTTTACAAAGTTTAAAATTTTTGAAATTTTCAGTAGTTAAAATTTTTCCGATTTTTTATTACGGGTTGCTAAAAACAATTTGCATAAAATTAATTTAGTGAACATATTAGTCAACGCATTGGTTATTATGTAATACTACCAGAATAACAGTTTTTATATTAGCCAGTTGATATTGGATAGTTTATAAACTACCCAAAAATATTGGCTATTACTCTGTACAAGAGTACAGAGACGAGCCGCACTAAGAGTGTGTAGTGCGTACACCGCGGTGTCAGAGAGTGCTGGACTGGTCCTGGAACTTATGGACTTATGGCGGAGGAAAGTGCTGCCAACTATATCGAGAGCGGCAAACAGGCCGAGGCAGCACACAGAGAGAGGTGTGACAAAAGAAATGGCAGACCGCCGAAATCCGACAATGGATCAGGGCACCCATCCCCTATTTAGAGCCCCGGCTAAAACGAGAACATGGAGAGATGAACTTCCACCTTACACAGGTGATGTCCGGACACGGGTGCTACAACAAATATCTTCATAAAATCGAAGAAGTCACTTAGCACCTCATGTTATTACTGCAAAAATGAGGACAACGCTGAGCACAGCGTGTTCGCATACCGAGAGTGGAGGGAGGATAGACAAAATACAAAGGCTACGATGGGCAATACGCTCACGTCATAAAACATGGTCGCTACCATACTGACAAGCATCCAGCGCTGGGAATTAGTTAACGGGTTCATAAACAAAATTATGAGAACCAAGGAAAACGAAGAAAACAGAGGTGGCAAAGAAAAGTCGCCCAACAACAGGATAGATAGGCAATTAGATACTCTGAAAGAGTATAAACTCCAATACCTAACGCGTTAAATCTCGATGGCGGGAAGATAATGACGAGCTACAAATGCCACGTCAACACTACACGCTACGGTGGGGGTTTTAATGGTTAAGAATCCCAAACCATCTGGGTGGTGTCTTTCGAAAATTGTCCTCTCCCCAACGCTCAAAAAAACAATTGTACCAAAAAATCAATATTTTCGATGCTATATCGTAACCATTTGAAACAAATAAAACTTCGTAAATTTCTTTACTTAATGTGATTCATAATTCGAAAGCCATTAATTTTGTCAGTAAAGGGTTAGAATCTAATTTCTACGTATTTTCACGCTTTTTAAAACAGCATTTGATCATTTACACTAAAAAAAATCAATATCTTCGGTGCTATGGTCATTTGAAGCAATGAATTAAAAAAATTGCTTTAAAGAGAAATACCCTCACGGTTTGAATTCAGACCAAGATTTTTCTTAGGAAACAGTCTTCCATCATAACCTAAAAGATATACATCTGAAGAGAGGACACCATGTATATAATGAAATTAATTGGCCTTTTAAAAGTTCAAGTTAGTATACTTACAATATTTTTCGCAGGCCAAACTGGAATTATTTGAATATCATAATCTTCACCCACATCAAGTTAGCGCCGCCACTTTCGCACAACTTAAAAAAAATATATAGAGAATTTGTGGCTAATTAGTTGCCACAAACGTGAATTTATCGCTCTTACCGTTCGCGAATTACAACCATTTGAGTGGTAAGTCAAAAACTTACTAAAAGCAAAAAACAAGTATAGGTGAATTTGTGGCTAATTAGTTGCCGCAAACGCAAATTTATCGCTTTTATCGTTCGCGAATTACAGCCATTTGAGTGGTGGCGGCGCAAGCTTGATATCAAGCCAGTGCTGATACTCAAAACAAAATTTTGATAAACTAAACTTAAATTTTATTAAGTAAATTATTAATAATTTATATTATTATAATAATAAATTAATAACAATAAAGTATTTAAAACAATTAAATAGTATTAGGTATGAAGAATATAATATAATTGCTGGATTAATATTTGTTTTCGTGTCTATCTTTTTTGAATTGGATTTGCAATCATCCAATTTTATCCAGGAAATTGCGACCTGGCTACTCCTCCTGAGCACCACAGTCGTCAAAAACTAAATAAGAATATGTCGACCTTACCTGCACTCCCGTTGATTATCGTAAAGCGACGCTTCGGCAAGCTCAACAGTAGAGCAATTTATGGAGGGTCAGGCGAGCAGGGGATGAATACCCTCTCCCTATAGAACTGAATTCTAAAACTAGAATTCTAAGTTTAGAATTCTAAGAATTATAAAACACCCTTTATGTCGCTAAAAATAGATGTTCTCCTGAAAGGCCAAATGCTAGTGAAATAAAACACCGGAGTACAAATCAACATATAATTACTAGCGTCAAATTCAGTATAAAAAAATAGTGGCACAGCACAAAAAAAATAAATGGTTGCACCGTACAAGTGATTATCTGCGTTGGCGTCGATAACAACTGTTATCATCAAATAAATAGCAAAAATAATATGGGGGATTCACCCCTAATAAGCAAACAAAATATAAGTTAGGTCGGTAGTTGACGGCGCACCAATAGGGGTGAGTGGGGTACATTCGGCCACTTTTTTTTTAAATTTAAATATCCGAGGAACAAGTACATTTTTCATAAATATATTTTCTCTGACCAATTATATACTATTTGGATACTTGATTTCCGCATTAGTAATTTAGTTGTAATAATTTACTTTTATTTTATAATATAAAATAAAAAACTTGTCGAACGGCCGAATGTATCCCACCGGTGGGGTACATTTGTCATATGGGTGGGGTACTTTCGTCGTAAGGCATAAAAGTAAAAATATCAAGTAATCAATAACGTTTTTGTATATTATATACCTATATATACATACATAAATAGGTACATATTTATCTAACAATAATATCATCAAACTTATAATTGAAGCTAAATATTAATGTCCTTGCAGTGCCAGTAAGGGTGGGTTTTTGAAGCTGAGCAACAATTTCATCTATTTCAACCTCGGTAACATCATCTACTTTTGGAAATACAAATGTATTACTACAACCTTTCCTTCGCAAGAATTTCATTGTAATGCCACACAAACCTGTCATCTTTTGAATTTCGGCTATACTTATAATGAATTATAGATGATTTCGTTGCAAATTTTACCGATACAAAATCTCCAGTTTTGATTTCGTTTTCCTGGAGTGCACCTTCATCAAGTTCTTCCATCTCTTCACTACAATCATCACTTGAGATGATATGATCTAGAACGTTATCCGATTCACTTGAACTATCTGCTAGTGCAGGTTTTTTCTTTTTATGTGTTTGTTATGGAAAAAGTTGTCTCGTCACCTTTCTTTTATTCCTTTTGTTGTGTACTTGTAAGGTAACATGTAATTAAATTCCACACCTTAATTATTAACGCAACTTTATTATACAAATGCTTCGTAAGTGAATTTACATCGATAGATGGCGCTCAATATTCTGAGCGCGCAATAGTAAGAATGTATGAACATAACACCTTTCTTCTAAATTTTTATTTCTTTTCCCTTCTCCATCTCTTCTAAACGAGACTTTTCACCGCTGTTACATTCGTGATTTACCTTCTCTTTTTATTTTTGTTTCCTTATGCTTTGGTGCTTTGGGGTATGGCCATATTTGTTCAGGTGTAGCCTTACACACTAGATTCGTATTTGTGGATGGCAAATCATCAATCACTGAATTTTTTTCAATTGTTGTTTTATCTTGTTCTGTTGTAGGAGTTTCTGATTTATCTTTTGTTTCTTCTAAAGGTCTGTCGGTTACATAAGCTGGTAAAATGTCTTCGTCGGTGAACGCGAGACGATTTAAAGCGATTAAAGCAGCGTTGATATCTTCTTCGCTGATTAAAGCCCTATTCGTTTTTCTTAAATACTTGCGTCTCATCTAGAATTTAAACAGTACATTTTAGCGTAAATTTTTAAACTAAATGCGGTGGGGTGCATTCGCCATGCCGAATCTACCCCACTGTAGATATGACGAAAGTATCCCACTAGCAGTTATTTAGAAAAAACGACTGTACGTAAATCATGTGAAAGTTTTGAGCTTGTATTATAGAAGTTTAGTTGCAACATATCAAAGTAAACATCTAAATAGAAGCAAAATAATATAAGCACATCATAGTTTGTTTTACTTAAGCATTAAATTTCACTAAAAACTTACCATAAATACACATAAATAAACAATCACTCTTAACTTTTTAAAATACCACGTATTTCGTCTTCTTTAACAACCAAGCTGTAAAAACGGGTACTTACCCTGCCTATATACTGAAAAGAAGGCGCTAAATTTAATTTATAACCGATTTATTCGGGGTGACCCAATGTACCCCACTGCCGAAAGCACCCCACTCTCCCCTACACGACGAAACCAATTGTTGTGGCGGTATCGCAAACCCCACACGAAAATTTAATATAACAAAAAACTTTCACCATTAACCATCCTCGTCTTGGGACGGCACTGGAGTTTGACCTGGTTGTAAACCAAACTTATGGTGTTCGAATTTACGGGCTCCATTTCCCCGGCACCCCCACCTCAAAATATTCAAATCGGACTTGGTGGAATCGTTTGTACTTCGTTTGTATCGGTTTGTACCGCAAAAATTTCATTTGTACCATCAAGACAAAAAAGTTACAGCACTTTCAAAGTGGGGGTGCCAGGGGCTCCATTTCCCCGGCACCCCCACCACAAAATATTCAAATCGGACTTGGTGGCATCGTTTGTACTTCGTTTGTATCGGTTTGTACCGCAAAAATTTTCGTTTGTATCATCAAGACAAAAAAGTTACAGCACTTTCAAAGTGGGGGTGCCAGGGAAATGCCAGCACCCCCACCTCAAAATATTCAAATCGGACTTGGTGGAATCGTTTGTACTTCATTTGTATCGGTTTGTACCGCAAAAATTTTCGTTTGTATCAAAAAGACAAAGATGAAAAGCTGAAAGCAAGCTAAGTAGAAAAGTTCTAAACTAGACCAACGCGCATACGCCGCTTTTACAGGGGTGGCTTGAGTACATAATAAAAAAACTTTTTCCCCCCTCTATTAAGGAAAATAATGATGGATATTAATATTATTATTATAATAAATAATAATGTGCAATCTATATTAAAGAAAAGTTTTTACGAAGTTATGAGTATTTCTAATTTTAGAGAACTCCGAGCAAGTTAGCTTGGTTACATTACATTCGGCAGAAAAAATGAACAAGAGTTATTTTAAGTAAATAATTTTATTATATTAATATAAAAGAAAACAAACTAATTAATTAATAAAATGTACAATTATTAATATACTAGCTGACCCGGTGTCACCGTGGATTTTTACCCCCAGAAATTTTACCCCTCGGGGGTAAAATTTCACTAGGGATATTTTACCCCCGGTAAAATATCCCTAGCGAAATTTTACCGCCTGTAAAAATTCTTTAGGGGGTAAAATATCCCTAGTGAAATTTTACCCCCGGTAAAATATCCCTAGCGAAATTTTACCCCCGGTAAAATATCCCTAGCGAAATTTTACCCCTGTAAAAATTCTTTAGGGGGTAAAAATTCCCTAGTGAAATTTCACTAAGGAATTAGTAGTTTGTAATTAGTAATTTTATTAAATATTGTGAGACAAATGAGACAAAAAATTACGAATTTTATGGCGGAAAGAAAAACTGAAGTTGATAATTTTTCTGGAACTACCAATTACTTAGAAAACAGTCGAATGAGAAGTGATGCAGTATGGGCAACAGAAGTTGAGCTACATTTTACTGCGACATTTATTGGATCAGATTTGTATTCATACACTTCCACAGATAATAATAAATCTTTCGGTTGGATACGTTTTCCCAGTACACTGCAATTATTAAGCGAACCCGATTACCAGAAGCCTGCGTTGTATGTAAACCATAAAAATGGAAATCATTTTGAGGTCGTAGTTAAGGTAAAAAAGACTCTTCAATTGATATGAACAATTTTTTTTTAATTTAATAAAAAAGTACCTATTATTATTAATAGTCCACTTAATTTAAGTTTTGCCTTGGTTTTTGATTCAGAACAATTTTTAACGTCGGTGAAATTTTACCTCCTCGATAAATATACTCTAGTGAAATTTTACCCCCGGGGTAAAATATCCCTAGTGAAATTTTACCCCCTGTAAAAATTCTTTAGGGGGTAAAATATCCCTAGTGAAATTTTACCGGGGGTAAAATATCCCTAGTGAATTTTAAAAATCCACGGTTACACCGGCAGACGTTGTCCTGCCCAAATTTCAATATTTGCCTACATGTATTTTTTAGATCCAATCCACATAATGACCTTGCGACTTATTTGGTCATCGCAAATACCAAACGTATTAAAAAAGGATTAAATAAATAAATTAATAAAAAATACAAATCAAGGTTTAATAAAAAAAATTTAATAACAAAAACCACAATAATTTCTAATTTTACTTTATTTTATTTTTGCCAATTACTCTTGTTCTTGTGTTATTCCTTTTCCTCCTCCCCTTCGTCTTCTAATAAGGAATTTTCGAAAGCACGCAGCGATATTGCCAATTCCTGTTCTTCTTTCTGTTTCTTCTTCATATAGGCAGCAGCCAATTTTTCCTCTCTTTTTCTTTTTCGTATACGTTTTGCTGCGACTTTCCTTTTTGCAATATTTAATGCATCCCTATGCATGGGGTTTCCGCCAAAATCTTGCAATACTTCTTTTAAAGATTTTATAGTGGCTTGAGTGAATTCCTCTTTTACTTCCCAATCTTCATATTTAGCGAACGATATATCCCTGTTTAGCGCCCCTTCCACAACCTTATTTAATTCTCGCAAAGCCATTTTGTGTAAAGACATTTTTAGTTCACGTTCAACACATTTAAGTCATAATAAATCATTTGGTTTATATAGTATTTTTATTATAAATGAAAAGGATTAAAAGATTAACTATATTTAAAAATAAAAGGCGCCACCTACCGGTGAACAACTTAGTTGATCACGCAAATCACGCAAAATACGAAAATTTACTCCCCCCTCTGACACAACCTAAAAAAGTAAAAAAGAACTTCGTCTCGCCTCAATTTAACACCTTCAGATAAACTCCAAAGTGATAATAAAACATATTACGGTGTTTCAATCGGCAATAAACAAATTCAGATTAAATAAGCACTTAATTTATTACTGATAGCATGAAAATTCTTTTACAACGGAAGAGGCTTTCCGAAGGTATAATAAAAATTTAAATGAATACGCAGAGTTTAAAATACCGGTAAGGAATGGAAAGGTTCACCAATGATATGGCAAAATAATAAAATCCACAAATTAATGCATGTAAAGAAATTTTGTTAAGTGTAAGAAATTGTTAATTAATTAATTAAAATTGTATAATTAGGTTAGTTTAAGTGGTGCGTTAATAACTAAGAGATTACGTGGGTTATTAAATCGGTTGGACGATAATGCAACTTGAGATTATCCGAGGCTTCTGATGTAGTGCGAGCGAACAATTATCGGCAGGTCGTTATGACAACGGTTGATGCAAAAGATTGAACGCTGAAATCAAAAAAGTGAAAATAATTTAATGAAATTTAAATAAAATGATAAGAATTATCAAACGTGCGGTATAAACTTACCTTAAATGAAGAAATATCCAAGTAGGATGAAAAAAGGGAATTTCGTCAAAAACCCTGGAAACCGAATGATAAACAAACGCTTCTCACACGAGTGCCAAAACGAGGAGGACGTATAAATTTCGTCTCCTAAAAACGCTTCTTAAATTGATTGAAAATAAATCTTCAAAGTGTGTAGAACTAAAAAGAAATTAATTAAAATTAAATGTTACAAAGAAAGTTAAGTGAGGTTAGAAAGATAAAAGTGGATGTTACCTACTTGTGATAATTTTTGGAAAGTGATGGTACGTGATTGGGATCAATCAATATTATAATAGTCACTGGAGCACTGATGCACGAATACAAAGGCGAGTTATAAAGAGAATTTTTGGAAATTCTTACAATCTTGGACAACGTGATCGAAGACAAGAAGTTGATACGAAGAATAGCGGCATCTGCGGTCGGTAAGATAAACTTTACTAATTACATCGCGGCGCGAGTGAATAATTTAAAAACGATAAAAACGACTTCAGCGGCAACACGTAATAAACTTTGGGGTACGCCAGTTATATATTCCCATAAATAATTATGTAACCCGGTGATTTTCCGTAGTATGATGCAACGAGGAAATGCCAATGTTATAATTATTTAATTTCATTGTTGATTTAGCAAAAAGGATGTTCTCGAACATTCTGGAATAATAAAATTCGCTAAATAAACAATTTGCAAACACATAAAATCAATGTCAATTAATAATCATTATTATTCAATAAGTAGTCTTTAAGATGTTATTATGTTAGTCAGTAATTCTGCCGTGCTAAAATCAAAGGCGGTATCTACAAAAAATCGGATTTTTGTTTTTTTGCGGTTTTAGTATCCTGGCATATTATTCTATTTATTTTCTAAAGGAAAATGCTGTATCTACCTTGAATTTATTAAAAAATACTTTAATTAAAATCGTATCTTTTCAAAAATGCTACCTTTCCTAAGTAAAAATGCGGTATATGCATGGTACTAGCTGAAAACGCAGTATCAGTTGTTTGAATTTGCATATGCCGCGTTTGTAATTAGTATACTGCATTTACCTCCTTTTTTATTAGCAATCGTTGCTAAATACGCAAATTACTAATAATACGCAAGTAATTTACTTATTGTTGCTTTGCCCATGTGAGTGCATTCAGTTGTAAGTTTGTTATTTATTCAAGTGTTATTGCAAGTATTAATTATTTTAGTGATAATAATTAAAAGGTAAATCTACATTATTGATGAAAGTCTTCCATAATATCCATAAATACATAGGTACTCGTTTATTTCAGTAAAATGTCAAGTAGTAGAGCTAAGTTCATATTATCTTTGGTAACTAAACAACAAATTGAAGCAATTTCCCATAAGCCAACTAATGATCTAAAACGAAATGATTCTTGGTCAAGTAAATCGATTTCAACGGAAAATGAAGTTTGTGTTGCAAGTTTTAATGTTAATAATATTCCATCTGGTGAATCATCTTCATTGAATAAAGAAGCGAAAGAAGCGTTGTTAAATTTACCGATTGTAACAGAAGATGGAATTTATTTGAAAAAAGCTCTACTGAAAAGCCTTGGGGGAATTATTCCTGATAATAGAAAGGCTTTCTGGAGATACTTGGAAGAATGTGAAGATTAAAAAGTTAGTCAACTTGATTCTTTGAGTTCCTTTATATTTTATTTTGTTTGTATATTAATATTTTGTTTTTTACGGTTTCTGAATAAAATTTTTAAATGTACAAATATTTTTTTTGTAAATAAGTATAAGAAAACTTATTTTAACATTTACAAGTTTATTAAGCCGCAAGAATTTGGTAAAAAGTTTATTTAATATTTTAATTAGTATCATTAATTATGATGTACTTAATATTGCTTTTAAATAAAATTTAAATAAACGATCGTTTTCAAATGTAACCCAATCAAAAGCCAATATTTTTGAAAACAAAATATAAATTACGATTTTTTGTTGTTAATTATTTAGCCATGGATACTAAGCTACAATGCCGTATTAACCGATACCGCTTTTAGATTAGCATGCAATGGAAAAACACTTAATGTTAAAAATCGTATCTGCTTTTTTAGTATGATCCATTGACTTTTTAAAAAATTTAATGTGTCCAGTAAATTTTTGGCGTCAATTTACATCAGAAATCACCTTTCTTAAACAAATAATTTAGCATTTTACGAAGGAATATTAAAAAAACTTTGATGGTTAATTCCTCGATACTGACCTACCAGTAGATACCGCCTTTGATTTTAGCACGGCAGAATTATAATCATTAATATAGTTAAACAGAAATTCAGCTAGTTTAAATCTTATTGTGAAAATTTAATATTCATAAAAAAATAAATCAGTAAAATTTAAGTGTTTTTTTTTTAAATTAAGTGAAAAAATATAAAAGATTACTGGCGCAGTCGGTAGGATCCGAAATTTTTGGAAAAATTGGAACAAAAAACGTCTAAAAATTCCAAAAAACCACGGAAAACTGCAACAACCACGGACAAAAATTGCCGTAGACCGATTTCAATTGGAAGCGAACAAAAATCGTCGCAACATTTGAGATCAACCCTAATTTTAAGAAGAACAAAAGTGGACAAAAATCGCCACAAGCAACTAATTTTAAGAAAAGGATCCAACAGCAAGCAACGTAGACAAGCATCGCTACAACGCAAGCCGTGGATCAACCAACTAAGATTAAGAAAACATATTATGAAGATATTATTAACGTGAGTAAAAGCTCAAATTAAATTCCTAAATCCTAACATTAAACCCATAATTAAATAAATTGAAAATAGTCATATCCCAAGTAACACGAATGTTGATTTTGTGCCGGTATATCATTGAAGAATGAATAATATGTACATATTTTTTCATAACTGAAAATTATGTACCGAAAAGGTACCGAAGTGGTACATAATTTTTAATTCATATCTACACTGTACTATTTATGTGCAGTATCAATGTATACATTTTCATTGCGTTTTTTTGAAGTAAATTTCGATGCATAATATGCACATAGCATTTATTAACTAAAAAATATTTAATTTTAGTTACGAGTTTCAATGCATACATTTTCGTTGCGTTTTTTTGAAGTAAATTTCGATGCATAATATGCACATAGCATTTTTTAACTAAAAAATATTTAATTTTATTTAAGAGTTTCAATGCATACATTTTCGTTGCGTTTGTTTGAAGTAAATTTCGATGCATAATATGCACACAGCATTTATTAACTAAAAAATATTTAATTTTAGTTACGAGTTGCAATGCATACATTTTCGTTGCGTTTGTTTGAAGTAAATTTCGATGCATAATATGCACATAGCATTTATTAACTAAAAAATATTTAATTTTAGTTACGAGTTTCAATGCATACAGTTTCGTTGCGTTTGTTTGAAGTAAATTTCGATGCATAATATGCAGATAGCATATTTTAACTAAAAAATATTTAATTTTAGTTACGAGTTTCAATGCATACATTTTCGTTGCGTTTGTTTGAAGTAAATTTCGATGCATAATATGCACATAGCATTTTTTACCTAAAAAATATTTAATTTTATTTAAGAGTTTCAATTCATACATTTTCGTTGCGTTTGTTTGAAGTAAATTTCGATGCATATTATGCACATAGCATTTTTTAACTAAAAAATATTTAATTTTAGTTACGAGTTTCAATGCATACAGTTTCGTTGCGTTTGTTTGAAGTAAATTTCGATGCATAATATGCACATAGCATTTTTTAACTAAAAAATATTTAATTTTAGTTACGAGTTTCAATGCATACATTTTCGTTGCGTTTGTTTGAAGTAAATTTCGATGCATAATATGCACATAGCATTTTTTAACTAAAAAATATTTAATTTTAGTTCCGAGTTTCAATGCATACATTTTCGTTGCGTTTGTTTGACGTAAATTTCGATGCATAATATGCACACAGCATTTATTAACTAAAAAATATTTAATTTTAGTTACGATTTTCAATGCATACATTTTCGTTGCGTTTGTTTGAAGTAAATTTCGATGCATAATATGCACATAGCATTTATTAACTAAAAAATATTTAATTTTCGTTACGAGTTTCAATGCATACATTTTCGTTGCGTTTGTTTGAAGTAAATTTCGATGCATAATATGCACATAGCATTTATTAACTACAAAATATTTAATTTTAGTTACGAGTTTCAATGCATACATTTTCATAGCGTTTTTTTGAAGTAAGTAAATTTTTGAAGTACATGTGCAGGAGTGAAGGCCATTAAACAACAGGGGGTTTGCACAATAACATCCCTTTTTAGTTTTTAGTATTGTCATAGAATTGTTAAATGTAAAATGACCTGCCTAAATTTATATTATACTTCTATTTACTTCGACATTTCCACTTTCCTAATTTATATAATAGCTGGATTTAACTATCTTATTAATCATTATTATTTATCATTTTGGTTTTTAATTACAATATACTTATTTAATTTTACCTAATTTTAAATTAAATTTGTGCAAAAATACCTAATATAACCTTTAAGATTGTTTGTAATTTGCCTGCAAATAAAGCAACATAGTTACGACAGTATCGATGCATCAGAATTTAAATTATTAATAAATTAAAGCTCAAATAAAGAAATATACCGATTAATTATTTTATTATTTAATAACTCGAATAAAAATATCTACGAATATAATTGAAATTTTTGTAACTAAAAAAGAATACTTTTATTATTTTTATTATTTTACATTACTTTTATGTTTACTGGAAAATAATAATTAATGACTAATAGAGTATTTATTATTGTGCCGTTTCATCAAATTTATGAAAAATTTGCTTTACGAAAAATACGGCTTTTGTACTAATTATTTAATTTAAAAATTCATTAATAAATAAATGTAATATTAATTATAACAAATTTATAATAATTTTGATGTTGAAATAATATAATTGTTATAGTAGACCGAATATTATGTATTTAAACCATGTTTCCTCTAAAAGGTTGTATGCAGGCTAGAAACACATGCTCAAATTGCTTTAAAAATTGAAAGGGTCATAAAACTTTATAGTCATCTGATAATGGACACAATTGTAAAACCGTAACAAAAATTCAAGGTCTGATGAGAGTAACGATGAGTAACTGCTTAAGCAGTTTACATTTCATAATAAAAGGAACTTGCAGTTTGTAAAAACCACATTTCGCGCTTTTTGTAGTTACGTATTTTGAAAAAAATTCTTTCACATCACAAATGATGTTAAATTGATGAGATTGCGACATATATTTAAAAGCAATGTTAAAACATAATATATTTGATTCTACGAATAATAAATGCTTATTACTACCCTTATTAGATTCGAAATCTAAATTTTTCTGTATACCTTCGTGTAATTATAAAAAATAGCGTATTTTATTTTGTTGTATTTTTTAATATTTGTGTAAATAAATAAATATTTTATTCAATTCTGTGGAATTTATTGCGATATCAACGCACTGTAATATTTTAAAGTAAAGCTGTAAAACTTGAAATATTCAATAAGTAATGTTTGAAACTAAGCGCCCCGGATAGCTTGGTGCTTAGCAGCCGGACTCCCAAGCAGAAATTCCAGGATCGAATCCCACATCGGCAGTTAGTAGGTAAAAAAAAAGTAAGTAAAATTTGTATAATTTAATGACAAATTTTCAGATCCTAGCATTGCAAACAAATGGAATCAAGAATAATATTATAAGGCAGGCTTATTTATATGACAATTTAGTATTAATAATGTAATTAATAAAACATAACAATAAATAATTGACTGTAAAAAGTTTCAAATCTAAATAAAAATTACATTTATTTTTAATTATTATTAATAATTATAAAATTTTACTAAATGCTTATAATTAATTAAAAATAATTTTTTTATATTAATATTTATTACGTTTGGTACATAAATTATTAGTGCCGTATCGGCACCTAAATTTTACGTATTGAGACGTATTGAAACGTCATCGAAAAAAACGTCACAATACCGTAACGAAAATATGGGCAAATCAATGCCGTTTAGTTAAGAAATCGTTACGAAAATTTATTCAAACGATGCATATAATACTGAAACGGAAAAATCAATGCCTTTTAGTTATGAAAATTCATGTAACGCACATGTACATAATCCATGAATAAAATACCGTAACCCGTAACGGAAAAATCAATGCCGATTAGTTAAGAAATCGTTGCGAAAAATTATTTAGCGAATATGTACATAAACTATACATATAATACCGTAACGACAAAGTGGGCAAATCAATGCAATATCGTCACGGAAAAATATGTACAGAATATGTGCATTTCTGACGGTCTTGTGTTGCTTGGGATACGCGTAATAAATTAAATAAGCAATATTTTACATTTTATAATAATTAAATTACACCTAGTAATAAGATTCATTCATTAATTCTATTTTTAAACCTAAAGTTCATGAACACTGATATTTCTGCATTACTTAACAATTTGTCATTGATAAACGAAACCCCGGAAATAAAGATGGAAAACATAAACGCCAATAATGCAAACGTTAACAGTAATTTAAATCAAAATCATAGCAACCAAAATAAAATAAATTATCAATTTTTAAGATTATATTTAGACACGATTCCAACTTTTGATGGTAACCAAAACGCGGTAAACATATTTATCGACGCATGTGAAAATTTTTTGGCAACATTTTATAATTCAGAAAACCCAGCAGACGAAGTAAATCGATTTTTATTAAGGGCAATTTTAGGCAAATTACGAGATCGAGCATTAACGTTAATTGGTAATAGACAAGAATTAAATGATTGGGATACAATTATTAAAAGGACAATAACCTTAAGTTTTAGTGATCAAAGAAATTTAGATTGTTTAGTGCAAGACCTCATCTTGTTACGTCCTAACGCAAACGAAACTCCTTATGAATTTGGTAGGCGTTGTCAAGATTGGAGATCTTTAATATTATCAAAAATAAATACAAGTAATTTGCCACCTGCTGAGAAATTGTTACAAGTAAAGAATTATGATGACCTATCATTAAAAACGTTTATACGAGGACTTTCGGGACAATTGCAAAATAATGTTAGATTAAGAAATCCGGACTCACTTGAAACCGCAATGGCACTTGTTTTAGAAGAAGAAAACTTCTTATATTACTCCCAAAAACAAAATTCATTACAAATCCAAAATTTACGAACTAATAATACGCAAAATTTTACCTTTAAAAATAGTTCTAGACCTACCAATAACTCGATGCAATTTAATAAATTTAAACCAAATTCATTTACCTTCCAAAATAAAATGCCAAATTTCCAAAATTTTAAACCTAATAATTTTCAACAACCACAACATTTTCAAAATTTTGGACAGAATAATTTTCAACCATCACCACACTTTCAAAATTTTAGACCAAACAATTATCAACAAACACCAAATCAAAATTTCAATAACTCATTTCGACCTGAACCGAATTTTCAAAATTCTAATTTTCAAAATTTTAATAAACCTTTTGCATTTAAACCAAACTCCAACAGAACTTCATTTAAACCTACCCCAATGGGAGTAGACAGCGGTAGAACGAATTTCTAAAGGTCATACCATTTGAACGTCGACGAAACGAATAGTAATAATCCTTACGAAAATCAAAATCAACAACACCCTGAACAAAATTTTGAACAAACCTCCTTACAAAATTATGAAAATCAATACTACCCAAATGAAGAAATAACCGGAAATTTCGAACGAGAAATTCAATGTGATAATGCAAATCAATCAAACGAAAATTCCGAAGAACAAATACCGCCGGATTTTCACTCGGAAGAAAATCAAGATCATTTAAACATGATAATAAATTTAAACAACATCGCATCAGGACCAGTATTACCCTATATTTACTTACAGGAAATAAATGCAAAATTTTTAATTGATACAGGTAGCAGTAGAAGTTTAGTAAATCCAGAACTAGCAATTAGACATTTTAAAAACTCCATAACTAACGAAATTTTCCAAATTCAAACCGCCCACGGATTATCGCAACATAACAAAATTTTACATATCACCTTACCCAAAATTTTTAAGAGCAACGAAAAATATAAATTTTACATTTTCAAATTTTCTAATAAATTCGACGGATTAATAGGAATAGATTTAATGGATCACCTTAAAATGAAACTTGACTTTGATAATCAAGTATTATTAACACCTAAAACAACCATCCCTATAATTTGTCAATTAAATAATGTTTCGATCGACAACCTCAAAGAAAACACCAATTTAAATTTCAATTTAAGGATTAACCCCAGAACGGAACAAGTAGTTAAAATTCCAGTGAACCAAAATAACGGTGTAGGAATTTTACAATATCAAAATTTTAAACCTGGTGTAGAAACACCTATGGCTGTAGTTAATGTAATTAATAACTTTGCCATTACAACTATTTTAAATTCAAATGATGAACCAACTACAATAAATTTTGACAAACCTTTAAACATAGAAACTTTAAATTTAACCGAAATTAATTTCATGGAAAAAATGGAAATCGAAGATGATTTCAGTCAAACACAAGATAATATTCTAAAAGAAAATTTAAAAAATTTACGACTAAAACATACTAATAAAGAAGAAAATGATCAGATCCGAAAATTATGTTTCGAATATAGAGATATATTCTATTGCGAAAAGGTTCCATTAACTTTAACTAACCAAATTCGACACCATATCAAATTAAAAGATGAAACCCCAATTTATACAAAATCCTATAGGTATCCCAAAATACATAGGACCGAAATAAGAAACCAAATGAAAGAAATGCTGGATCAAGGTATAATTCAAGATTCCAGTTCACCATTTTCTTCACCAGTCTGGATAGTGCCAAAAAATAATGGACGCTAGTGGAAAAAAGAAATGGAGAATAGTAATTGATTACCGGAAACTAAATGAACAAACCATTGACGATAAATATCCGATTCCTAACATCACCGACATTCTGGACAAATTAGGAAGATGTCAATATTTCACTACCTTGGATTTAACTTCAGGATTTCATCAAATCGAGATGAACCCCGACGACATTCCCAAAACAGCTTTTACTGTCGAGAACGGACACTACGAATTTCGAAGGATGGCCTTCGGTCTTAAGAACGCTCCAGCTACGTTCCAGCGAGTCATGGACAACATCCTAAGAGGAATTCAGAACGAGAAATGCCTAGTATATTTGGACGACATAATTATCTTTTCAGTTTCATTACAAGAACATTTAGAAAGATTAAGGGAAGTTTTTGAAAGACTACGAAAAGCAAATTTTAAAGTCCAACTAGATAAATCGGAATTTCTAAAAAAGGAAGTCGCATATTTAGGACACATCCTAACACCAAACGGAGTTAAACCTAACCCGGACAAAATTAAAGCCGTACTGAATTATCCATTACCAAAAACCGCGAAAGAAATAAAAGGATTTTTAGGACTCCTTGGCTATTACAGAAAATTTATCAAGGATTTTGCTAAATTAGCAAAACCCCTGACCGTTTGTTTAAAAAAGGGAAAGGTAATAAAACATACTCCAGAATTCATAAAGCTTTTAAAAGCTGCCAACAAATTTTAACTAATGACCCTATTTTGCAATATACTGATTTTTCCAAACCCTTCATATTAACTACCGATGCCTCGAACGTAGCTTTAGGCGCGATTTTGTCCCAAGGATCAATTGGATCAGACCACGCAATAGGCTACGCTTCACGTACCCTAAACGAAACGGAACAAAAGTATTCGACGATCGAAAAGGAGTTATTAGCAATTATTTGGGCTACAAAATACTATCGGCCTTACATTTTCGGTCGTAAATTTTCCATTGTAACGGATCATCGACCCCTCACTTGGCATTTTAGTCTAAAAGAACCAAATTCAAAATTAATAAGATGGCGTTTGAAATTAGAAGAATTCGATTACGATATAGTCTACAAAAAGGGAACATTAAATTCAAACGCAGATGCTCTTTCGAGAGTTAAAATAAATAACCTAGAAACTTTCGACAACGAATCAACTTTTAACAATCCCGGAGACGTCGATGAAAATGTCTTAGAATTACTAAGAGATATTACACTAGAACCCGCACGACAAATTCCAAACACTTCCAATTCAAATGAAAAACCAAAATTAAAATTTTATCCGACATCCAAGTAAAACCCCCAAATATACTTACCGACGGTACACCACATTCAAACTCGAACGAAACCACCAATATGGGAATCCCAATTTTAGAAGACGCTGTAGATAACAAACCGAACCAAATAATCATCTTACCAAACCATGATCAAAATATGCATGTTAGTGATAACAATTATGAAAATTTCAAAATTAAAATTCTCAAAATTCCAAAGGAACTTAACAAATACATGATTCTTAAATTTTTACAAACCCATACAACACCGGAAAAAACTTATTACTTGCACTTCCATACAGAAAAATTATACCAAGATTTTTGTCAAATTTATTTGAAGAATTTCTCCGAAAAGGGACCAAAATTAATTCGTTGCACTAAGAGACTAAACCTAATCAGGGACAGGGAAGAACAACTTTTGTTAATAAGAAACCATCACGAAGGAAAATCCAACCACAGGGGGATCACCGAAACTTTAGAATATTTGAAAAGGAATTATTTCTGGAAAGATATGAAAATAAGCGTCACAAACTACATTAATTCTTGTAATTTATGTCAAGTCGCCAAACACGCAAGGAAAAAGCCATACGTCCCATTACTCATTACAGAAACTCCTAGCCGACCATTCCAAATCTTGCATATGGGCCTGTTTAGTTACAATAACAAAACGTATTTGACAATTATAGACGCATTCACCAAATTGGCTCAAGCATTTAAAATTAATTCGAAAAACGCAATAGAAACAACAAAAAATTTAATACAGTACATCAATTTTTACGGAATACCTGAAAAAAATAATTTGTGACAATGGTGGAGAGTTCAAAAACGAAGTGGTTAAAGAGTTCCTAAAATTACATAAAATTGAAATTCATTTTACAACACCCTCTCATCACGATTCTAACGGAATAGTCGAACGCCTACATTCAACTTTAATTGAACATTTACGCATATTACAAACAGAATAATTCCCAAAGGACGACGACATAATGCCATACGCGATTACAGCCTATAACAATAGCATACATAGCGTTACAAAATTTACCCCTTTCGAACTTGCTTTCGGACACACTAATCTGAGAGACAATACGAATTTATTTTTAGAACAAAATTTTTATCAAAAATACATAGATGGTCACAAATCAAAAACCCAAATAATCTTCGACAATTTGGAAGATAAAATCAAACAACATAAAATTAGAACCATCGGTAAAATCAACACTGAAGGAGAAGAACAACATGATTTTCAAATTGGACAACAGGTTTATAAAATAAATACTCAAAAACGCACTAAGAAGGATAATAAATTTATAGGACCTTATACTATTTCTTCATTACTACCACAAAATAAAGCGGAAATAATTAATAATAAAAATAATAAATTCGAAATCATCCACTTAAAGGAATTAAAGAAACCAAATTTTATTTCAGATGTTTCTGGCCAATAATAAATAACTTACAAACAAATTTCACAAATTAACCCTCTGAATCCGAATAGACAAAAATGCGGAGTTATAAACGGGCTAGGATCCTTGAAAAAAAAATTTTATAACAGGCAATTTAGATAACAAAGATGCTATACATTTTGATAATGCCATCCAAATTTTGAATAAAAATCAAAACGGAATGAAGATTGTCACCAATAACCAAATAACGATAATGCAATCCGTAATCAATAATTTTAATCAAACAAGCATTAATCTTATTATTAATCAAAAATTATTAAAATCCAAATTAAACAAATTCCAGAAATTAATAAATAACCAAGAATCTAAAAACACGGACATTTTTATCTCATGGTAACAACAATCTTGAATTAATAACAACATTTCAAACAATAAATAACTTAATGAATGAATTACAAAATTGAAAATATGACTACTTCAAATTTTATCCTTTACCAATTCCTACTTGCGAAAACAACTCTAAAGGGATCCTTCCAAATTCAAATTTCCTTGTTATGAATGAGCAATACTACTCCAATTTCGAAAACGAATGTCAAGAAGTAAAATTCAAAGAAATTCTAATTATTCAAAATACCAGACCTAAGGGTGTCTAATATAAAAGACGCGAGTGACAGTTATTCGGAATTAAAACCTCTGGTGCTTTCTAAAGTGGACTTAAGTGACATTAATATAATACAAAATAAACTTAATGATCAAAAGTTAAAATTAAATAATAACACCGTGATACATTTAAAAAAACACAAGTGTATGGACAATTTTAATCTACATTATCATATTGTTAATTTTAATTTATAAAATATTTGTTTGTATAAAAAAGCATAGACGCTATCCGCCTGAAAATCAAACCAAACCACAACACCCAGAGGACACAACTCAAAACGTCATCGAGACCGTATTGGACGCTGATGAAAAATTAGTCACCAATAAAGCTCCCAATTTTTCAACTAATAGGGGGAGAAGTTATATATTCCCATAAATAATTATGTAACCCGGTGATTTTCCGTAGTATGATGCAACGAGGAAATGCCAATGTTATAATTATTTAATTTCATTGTTGATTTAGCAAAAAGGATGTTCTCGAACATTCTGGAATAATAAAATTCGCTAAATAAACAATTTGCAAACACATAAAATCAATGTCAATTAATAATCATTATTATTCAATAAGTAGTCTTTAAGATGTTATTATGTTAGTCAGTAATTATAATCATTAATATAGTTAAACAGAAATTCAGCTAGTTTAAATCTTATTGTGGAAATTTAATTTTTGTTACAACTACGAACTTTAGTTTTTCTCGAAGTCTTATTATTCTTCTTTATCTTCATCCCTCTGGTCTTATATTTTTGTTTTGATTTTAACTTTTTAATTTTTAGATATAGCCGCTTGAAATTTTTCCTTGCATGAGCAACGTTGAATTTGTATCTAACTTCTGTTATTGGCTCTTCTACTGTTGGTTCTTCAACATCTTCATTTTTCGGAATTGGCTCCTTAATTTCTTCTATTTTTATTGGAATTGGTTTCATTTTCTCATTATCTATCTCATCCTTTTCAGTTAAGATTCTTTTATAGATATTTTCAATTCTTTTAGAACTTGTTTCTAATTTTTCGGAGTTCTTATTGATTTCATTTTTTAGTTCTACCATATTTTGATTTATGGTTTCAGCATTAGTGTCTATTTTATTATTTAAAGATTTTAAATTTTTATTTACATCGTTTAAATTTTTGTCAGATTTTTCTGAATTAGCATCCATTTTATTATTTATATTATTTAGTTGATCAAACATGTTCTTGATCATCGACATCATGTCTGGGCTTTGATCAGATTTCGGTTGTTCAGGGGATGCTTTCTCTCCTGTCAACAATGTCTTTTCTTCCAACGTAAATGTTGGTGTGATCGATCGTTCCATACTTGGATCAATTCTTGGTTCGGGGTTGTAAACTCCCTCCCCTGCACTAGCGTCGATGAATCCAGCTGCCTTCTTTTGTTTATCCGCCATTTCAATTATTTATATTCGCAATTTATTTTTATTTTAAAATAATACAAAATTTTATTTTCCAATACAAATAAATTTTTATTTACCAGAAAGAATTTTATTTATTTTATTTATAACTAGCTGACCCGGCAGACGTTGTCCTGCCCAAATTTCAATATTTGCCTACATCTATTTTTTAGATCCAATCCGCATAATGGCCTTGCGACTTATTTGGTCATTGCAAATACCAAACGTATTAAAAAAGGATTAAATAAATAAAGTAATAAAAAATACAAATCAAGGTTTAATAAAAAAAACTTTAACAAAACTGTTAAGTATTCACAAAAACCACAATAATTTCTAATTTTACTTTATTTTATTTTTGCCAACAACACTTGTTCTTTGTGTTCTTCCTTTTCCTCCTCCCCTTCGTCTTCTAATAAGGAATTTTCGAAAGCACGCAGCGATATTGCCAATTCCTGTTCTTCTTACATACATACATTGAATTTTATATATATTGCTATGTACCACGGCCACGTCAATAAAAATGATCACGTTTCGATTCAGGGTTTTATTTATTAATAAAGATAGCACATGACTTATTTGGTCGAAAGAAAAGGTTTCATCTGACACCAAGAATCTGCTTTAACGTCATAATTTATGTAAACATAAGGTCGCGGAACGAGAGGACAAAATAAATTCAAATGTAACGTTTTGATTCTATTATAAAAATGTTTGTTAAAATTGTAAATTAATTTAAGTAGTTATAAGAAATGTAATTTGAAATCAAAATAATTGTTCAAAACATTAGTTATAAAAATGTGTTAAAACGTAAAACTTTTAAAATAACAAAAAATTTACATGTGTTAATAATGCTTCGTAACTCAATGTACCACGAACGAGAAAAACATTTTCTTTTCAAAAACTTTACTGGATGATCACAGAAGAGGCTGGTACTTCAAATAAATCTGAAACATAAAAAACTTTATTAAAAATTTTACAAAGTATTTTGGGCCAAGTACGAACCTGGAAATTGTACGTCAAATATATTGATTTTTATATCGACCAAATGGAACGAAATCAGGAATGCTTTGAAAATACAAGTAACTATGGAAAAACAATTGATGAAGAAAATAATAAGTTGATTCTTGAATTCAATGGTGGTAAAAATTTGCGTCTCCTAAATTAAATAAATAGTGAGAAAATTGTTTTAAAAACCGTATTAAAAGTAAAGAGATCATTAAAGCAAAATTACTTACGTGTTATAAAAGTCAATTTCGTTGAATTTATAAAGTGATTGTGTTTATTTTTGAAAATTTGGTGCTGCACAAAAACGTGGTTCAACACTACACATAAGAAAACTTATCTGGATTATTATTAGTAACTGAAGGTCATCGGCCAGGCAAAACCATCCTTTTGTATGCTGTTAACAACTAGCAATAAGAAATTCCCTACATTTATTAAGGTAAATGCACATTAAAAGTTATTACATAAAAATTAGTGAAAATTTTTGGAAACTTAAATACGCGTGCGTTAGCCCGTTTAAAGTTTTAATTTTAAGATTTTGTCAATAGATTTAAACATTTCTATTTCATTTTTCTATTTTCATTTGCGTTATTTAAAATAAAATTATTATTCTTTTAACAACGGAGCATAATTTGTTTGTACAACCTTATTTTCCAACGGCCAGTAATTTATATTTCAGTAACACAACTTCGTCAAGTAAAGGACCCAACTTGAGATTAGGTAAGTCAGTGCTCTCCGAAATAGTCAAAGCCGAGGTGAAAATTTATTTTATTGCAATTTATCAAATAATTTTACAATCATTTTTATTGACGAGGTACATTTACGTACACTCGTACACAACATCAATAGAAAACGTGCAGCCCTAGTAAAGCTCCGAGGGTACACAGCAATATAGATATCGTTCGTTAATACGTTGATCCGTTGAAACGTTGATCCGCACTAACGTTGGTCAAGCTAATACAGCGCTTGACCAAAGTTCGCGGCAAGATTCTAAAGTAGCCTATGTTTTTCGTAGCATTGTAAATAGCTTCTACACCAAATTTGGTAGAGATTGGTCAAACGGTGTAGAATTGTATAGAAAACATACATACATACATACATTGAATTTTATATATATAGTGCCATGAAATGCTACCTTTTTCTATGACACTTATTAATGCGCCAGCTAGCTGATGAGATCTTTCAGGGTCAAAGGTGGATTCCTTATTGGATAAATGCTCAATTGAAATGAACTTAATAATCAGTTCAAAAATAAAAATAATATCGGATAAAAATACTTGTTACTCTCAGCACCTTAGTTTCTAGTACTTTCTGCTGTATTTTAAATCAAACAAAAATGTAACCACTGCACACCAGGAATGTAATTTATTAATAAAACAAATATTAAAAGGAACAAAAGTGAAATTTTCATTAAATTAAACCAAATTTACAATAGAAATACTTAATCTTAAAAAGTTTATGAAAATAACCGAAATTTAAATTTACGCGCGAACTTAATGTTTAGAAAAAATGTGGACGCAACTCTTACCACTCAGTACTTGCAAAAATGACGCAGAACACACGACCGGCAATGATGTGAAGACGACTTTGCAGGTGAATCCAAATTCCATATTATGCAGGTTCCAATCCGGATTAATGATGGATCGAATCTCATGTTGTTTCAGGATATACGCTCAGATGAGTCCATAGAATAATGATTTTCAACAATCTTTCAAACCAGTAATATAACCATCGAAAAATACGACCATAAAAACTTTCTCAGCGGTCTCCAAACTTTTAAAATATCTTCCAAAATAATCGAAACTTTATTATACTTCTTATAATCTCTTGAATTATTAATCACTTTCATGAATTACTCAATAAACAAATCATTCAAAATAAACCAATTCTATAACCCAACTCTTTACGTCTATGGACGAAACCCCACTCTAATCAAAATTACGTCTTAACGTCACCGTGGACGTAGGCCCCCTCTCTCAAATACGTCCTTACTCTTTGGTGGACGAAGGCCAACTCAAAAATACGTCTTCACCTTTTGGTGGACAAAAATCGACTGAATACGTCCTAACGTCACCGTGGACGTGGCTCGACTCCAATTACGTCCTCACCTTTTGGTGGACGAAACCCCACTCTAATCAAAATTACGTCTTAACGTCACCGTGGACGTAGGCCCCCTCTCTCAAATACGTCCTTACTCTTTGGTGGACGAAGGCCAACTCAAAAATACGTCTTCACCTTTTGGTGGACGAAAATCGACTGAATACGTCCTAACGTCACCGTGGACGTGGCTCGACTGACTTTTCTTCTTTCCTGGTCACCCAAAACTCTTTATCAATCGCGCACTCGCTTTAGATCACTAATATTTAAACAATATCCTACACTTTTAACAATTAAATATTAATTTGATTTAATTTTTCAAAACTTAAATGACTTCATCAAACCAAAATAATAAATTTATCCTTTGTTCCCTATACAATTTTTAATCACCCTTCCTTTCGTACAAGTAGTTACATTCCTTTTAATATTTCAGTAAATGAAGCAAAGCAGTCCATTCGTGAAGTATCTAGAAATTTCAGGTGCAAGTACTTATTCACAAATTATGGTGTTAAAAGTAATGACCGCGAACTGAGCATTTATCAAAAAGACACCCAACCATGCCAGAGCTACTCTTATGGGCAGGAAACCATGACAATAGATATCGTTCGTTAATACGTTGATCCGTTGAAACGTTGATCCGCACTAACGTTGGTCAAGCTAATACAGCGCTTGACCAAAGTTCGCGGCAAGATTCTAAAGTAGCCTATGTTTTTCGTAGCATTGTAAATAGCTTCTACACCAAATTTGGTAGAGATTGGTCAAACGGTGTAGAATTGTACAGAAAACATACATACATACATACATTGAATTTTATATATATAGATATCGTTCGTTAATACGTTGATCCGTTGAAACGTTGATCCGCACTAACGTTGGTCAAGCTAATACAGCGCTTGACCAAAGTTCGCGGAAAGATTCTAAAGTAGCCTATGTTTTTCGTAGCATTGTAAATAGCTTCTACACCAAATTTGGTAGAGATTGGTCAAACGGTGTAGAATTGTATAGAAAACACACATACATACATTGAATTTTATATATATTGTAGCGTTAAGCGCTTTATAAGAGCAGACCTACCTATTTGTGTGACTTAATCTCAGGGTCCGTATTTTGCATAAGAGTCACGATGAACAAAGAACAACACAGACAAAGATGTGATTTCAAAATTCATTTTTATTAAACAAACTTAAAACTAACAAAATGAAACACATAAAACTAAAAATGGAAATTTAACAATCAACTCAATGACAATCAACTCTAATAAAAACTTAAAATTATTAATCAAACTAATGCTAACCTTGATGACCTCTTGTGGTAACGTGTGGCTTGCGTTGCACAACACTATTTCACTTTCTTCCTTCTTCTTGTGATCGCCTGGTCCAATTTGTTGCCTATACTCGTTGGTTCCAGACCTGTCACGATTGCAGTCCAAATGCTGGCCGTTATTATTCTTTCTCCTTAGAGGACACACACGTAATGATCCCTTTGTGGGGAATGCTGTAGCACATTGGCTACACGTCCGTGTCGAATTAAATGTAAATTGATTTATTTACTTGGGTGATCGATTCACCTCGCTTCTGAATAGACGATAGCCCGTCTTCTCTCAATTTATTGTCGATTATCGATGAAATAATTTTAATTACTTGATTAGGTTCAATTCGCGACGCGACACGTCTTCTCTGAACGCTATACTCATTGTAACTCAAAAACACGTCCTATCTGGACGCTACACACTTCGGAATTCTTGTTTTTTTGTAACTCCAAAAATACGTCCTATCTGGACGTTACACACTTAGGAATCCTTATTTAATTGTAACTCCAAAAATACGTCCTATCTGGACGTTACACACTTCGGAATTCTTATTTAATTGTAACTCCAAAAATACGTCCTATCTGGACGTTACACACTTCGGAATTCTTATTTAATTGTAACTCCAAAAATACGTCCTATCTGGACGTTACACACTTCGGAATCCTTATTTAATTGTAACTCCAAAAATACGTCCTATCTGGACGTTACACACTTCGGAATTCTTATTTAATTGTAACTCCAAAAATACGTCCTATCTGGACGTTACACACTTCGGAATTCTTGTTTATTTTTTTTGTCTCCTGGGTTATCTCCTCCTTTTTTTTGTTTTTATTTTAAAATCAACATTACCAAACGCGCATGTCATAGTCTCTTAAAAACATAACAACCAAACAATAAACAACAACTTAAAAATTAACAATACAATTCTATGCAACGATTTAAACAATACTACCATAACTAAACTAAAATATGGCATGTTGAAAACACATCCCGTCCGTGTCGATCGTTGTTGATCGCGGATCTTAAGAGATGTTGTGGACACAACAATATAGATAAGCGATGAATTTTTATTTAATTTTCGAATTATTATTTTTATCTTCAAGAAAAGATAAAGTTTGTTGAAATTTTTAAACTAATTCGCATTTGTTTCTGATAAATATCGAATTTTTGCAAATGTGTTCACCAAAATTGTTTGAACAAATAAATTTTATCACTAACATCTGAATTTTATCTTTTCTAAAGCATAGGCGTTCTGAGATTTATTTTAATTTTTAACTTTAAAAAGAATTGTTTTTCATTTAATTTTAAATATACAACCCTTAATTTTTCTGTTTTTAATTTGAATTTTAGTCTTAATTTTGTTTGTTGAATAGAAAATTTAATTTTAACAAAGTTTTTTTTGATTTTAATTTTTGAAATTTTTCCTCCCTATTTTTAGGGGTGGTCGTGGTTTCCTGCCCTTTAAATTGGGCGCCAATTTAAAGATGCTATGTTCCCTTAGGTAATATTAAAATAAATTTCCACCCTTGGAAACACACCACTTTAATTACTCTTAATCAGGGGCTCTCAAAAATCAAGCACTTCGCAGGTTACACGGCACTGTCCTAGATTATTTAAATTACCTTTTCCTTTGCCTAGAATCCAGCCTTTGTGGAAATCATCAAAAATAAAATCTACCATTAAAATCAAACAGGTTATTTGTTGACAATTGCATGTGTTTTTGTTGAATTAAATTGTTTATCATCATCATAAATTTATCCTGTCCGTTTTGCGTAATTTTTTAAAAAGCGCACTAAAGGTTTAGAAAAATTTATTTGCTACCTTATTTCGTCGACTTCATTGGTGTACTCGTATGCTGTATGCTGTAGTTGAGTTCCTCGTTCCAAAATTCTATCTTTTCCCATCTGCTTTAATTCGCAACGCCATTACTCAAAAATACATTCTATTGAAGGTACGTATTGCTTCCTTCCTTTCACCATAATATTCTATCTCCCCCTCTTGAATTCATTAAAATTTCAGTAGGTTTCTTATTATCACCTACAATTACAATAAATTCTGCGCACAATTTTTTATAATTAACTAAATTTTGCTCCAGTTTTGGTTTTACGTCTCGTCTAACGGAGATCTGGATATCAACTGCCTTGTTTAAACGAATAATTGTTTCGGTCTTTGTTCGTATTTTTGATAAATTCTGCGTACGATTCTATCAACCAATGATGTGTTGAATTTTAAATTTGAAATTTTTGAAATAAGGTAACTTCGTAGCATTTGAATACACTTTTTGTTGTTTTAGGTAAATACGCGAACAATTAACTTTGTTTAATTTATGATCCGATTTAAAATATAATAATACAAATAATATAATAATACAAATTATAAATAATGGTTATGTCGATTAATTAATAAGTTTTTATACATTTTTACAGTTTATTTACAATACAAAACAATTTTTTTTATGATGTCATGAAGTAGTTAGATTCAAAATATCGCATCTTTAGTATGATTCATTTGTTTATTCATTCGTTTTTGAACTACTTGGGTGATATAATCTGATTCTCTGTTTAGCCAAGGTAATTCTTACTTTTAGATACCTTTTTCAATCTGTAATGTTCTTAATTGACTTTTTGAAATACCCTGCTTTTATAGATTTTGCAATATCTTAATTGGCTTTCATTATAAAACATGACAATACATACATCCATTTTTATATATATAGATTAAGTAGTATAAATCAAAAATTTAAAAAATAAATCAAAAAAAGATTCGGCGCGAGTCCGATTCGGCATCCGATTATATTAAATTAGCTATTAAACCAGATCATAAGGCTTCTTGCTATACTTTGTATAGAAGCCTAAAATGCAAACTTATCACTTGATAAGTTATTGACACTAGGTAGCGATGGTCGAAACGTCAACAAACAAGTTTTTAGGGTACCTAATAGCGAATTAAATCAATCTTAGATTGATTGCGGAACATGTAATTTGCACACTGTTCACAATTCTTTTAAGCATGGTTTAGATGCTTTTGGCAGTGACGTGTCAAATCTTTTGCTAGCAATTTTTTATTTTTTTGATGGTTGGCCACTTCGAAAACACGATTTTTTAGGTTTGCAAGATTAAACAAACTTCCACGTCATCAGTTTTTAAAGTATGTGCCAAGCCAAGCGCAAGATTCATAGAAGGGGTGGTCTTGGTAATGGCCTTGACCACCTCTTCTATTAAGACTTTCGTTTGGGGAGGGGAGGCTGAAGGCGCTCCCGTTCCCCTTTTGTTCCGCATTATGCCGTCGAGGCATAGCTCTTGTATTAGAGCCTCCATATTCTTAACCCTGTCAAGGGCCTCTTGTAGTGTGTATCCACCTTTAGTTAAGAATATTATTAATAAGCATATTATTTAGCAAGCATGCAAGTAAGTGAATTGGTATGAGCGTATGAAAGTTAGTTGTGTATGAGAGTCGGAGTAGTGTAGTAGAGTCAAGTATAGGAGGAGTGATTGATCAGTCGACGGGTCAATAGTGAATCCTTACTATAGCAATGTAAACGTAGACAATGTACAAAGTGAAGTTAAATAAAATATTAAATATAAATCAAATGGAGTTCTTATTGAATATCAAGTAACCTAAAAGTAGGAACATAACAAATGGCAACCCTTACTTATCACACTCTTCCCTGAAGTTCAGGGCTTCTTTACTTCTCATTAAGAAGCGACGCACCTCGTGTGCGTCCTCCATCACCTTCTTTGTTGCCTCCTGTAACTTGTCGTCTGTCCATATGTTTGTTTCGTCATTGGTTGAGTTGGTTCCTTCGTTACTTGCCAAACCAGGTGTCGACTTAACGGTCTCCTCCTAGGTTTCGTTCACTTGGGTAGCTTTTCTCTCTTTAGTTTCTGTTTCTTTTCTGTCTTCTTCTTTTTTATGCTCTTCGTCAATTCTTCGTTTTTTATCTTTCTTCCTCTGGTTTTTTGTTCGTTCTTTCTTGTTTGTTCCGTCACTTTCGGTCGCTTGGTTAAGGTCCAATTCCTTTTCTTTTTCTTTTAATATATTTTCCAGGTCGCAATTTTCACTTTCTTCGCCGGACGATGAATCGGTCGTCTCCATTACTTCCAATATTTCCTTCTTCTTCTTTCTATTCCTCTTTGCTTTGAGGAGGAACGGTTGTTCCTCCTCCTCACTATCGTTGGTATCGTCTGAGGTCTCTCGCTCTCTTTTGGATTTCGTGGATTTTTTCGCGTCGTCAGTACTCTGACTTCGCGTTTTTCTTTTGGTCTCATCATTATTCTTTTTATTTTTTGGGTCACTACTTGGATCTTTCTTATTCAAGATACGGGAATCGAGTATTCGAATTTTTGGTATTTCCACAACCATATTGCTTGATTTTGATTTCAACTTGCTACACTCTACATTCGAGTCAGGACGAAATTGTTCCTGCATCATCTCTTGCAACCGTTTGCCATTCTCGGTTAGCTGGTTTTTGAAGCTGCCTCCACCCGTTAGAAACGTTTGCAACTAAAAAAGCATTTACATTATTATAATTCAAATTAAAGTAATAGATAATACTTACCTTATCTTGAGCATTGTCTTTTCTAGTTTTTCTTTTAAAATTATCATAAAATGATAATTGATAAGGGTAGTACGTCGTTCTTCATTTGAGCTATTAAAATGTGAAGTAATCTGATCCCATGCATGAGTTTTACTTTCCCATTTACGTAGTAAAGGAAAGTATTGCTATCGAGTTAAAAAAAAATTTTGAGTTAGCATTTTTCCCATGGTCTATGAGCCCATACGAATTGTTTAAGACCAATTTTGGAATGATGTCCGGATGTGTGTGTGATGTGTGAAGTGTGATGTGTGATGTATGATGTATGAAGTATGATGTGTGATGAGTGGTTATTCTATCGTCAACGTTTTCAGACAAACGCGTGCACCAATTGAGTTGAAATTTTATACACTAGTTTGAAGTAACTGTCTCAAGAGCAGATTTTTGTTGAAAACCGTCCATTTTTAACCCCTTCTTCAGGGGAATGAAAATTGTTAAAGAGCATTGCCGCTTTCCGGTGGAACATTGTAAGATAAGCGAAAACCGTTAAATCCTCGCTCCATCGCCTCTTTTCGCGTTTGTAGATGGACTGTACAAAACGGCCTAGCTCATAGGAATTACCCAGTGTCGGAGCTCGCTGGGTCGCTCGAAAGCGTTCGTGGATTCGTTTAAATATTGTTGATCTGCTTTGCCAAAATAACTGTACCCAGGGCGCCAGGTAAAAATGTAAAGGATTTCAGATACATCTTAGTCCCTTAAATTATCACCAAAAAGAAAATAAAAAGTACAAAAAAATATATGAGTACACACTGATGTGAAGTAAGCTTTACTATAGCACATGGTACGAGTAGGTAAAAGGAATACTTCTCATGAAAGAAAAAAGAACGAATCCCAAAATTTAGTTAAACTAATTAACCAACAAAGAAAAATAACTACGAAGGCTAAAGCAAAGCCATTATCCGTTGTAATAGATGGATCGCGAAAAATAATACACCGTCGTCGAGCCGACTGTATGCCCGACAAAATTTGTAGATATACTTTTTCTCAAAAATGAACTGGTTTCGAGTAATCGTGATATACAAATTAAAAAACGGCAAATTAAAAAAAAATTATGGTTTGCCTTAGTTTAATTTTGATCTGTCCAAGTGATTTGTATTGTTTAATACTATAATTTAATATTTTAACTAATTTACTTGTATAAACATATTATGACGTCATTTGTAACTATTTACGCTTTTATTAACGTTCCGTTGTTTAAATCAAATATTACGGGCGTAATTTAAGAATCAGTTCGCAGTATAAATTAAACACATGTATGTTGACTTTATTTTAAATCAGTTTCGGGTTTTAAACCAAATGTTTCGTGCCGAGTATAAACGAGTTGAATTTGAATTGTTTAAACATAAACAATTTTATCGAACACTTTCGAGTAAATTACATTTTGGGTTGTTTCGTGGTACAATCCATTGAAACTAGATTACGTACGGTTTGCGCAAATTTAACGTCGAACAGACTGGACCATCTCGAGTCAAGTTTTAAAAATTATGAAGCATTCCACTTTCGTGTTTATTAACGAACATCCAGGATCGAAGCATCCCCGATCTCCCGAATCTTTGTGTCATCTCGAGTCTTGGAAAAGATTTTTGCCTACTGAAATAGCATTCTCACGCTGGACCATATCTACTTGGACGACCGTCTCTATAGGAGCATACCTGTAAAATATTACGTAAGCATTTCTTTTATTAATATTAAGAATTATTGTACCTTGTGGTCAGTTTGACCACCATATTTTCAAAGAACCTTCAGTCCTACCGTGTAAGACGAATTCGCACTCTTTTGTATTCCTTTTTTTTGTGTATTAGTATTTGTTTGGACGTGATGTTATCACGCATATATTGTCAATGTTTTGAAATTGTTTATCGAAGTAACGTAACATTTTGAATTTGTGTTTTATGTCATATTTGAGGTTTAATAAATCAAACCAGTTAGCCTGTTCCATTTTGGTGAACAGCTGTTTAAATTTCATCATCAATATTTTTATCGTTAACTTTTCTGTTATTCAAGTCAGTGTAAATATTTTGTCTTTCAACATTTGTGGTTGTAGATTTGATTATACAATTGTTGTAAAGTGTCAAATGTCCTTGCATATTTCGTTTTTATTATATCTGCTTTATTATTTATTTATGTGTTTTATTGTCGTCATGTGTATGTTTTGTTTAGCTATTTTTGTCAAGATAAAACCTATCAGCTGTGAAGGTAATGTAATCCAAAGAGATGTCACCAATGTGAGAGGCAACGCGATTAATCAGAAAGCTGTCGTGAACCAGCTTGGAAGGGTGATTTTTCATCCCCTTCGAATAAACTCCGGTTTTAAGTCCACGTGGCGCCCATGTAAATACCCCGTGTGTAAATTTACCCCCCTGTTAGCGACACCGCCCAGAATCACGATTGTGGACCGCCCAATCGTTGATGAGAGACCATCAAATCGTGACGTTTCGTCACAAGCCCTTTTGCTCCTTCAATCGACCCACCCCTTCGCGGCTAGAGCTAGTCACCCCATTAATTTTGTTCGGAAGGTGCCTTGTTTGCGATTTGTAAGGTAACAATCTACTAAATGGGAAAGTAACGTGTTGTCACATCAGATTTTTTGTTTCGACGTTATTCCGTCGGTTTTTTTATTTTCAATAATCACATAAAATGGTTCACAACAATCTAACAATAAAGCTATTTCCGTGTCGGTGAAATTCTTTCCCTTTTCACGTTTAGTCGCCATAGTCACAGAATATAATATAGTAATTTAAAGTAAATTACAAACAAAGTAAAGACAAACAATAGGTATAAGCACTGTACAAAACGACAATGACAGCCAAAGGTGATTGAACTCTTTGATAGAACTAAAGAATGATACCAACTTAGTTCAATAAATCCCTACATAAAGGTTTTACGGACAATTACAAAACGAACTGTTAAATTTCTACCGTAATGTTTATGAATAGTATATTTTATTTTATGGCCGTAAAAATTAAACGACCGATTTCATAATCCTCCGTTATAAAATTCTTTGTGGATACGGGCATTAGTCATTTAATTCTCCTAATCTATCTCCATAAATAATTTTATTTCAATTATTCAGTCCGAGTAATAATAACGCATTCGGTATAAAAATGGATAGGAGATAAGAGGAACACGGCGACTCGAAGCTTATTGGTTTGGTTAGAGTAGAGATAGCATAAATTTTTGACGAATTTTTCGATTGATTAACCGCAGATTGGGCCCGAATCCTTAATAGGAGCTTAAATAGTCGAGCTACCTGTATTTGAATGGACGTAGTGGATGTGGAATAGCTTATTACAAATATTTTGGAAAATTTGCATACATTAGAAGTTGCGAAGTTATTATCGGTGATAAGAAGGTTTATATTTCACATTTGGCTGGTGATACAATATCTAGGTATTACCATTTGCTTTCCCATATTATTGAAAATTGGCTTCCGTTATTGGAATTGATTGGGAATCAAGAGTGGAAGATAGTGTTAGTTAAATAATTAAATCTTTCTTATCAACTGGATCAACGTTAGAAAATTTTCCATTTTGAATTAATTGCCAGTTGGCTGTGTTTTCATATTTTGAGTAAGGCTGAGGTATTCACTTTTGCTACTGATTTTTAGATAACAACGATAAGCTTAGTTGGATATCTGTTGGTTTTGTTTACTTGTGTGTACTTGCTGTTGTAGAGATTATCATCAGGCCATTTGCCTGGGGATCCGAGATAGGGCTCTATCACGGAGTTGCAGTTTAACCTTAAGGGTCCAGACGATTGTTTCAGTAATCCAGCAACGAGGTAAGTTACACATTTGTTTACTTTATCAGCTTTTATCTGACAGCAATATGCTTTTCTTTATATATTATACTCCAGAGCAATTTGGGCTATTGCCAGTAGCAATTTGTTTATGCTGGGGCCTTACTTCAAAGTGGTTAAAGGACCTTCAGACCAAACTTGTTAATTACTTTTGCCTTCAGCAACATCTTTGTTTGGGACTTTATTGTCTGCGAGAAGCACTCTCACCATTGTATATTGTGTGGAAATTGCATATCCAAATTCTGTTTTTTATTGGTTCTGAATAAACATCCCTTCATTCTAACTGTGAGTTTTATTCAGGCCAGGGGCCTGCTGAGCACTTTCATTTTCAGCTGGGTACTGCAGAGTACTTAAGAAGTAAATAGTGAGCGTATAAACTTACCCACGACGATTGTTAAAATATCCCAACGCTCTCGGTCTGTAATTCGAAAAGAATACAGCTACGCCGCCTTAACATCAAAGGCATAAGATGCTGCGTTGTCAAAAATACAAAAAATTGCGACACGAAAGCCAAGCATTTTCAATGGAATGCCTGATAACCAAAATGATTATGGTTATTATAATACTTACTATAATAGTTATTATATATAGCCGTCGGTCTCCCTGAGTTAATGATTTGCCATCTTAACAATAAAAAAACAGGATGCAGGCACATCGTAAGGCAAGCCTAGCAAGCTACCTTGAGATGTAAAAACAGGTTCTGGACCTATATTAAGAGGAAGAAGAAGAAGAATAATATTTACTTTAAAAACTGAAAGTTCGCTTTGATTAAAAGAGCTTAGGCAATGAACTAAAATATCTTTCAACATGCTGCGGTTGGAATTCTGTTTCATATCATCTTTAATGGAGCATATGTAGGATTTATTTCATGTTTGTGTTATTATGTGGTTTATTTTAATGGCAATAAAATTCTGGTATAATAGTACAAAATATGAAAAAAGCCTAATGCTACAAATTACCTGTAGCGCACGGCATCATTTAACTGATAAATCAAAGCAAGCATTGTAAATTAATATTAAAATACTTATCGTCTAAGAGGCGGTCATAGCTTGGTAGTTAAGTGCGTCTACTGCTAATGCGAAACGCTCGGATCGAATCCGGGCAGGGTAAGAACTTTATTCTGACCGTCTCTCCTCGGAAGGCAATGGCAAACCACCGAGGTAATCTGCCAAGAAAATCCTTCTCGAAATGAAGTGTAGTACACTTCCCGTGGTTCGGAGCCCACGTTAAACAAGTAGGTCCTCTGTGTATGTGAAAACAATTTGAACGCACATCATATGCATAGAAAGAGATAGAACGAGATGGGTCACCAAACCCTCATTAGGGTAAAAGGACTGAGAAGAAGACTTATCGTCTACACTTACAGTAAGTTTACATATTTCGCCAGTCAGCATAAACCGTAAGTGTGGTTTACTTCACGGCTATCGCTTGCTATAACTATAACTGTGGTCTAGACCTTATTAAGTCGTCTATGGAGATAATGATGTTGGATTTACAATATTTATTTATATTTGATTTTGAATTAACGTGATTAATAAATCTTTAATTAAAATAAATTTAAATTACTACGTTGGTTATTTAAAAGTGAAAGTATTTTTCATTGTAATCAGCTTTCATTAATCGTAAATAAACAATAAAAAATGTTTCTTTGGTTCAAATAAATTTATTTGGAGCAAACGAAAAATTTCATTATATATATAGCCAACCATAACTTTTCTTGGCCCTAATAAATATTTTACTTGAGGTTTTTTATTTGCCCACACGAAAAAGTTTATTTGATTCAAGCATATTGAATTGTTTACCTCAAAGATTATTATTTTAATACAACCAAATGTCTTATTTGATTTAAATAAATTTTTCTTCAAACCGTCTAAAATTTAATCGATTTGAGTAATTTTTATTTAATTGTTCAATTGAGAACAATTAAACAATTTGTTAATCCAAATAAGAATGTGTCAATCAAAAGATGAAATTATTTAATTTAAATATAAATTTTCTTCAATTGAAATAATAATTAATTGGAAACAACAATGTGTTTTGTTTAATTTGTCCAAATCAAAACTTTTGTTAAGTATGGCAACAAATTTTTTTGTTAATTTCTATAACTTATTCTTTTGTTTAACTTATTCAAACTAACACTTTTCTTATGATTGTTAACAAAATTTTATAATTTACCCGACCTATTTATTCTTTTATTTAATTTATTCAAACAAAAAATTTTGTAATATAATAAACGTAACAAAAGTTTTTGTTACAATCTACAACTATGTTTATTATTACAGCTTTGAAATTATGTAAGTGTCAAACTATTGATGATTTGTTCCCCACAATTGAATTTCGGGATGGAAGTAAATAGCAGGTGATTAGGAAATAATTAAACCAGGGTAAGTGAATAATAGTGAAGAATATTTTGTTATAGTAAATCACAATTTTTTTAATAGTTTGAAACACCGGAAACATCATTATCGGCTATTTCGTCTCCAAAGGCGAAGAAGTTTTGGTATGTAGTGTAGTAGTTGCATTATTGTATTGTAAATTTAATAAATAGTAGCTATTTAATTTAATATATAATTACTGATTTTTTGTATCAATATTGTATATTTTTAAGTCGTGTTATAAATAACAAACTCAATAAATAAATTATTAAGGTAAAAAATTAATTATGGTTTTATTTGTACTAACGGCTGATCTTTTCATAGATCATTTCACGTTTTAAGTTACAGACAGCTATTTGTTGGATAAAGTTTTTGGTTGTTTATTGTTGCAGTCATTCAACAGGAAATGTCAATGTTTTGTGATAAAATGTAATCAAAAAATAACCAAGAACTTTATGTAACAAATAAATATCTGGAATTTTAACTGAAAGTGGAAAGGTCGGCATTAAAATAGCCTACCTTAAGTTTAAAATAATGGACATTCTATACTGAAAACAATAATGTGTAAAACTATATTTAAGCCTGGTTATTCTAAAAATTAAGAACTCTTTAATTAAATCATGGAAAAAAGAATGTCTCGCTTTTAAAGAAACATCCGAGCTAATAGATAACAATTATGTTTATGTAACTTGATATTTACCATTCATCAACAATTACTTTGTTATTAAGAATGACATTCTGAATTTTTTATTCAATTAAACACCGTCGGAAGATTGGGTTAATTTCCAGTACCTTTGTTTTTTATTTAATGTTCATTTTTCTAGCTGGTAAGAACGGATTTCTTTCAGTGAGGCAAAAATAACTTAGCTGCCGATGCCTTAAGCAGAATTACAAATAATGAATGTCATATAAATTAAATTGTAGATGACTAGTTCTAACGCAGTCACTATTGGCTCGTCCGAAATTTCAAATTCAGAAACGTTACATGAACTTAAGGAATCCGGAAAAGCAACTGTTCATTCTGATTCAGAAACTACTGCAATGATATTTCCTTTGACACATTGGAAATTCATGGAATCGTGAACTTATAAGAACCACAAACTTGCATGAGATTTCGTACCCGAAAGAGTAAATAAATCAAAATTAATTCAAAACGGTGAGATAAAATACATTTGATAAAATTAATTTACAAAGAATACAAAAGTTTGAAATTAAAAATGTAACACGATACCAAATATGATCCTAGCATTAAAATTGTCAAACCAAATTTAGTAGTAAGAAATTGAAAAAATTGTTAATTTGTTTAATTTTAAAGTGTTAGAATAATATGATAAAGTTGCACGAACATAAAAATTTACATGTCGACAAACGTAGTGAACTCCTCCGAAGTTGAGACAATCGGGTAAAAATGCGTTTAACTTAAAACAGAAAATCAAATTTTGGAAAAGTGACAGTTGATACAAATTTATACTTACAACTCGAAATTTCATCAAGTACGTTGAAATTTGGTAATCAGGGAAAATAATAAACAAAAAGAGAAGATTCCTTCCAAAAGAAAAATAGCGGGTAGCTGTGCGAATTTTGCTCTCGACTTTAATTGATAAAAAGAGAGTCCCTCCAAATGGTAAAAAAGCAGACAGAAGTGTTAATTTGTTCTCCAGAGAAAAGTTAATAAAATTTGTAAAACTACAAATTTGAGGGACCTAAACAGTAAAATAGTGGTTAGTCACGTTGTATGACAGGTGCAAAAACATAAAAGGTAAAAAGAAAATTTACTTACCAGAGAGGAATTGATAAATAAGGTGCAACGACACTAGTGATTATTTGTATAAGAAAGTTTGGATCTGGATCAACTGATTAGTGTAAAACACGAGGTCACAAACTGGATAAAGAAGGTTAATCGTTCGAGCTGATGAAATTAAAAGCATTAGATACCAACAATTGGTAAGTGAACAATTATAAAAACTAAATGTTTACGGAATAAATGCGCGGTAAATTTAAATAAAAGTGCAACGAAAGACAACCGTTATTTTTATTAATAATTGGTTGGGGTAGAAATAAAAACATTGTTCAATATTTGTTTATTTGTTTAATAATTAATTTGCGTTTGAAATATATTACATTTTTATAAATTTTGGATCATTATTTGGGAACTTTTGTGTTTTCGATTTGATAATTCCACAGATAAAAAAAAATATAAAGAGGAAATTTCTCCAGAACTTACTCTGCAGGTAAGAACCTCATGCAAAGAAAAGAGAGCTTAGCCGAGGCAACATTTAATGTATTTACTATTTCAATTTATCCACAACGGAAGATTTTTATTAATAAAAGGGGCTTAAATCAAATAAATTCAATTCAATTTCAATTTAATATAAATAATATAAATAAAGGGCAAATGACATTGCACTACCTTAGAATTACCTATCTCAGAAAATTCTATGAACCAATTTCCTAATCAAATTCATATAGATATGCACGCTTCAAAAATGGAATCACGAGCACAAAAAATCTTTAATAAACAAATAATGACGTGGAAAATAAATGAACATGAAAATCTGAACAAACAATTTATGCAATTATCACAAGAATTTGTTAAACCAAAGATAAAATATGATCTTTATTTCATAGATGACATTCTTAAAGACAGCCACAGACTACGGCTTTGTTCGACGCACTTGTTCGACTGATTTGTTCGACGTACTTGTTCGACTGATTTGTTCGACGAACAAGTCTGTCGAACAAGTACGCCAGTTCGAATAGGCCACAGACTGCAGACTTGTTCGACGGTGTTATCAAGACAGAGGTAGTGATGAAACCCGTTCATTTGTGTGCAATGGCGGCGGCATTAGCCATAAAATCAGAAAGAAAACAAAAAAGAACAAAGTGGACAAAAGAGTGGCTTTTGAAGAGAAGCCAGTTTTCTCACATCAATATTTTAAAAGAGCTTAAATTATAGCTCGATAAATTCAAGTAAAAACTTTTTATTTACGTGGCGTAAATCCATCGTATAATAGTAATTCACGACGCTACTGATAAATCAGTCGTTTTTAAAAAAACGTTTACCCCACACACTACGGACTTGTGACTGACTTGTTCGTCGAACAAAACCGTCGAACAAATCCGTCGTTCTTGTTGGCGAACAAGTACGACGGAGTTACTGCCACACACTTCAGCTTTGCCACAGACTTGTTCGTCGAACAAGTGAATTAAGCAGTGGGGAGGCGGAATAAGTCAGTGTAAGCCTACAATTAGCTTAAAGAACACTCATTTTTCTTATTATCTTATAAATATAAAATTTATTATCAATGTTACCTTTAAAACAAGTACCTAATTATCTACAAAGAATTACCTATAACAATACAAATGTGGCAACAAGTGTAATCAAATATTTCGCAGTAAAAGTAATAATCAAACAATCAAATCAAATTGTGTTATACGCAGGTGATGTACGTAAATTTGTTTAATTTGAACTTTCTTAATATTAATATTGAACATTCGTGTCGAATCTTAAACAAAAACCGTCAACGTTATCGACAATTATCTACAACATTCAAATTGGTGCGTGAAACAATAATTTAATAAACAATCCACTCGTTATTAGTGCGTGTATTTTAAAACAAGGACAATTGAATTAAGAACGCTTGTAGCGATAATAAAAGTAGAGTTACAAAAATTGCGCGAGTTAAGTTATTTACCCAAAAAGACTTTTTTAAAAAAATTTCAATTTGAGTCTTAACAATTTATTTGAGTACTTGCAGCGATTTTAGCATACAGAATAATACTGACTTACAATACAATTATTACAACTTATATTTAGTAAAAAATGCTTATGTTAGTAAACAGATCTTATTTTATTAAACTATGGAAAGTTCAAGCGAGTTTCTTTCCCTGGTTTCAGGTGAAGTCCTGGGAACATTTTATGTGTGTGAACTTGGTTTCACATAACACCTCCCTGCCGAAGATCAAAATTACGGTTCGTTAATTTTGTAAGCCGACCTGATCGATTGAGCTGATTGGTGAACCCTTTTCCTGAACCGAAAGCTGAACCCTTTTCCATTTGTAACTAAATTTGGCTAGAACATAATACAATATAAAACTTATTATTAATAAATATATTATAATTGTCCATCCACTTGTTCGGTGAAAATAAATTGCACTGGTCTTTGTTTCGTCCATTTTTTCTTTTATTTGGTGTAACTGGATATCTGCTAATTTCAATTCATCCAAATTAATTGTTTCCAATTGAATTGGTCGAAGCTGAATTTCTTCTCCTTTGGTAATAACAAGCCATTGCCCAAGTAACACGAATGTTGATTTTGTGCCGGTATATCATTGAAGAATGAATAATATGTACATATTTTTTCATAACTGAAAATTATGTACCGAAAAGGTACCGAAGTGGTACATAATTTTTAATTCATATCTACACTGTACTATTTATGTGCAGTATCAATGTATACATTTTCATTGCGTTTTTTTGAAGTAAATTTCGATGCATAATATGCACATAGCATTTATTAACTAAAAAATATTTAATTTTAGTTACGAGTTTCAATTCATACATTTCCGTTGCGTTTGTTTGAAGTAAATTTCGATGCATAATATGCACATAGCATTTATTAACTAAAAAATATTTAATTTTAGTTACGAGTTTCAATGCATACAGTTTCGTTGCGTTTGTTTGAAGTAAATTTCGATGCATAATATGCACATAGCATTTTTTAACTAAAAAATATTTAATTTTAGTTACGAATTTCAATGCATACATTTTCGTTGCGTTTGTTTGAAGTAAATTTCGATGCATAATATGCACACAGCATTTATTAACTAAAAATTATTTAATTTTAGTTACGATTTTCAATGCATACATTTTCGTTGCGTTTGTTTGAAGTAAATTTCGATGCATAATATGCACATCGCATTTATTAACTAAAAAATATTTAATTTTCGTTACGAGTTTCAATGCATACATTTTCGTTGCGTTTGTTTGAAGTAAATTTCGATGCATAATATGCACATAGCATTTATTAACTAAAAAATATTTAATTTTAGTTACTAGTTTCAATGCATACATTTTCATAGCGTTTTTTTGAAGTAAGTAAATTTTTGAAGTACATGTGCAGGAGTGAAGGCCATTAAACAACAGGGGGTTTGCACAATAAAACATCCCTTTTTAGTTTTTAGTATTGTCATAGAATTGTTAAATGTAAAATGACCTGCCTAAATTTATATTATACTTCTATTTACTTGGACATTTCCACTTTCCTAATTTATATAATAGCTGGATTTAACTATCTTATTAGTCATTATTATTTATCATTTTGGTTTTTAATTACAATATACTTATTTAATTTTACCTAATTTTAATTAAATTTGTCCAAAAATACCTAATATAACCTTTAAGATTGTTTGTAATTTGCCTGCAAATAAAGTAACATAGTTACGACAGTATCGATGCATCAGAATTTAAATTATTAATAAATTAAAGCTCAAATAAAGAAATATACCGATTAATTATTTTATTATTTAATAACTCGAATAAAAATATCTACGAATATAATTGAAATTTTTGTAACTAAAAAAGAATATTTTTATTATCTTCATTATTTTACATTACTTTTATGTTTACTGGAAAATAATAATTAATGACTAATAGAGTATTTATTATTGTGCCGTTTCATCAAATTTATGAAAAATTTGCTTTACGAAAAATACGGCTTTTGTACTAATTATTTAATTTAAAAATGTTTCAAATTCATTAATAAATAAATGTAATATTAATTATAACAAATTTATAATAATTTTGATGTTGAAATAATATAATTGTTTAGTAGACCGAATATATATTTAAACCATGTTTCCTCTAAAAGGTTGTATGCAGGCTAGAAACACATGCTCAAATTGCTTTAAAAATTGAAAGGGTCATAAAACTTTATAGTCATCTGAAAATGGACAAAATTGTAAAACCGTAATCTTCAATGTCTGATGAGAGTAACGATGAGTAACTGCTTAAGCAGTTTACATTTCATAATAAAAGGAACTTGCAGTTTGTAAAAACCACATTTCGCGTCTTTTGTAGTTAGGTATTTTGAAAAAAATTCTTTCACATCACAAATGATGTTAAATTGATGAGATTGCGACATATATTTAAAAGCAATGTTGCAACATAATATATTTGATTCTACGAATAATAAATGCTTATTACTACCCTTATTAGATTCGAAATCTAAATTTTTCTGTATACCTTCGTGTAATTATAAAAAATAGAGTATTTTATTTTGTTGTATTTTTTTAATATTTGTGTAAATAAATAAATATTTTATTCAATGCTGTGGAATTTATTGCGATATCAACGCACTCTAATATTTTAAAGTAAAGCTGTAAAAACTTGAAATATTCAATAAGTAATGTTTGAAACTAAGCAGCCCGGACAGCCTGGTGGATAAGGAGCCGGACTCTCAAGCAGAAATCCCAGGATCGAATCCCATACTAGGTAAAAAAAAAGTAAGTAAAATGTATATAATTTAATGAAAAATTTTCAGATCCTAGCATTGCAAACAAATGGAATCAAGAATAATATTATAAGGCTTATTTATATGACTAATTTAGTATTAATAATGTAATTAATAAATCATAACAATAAATAATTGACTGTAAAAAGTTTCAAATCTAAATAAAAATTACATTTATTTTTAATTATTATTAATAATTATAAAATTTTACTAAATGCTTATAATTAATTAAAAATAATTTTTTTATATTAATATTTATTACGTTTGGTACATAAATTATTAGTGCCGTATCGGCACCTAAATTTTACGTATTGAGACGTATTGAAACGTCATCGAAAAAAACGTCACAATAATACCGTAACGAAAATATGGGCAAATCAATGCCGTTTAGTTAAGAAATCGTTACGAAAATTTATTCAAACGATGCATATAATACTGAAACGGAAAAATCAATGCCTTTTAGTTATGAAAATTCATGTAACGCACATGTACATAATCCATGAATAAAATACCGTAACGGAAAAATCAATGCCGTTTAGTTACGAAAATTTATGTAACGCACATGTACATAATCCATGAATAAAATACCGTAACCCGTAACGGAAAAATCAATGCCGATTAGTTAAGAAATCGTTGCGAAAAATTATTAAGCGAATATGTACATAAACTATACATATAATACCGTAACGACAAAGTGGGCAAAGCAATGCAATATCGTCACGGAAAAATATGTACAGAATATGTGCATTTCTGACGGTCTTGTGTTGCTTGGGTGGGTTTTTGATATAGGTTGAATCTTAGTGTCTTTGATATCCAAATATTCGTATTGGCAATTTTTGTAATTTTGAGTAAATTGTGTTAGGTGAACTTCGCAAGGTGAGTCTTCTTTAATTTGATTGGTCTCAAATTCGCACATGTATTTATTTACTTCTATCTCGGTGCACTCCTGGTTATTTAATGCATAGCTTTGCTCATTAATTAAGAGGAATTTTGCATGAGGAATTATTATTGAATAACTGGAATTTTTTTAGGATTGGACATGAGTATAAATGGAAATAATTATATTCGATAAGTTCGACAGTTGGAATTTCTAAGATTAAATGTATTTTAGAATTTTGGATGAATATCTTTATGTGGGTCAATTTTTGAAATTCTGGATAATTTTCATTTTTCAAAGGTATTGGAAATTTCGTGTTTGTGAAGGTGACTGATATTTCTATTAATTCTTTGATGTCGATGGTTGTGGTACATCTTCCTGTGCAGCATCTGTAACAACAGGTCTTCTTAATAATCTCAGATGAACTTTTTGCACTTGATTATTTTTTTTAATTTCTACGGTGTTGTCATCAAAAATTCTTTGTATCACATAAGGTCCTTCAAACTTTTCTTTCGTTTTTCCTCTTATGTTACTGGTTCTTTTTACATAAACTGTCTGCTCAATTTTGAATGGGTGTGGCTCCGTTGAATTTCGGTTTCTTGCTATGTTTTCTTTTGTTGTGTGCATTTTTTCTTTTACGGTTTCGTAGATTAAATTTAGTTATTCATGTGGTCATTTACGTATTCTTTGTAAAATCTGGTCTCCAAAAATATGTCGAATGGATCTCGAGAATTTGTATGACCTAAGGTCAATTCGAGGGGGCTGTAGCCTGTGGATACATGAATTGAATTGTTGTATGCAATAAGAGCATATCCCATTAAATTTTTGATGTTCGTTTTCTTTTCCTGTGTTCTTAAAATTCGTAAATGTTCGATTATTGTTGAATGCATTCTCTCGATCATGCCGTTTGATGGTGGGTTTCGTGGCGTGATGAAATGAACCTGAATTTTATGTAACTTCAACAATTCCTGGACCGTGTCGTTTTTTAATTCCGTGCCATTATCAGTGACAATGGATTCTGGTACCCCATAAAATGTGAAATATTTTATCAACGCGTTAGCTACCTCTGTTGCATTTTTACTGACTATGTGAATCGCTTGTCCCAATTTCGAGAATGCGTCGATAATAGTCAAAAAATTTTGTCCTTCGATAGAAAACGTGTCAATATGAATCTTTTGGAATGGTCTTTGTGGTGTCTCTGTAACCATAATAGATATTTGGGTTGGGTGTCTTTCGTATTTAGTTTTTTTACAGATCTCACATTGGTTGATGAAATTTTGTATATCTTGGCTCATAGTACCCCAATAATAATTTCGTTTTATCGCTGTTGTTGTCTGCGCGATTCCACGATGATTTGTCTTGCCTTGATGATGTAATTTGATCACTTCGATTTGTTCATTTTTATCTAAAATTATTTGTAATCGTTCCGTACATCTGATCAATTTTGGTCCGTTATTGGTGAAATATTTTGTATAAACTTTGCAAAAACGTTTATAGGTGTCTTCTTTGTCAAACCATAAATAATACCGTTGTCCAGTAATGGTGTGTTCTTGTAGTAAATTTAAAATTTCGTGTTCATTGTTTAATTTCGAAATATTTACATATTTAATAATTTTGTTGTCCAATTTATTGATTTTTACTGTAAGTTCGCCTTGGTGAATGGTTTTGATTATAAATTGTTGCCTTTTGTCATCTATCGCTTCCTTTAAAATTGGTATAGCTTCACTTGGTTCGTCGCTTAGTCTAGAGTGAATTGTTTCATTGTCGTCTTCGATTACATTTTCTGTTAGATCAGTTGGGTTGACCTGATTTTTGCTTGCTGCTTCTAGCATTATAGACCGGATATTATCGGGTGTAGGTGAGGGTGCTTCGGATGCTTCGAGCTCTGTGTGAAGGTCAGGTATATTTACAATCATAGATACGTTGTCGCTATCCTCTTCACTTTCTTCAATCGCATTGATTTGAACTCGTGATAATGCGTCGGCGTTAGTGTTCAATTTACCCTTTTTATAAATGATTTTGTAATCGTACTCTTCCAATCGTAGTTTCCATCTGGCCAACTTCGAATTTGGTTCCTTTAAATTCATTAACCAGACCAAGGGTCGGTGGTCGGTGTAAATTGAGAAGGTTCTACCATATAGGTATGGCCTAAAATACTTAGTCGCCCAAACGATGGCTAAGAGCTCCTTTTCGATGGTTGAATATTTCTGTTCTGTTTCGCTTAATGTTCGCGAGGCGTATGCGATTAGTCGATCATTTCCCACATTTCCTTGGGAAACCACGGCCCCGAGTGCCACGTTACTTGCATCGGTGGTTAATATAAATTCTTTATCAAAATCTGGATACTGAAGTATTGGATCGTTCATTAAAATTTGAAATTCTTGATTATGTTCAACTTTTGCTCCCTTCTTCAAACATTTTGTCAAAGGTTTTGTTAATTTCGCGAAGTCTTTGATAAATTTTCTATAATACCCTAATAATCCTAAAAAACTTTTAATTTCCTTTTGAGTTCTAGGTATTGGGAAATTTTTTACTGCCTTAATTTTGTCAGGATTTGCCTTGACTCCCTCTGGTGTAATCACATGTCCTAGGTATGCAACTTCTTTTTGTAAGAACGAGCATTTTTCAAGTTGAACCTTGAAGTTAGATTGTCGTAATCTGTCAAAAACACTTTTTAATCTTTCAAGGTGTTGCTGTAAAGACGTTGAAAATATGATGATGTCATCTAGATAGACCATGCATTTTTCATTTTGGATACCTCTCATGATGTTGTCCATTACACGTTGGAATGATGACGGTGCGTTTTTTAAACCAAACGCCATCCTTTTGAATTCATAATGTCCTCGCTGAGTACTGAAAGCTGTCTTAGCTGTGTCCTGTGGATCCATTTCTACCTCGTGGTAACCAGATGCTAGATCGAGTGTGGTGAAGTATTGACTACGTCCCAATTTATCTAGAATATCATTAATATTCGGGAGAGGATACTTATCACCAATTGTTTTATCATTTAATTTCCTATAATAAATTACCATTCTCCACTTTATCTTTCCATTAGCATCCGGTTTCTTTTGTACTAAATGTACCGGTGAACTAAATGGTGAATGGGATTCTTGAATTATGTCTTGTCTCAACATGTCTTTGACTTGTCTATCGATTTCCTGCGTTTGGCTAGGTGATTGTCGATAAGCTTTTGAATAAATGGGTACTTCGTCCGTTAAATGGATTTGATGTTTAATTTGATTGGTGAAACTTAAAGGAATATCTTCATGATGAAAAATATCTTTATATTCGAAACATAGTTGTTTAATTAAACGTTTTTCTTCCGAATTCATATGGTCCAATTTAATATTTTTCAAATTTTCTTTTAATAATTCTTCATAATTTTGGGTGTAACCAATTTCCATTTGTTCAATATTATTTATTTCTATGTGTTCATTGATTATTGGTTCGACGTTTATTGGTGTTGTAAAGTTGATTTGTTGAATTTTCTCTGAAGAATTTGTAATTGTCGTAATTGCAAAGTTATTTACACATTTTACCAATGTTTCGGGAATTTCAATTCCATTTTTGAGTTTTCGATACCTAATTATTCCGTCTTGATTCTTCAAGTTAACAGGAACTTTAACTACCTTCTCTGTACGTGGTTCAATCGTAACTTGATAAACTTCTTCCTGTTGTCCTTGTTGGTTATTTTCAAACTTAAGGGGAATATTTCCATACTTCGTTATTAAAATTTTATTTTCAAAATCAATTTTTGCATCTATTATTTTGAGTAAATCTAACCCTATCAATCCATCATATTTTTTATTAAAATCAAAAATATAAAATTTATGTTTGAAATTTGTTCCAAAAAGAGTTTTTAAATTAACAAGTGTTACCAAGTCGTGTCTACTAATTTGATGGGCTGTCTGAATTTGAAATGGTTCATAAAATATTTCAGAAGGAAAATATTTGAATGCTTGACATCGATTCAGTAATGATCTTGTCGATCCTGTATTAATCATTAGTTTAAAATTTAATTTTGGTATTTCTATGTAAGCTAATTTTGACTGTTCCATTAAATTAATGTTAATTTTTGTCACATTGTTTAAGTTTTGATCGTTTCTGATGGAAACTTCGCGAAAATTTTGGTTATCGGCCTCTGGATTTTCAAATTCATCAACAGGAACTTGATCGATTTCATTTTCCTGAAATTCATAGTTTTCACAATCTTCATTTTGGTCATATGATTCGAAATAGTCGTAATTTGTATTATTATGAATTTGACTTTCATCAAAATTATTATAATTTTCTTCAATATTTTGGTGGAATAATTCTTCTGAGGTCCAATTGCGTGTAGGTTGATTTGATCTTCTCGTATGTGCTGACGATGTATCCATTGGTTCAACTGCCTGGTAAGGTCGTTGAGAATGTTGTCGGAAATTAGAGCTTGTTTGATAAGCATTTACTCGTTGACTAGTAGTAGGTCGATTAAAAGTAGGTTGAAAATTACGTTGACCTGTTAAGTTCGTTGCTTGGTTATTGAATTGTTGAAACGTACGGACGTTTTGTTGAGGTGGCGTAAAATTTCTATTTGGATTAAAGGTGGCTGGTTTAATAAATTGCGGTCTTTGGAAATTTTGAAAATTAGGTTTATGTTGATTTGGAAAATTTTGACCTGAATAATTATTTTTGAACATCATTTGATTCATTACCGGTTTGTGTGTAATTGCCGGTTGTTTAATTTCAATCGGATTGTAATGACGTTGACCGTTGTTAAATAGGTTGGTTTTTGACTGGGCGTACATAAAATTTTCCTCGGAAATCAAATGTCCTAAAGCTTCTTCTAACGTTCCTGGGTTTTTAAGCCTTACTACTAAGCCAAGTTGTCCGTTTAACCCTTGCAAAAAGGTTTGTAATGCTAAATCATCGTACAATTTTGTTTTAATAACCTTAACGTTTTGGTCGGCTTCCTTTAATTGTAACCTGGTTAATAATAAACAACGTACATCTTGACATCGCATCCCAAATTGGTATGATTACTCATTTTTAAATGGTTTTAGACTCATCAAATCCCTGAGTAGACAATTTTCATCTCTTTGATCCCCGAAATGTTGTATTAATAAATCTTTAATATTACCCCAAGTAGTAGCATTTTGTCTAGAGGCAATTAAGGTTAATGCACGACCTTCTAACTTGCTAAGAATTATTTGAATAAGATGTGTGTTTACATCTGATGGTGTCGGAGTACTACACATGGATAATAAATGCTCACATGCGTTTGTAAAAATTGACAAGGTTGCTGCATTTCCATCATATTTAGGTACTGCGTCGATGTGGAATTTCTCTAATTTTGCCATTGTATTAGTATCAATTTGGAGATGTTGATTTAACGCTTGACGTTGTTCTTCTACTACTTCGTTAGTTATGGATAATTGTGATAATAGGTCTGTGATCTCGGATTCGGACTGGGAAATTTTAAATAATTTTGAGCAAAAACTTACGCAATGAATACCAAGAGCGTTGTGAATCTCTTCATCACCGGGTAGTTTTCCTCGTGGTTGATTGAATTTTCTTCTTAATTTCTTTCTTCCTCCTTGGCTTGGTAGGTTTTTCTTTTATGCACTTTAAATTATATTTGATTTTTTATTCACTGAACGGCGTTCCCGTTTATTTTAATTTTTAATTATTTATTTTCACTTATACACTAACTTATCACTAAGTTCTGTCAGTAAATCGTTGAAACGAAAAAGGTTTAGAAATTTTATCTAATGCCTTTCTGACATCCGTCCCGACTGCGCCAGTTAAGTTATTTACCCAAAAAGACTTTTTTAAAAAAATTTCAATTTGAGTCTTAACAATTTATTTGAGTACTTGCAGCGATTTTAGCATACAGAATAATACTGACTTACAATACAATTATTACAACTTATATTTAGTACAAAATGCTTATGTTAGTAAACAGATCTTATTTTATTAAACTATGGAAAGTTCAAGCGAGTTTCTTTCCCTGGTTTCAGGTGAAGTCCTGGGAACATTTTATGTGTGTGAACTTGGTTTCACATAACACGCGCAAAACTAATAAGTGATTACGCTGCTGCATTTTCCTTATTCAAAGGAAGCGGCACATAAATTATGGAGATGTTCTCGCCTACAAAAGATGACCTCGCCTGCAACAGAAGACCAGCCGCTATTCATCAACGATTACGCTTGCTATGTCGTATTTAAAACAGGTATTTCCTTTCGACATATGTGCTGATAAAGAATGTTATTTTTATCAAATAATTCAATTTAAATTAACAATTTGTCTTAAACATTGTGCATTGACGCAATCAATGTTAATAATTGTACTTAATTTTAATAGAATGAACGAGTATGAATGAAATAATTTTAAGGTAAAAGATTATTTTCTATGACCCCATTGGTCAAATTGTACATATTTAGATGCCAAATTTAACAATAGATGTATATTTTGTACACCTTTGTTTTATTCATCTGTCCTTCCAATTCAAATAAGCTATCGAACCACCCTGAAGAAAGCAGAAATAAGAGTCTCATGCCGGTAAGTACCATCGGCCAGCAAAAATTTTTTTTGGTATAAAAGTACCTGACGTCACTGCTAACAATGGCGCCTCAACTAATCGGGCTTCGAATTTGAAAACGAAAAAGCTTATTTGAGTTGAAGGTAGATGAGTAAAAAATTTTCAGCAAAAAGGAACAAAATTTTAACAAATAGTAAGCGTAAAGAGAAATCAATATGGATCCGATATATCTGAAAAATAATGAACTTAAGTTTGAAATTTTGTGTAAGGGTAAACAAGTTCGCGTAACGCGTTTAGCGAATGAAAAATTATTGACAGATTTAATGGAACAATTTGCGCCAATAACCGTTATACCATTGTCATGGGAAATTAACACCCAGCAATTGGATGAAACGCTTGCGGACCTAGAATTCAAAATACAGGACGGAGTGACTTTAAATAATATTGCGGAAATTAAATCACGTTTGCTTCACGCGGACCAACGGGTATCGATCATAAAACAAGACATTATCGATCAAAATGAAGACGAGATAAAACTGTATGAAAAAAGTCTTGAAAACATGGAACGAGCAATCGCGAATGGTATAAGTAAAGTAAACCAAAATAAAACGGAAAACGTAAATAAAATAGAAGTGAATCCGGTAAAAAACATTCCAATTCATAAATGGGATATTAAATTTGCCGGTCATAATTCAAACGAAGACCCTATGAGCTTCCTTGAAAAAATAGAAGATCTCCGCATAGCTCGACAAATACCAGAAGAGGAATTATTTACCTCAGCTCATGATTTGTTTACGGGCGATGCAATTAAATTTTGTAGAAACGCGAAATCCAGGTGTACTACCTGGAAAGAATTTGTTAAACTGTTTCAGCTTGAATTTTTACCTACTGACTATGAATATAAATTGTTACAACAAATAAATAAGCGGGTTCAAAATAATCACGAAAATGTGTTATCATTCATAGATAATATTGTATCTTTATATAATCGATTTGAAACTCCTATCACCGAGGATAATATAGTAAAACAGATAATTCGGAATTTAAATTCGTTTTTCGCTAACCATGTAGTATTACAAAAATATGATACGCTAGTTGAATTAAAAACTGAATGTAAGAAAATTCAAGAATTTAAAGATCGAACTTTGACTTATCCGGTTCAACCCGATAATCAAACAAATAATTTATTCAAGCGAAAGACACAAGTACAAGTAAATTCTTTAAATCCTAGTACTTCTACAGCACCACCTGTTGAAGTAAGTAAAGTCATTTCTAAATGTTGGAATTGTCAACAATCCGGACATGTTTATTTCAAATGTAATAAAAGAAAAAGTCGACCTTTTTGTTATGGGTGTGGAACACCCAACCTTTATAAAACAGATTGTCCAACTTGTAATACTCCGGTAACTAAAATTGAAAAGTCAAAAAACGAGAAACTCGATACTCCAAAACAGGGCACGAGTGTCGAGGAAGCAATTGCATTAGTCCCTACAAGCGAACCCGAAGTAACCGACAGGCAGTTAGTACTATACGGGTCGATTTAATTAAGTCACGATCATGGAAAAGATCGCCTCGACATGTTGCCTTTCGCACTACAGCTAGATTACCGATTAAAAATTTTAATTGCGATACATCCCAATGGGATAATTGGTTACAAACCATTAATTCATTTTTCAAAAAAGGAAATGCGCAAGCAGTTACGACAACCTTTTCTAAGAAACCTTTCGATAACCGACTTTATCTTCAGCTGAAAGTTTGCAATAAAACATTTATGGCGCTTATAGACTCAGGCAGTAATGTCTCAATTTTAGGGAAAAAATGCATTGAATTAATTAAACAATTTTCTTTAAAAATAAATAAATCTAATGTTAAAAATATCAGTGTGGCAAATGGAGCCCCTGCCGAAATAATCGGAGAAATTTATTTGGCCGTAACAATTAATAAGGTGATTCGAAATGTAAAATTTTATTTGGTACCTACCATCGATAGTTCTATAATATTAGGAACAGATTTTTGTTCAATCTTTAACTTAACAATTGATTTTGCCAATTTTTCGTGGAAAATTCCAAAAAATATTCAAATAAATAGTATTACAGAAACAAATCAAATGTCTTTATCTCACAAGCAACAGGGTCAATTAGAACAAGTAATTAATAAATTAGAATCAATATCTAAAGCTGCAACTGGATGCGTCATAGGAGTTACGCATCGAATAGACACTGGAAATTCCCTACCTTTCAAACAAAGACAATACGCTTTGAGTCCTATGATGAAAGAACATTTAACCCGAGAAATTGATAAAATGATAAGGGATAAAGTAATCCAGGAATCACATTCCCCCTATTCGTCTCCAGTATTACTAGTTAAGAAAAAAGATGGTGAATTTCGTGCTTGTTTCGATGGTCGTAAACTTAACTCGGTGACTGTCAAGGACTCGTACCCTTTGCCTAGAACTGATAGTATATTGACTCGTTTGCGTAATTCTAAATATTTTTCTTCCATTGATTTACGTAAGGCTTTCTGGCAAATAAAATTAGACGATGAAAGTAAACAAAAGACAGCTTTTTGTATACCTGGCAAAGGTTTATATGAATTTGTAGTCATGCCCTTTGGATTAAGTAACAGCCCACAGACCCTGCAACGGGTTATGGACCGAATTTTAGGCCCTATTTTGCATAAGGAGGAAGCATTCGTCTATTTAGATGATATCATTGTTGCTTCTCCCACTTTCGAGAAACATTTAGAAACTTTAACTGAAATATTTGAAAAATTAAAAGAATCAGGCTTTCGCATCAATTTAGAAAAATGTAACTTTTGTCAAAAATCACTAACATTCTTGGGATTCATAGTAGGAGAAAAAGGGCTGCAAACTGATCCTGCCAAGGTAGAAGCCATACAAAAATTTAAAACTCCTAGAAATACTACTGAAGTCAAACGATTAATTGGTCTAATAAGCTATTATAGAATTTTTATGCCACAATTATCTACTATCTCATCTCCCATTACAGCTCTAATAAAAAATAAAAAGAAAGGCCAAACTATAGATTGGACCCCTGAAGCCGAAAAATCTTTTGAGCAAATTAAACAATTAATATCAACCGCCCCTATTTTAATGTCTCCTGATTTTACCCAGCCTTTTTACATACAGACGGACGCAAGCGGGGTAAGTTGCGGGGCTATCTTATTTCAAAAGAAAGAAGGGTTAGAGCACCCTATAGCCTACGCCTCACGCGCGTTAACTTCCACAGAGCAAAAATATCACGCTACGGAACGTGAACTTTTAGGTGTCTTGTTTGCAATTAATAAATTTAGAGGTTATATTGAAGGTTTAAAATTTATATTAATTACTGATTGCTCAGCTCTAAAATGGTTGAAACAATTCGATCAATCTACCGGGCGATTGGCTCGCTGGTCGTTAAAATTGGCTCAATATGATTTTGATATCCAACATCGGCCAGGGAAGTTAAATATCGTTCCCGATATGTTATCCCGCGATGCTTGTATAATAAATTTGAACGACCTCCCAAATGATTCACTAAATAATATTCAAAATGACGTAAAGAAAATTATGATTGAAGTAGAGTGTTTTAACGGAAATTCCGATGACAAACAATATAAGTATCTAGATGAGATGTTAACGAGAAATTTGCTCAAATTAGATGATGTCCAAACGAACGGACAAGATACTATTAAACAACCGCGAAAACAAGTCATAAACTATGTTCAACAGTGCATTAGCACTCTAGAAGCCAAAGCGGCCTCTAAAAATCGCGAAGTTTGTTTGTTGGATTTGAATTCTTTACAAAAAGATCAGTGGTATACTGAATTAACCGAGAAAATTATTAATTCTCCGAAGGAATATCCTTCCTTTAAAGTTCAAGATGATATAATCTATAAATTCGTTCCTACTAACTTAGTAAATTCCGCTAATTTATCCGAGTGGAAAATAGTTGTTCCAATTGCCCATCGAAAAGACATCTTAAAAAATCTGCACAATGATCCAAAGGCCGCCCATTTAGGTATTTTCAAAACGATGGCTCGTGTGTCTGAACTGTACTATTGGCCAAAAATGGCTCACGACATAAAAGAGTATGTTCAAAACTGTGATATTTGCAGTTCACAAAAATCCTCGCAAAGCGCTCGACCTGGGTTAATGGGTCAACAGAAAAAAGTGTCATATCCATTTCAGGTAATTTCCATGCATTTGTTAGGTCCATTTCCAATGTCGAAAAAGAAACGCCATCAGCATTTATTAGTTGTTACAGACTATTTTACCAAATATGTTACCGTTCATCCATTGACAAAAGCTACTTCTACCAAAATTATTGACTACTTAAAAAATCATTATTTTACCACTTTTGGTGTGCCGCAAATGATCATTTGTGACAATGGTGTCCAATTTATCTCTAAAGAGTTTAAAGAATGTCTAGCCGAATTTAAAATCCAAAGTACCATTTATAATGCCAAATATCACCCTCAAAACAACCCCACTGAAAGAATTAATCGTATTTTAGTAACAGCTATCTCCTCCTATATAAAGGAAGACCATACTGAGTGGGATGAAAATGTTCAATCAATTGCCTTTGCAATAAATACTTCAAAAAGCGAAGTAACAGGGTTTTCGCCGGCTTTTCTTGTATTCGGAAGGTATATACCAATAACAGGGGATTATTATGAAAATTCATTAAAAGACATCGATATCATTGAAAAAGATAAACAAATTCGCTGGGATAAAGATCAACAACAATTACCCGAACTGTTTCAAAACGTTCGTCAATCATTAAATAAAGCTTATAATAAAGGACAATATCATTATAATTAAAGAAAAAGACCCTTATCTTTCCAAGTAAACGATTACGTTTGGAAAAGAAATTATGTTTTATCAAATGCAGGAAATAAATTCATGGCCAAGTTAGCTCCTAAATTTATAAAATGCCAACTAATAAGAAAAATAGGAAGTGTAACCTACGAATTACGAGACGCAAAAGGTAAAAACATAGGAAATTGGCATGTCAAGGATTTGAAACCGGTCAAAACAACAGAATTAAGTAATTAAAATTAAAAAGAAATGTCCTGGGTAAGACACAAAACTACATCCCGCCCGAAGGTAATTAACGTAAAATCTAATCTAAAAATTTAAAATCAATCTTATTATTAAAGTCTTAAATAAATCCTTGGGTGTTAATTTGAAAACAAAAATTAGTTTCTTTAATTAAAAATCCAACTAAAATTATCTAGTAATATTTTAATATCATGAATAAAAATGATTTTGTCTTATAATTTAATAATCTCGAATAAAAAATTGCATAAGCACTTTGTCCATTACAAGTTTGGTGTTGACCTGCATACTATCTAAAGAAAATAATCGATACACACAAACTGAATTTATATTTGCCAGTTGGAAATTTCCAAAGAAAGGTAATTTTTTTCTTGTCTATGTTTGTCTAAAGTTATAAAAGTTACTGGTCAAAAGAAGTGAACCAATAATAAAAGAATTGGCGATAGTAACTAGTTACACGAGACTAATATTCTAAATTGATTCACAACCTTGATCAATTGGCCAACAGTTACTTTTTTGTGGATTCATTATCGTACGTGTTCTGTTAAGAAAAAATACAGAATACTGATAGTTAATTACCTAATTATCTTATAAGGAAATTACCTTAAACTTTATCTTTTATTGTGTGTTATCTTCACGAAAATTAACATTGTGAATCGTTAAATTTTGAAAAAATTTAAATAATATCTTAATTGATTGTTCCCATGTAACGCTATTTTGGCCTCGTTCAAATTGCCCCTTGGGTAGCCAGGGCTGAGGACGTCTTGTCGATTTCTCTTGACACTTTAAAATTAAACACTCAGGCGCCAAAAGTTTTTTGTAGGGAAAAACTTTAAAACTAAAATAAAAGAATAAAAAAAAATGTTTATATTAAATTTAATAATTTATTTAACTATATTTACAAAAAGAAAAATGGAAGCAATATATTTACAATGAATGAAAACGGAAACAAATTTAATAAATTATTTACAACAAAAAGACGGAAGCAAATTAATAAAAATAAATGGAGAACTGAAAATAAACGGAAGCAAATTACTAATTTTATTGAATTGAAACAAACTTTAAACAATTCCAAAATCTTATTGAATAAGATACTTTCTAATGAAATTTTATTTCGCACGGCACTGGGATAAGACAGAAAACATAACCAACATAACTTTGGCAATTATGTTTGAAAATTATCGGAGTTTGTATTTTAACGTGGTTTTATTATGCTCAAATGAAACTGAATTTTTCCGGTGGCGGTTAATCTTAACTCAGCAATTACTTAAGGTAAGTTACTGAATTTTCAAAACAAATAAAGAAATAAAAAAAATGAAATGAAACTACTTGAAGTGACTACTGAACTTTCTAGATTAGAAGATCCAATTGCATAAATGAAAACGGAGGAAGCCAGTGGCTGGCTTCAAATACGGGAGCAGATTGAATCTTTTGAGAACAGGTAAGGGGCAGTCTCGGAAAGTAGTTTAGTATAGGTTATGTTATAATTTCAGCTAAAGCCTAGATCCGTAAGCTTGTCGCTGGTGCAATCGGAAAGTTTCCTTCGGCTAGAATCGTAACCAAAAGAAGGTTTGGTAACTGGAAAAATTGCCTAGAATCGTAAGCAATTTAAAGGAAAGCTCGGATCGGAATACGGGATAACGGTCGGTCGGGCCGGTGGTCTAAAAGACAACGGGAATGGGCGGTCTAAAAGACCTGACGGGTGGTCTGAAAAGACATCGGACGGATCCGTGGCCTAACAAGACAACTTTCTCGAAACTTCAACAAGCTTCCTGCAGAAATGACAAAGACTTAAAGAAGTGGTAATTTCACCATCGTCATCTACCTTAATGTATCTTAATAAAAATTAGCAAACTGTAATTTTAATTCAGTTTCCTGTAACCCCGTAATGAATTTGGTTGGTTGTTTAGGCAACCAACAGTACTCCAGCAATATTTTGATGTTTAATTTGCAAAAACAAATTTTGAAAATTAAATCATAATTAACCACAATATTTACTTCTTTACACCCAAAAGGAATGTTTATCTATTATCTTTTGTTGTGTTCTGGAAAATACGAACCATAATTATCTTTTAAATAAAGGGTTGAAAAATAAGCACGACCGTGTTTGGTAGTAACCCATAAACTTGCTCTACGAAAAACATAATAATCATAATTTAATAATGTCACTGATTTGGCGACTAAAATAAATCACGATTTTTTTTAGCTAGACTAATATCAAATTATTAAATCTAGTAAACGAGACGATGTTTTGTCGATGGGTTAAATTAGCTAATTAACTCCATCTGTGAAATATTTAGTGCTTGATAGAAATTTTTTGGAAGCCTAGCTAACTTCTAATTAATTTTTGTCTCACGATGTTGAAAGAGGAAAATTGATATTTATGTTTATTCAAACATCCAAAAATCAAAGTAATAACAAGTACAGTAATTCGTCTATGAGTTAAATTGTAAATTTAAAAAGTTATTACTCATTCAAACAAATTATTTTATGAGCAAGTTAAGGTAGATAAATAATCAAAAACATAAATAAGACAAACAGCTGTTGACTTTTAAAATGAAATATTTCCTTTGAAAAATGTATTATACCGAAGTGAGTTCAATAACATTAAAGTTATAACTTGTAATGGCTGTAAAAAGATAAAAATGGTTACCAAGTAACCTAAAGGTTTAAGTTTTTTGAAAATAATTGTTGCTAATTATCTAAATGCAAGGTAAATCATGAATAAACCCAGTATAGAAGTGGTATTTACAATGCCGAGTGTTGACCTCGACTTAAAAATAGATTACGAACCGAAGTTAAGAATAAAATAAGATGCATCTTATAAACATTGCATCAGGTGATGTAATTCATATTAAAATCTTACACAAATATAAGTATTAAATTATGAAATCAAATTATAAATTTAATTAAATTATTAAATAACTAGGTAAAAAGAAGCACCATTTTAAAAATTCCAATTGGTCATATTACAATCACCAATTAATACTTGTTTAATAAATTGTTAATGATTAAATTTTTAAAGTTAACAAATTTTTTTTATATAATTAAAACATATTAATAATACGGGGTTAACTAATACATTTACTGCGTGTTAGAAAACAGCTGAGCATCGCCTTGCATTATAAATACGGAATATGTCTTCTTGTTAATATAATTTATTTAGTCTACGAATAAAAAGAACACACTATTAATCTAAAGTTAAACGTTTGAAAAGTAGGTATTAATAATTTAAAAGGTAAACCGTATTATCAGTATTATGATATCAAACCATATTTTGGTTGAGACAAATTAATAATTTGAAAAGGAAAATGTACTAATATTGATTACTGGAAAATACAATTACGGGCAACGAAAGAAAGTTTTTATTTCCTAGAATTGCCTTCACTTTGTACATCCCTGACGACTAATGATGAGTCATTAATATAAGCAAAGCATTTGCTAATAAGAATATTATCAACTTTAAGGTGATCTTTTAATCTCACTTGTAAATATGAATTGTGTTTTTATTACCAAGGACCAATAAGTAATTATTAGATTATTACAGAAAATTTTTATTTTCTTAGTAAGTTATCCACTTTGTATACCCCTGACGAGGAATAATGAGTCATAGCTTTGATTAAAGAATCTTGTATGAAAAATGTTATCAAATTTTATGTGTCTTTTATTTTCCAGATAAACAAAAGTAGTTGTTATAAAATAGTGTTAACAATGAAAATTTTTTTTCTTTTTCAGTAACGTAGAAGCGTAAATGATACAAATTATTAAAATAAAAATAACTTTTTAAAGACACTCGTAATTATGAAAATAATAATAATAATTTTTTACTTTAAATAAACTGTTACTAAATCAAATTTCGTATTATCATTAGAATAAAATTATTACCAATTTATCTAAATTATCTCCCTGAATAAATGACTCTTTATTAAAAAGAAGTGAAAATAATTTCATTTATAATTCCGATTAAGACCTACCAATCAAATAATTGGTATTTGTTACTTACGTTGGTAATCAATTAATTTCGCCTGTAAATATGATTCGCGAATTGATTGACGATGTCCGATAGTTAAGTATTTGATTTTGACAACTTAGTTTTAGGAATGATTTGATTTAATTTTTATGGTACCGCTATTTATAATATTATCTTACTTATACATTATCTTTAATAATTAACCAAAAGCTTTAAATTTACATCGTGATAAGTCCCTATAGAAATAATTTAGTTTTAAAACAAGTAAACATATTACATTAATTAAGTTAGTCATAATAATAATCCCAACTAAAATCTAGCACAGATTTTATAACCCCTCTCCTTTATTAAAGTGACCTAGTTCACTACAAATCACTGATGATTTGACAACGATCGCAAGTTTTCCCCTGTGTTTTCCAACGGATAATTGATAAACCAGGCCCCCCCCTCTCAAATTTTAAATAGCCCCTTAACCTAATTTATCTTATTAAATTTTTTAAGTTCGTAGAAATAATCATATTAAGTTAATTTTAAAGATAGCAACGTTATTTTCAGTCTAAGTTAGAAAATAATAAACATATTAAGCATCACTAATTTTTGAAATCAACATTCCACGTTCCTAATATTCTTAGTTTAAATTAATCTATTTATTTGTACATTTTCTTATAATTTTAAGTACATAATTAAGAATTATCCATTATCACCCCAACTTAAATAACATATTAGATTTTGGAAACCCAAAACTATCTCCCTGTTTACATAGTACCCCTTTTAGTTATTTAATATTTTTAATACGGTTGTCTATATTGTTGTCTTATCAATAATGTTGTCTTATAAAAAATTTTATCTTATCCCTTAATAATTTTATATTATCGAAGTAATAATTTTGTCTTATCCCTTAATAATTTTATATTATCGAATTAATATTTTTGTCTTATATATTGATAATTTTGTCTTATCCATTTATATTATCGAATTAAAAATTTTACCTTATCCATTAATAATTCTGTTTTATCCAATTATTTTATCGTATCTACATCAAATAATTTTGTTAAAATTACATATTACTATTATCATATTCTATTAATATTTTAAGAATATCTCGCAAGCGTTTATATAATATAGTATACTAATAATTTTCTATATAAAATTCAGCAGCTAAGTCACCTGATCCAACTTGGTATTCAGCCGTGATACCAGCTTTAAAAGTCACTGAATGCAACAAGGCGGATTCTTGTGACTGGAGTCATATTACTGTGTCATCTTGGCAATTGTTATCGTAGAAATACAAATAATTATATTTGGTTCATAAAACGAAATTAGGCTCCGTGCCAACAAGAAAAATCTTTTTTAAGAAAAAATCTTCGATTCTATGTCGACTCTGGTTGTATGTCGTCAACTAACTCCAGTAATTTGGAAACCAAGCCTGTGCGGACCATCTGGCTCGATGATCTCGGATTCGAGCTAAGACCCGTTCTTGCTGAAATCTGTCTTTCTGAAGAGTTGGTTAGATAACTCCACAACCTTTCCTGATGAATTTTGGGAATTTCACATAATTATTTAAATTACCATCAATGTTTTCTATAAACAAAGTAGAGGAATGTAAGAATAATTTTCATACCAAGGAATGTGGAAAATTTTATTGGGTAAAATGAAGAATGGAATTCTTTAATTCCACTTACTTAACCTTTCCTCTTATCAACATAAATTTCAAAGTGTAAATATGATTGGTTGAAATCTCATTATTATGTTAGTAATTCAACTTGTAAATATGATTAGTAAGTACAACCCCTTTTTAGTATTTCAACGTGTAAATATGATTTGTTGAATACAACCCCTTTTTAGTATTTCGACCTGTAAATATGATTCGTCCAAATGCTCCATCTTATGTCGTGTAAGTTATTGAAACTATTATCCTTGTTTAAGGTTAGCTTAAGTTGAGCCCTTGCTCAGCCTGTATGATACACCTGGTCCGATGACCCGGATTCGCGCTAAGGCTCATTCTCGCCAAAGCATTGCGCTTGATTATTGTTCTCCAAAACTTGCAAAATAAATTTCAAAATGACTGTACTTCATAAAACCTTCTTCACTCTTCTGGAGTTCTCTTGCTCTACTTCAGGAGATGTAACCAAGAACAAGTGGCGTCCAACAACAACCTTATCCACCATTGTACTTTGAGCTACGAAGAAGGCAATGCGTGGGTATTATTATTGTATTATAACTTTTCCAACTTAGCGTACCCTACTTTCTTTTCTTGTAGTTTTAGTTAAATGTAAGTGTAATTAGAGATAGGAAATCTCTTTTTTTTTTAATTGTTTTTTTTTAACAATTAAGCGTGTTACAGCTATCGCTTTATCCAGCTAATTTGAGTTACCATGTAGTAAGAAATAATAAAGTAATATTCTTTTAACGTTAAAATCCTATGTGATTTAAAAGTACATTACTATAACCTTCATAAAAAATGATCTAATAGTTGCATCACCACAGCATAAGAAAAATATCTTAACGCTGATTCAAATAATTAACGTTGTCTCATTTCTAACAATCGCGTTCTCTATTTAATTGCAACGGAATAATGAAAATTTATCCGCGACTGTACGTTGACACTCTGAATTAAGCAGTGGGGAGGCGGAATAAGTCAGTGTAAGCCTACAATTAGCTTAAAGAACACTCATTTTTCTTATTATCTTATAAATATAAAATTTATTATCAATGTTACCTTTAAAACAAGTACCTAATTATCTACAAAGAATTACCTATAACAATACAAATGTGGCAACAAGTGTAATCAAATATTTCGCAGTAAAAGTAATAATCAAACAATCAAATCAAATTGTGTTATACGCAGGTGATGTAGGTAAATTTGTTTAATTTGAACTTTCTTAATATTAATATTGAACATTCGTGTCGAATCTTAAACAAAAACCGTCAACGTTATCGACAATTATCTACAACATTCAAATTGGTGCGTGAAACAATAATTTAATAAACAATCCACTCGTTATTAGTGCGTGTATTTTAAAACAAGGACAATTGAATTAAGAACGCTTGTAGCGATAATAAAAGTAGAGTTACAAAAATTGCGCGCAAAACTAATAAGTGATTACGCTGCTGCATTTTCCTTATTCAAAGGAAGCGGCACATAAATTATGGAGATGTTCTCGCCTACAAAAGATGACCTCGCCTGCAACAGAAGACCAGCCGCTATTCATCAACGATTACGCTTGCTATGTCGTATTTAAAACAGGTATTTCCTTTCGACATATGTGCTGATAAAGAATGTTATTTTTATCAAATAATTCAATTTAAATTAACAATTTGTCTTAAACATTGTGCATTGACGCAATCAATGTTAATAATTGTACTTAATTTTAATAGAATGAACGAGTATGAATGAAATAATTTTAAGGTAAAAGATTATTTTCTATGACCCCATTGGTCAAATTGTACATATTTAGATGCCAAATTTAACAATAGATGTATATTTTGTACACCTTTGTTTTATTCATCTGTCCTTCCAATTCAAATAAGCTATCGAACCACCCTGAAGAAAGCAGAAATAAGAGTCTCATGCCGGTAAGTACCATCGGCCAGCAAAAATTTTTTTTGGTATAAAAGTACCTGACGTCACTGCTAACACTCTTTTTTTCACTTTTTTATTTTACGAATACCTGTACAATTACATTTCAAACAATACTGTACAACGATTTTTTTTTGCATCAAAATTACTAATTTTTTGACGTATTTTATGATTTGAACCCACGTGTTTGAAAAAAATTTTTTTCGCTTTTTTCTATTTTTTATTTCACAAAACACTGTAGAATTACATTCCGAACGTTACTGTAGAACGATTTTGTTTTGCATCAAAATTACTAATTTTTTGCCATAATTTCCTATATTTTTGCGATACATTTTTTAAATTTACGAAAACAAAATATTTTTGGCTTTTTTTTGTAATTCTTGGCTTAGTAAGAAGTAAGAAGACAAAAAATCATTGAAAACACACGAAAATTAAGAAAAATGTCATTCGATTCACCGTTGTCACCGAGTACAGCCCTCCGCGAGTTTTATTACAAGTTACGATGAAAATTGGAACAGCATTTTTTTCGCTTTTTTTCACTTTTTTATTTTACCAATCCCTGTACAATTTATTACATTTCAAACAATACTGTACAACGATTTTGGGGTTTTGCATCAAAATTACTAATTTTGTTGACGTCTTTTATGATGTCGAACCCACGTGTTTGAAAAACATTTTTTTCGCTTTTTTCCATTTTTTATTTCACGAAACACTGTAGAAGTACATTCCAAACGTTACCGTAGAAGGATTTTTTTGCATCAAAATTACTCACTCACTCACAAAATTACTCACATTAAATTTTTGTAGTCATAAAGCAATTTTACAACTAAAATAACAACAGCTAGGTGGCACAGAGGTTAACGCTGACGGACAATGAAGGGAAGGTTACGGGTTCGATCCTCGCACAAGGTAAGATTTTATTTCTAATTTTCACAATTTAATTCCAGACTCCAAGAAACAAAGAAGACGACAACATCATGAGATATATCACCACCAACAAGTTCTTACTAATGAGAATAAATAATGAGATATGGGTAAAATAAAAAATTATATGTTGTAGAGTTAAAATTGTTAAAATTAGCAGCTGAAACGAAGAAATAAAATAAATGGTAAATTAAAAAAATTCAATTTTTTTATTTTGATTTTCAAATTTGATTATGGTAAATTAAATTTATTACATACTGGTGATGCTACGGCGATATCACTGCGTCACAAATCTATGTCACAGTGATATCACTGTGATATCACTGAGGCGGACATTAATCCATACTGGTCATGCTACGGTGATATCACAAATGTGTGCCACAGGGATATCGCAGTGAAATCACTGTGATATCACACTGTGATATCAGTGTGATATCGCTGAGGCGGACATTAATCCATACTGGTGATGCTAGGGTGATATCACTGCGTCAAAAATCCATGTCACAGTGATATCACAGTGATAACTCTGCGTCGACTGGGAAGTAGTATACTCAGCCCATCAAAGATTTCATGAAGAACAATTGAAAATAAGAAAAAACCTTGTCACAGAATATGAAAACGATTCTGATCCTGGGATTCCTTTCGACCCTGACCCTAAGGACGGTCCATCCACATCTACAGATTAGGAATTTAGACAACCCATTGCTTCCAGTTTACTTCGGTAACGCTTATGTATATAAATTTAGTTATCCATTATTTTTATTACCTAAATTCTACTAAAATAACAGGTCAGTTAGTTAATTTACAAACACTAGTAGAACTCTAGCAATTAAAGTCAATAACATGAGCTCCTCCATGATTCATCAGAAATTAAAACACTTATTTCTATTATCCCAAAATCTACCGGCAAGAATTTCTGCTAAACACAGACGTGGATTATTTAATTTTGTAGGAGAAGCATCGAATTGGCTGTTTGGTACATTAAATGATAAAGATGAGAAAGAAATAATAGAGTATATAAATGTAGTCCAGTCAAATGAAAAATACATCCGAAATTCTTTTGGTAAAGATAAAATCTTATTGGAAAATATAACACAAAGTTATGATTTAAAAATTAACAGTCTTATTCAAAACTAAGAAATTTTATTACAACAATTTAAAAATATTCAAAATTTTTAAAATGAATATATGTATAATGTTAAAATTAATTAATTTGCAATATGAATTTACTGAAATCGAAAATTTGGTTGACCAATTACTAACAGCAATAAATTTTGCGAGATTGCACATATTACACCCACCTATTTTAAATAATTATAGCAACACAACAAACTTTACTTAAAGAAACAGGTATCGAGTTCTCTCTTAATCTCTATGAAGTCTTTCAACTAATAACATGACTGTAACGTTCATATTGGAAACGAGCTGATAATTTTTATTATATCCGTTCCAAAATTCTCTGGAAAGTATTCTTACTATAATCTCTTGTCAGTCTCAAAAAATAATAAAATACTTATAAATACTTATAAATGTTCCTCCTTTTCTGTTATCTTCACAAAACATTCAATGGATCACTTATATAGAGTGCATAGAGTTAGAGAATATATATTTTTGTAATCAACAAGAAATTAAACCTTTATCTAATTGTATAAGAAAAATATTGAATCAACTTAATTATAACGAGTGTAATTTTGCGCATTCAAATTTATTAAACGACATTATAATACCTACCAGTTCAGAAATTGTGTTAATAATTGTTCTCTAGACAAAATAATTATTGAGGAACCATCGATCGTATACACAAGAAATTGTTCAATAAAAATCAATAATTTAACTTTGATTCAAACCTTACAAGATATAAAGGTTCCTCCATTATTAGAGTCATTTGGGGAAATAAACATTCAAGATAATTTAAGTTTAGTTTTAGAATTAAGTCAAGTTCATAACTTTCATACTATTAAGCAATTTTAAATTCCTAATTTAAAACCAATAAGTATTTCAAATCATAAGATTACATTGTACGTTATTATTGGATTAACCATAATTTTAATGATTGTGCAAAACCATGAACTTGAGCAAATTTTAACTCCAAAAGAGCGATCCACCTACATGATGTTACACATTTTACACTTCCATACCGTCTTTTTGCTTTATGGAAGGTTCTTTTTTTCCAATGATAATTTCGTAAAAAAGGATTCGTCGACCGCTTTTAGAGGCGGCGGCGATCTCAGGGGTAATCGCAACAGATGAGTGAAGTCGTTGCTGGTGGGTGCGCGTAAAAGTTTAAACTCTGGTTTCTGTAAAATTAGTCGTGGAGGTAGAAGATTTTCGTGATTGTCCTGATTGGCTTTGTGCCGTGTTCCGGCACCGCCGCTCTTTTCGTTTCCCGTGAGCGGCATTTCGGTCAAGTATTTGTTGTATTTGGTGTAATTGCGCCGACCCGTTTCATCGGCCATTAATACTTCTGCGCGTTCGTGGGCGGGATCGCGAACGGATTTTACTTTAATATGTTTAGTTATGTCCCATCTCCAGTTGGATTTGTAAGCGCAGAGCGAACATTCGAATGGTTTTTTGTTTAAATTTTTGACTATGTGGACATGGAATCTGGAGACGGCCGATGCCCAGAAGGAACAATTGGAGCACTTGAAGACGTGTTTGTGTTGAGCGACTTGGGCTAGGCTGATATCCTTGCCGTGAGTAGGAACTTTTAGTTTGTCAAAAACGACGTATTTTTATCTTTGAAGGTACTTATTTCTAGCGGAGGAGCAGCAGGAACGGTTAGTAACGATTCGACCTCTTGTTTTAGTACAGTTTTGAACACATCTTGAGAAGGAAAAGCCCCTCTCCCGCTGATGCAGGCTTGAGAAATCTCCTCCCACGCGAAGTGGAAAACCACCTCACTTTTTAACGTGGGGAGCCCTGGATGGAATTGACTAGCTCCTCTGATGGTAACGTCGGTCTGCGAGGGACGTGGGTCCAGATCTCTAATCTCACTGAAAAGGCTTAAAGGTATCCCCTCTTCCAGGGAAATAAAATACGGTTTAAATAGAACAATTTAATGACCACAAAAATCAATCAAAAATGTACACAAAAATACACAACGGTGGCAACAACCTTCGGTGGCAAATATAAGTAAATACTGACTTCTGATGGAAGTCAGCCAAAAATACAAAGCGTGAAGCAATCCTCCCCGTGAGGGAGACCCAGTGAACTACAAAACTTGAGGTGTCAAAATAATAGAACCTCTTAATGACGTTAAAAAAATACTCGTTAAAGATATGTTGCAATCACAACCAAACAGAAATAGTAGTAAAAATGTCTCACCTGAGTACTCAGAAAGCTCACAAAATATTGGTGACAGGTACCCCAAATCCGCCTGGATGGATTGCACACGAGTGTTGTTGTTGACTGGTCCGCTAAGCCTCGAATCACTAAGAAAGGACCGCACGCTATTTGTGATGACGTCCTCGCAGCGACCCCACGACTTGGCAACAGAACTATGGCTGGACTTTCCACCCCAGAGAGTTGTTCCAATATACTCTGGTATTATTTGGTTCCAGCAAAATCCAATTCCAATGTCACGCAGTACGTTGGCTCGCCCGGCCAATTGGCGGGTCGTTCCACAACAAATATGACAGTTCGACGATAGCACAGGCAACGGACACGACAATCAAGACTCTTTCACGGAATTAACAAAAGCGGTTAGATGTTGAATAGATGTAGCTCGATGTAGCTTTTGTTGACAATACTTGTTCAACTCAATCCCCAAAGAGGGCGCTCTAGCATGCGCAGATTGTAACCGGATCGAAAAGATAATCGATGTACAAATAATGGTGGACGGCCAGATGTTTAAACGAAAAAATAATACGGCAACCTCCGTATTCCAAAAAATATGTGCCAATCTCACCCTCGTGCACTCGACGTTGAAGTAGAATTAACTCGGTATACTAATTTATACTTGCACCCGCAATTAAATTCACTTGATTACAACTACGCACACTTTTAGAACTCTCCGCTCAGCTGCCCGGAACAAAAGTGAAGATAATCCACCAGCATGGCCGTCGTCATGCGCTCTCTACGAAAGACACGAAAAATATGGGAGTGCTCAATAGATTTGAATGAAATAGCAGTGTTCAACAAATTATTGCTGTAGGTTGATTGATAACGGATATGAGGTATAAAAATCCGTTATAATCTTCACTACCGAACAGGGAAGAGAAATCGCTTAATGTACTATTGGCGGATTTCGCACAAATATCGTTAATGTCTTTTTGACATATGTTTGGTTCTAGCTGTACGATGGGAGCGTGCCGCTTGGGCACTTTATCGGGTCGCAGTTTGGTGACCGAAGTTTGGGTGGGAATTGAGATTAAATTGGGGATGGGTCGTGACGGTTTTTTTGTTACTACTTTTTTGATCATTTCGGGCCTCACAACGTTGTGCACTTTAAGTTCGTGTTTTGCCATCTCCCCATCCCATGCAGTTTTATAATTGCATAACTTGCATTTATTTTTGATGTAAATATTTGCAGTGGCGTGTTGAACGATGTCGTCGGGATGTATGAAGTCGGAAAGTCGGAACGGTCTCCTTCGCGGATCCCGAATATTGGCACTTTTCGACTTCTTGGCAGGTATTTTTACATTATGGTCGCTCGCCTTTTTATTATTGTCCACAGCTGCGGCCACGCTCGGCTCAGGTTCAGATCCTGGTATCTGACAACGATAGTTATAAATACAAAATTAATAATAGCAACAACAAAACCAAATTTAACCAAACATTTTTTTAATAGTAAATTACCGCAAGTTAAATTTTTAATAATCGTGCGGAAATTTTTAATGTTGTGTAACTATGATAATTTTTAAGTTTTTTAAAAGGGATTTACGATTACATGGACTAATCAACTCGGTTCGATGTTTAAATATCACTACAAACAATTTTTACATGTGACCTCAAGTTTATTATAAAACTCTTCAAAATTCCTTCCCAACGTTACGCTATGTAGTAATTTCTAAACAAAACTATGTGTTCACCTATAAATAACTCTTCGTCCAAATAAACAGTGGGAAAAAATTGAGCAACGTCCAGAAGAAAATTTAAAGTAATCTGTTAAGTGTCCAACTTGTTTCTCGCAATCTTTTAACTGACGAAATATTTTTTAACCCGATGGTGGCGGTGTAGGTCCAAAAATTTTGAAAGTGAAGTAGTAATTTAAAAAAATTCTTACGTGTAAAATGTACAAGAAAAAATTGAGTGGTGTGTGAAGTCGACAACGATAAGCACTTGTTATTAAATAATGACTAAACAAGAAGAGAACACTTATCGCTTGTTACGCCCAAGGTAAAGATCGGCGTGGCATTATCATGCGCGAATGTACACAATGGGTGATATAAACATTATCACGCACTTACCTCGACTACCTCCTCGGCTGTGGCAGAATCGCTGGGCCCCACCTTGTTCCGCCGTCGTCCCACACCAAGTCCAGCAACTTGTCGGACCGGTGGGATGTGGTGCTTCATTTCGTGAATGGTAAGACTTCGCTTGATGTGGGTGGTGAAGTTGCAATCAGAGCAGCGTAAAGCACCACGTCCATTGTGGTTCTTGCAATGACGGTGCAGGTTCCATTTGTATGGGGTGCGAAAATTGCATATGTCGCACTTGATCATGGGAATCGAGTGATACTTGACATGCTTCGTAAAACTGGCCTTCATGTGCGTCACGTACGTACATTTGGTGCACCTGAAGAATTTTTTCTTGATGTGTTCTTCGCATTCGTGCTTGCAGAGATGAATTTGGTTACGAGCGGTAAAGGTGCAAAGGGATCGTTTGTAAACAACTTTACCCGCACTACGACCACCACCACTTTCGACCTCTTCAGCGCCGGTGTCCACCTCTATAACGTCTTCCACCACTCCCTCTACTACGTCTTCATCGTGCAATTTCCTCTTCCTCGATTTAGCGCGCAAAAATTCCGGAACTTCAACGCCCTCGGTTACACCATGCACCAACTTCAAATGCCGAATGAGCTTCTGGTAGTACTTGGATGCGTACAAGCAATGAAAGCACTCGAAAATATTTACATTTGCCTGATGATCACCTCTTAAGTGATACAAATAATGTCTAGGATTTTGGGTAAAATAATCGCAGCTGTTACACGAATAGTTTCTTCTAATTTTACACATTGGCAAGTCTTTGTCGTCACCGCTCTCTAAAAAATCGTCACTATATTCAACGTCCTTCACTGCGCCGGCAGAACCCAACAAAGCGTCACCGATAATGACGCTGCGCAATACTAACGAATCTCAAGATCGAGGTGCCATCGACGGTACGGACATATTAAACCGTTCTCCTGAAATCAAACCATACTATCAGTACATTAATTTAAATAAAAATCTGATGTAGAATAAACACGAAGACATAAATATGTTGAGTTGACATGGCAACTCGGGGGAGTCGTCGAAGCCATAGTTTACCTGAGCAGCGAGGCGACGACGTGTAACTACGACCGAAAGAAACAACACACCGGGATAAGAATACACGACTTTTTCGGAAACGTAAAAAAAACTCGAAATTTCAAAAATTATTTACTGCGTTTGTTCATTTCTCGAAAGAGAAGAACGAACCCAAACCGTTCTAGTTCTTTCGACAAGGTAGGACTTTGACAAAATTTGATTTCTTTCAATTTATTTAAAAACTGCAATCGTCGAACTACGACAAGATCAAATTTTCACGACTCAAAATCCATTCTTCGAGCTAGAAGTAGTCTAGGATGTGGGAATTGTACTTGATTCCGAAGAAGTTATTTTTTATGAAGTTATTGGTATTTGAAATTTTCGATAACTCCGAGCAACACGCGTTAACTTCAAGTTTTTAAGATTAAAATTTAGTTATTAAATTAAAAGAATATAATACTTTGTTGATACCTATAAATGTTCATATTTACCTCTATTATTGCATTTGGAATAATATCGGTTATTATTAGTGGATTACTACTATACGAAACATCTAGGTCACGACACGGATCAGACAGGAACGTCAGATAACTCTCTTGTTTTCTGATGGACATTCAACCGTAAACTTTTTGTTATGATTATCTGTTATGATTTAAAGAAAGTTATTAGTATTAACATTAAACAACGGTGTACTAAATTTATTAAGAAGCGAGCGAAGAATCTCGTTAATTTAAATGCGCGTCATGGTGATTTTCCTTAATATTTCGAAAACTAAGGAGGTACAAACGAAAATGAAAGAGGTACAAATAGGTACAAACGAGGTACAAACGATTTACACTATTTTGGATCCGAAATTCGAAATGGGGGGTGGGGCTGGCGAAATGCACCTCAATAATTATCGGGTTAAATATAGTATATTAAAGAACGAGTTTTATAATTGATGTTTGTATCGCACGAAATCTGTTTAGAAAACGACCCGCGTAGCGGGGAGTTTTCTAAAGGATAAGTGCGATAAAAACAATTATAAAACGAGTACTTTATACAATTTTTTCTATTTTGCTTTTTTTATGGTTTAAAATTAAAAAAAAAAGGACAATATTAAATGATTGTCATTTTAAAAATTTCGTTTTATTTAATGTTTGTTGGTAATACTTTGACATTTTTACAAACAATTGAAATTTGAAAAACTTTTGAAGTTTGTGTCAAATTGTAGATTTGTTCATAGGAATATATTTTCAATGACGTTTATGCTGCCAACCTCTTAAAACAAAAAATTGCGCATCGTAATGAGTCCATTTCGATACCCATTCGCGTATCGAAATGACTTTATTTTAGACGCAAAATAGAAAAAATATTTTTTGTAGTTTATAATTTGATTTGTATGTAAACTGATGGTTACAAATTTTACAAGTAAACTGTTTTCCCCGCTGTGAGTAGTTAAGTGCTTTCGTAAATTTCCTTTCCGTGCAGATTTATAATTGCAAATTACACTATTATAGTATGATTTCTTGCCGGTATGAGTATTCAAATGTATTTGTAAATCTGATTTCCGTGCCAATTTATAATCACAAGCAGTGCCGTACCTAGAGGGGCGCGTTGGGTGCGGTTCACACCGGGCGGCACATATTTTGGGGCGGGTTTTTGTATATTTTAAGTTGTAAGAAACGACTTGTTCACTTCATAAGTTTACTATTCGAATTCAACGAATTATAAATTGTTATATGATTTCGAATATTTTCCCCATTGTCAAGTGAATCAAGGGTTATAAATATTATCTCAAAATTGAGTAGGGAAAATTCACGAGACGTAGGGCTATCCTTAGAACAAGAAGTACAAAGAGATATGTTTTTTATCTATACCTATATAGAATTATAAAGGAAATATAAAAGAACGCTTTGATATCAGAAATTGAAATATTGCATCCAATGGTAAAAAAGTTCCCCACCTATATATAGTTAGTCTCAATTACAATTATTTATTTATGTTTATCAATTAATAAAACCCATCATTTGATTGACTTTAAAAGGGCGGCAAATTTGAAACCGCTCCGGGCGGCAAAAGTTCTGGGTACGCCACTGGTCACAAGTATTACAATTAAATTACAATTACCTGTATGAACTCTGAAATGCACTATTAATGCCCGTTTTTGTTGAACTTGATACCCACAAATTGCACACTCAAAAATTTGCATTAGTCCTTCAATATCATTCTCTTCTTTGATGTCAATGGCATGGTGTAAATACTGTAAGTTAAATTGTACATCGTCCATCTCTTCGTTTTTAATTTCAAAACTGCTACTTAAATTACATGGAGTTTCCAAAATTTTAGCGGTTCCTGCCAGAATTGGTAACCCCTTCAAAGGAAGCAGTATATCTGTAACCGATTCCATTTCGAGGATACAAATGTGCTTCGGTACTGATAAAAATCACTTTTTTACACTAAACTGCGTTGATAATATAGAAAAAATTACCACGGGTTTTGCAAACCGCTGAAGATGTCAAATAATGTTTAATCAATTTAAGTAAAGCATCGCTGCAAAGATGTCACTACACACCCTCGTAGCCTGAGAAATTTAGATTATGGGTGTTTAGTAGCCGATATTGAATAACTATTCCGCTAGAGGGTGCCACCAGTGTATTTCCTAGTTTAACAAATTATTTATTTCCTAGAAGTTGTATACTACAGTCAAGGCGCAATATTTAATTACAAGCTAGACATTTGAACATTGCTGTTCAAGAAAGAAATGCAACTTTTGCGGTACTTGATAAATTAATATTAACGCGTATGGAGTATAAAATTTAATTTTACTAAAAGGAAACTACAATTTTAAGATACAAAAACCTTTAGCAAATAAAATTTGAAGAACTACACTGGCTCACAAAATTATTGGCACAAGATAAATTTATAATAAAATGCGTCGTTTTCTCAAAATTGGTTATCTATAATTAATTTTTTCTTCATATACTAGTATAGTATTATTCCGGTGTGGCTTGGAATTGTAAATGGCATTATTAAAATACAAATATATTTTATAAGTACTTAGGTACATAAAAAACAGTAACATAATATACGTGAATGCTAAATATAATATTTTCAAAGTTTTATACGAATTTGTTTTTTTAAAGGCGATTATAATGATATATTTAGGAATCACAAAATTCGATTTTAAGGAGTATTTGGAATTTTTCTCGCGGCTACCATCTTGAAAGCTTCAAAATCTAGTATACGGCATTTGATACCATATAACACTCATGCCAAAAAATATTATGGATTCCATACGCTGCGTGATTTTTTTAAATTTTACCTAGAATATTTACAATCTGTCTACAACAAACAATAAGTAAATCCTATGTGAATAAGTATCATATTTAGATATAAACCCAGTGACTTATACCTTTACAACCTTAATTAATTCATTCATTCAAAACCCCCAATTAGAACTAGGGATGGCAACTGGGCAAGAAAAGATTAAGAAAAAGCAAGCACATTTGCGGAACATCTGAGTAACGTATTTAAAACTTTTCCAACGGGAATTCTCCCTGAAGAGGAGAAATATATACACCAAACTCTAGATCCACCTGATCAAATGGACCTCCCGATCAAGCCCATAAAGATGGCAGAAGTCAGAAACTTCATCGCAAGACACATAAACCCAAGGAAATCACAGGGGTACGATTTGATAACGGCTAGGGTCTTAAAGGAACTGCCACCAGAGGGAATTAAGTTGATAACCATCATATTCAATGCCATTCCCAGACTTGGGTACTTTCCTCCACAATGGAAGGTGGCCCAAATAGTTCTTATCCAAGAACCTGGCAAGGACCCAACTGAAACTACTTCCTATCGCCCAATCAGCCTTTTGCCTACACTTTCTAAAGTTTTTGAGAAAATATTCTTTTCCAAGCTCAAACCGCTCCTGGAGGAAAAAACTTAATACCAAATCACCAATCCGGATTCCGACAGCAGCATTCCACCATCGAGCAAGTACACAGAGTTGTAGGAAGGATCAGAGAAGATCTGGAACGCAAGAGGTACTGCTCAGCAGTATTCGTGGACATCTCTCAGGCCTTCGACAAGGTGTGGCATAAAGGCCTTACCTATAAAATAAAGACCAACTTGCCTCACCCTTATTGCCAAATCTTGAAATCATACCTGGCAGATAGATATTTCCTAGTAAAGTTTGGAGAGGCCTACTCCACGCTGGCTCCTAACATCAGGAGTGCCACAGGGTAGAGTGCTCGGCCCAGTCTTATGCCTCCTATACACTGCTGATCTTCCAACTACTTCTGAAACTGAAATAGCCACATATGCCGACGACACGGCCATAATGGCCTCGCATGATGATCCAAGGGAAGCCTCCAGATTCTTACAAGAACACCTCAATAAAATGGAACAATGGTTCAAAACATGGAGGAATAAGGCCAACAGTACGAAATCAGTATACGTCACATTCACGTTAAGAAGAGAAACATGCCCGGAAGTAACACTAAATAAGTAACTAAATAAGTTGTGCGCCCCCACAAAATAATGACGTCAAATACCTTGATCTCCACCTGAATAGGCGACTAACGTGGGAAAAGCATATATGGAACAAGCGCCTCCAATTGGGTCTGATCTACCGAAAAATGTACTGGATGATGAATAAAAACTCACATCTAAGTATGGCTAATAAATAACTGATTTACAAATCCATCATCAAGCCGGTATAGACTTACGGAGCTCAGTTGTGCGGATCCGCAAGTGCGACAAATGTTATGAAAATACAAATATTTCAATAAAAAGCGCTACGCGAGGTCTGCAACGCCCCTTGGTATGTTCCAAATGAGGTCATACAACCGGACCTAAAAATGGTAACTGTCAAGGAGGAAATCTGTAACGGCCTTTTTCGGCACCACGACACGTACCCGGTACAGATGTTGGCCGGCCGGCTCGTCGTGAGGTCGCGGTTCAACGACAGATGGTGGGTAGGTCGTTTGGGTGCTCGAATTTATAAAAAGGAAAATTAATTTGGGCGCCACCCCTTTTTCGCGGGAAACTCTAAGCTGCTGCCGAGGAGAATGTTGCTCGCACGGTAGGGGAACCGTACGAACTAACCCCGAAGAACAGACGCTGACAATATGACTTACTGCAGAACACACAAAGTTGGAACCTGATGCTTCCTTACACTTCTGCAACAGAAACACTTCTGCAATCTCGGCTAATCAGCCGAGAAGAAAACACAAAAAGTACACAGTAAGAAATATAATAATAATAATTCAAATTATAATAATAATTGGAATTGGATCAACGCTAACGGGTCCATTCCATGCAGAAAAACAATCTGCTAATAATAACAAATGTACAAAAACAATACTAATAATACAAAGAAAAACAACTACGAAAACTCTACTTCGGTTGGCCAACGTAACGAATAATTGATTGATAATTAATTTTGAATAGACTAACTTAAGTGACTAATTCATAATTGAAGTGAATAATTTAAACAACTAAAAGAAACTTAAAATGAAAACTTGACTTTAATCCCAAAAACAAACAAACTGAATCTTAAAATTATCAACTTAAAATTATTTCGACGCGATCAAGAACACTAAACCGGGCACTTCTGAATAAACTAAACAGAGTTATGTTACTCACGGAGTGGATGGTGTTGCTGAAAGCGCCAGGTTCGAAACCGTGTGTGTGCCACAAGTCATCCAGGACGTAATGATTTCGGCAACTCCAAATCCTCGACAGTTTCCCAGAATCTCCTGCGGCATGTACAAATTTAACTCGTCCAGTTAGAACTTCCCTCGAGTAGGTCGGTCAGATTGTAGCACAATCTATTATCTTGTGGTCACTTGGGATTTGATATCAGAAATGTGAAGATCCGATTAATACTATAATCGAGAGGGGGACACCAAGGTCACAACCAAATACGTAAGGGTAAATCTGATCCCCCAAATGACGCACGCACCTTATTGTTCTGATAGGACAAAAAAAATCATACGCACGTTGAGAATTAAGTTGAAGATTTAAAATGCCACGATCGGTCTTCGATATTATAAAATAAAATAAATTAAGTAAACCACATCAATACACTAAATTAATATTAACTTGTAAACAAAACTCAGGACGTGATTGACTTCTGCGTTATAAAAGGCATAAACACCAAGAAAATCAAAATAGAGTCATCACTGGACTTGTCATCCGATCATATTCCAATATTATTAACATTTAATTCACAAATCATCTACAGGCAGAAACAACCCTCGCTATATAGTAAGAACACCAACTGGGAAACTTTTAAAGCAACACTAGATGAAAGCATACACTTGAATATGGTTTTAAAGACATGCGAAAATTTAGAAAATGCAGTTGAACACCTTACAAAATCTATCCAGAATGCGGCTTGGTTTGCAACTCCTGACTCCAATACAAGCTTCATTAAAGAATCGTCACCAATAACAATCAAAGAAAAAATTGCAAGAAAGAGAAGAGCTCGCAAACAGTGGCAAATAACAAGATCTGTAGAAGACAAAAATAAATTTAATAAGGAAATTAGAGAACTAAAGGCATTACTTCGTAGCCACAAAAATCAATCATTTAATGAATATGTTGGTAACCTGTCAGCAACAAAAGCAAACGATTACTCCTTGTGGAAAGCTACAAAGAATATTAAACGACCACAACAACATATACCACCAATTAAAAATGACAATGGAGAATGGGTAAGAAGTGATAAGGACAAAGCTTACGTTTTCGCAAAACATCTTTCAGGGGTATTCAAACCATTTCCTTCTACTCTCAGAGAAGAGGAGACTTCTGAAATTCTTCATTACTTGGAAGCACCATTCCAAATGGATTTACCAATCAAAACTTTCAAAGTAAAAGAAGTTAAACGTGTCTTACTATATGAAATAAATCCGAAGAAAGCTCCTGGGTTTGATCTAATAACAGGAAAGATATTACAGAAACTCACACCAAAATGCTTAAAGCTTCTAACATTTATCTACAATACTGTTATACGACTACAATACTTCCCTAGCCAATGGAAAGTTGCTCAAATTATCCTCCTACCAAAACCAGGCAAAAATATGGAAGAAGCATCATCGTATCGCCCTATCAGTTTGCTACCTATTCTTTCTAAAATATTTGAAAAACTTTTGCTTAAACGTCTTAAACTTAAGAAGAATCTACCGTACCACTTCTACCAAATATTAAAATCCTACTTAAGTGATAGACATTTCTTGGTAAAACATCATGAAGAATATACCGACCTTCACACAATCAGTTCGGGAGTGCCGCAGGGTAGTGTATTGGGACCGATTCTTTACCTATTGTATACGTCAGACTTACCAACAACAAGACTATCAATGACAGCTACGTTTGCTGACGACACAACTATACTGGCATCTCATATCGACCCTAGGTTGGCTTCTAAAAATCTTCAAGATAATCTAAACAAAATCCAAGATTGGCTCCACAAGTGGAGAATAAAAGTCAACGAAACAAAATCTACTCATGTGACATTTACAATGAGAAGGGAAACTTGTCCGCCGGTAAAACTGAACAATTGCATATTACCTCAAGCTGATGATGCCAAATATCTTGGTATGCATATCGATAGACGACTAACATGGAGAAAACATATTTTTACGAAACGTAAACAACTCGGTATTAAGCTCAGTCAAATGAATTGGATGGTTGGCAGACATTCCCAGCTATCTCTTGAGAACAAACTTCTAGTCTACAAATCCATAATTACACCGATATGGACATATGGTATACAGCTTTGGAGAGCTGCTAGTACGTCGAATATTGAAATATTGCAAAGGTTTCAAAACAAATTTTTGAGAATGATTGTCAATGCTCCATGGTATGTGCCGAATTATGTCATCCAAAAAGATTTACAAGTAAAATCAGTTCATGAAGAAATCTAAAAATCCCATGAGAGATATGCAACTAGATTGGAGGCACACCCCAACAAATTGGCCAATAAACTGATGGACAGTACCAACGAAGTAAGAAGATTGAAAAGATTCAAACCTAATGACTTACTTACTCGATTCATTTAACAAACTTGGTAATAGTCAAAATTAAACTTTTGTTTCCAACTCTCGTTGGAAATCCAACGTCTCAAATCCAACTGTCGTTGCCGAAATTTCTTTACTACGCGTGTGCAAATTGCAATTCAGCGCTTTTGGTTGGTTAAATTGGTGGGTCTTTGGTTGCCATTTAGAAAATGTGTCCTTCCGTGGACGTTCTCGAAAAGTTTCCAAATCTTCCGAGTGTAAGTTCGCGCACTTGTTTTTATAAAACTCACGAATGAATTTAGCCACACAATTTAGACTGAAAATTTTTGGATACAAATAAAATTTTTGATTTGTTTTAACAAAAACAAATCTCGTCTTTTAGGAACAAACTCCAGACTTGTTAAATTGAATAAAATTTGAAGAATTATTACTGTTTATTTGATTGATGACCATTAAAAATTTTTGGTATAACGAAATTATAAAGTTGACATTTAATTAATTTTTTATTAAATTTTGAATTTATTTTTAGAAAATTGGCTAAATTGTGATATTTGATTGAAGACAGTTCAATATACTGCTAATATACATTATGTTTTGAATCTGATTATTAAGGGGTTATGCCTAGTCAGGAAGTCGAAAAAAGGCGACTTCTTGTAATTTTTTTTTTGGGACATATTATATTTTTACACAAAAACTATTTGATTCTAAAGAGCAGTATTTAAAAATACATTGTAATTTTTTTGTACAAGAATATTAAAAACGAATCAAGTCACATTCGATATTCGACAACCCTATTTGTTAAATGCATTTTGCAGTGTTCAGTATTATGCAGGACCAGGTAATCCAAAATCAAAAATTTAGTAAATATATAAGTTTATCTAGTCTGTAACGAAGCCGTTTTCCGAAAAATTAAATTTAGACAAAATGGCAGCTGTGCAAAGTTAAAATACCTATTTTTTTTTTTAAAAGTGATATTTTTCCGGTACAGACTAGATTTGGATGTCTAAAAGAAGGGCAAAAAGTTTTAACTACATTTGTGCACTAGTTTTTGAAATATCTTGAACACCAACTTTGAAAACGTAGTTTTGAGATACGGCGTTTTAAAGTTTTAAATACAGTTTAAAACAAAAAGTACGCATTTAAATCAAAAATCCCTTTGTTACAGATCAGATTTCGATGTCTACATAAAGTACACAAAATTTGAAATAGATTTGTGTATTAATAGTTGAAATATCTTGAACACCGACTTTGAAAACGTAGTTTGAGATAAGGTGCTTTCAAGTTTTAAATGCAGTTTACACTACAATAAAAAAAATTTTATTTAAAAATATTTTTTCTTTTCCTTTGCCTTGATTTATTTTCGCACATCTCGCGGAATTCTTTTTTATGATGCTTGTTCTACTATTTTATTGCTTTATGACAATTCTGTATACAAAATGACGTATAACTTTGTAAAAAAAATCAGATCAACGTATAACTTGGAGTTAATATGGCTAACATTATACACTTCAAGAAAATGTGGTTTTTGAAAATTCGAATTCTAAAAATTTCTGACTAGTCGTAACCCCTTAAGTCTGTTGGTTTGAAACTTTTCAGTCTTCGTTTGTTGGGTTGATGATTCATCAGGTTAGCTATCAGTTGGTTTGGATGTGCACTAATCCTGTCTCTGTACTGGCAGTAAATGTACTTATTTCCTCTTTTAATAATGGGATGTCAAGATCTTTTCTGATGATCTCATTTAGGACGAACCATGATGCGCTCACCATGTTTCTGAGCACCTTTGCTTGAAATCTCTCCAGTATTTCAACGTTCGAGTTGGATGCGGAACCCCACAACTGTATGCCATAGGTCCAGACAGGTTTGATTATTGTTTTATAAATCAGCAGTTTATTCTCTAGTGAGAGTTTCGATCCTCTACCTATCATTCAGTACATTTTCTGTTGTTTCAGGTTGAGTTGCTTCCTTTTTGTCCAAATGTGAGTCTTCCATGTTAGTCTGCGATCCAAGTGCGTACCCAAATACCTCACAGTCTCTGTTTGTGGAACCTGTCTGTCATTTAGGGTTTCTGGAGGACCATTTCCATTTCGCAGTGTAAATGTTACATGTGCAGATTTCGATTCATTTGCCTTTATTTTCTATGTCTTCAACCATTTTTCGATTTTTTCAAATTTATTTGTAGCAGTTCTGAGGCTACCATAGGATTAGTATGTGACAATCACATCAACATCACAGGGTAGTGGCACCCCTGCTTCTACCGGGTATATTTCTGTATGTTCTTCTTGATATTTGACGAGAAAGTGTCTATTGCTAATATAGGATTTGATTAGTTGGTACAAGTCGTAAGAAAACATCTTTTTTGTTTTATACAACAAACCCGGATGCCAGACTTTATCAAACGCCTGAGATATTTCCATGAACACTGCTGAACAATATTTCATCTCTTCAAAACATTGACTAATTTTTTTGACTATTCTATGGACCTGCTCTACGGTTAAATGTTTTTCTCTAAACCCAAATTGATGGTCGGGTATTAGTTTTTTAGTTTGTATGATTTCCTTCAGCCATTTCACTATTAGTTTTTCAAAAACCTTTGATATTACGGGGAGCAGGCTTATCGGTCTATAGGACGTCACTTCTTCTGGATTTTTTCCTGGCTTTGGTATCATAAGTACTTGTGCCACTTTCCATTGAAGTGGAAAGTAGCTGAGTCTTAAGGCGAATCCACAATTGCCCGATAACGGTTACGGCAACCATAAAGAAGTTAAATGTACGTGCTCTTATGGACCTATGCACAACAACATTAGCGGCGTGTTGTGCATAGGGAACAAAGTAATAAGTTTTATTTTTAAAATAACAAATATGCAGCAGTGACAGAATTATTATGACGTGCCGTAGTAAGCTAACCAAGGTATTTTATTTAGTCGTTCTTAAAATGTCTTACGAAGGTCAAATAATACTGTTTTTAAAAATGTCATTTTGTATTACAGCTCTTTCGATGTTGTCAATAGAAACAAGTTGGAACCTGCTTTAGCAGCGGTTCTTAGGCTTCTATACAACTGCTTTTCTGGTGTGAAAAGTTGTTATTTTTGGTCGCCATAATTTTAATAATAAGGAGGGGCCAAAAAGTTGGCCTCTCCTTGACCAGAAATCTTTACTTCTCAATAAAAATTCAACGGGCCCAGCATTTCCAAAAAAATTTACAGCATTCGCCAGCATTTCGATAGTATTGGCGACTGACAAAAAAATATATCAAATTCAAAAAAGTTGTTATTATCTGATTATTTTTGGTGGCCATATAATGTAACATCACATAATCATATAATCTGCATTAATTATTTATTATTTTATTTAAACCACAGCAGTGGCTTGATGTGGATAGTGAAGTTAAGTTGTAAATAAAAGAGAAGGAAGAGGATGGATCGACCTCAAAAAATGGACCGGACATTACAGAATAATTGGATAATCTGCACCAATTAAATTTTTCGGGATAACTTCTTATTAGGGTATCAACGTCTTAACGGATCAAAGGATCAACGCATCAAAGTCTCAACGAATCAACCGATCAACGGATCAAAGACTACTACAGATTGATATTCTCATAGCAAAATCTATTGCAATGCCTTTAATAAGGACAAATCTGGGAATAATGATTTTTCAATGAGTAATTCCAACTTAATTACAAACTTTTAGAAAATTTTTTTTTCTATTCATAACAATCACATGGCATACAAGTAACATCCCATTTCTTATTTGTCGTACCAATCCACAATTCGACTTGGGGAAAAATTTTGGCCTTCAAATCGATTTTCAAGGTCACATGTTTTGGAACAAATCAAAGCTATCGACGGTATCTATCGAGATGTTTAATTGTGGCAATTTTGTAAAATTTTTAAATTTTGCTGTTACCGCCATAACTATAACCTTCAACAGTTTTTCAAGGTTACAATGGACGGATAGATAACAACTACATAATAGCCCCTACACACGATCCGATTTCTAGGTCCAACTTGCGACCCGACCAGATTGGTGATTGCCTCCACACGATCCGACCGCGTTGGAGTTTGCCTCTACACGATCCAATCTCGTCGGCCCGACACCAGCTGCGCCTGATATTATTTCGAACTTAAAATTTATTCTTGTATTAAATATAATGATTAAATAATTCGTGGTGTTTGGGAGAAAACTGATACGTGCAAAAGTAATGTTTTTCAGTATAGCTGTTCAATATCGTTCAATAAATATTAAAATATCAATAAAAGATCAATTTATTTTTATTTATTCATTTATTAATTATATACTTAGAATGTAATAATAATAATAATGTTTAATAATCCAGTAATTAATAGAATGTAATAATAATAATAATGTTCAATAATCCAGTAATTTTTTGAAATTAATAACTGTCATATTTGTACCATATGTTTAAACTTATCAGTTTTCTCCCAAACACCGCCGCGCATTCATTCTCTTTAAAGCTTTGAAAAATTTAATTTGCGATTTCTGGACACCTGGCTATCTGTGGTGCTCAAATGGAGTACATGTGTTTATAATCGCTTTGGCGATAAAGAAACACATGAATCAAATATATAACAAGTGCATTCTATAGAAAACTATAAAAATGCTATATTTTGACATGAAATAATTTTCAATTTGTTATCGAGTTATTATAAAAATATTTTATATGAACTGAAAGTTCTTTTCGTGAGAACTACAAAAATTATCACCTAATTACTTTTTGATATCCTAAATTTTTTTAAATGATTATTTAAAACATAGATTTTGGTCCGATTATTCCTCCACTTTTCATTATAATTATAATTATGCATTATAATTTTAATATTTCGTGTGATATTTTAAAGGTATTTAATAAAAAAATAATGTTTTTATAAAGTAGATAACAAGTCGGCTGGGTTGGTGGGTCTGAACCTTCCTACATGAGCCGACAAGGAATGGAATAAAAAACTGTTTTTATCAAGTTTAGCTTGCCTTATCTGCGATCCGACAACGCTCCACACGGTCCGATCTCGCCAAATTCCAACGCGGTCGGATGGCTACATCGGTGACTACATTTCCTACAAGGAAATGTTGCGAAATTTGTAGGACGACAGGCCTCCACACGGTCCAACTTGAGACCCGACCGACGAGATTGGATTTTAGTACCAATCAGATCGGATCGTGTGTAGACCCTATAAGACCTCTAGGAAATACTGCATTTCAAGTTCCGCCAGATTGAGAATAACTGTCGGCAGAATACTTAAGCGTGACCGCGCGGTGGCACAAAAAAACTTTATTACCCTCCTGAGGTCACCTAATAAAGCTATATTCGAATTAGCAATAAAATCACTTGACCTTGGGGACTTAAAAATAGAAGTTGTTATTATCTGGTTATTTTTGGTCGCCATATAATGTAACATCACATAATCAGATAATCTGCACTAATTAAATTTTTGCGGTTGGTATTTATCAATCTCTTATTATAAAAGGCCAAGTCTTTCTTTCTTTCTGTCTGTCCCACGGAATTACCCGAAGCAAACCGAACCGAACGCACAACGTATCATCGGATCAACGTATCATCGGATCAACGTATCATCGTATCAACGTATCATCGGATCAACGTATCATCGTATCATTTTGTCTATATAGGACAGCTATTTCCAAAAAAGCATTATGTGAACTTCCATAATGGATAATGAAAATTTTGAAAATCCTGCTGCAAAGCGACGGCGATTGAATCGTGAGAGAAAAGCACGTACAAGAGCTAATAACACAGAAGAACAGCTTCGATCACAGCGACAAGCTGACGCTCGGTCTCATGCGATACGTCGACAACGTGAAACTTTGGAACAAACTCAAGCGCGGCAAGCTGCTGACGCTCGGTCCCATGCGATACGTCAACAACGTGAAACTTTAGAAGAAACTCAAGCGCGGCAAGCTGCTGACGCTCGGTCCCATGCGATACATCGACAGAAAGAAAATCGATACCAAAGTCAAGCAATTCAACTCCAAATAAGAGCATTGAGATTTGATGAATCTCACGTTACTCGACACGATTGTGGAGAAATGAATTCCATCTGTCAGTTCTGCGGCTCCAAGAATTTCGCCAAGGAGCGTCCAGTTGATAAACAATTTAACAACTGCTGTCATAAAGGAAAAGTGAAGATTCCGCAACCGCTCGATCAACATGGGAATCTATTGTTATATCCCGAATTTCTTCGCTCTATGCTTTCAGATTCAGATAATCCTTACTACAAGAACTTTCGTCAGCACATCCGCTCTTACAATTCCTCGGTTTCTTTCGCTTCAATGGGAGCAGAGATTGTTTCAATGCCGGGTAACGGACCATACGTTTTCAAAATTCATGGACAGACGTACCACAGAACCACAAACCTGTATCCACCTGAAGGACAAACAAGAAAGTTTGCACAACTGTATGTAATGGACACGACAGAAGCGGTCAATGAACGAGTAAATCTGCCTGAGAATAGAGGTTGTCTACCTGAAGTGATTGAGAAAATCGATCGTTTCTTCCGCGTCAACAATCGTATCGCAGCTTCATATTGCCTGATGAAAGAAATTGAGTAACAAGAGCGTGTACGAGCCGAAGAAGAAGGACAACCAGTTCCGGTCGTCAATATGGTGATGCAGCGCGATCGGCAGTCTGATCAAAGACGTTACAATGCTCCAACGTCCAATGAAATTGCAATGGTGTTCGTAAATGATGACGGCGAACCTCCATTTGAACGTGATATCCGTATCTATCCTCGAAATCCCGTCGACAATGCACAACAATTCATTCGTATCAATATTCTCAGTCCAAATCTTGACCCTATGACTTATGGCATTCTTTATCCGTTTGGCGAACCGGGGTGGCAACCCAATTGGAGTTGCGAAGGATATCGGCAATCCCGTAATAAAATCAGCATGTTACAATTTAAAGTTGCGCAAACAGCAATTAGAAACGATTTCAATACGATCATGAGTGCGGGAAAACTTACGCAACAGTGAATTGTCGACTCATATTTGCAAGTGGAAGCCAATAATTTGAACTACATACGATATCAACAAAGTAAATTGCGTACTGAATTGTATCAAGGTATATCCGATCATATTCAAAACTAGATGATACCCCGTCCGAGGACGGGCAGCTAGAAGGACGGGCAGCTACCCAAGGTAACTTAAGTTGAATGAAGATTAAGGAAAGCTCTCAGTGCAATCCAAAAGCCATATGAGCTTGGCTGCCTGCCCGTCCTTCTAGCTGCCCGTCCTCGGACGGGGTATCATCTAGTTACTACATAAGCAGCGATGCCAACCCGTACTATAATTGTAGTACGCATACTATAATTTTACCTTCTGTGCTGTACAACAGAAGGTACAAATTACTTATAGAATGCCTACTATAATAAATTATAGTACGGTTGGCATCGCTGTACATAAGTAATAATAATCAAACTTTTCCATTCCATTCGTAACTTTACTTTTCTGTAATTTCCGGTCCATTTTTTGAGGTGGATCCATCCTCTTCCTTCTCTTTTATTTACAACTTAACTTCACTATCCACATCAAGCCACTGCTCTGGTTAAAATAAAATAATAAATAATTAGTGCAGATTATCTGATTATGTGATTTTACATTATATGGCGACCAAAAATTACCAGATAATAACAACTTTCCACACCAGAAAGGTAGCTGTATCGGCAATTTACATTACCGTTGGTAGCGCCACCAGCAACAACAACATGGCCGTGTTTAGACGTATATTTCGAAATTCAAAATCATATTCTAGTGAAAATTTGCATCATTTCAGTATAGTATTAAATTTTTTTTAATATATGTTTTGTTAATTAGTTGATTTTGTTATGTCTTGAGCCTGAAGAACGAATTTTTATTTTCATTTAATACGTCACTTACTAATCTAAAATTCTCCCGCATGGTGGCGTTTGCTTAATGTAAATTGCGAATAGAAGCCTAAGAACTGCCGCTAAAGCGAGTTCCACCTTGTTTAATTTTTGTTATCTGAAAACAGCTGTCATACAATAAGTCAGGGGCGTACTGGATCAAGTTATTCACGAGGGCTTAGATTTTTCATATCGACCGTCAGCTATAGCGGTTAAGTGCGTTGCTGCTAATGCTGAATGCCTGGTTACACTCCGGGCTCAGTAAAACTTTATTCTGGCCATGTTTATTACTTTATAACTTTATTCTGACCATATTCATTGTATGTTTACTACAATGTGTTACACAAGAAAACATTTTACATCTGTTTTGAGAGGTGACATATTTTACATTCGATTTAATTTTTTCGGTTGTTTATGTACATTTTTCTTTATTACAGTCTTGAAAATGACCCCGATAGAGGGTCGCAACTAGTCGATTCAAAACGTAGTCTTTCTTTAACACGTCCACTGATATCCAATATCCTAGTAAATCATATCCTTGGAACAATAGCTTATCTTCACTTTATTCTGGCCGTTAATCCCTGCGGCAGTTAGACCAGTAAGCCACGTATCAAAGAATAATTGCATCAACGGACAATCGTAACATGGTATAATCGTATCAACGGATCATCGTATCAACGGATCATTGTATCAACGGATCATCGTATCATCGTATCATCGTATCAACGGATCATCGTATCAACGGATCATCGTATCAACGGATCAACGTATCATCAGATCAATTTGCTTATATAGGACATCGCCCTATGAGTATAGTAGATGTAACAGTTTGGTTAATTTTTCGCGCGTTAAGTAAAAGTAAATTATTAACAATGGCATTAATAGAAAACAAATCTGCTTTCAAAACTGTAAAGAATGTGCAATTTGGCATTTTTAGTCCGGAAGATATTCGTAGCATGTCTGTCGTCCCAGAAGGTATAAATCATGTAGAAATTATAGAAGGAAGTCTTCCAAAAGTGGGCGGCCTGATGGATCCGAGGATGGGAGCGTTTGACAGCACTTTACCATGTCAAACATGCGAAGGCGACCGGGACACTTGCCCCGGTCACTTTGGTCACATCGAATTGGCCAAACCGATCTTTCACGTTGCCATGATTAAAGATGTCATGAAAGTTTTACGCTGCGTCTGCTTTAATTGCAGTAAATTGTTGGTGAACCCAAAAACACAAAACCACTTCGAACACGCTCAGAAGATAACTGCAGACGATTCCAAGAAACGCTTAGAACTAGTGTACGGTTTGTGCAAAGAACAAACAATATGTCACGCGGATGGTGGATGTGGAAATCATCAACCTGTAATTCGAAAATCGGGTCTCGATTTTACGGCCGAATGGAAGGAATCCGACGGAAAGGTTCCACAAGAAAAAAAGTATTTGTTGGCGGAAGAAGTGCTGCATATCTTTAGACAAATTAGCGACGCAGATTGCAGCGCCCTGGGAATGGATCCGAAATACTCACGACCCGAGTGGATGATCGTGACGGTTTTACCGGTTGTTCCTCCTTCCGCGAGACACGCAGCTTTCATGGGCGATTCGCCGAAGAAACGTCAAGACGATTTGACAAATAAATTGGCCCTAATCATAAATATACCTTGCATAGAAGCCTAAAAGTAGCGCACTGGCTACCCAGTTCTTAGACCTCTATACACACAGAGTATATCCAACACGATTTGAAACGCTCTGTATGATTTTGAATTATGCGGACGGACGGACGGACGGACGGACGGACGGACGGACAGACAGACACGGAGCTAGATCATAAGGCTTCATGCTATACTTTGTATAGAAGCCTAAAAACATTTATCTCGGGAATATTGAACTTCAACGAAAAAGTTATTGATAAGCTTACCATAAGCAAGGACGGGTGGACGCCATTAATGCTTAAAAACGTGCAATAATTAAATTTATTTTTTGAGATTAGTATTTTACTGATACCTTCCCTTTTTTATAATGCAGAATACCCAAACATATTACTCACGAGCCTCGTACGAGATTTCCTCATCCCTGCGCAAGCTAAAACAAAAAGAAGGTTGACCTCATACAGCGAATAAATAATTCTAATTTATTTGAATTTCATTATTTAATTACATCGAAATGAGCCGCTTTTAGAAAAATCTAACCCCGTTACTTCGCAAAGGACTTCCTAAGGATCGTATTTATGTAAAAAAAAACAGTACAAATTTTTTTTTTCGGTTGCACATTGACAAGTGTTAAACCATTTTTAATCTAACCTTTATTTAGAATACAAATAATACACCATAATTATTACGTGAGATGGCGCTATCATTCAATTCAAAGCAAATAACAATCGATAGGTTAGGGAACTGTTAGTTGTGCTCCTACGCTAGTATTACGGGTGTGTACTAACACGCTTCTTAAGTGAAAATGAGTATCGTTGTTGTAAATTATATAAATATTATTCTGACAAATAAATATATACGTACATAAATATGTACTTGAGCGTTAAATAACATTTTAAATTTAACAACTAGAAGTGGAATTGAACGGAATTATAAGTGTTTTTACTAACGTGTAGTGTCCATCGAATATGGCGGATAAGATGGAATTTGTAGTCGCCGACTATAAAATCGGAACGGTGCGAATCTGTAAGCTAGATTAATTTAGTGACGCCAAAGAAGAAATTTTAGTGTGTTTGAACTCGCAAAGATTTTATACCGGGTTTGTTGGTTTGTATTAATAATGGACAAAACTATAGCAACATTGAGACCCAATGTTTACCATTAATGTGGTTTATTTATTGGAATTATTGAGGAAAGTCAGTGCATTGTACGCGTAACACCGATGAAAATGCAGCGTCACAGTATTGGATGGACGAATTCGCAGTAAGTATCAAACCGATTACTATATTTTTATGTTTAACGTATTTTCTTTGCTAATTAACAAAAACTTGAATGGGTTAAGAGGCCGGCTATTGCGTTTATTGTCGTTAAATGGCACACAGTAAAATGTTTCTTTGGTTCAAATAAATTTATTTCTGCGCAGAAATTTACAAAAAAAACAAATAATATATTTTTGGTTTAACTGCTTTGTGGTAGTATGCTAAAATTTTTATCAAAATTATAGATGGTGTGGTAAATTTATATTCAGAAAATAAATACTTATGATGAAAATCGATACAATTAATTGAAAATCGATTCGGACCATTTTAAATAACTATAACGGTGGTAGCGAAACTTAGCTCCACTTTGAACGGTTATTACTATGTGAATATGAATCTGACGAAAAATATGTATTATAGAAGTTTTTTTGTGGAGAATTTCATTAGCTCTAATTTTATATTAAACTATTTTGCCATAAATTTCAAAGAAGCTTGTGAAATCGGCCAAAAACTGATTTTTGTCCGTTTCTCGCTATAATTAATTTATTTTTACTAACCGAACCCATGCTCATCCCATGATCAAATTTTGTGTGCATGCTCAGCACAATTGTACAAAACAACAGTGAAAAAATGAACAAAATAAAAATACCCCTTTAGAAATAGGGGTTGAAATAGGGTTAATATTAGAAAATTAATCCAGTTAGGGGTTGAAAAAATAAAATGTTGAATATTTGAATAGAGCGTTCATTTACCTTTCCAGAACATTTTTTATTTTTAAATTTAGACGACTGTGGATGAAGTTACAGTCCTTTTCCTACAAGTCTACATACCAACTTTTTGACTTTTTGAAGGACTAAAACAAGGAAACGAATGCCTTTTTGGATAAATCCTGAAATTTGTATTTTTATTTCTTCTATAAGATGGTGTGTACCAAGTTTCGTCAAATTTGGTGGGGGTCGAGTAAATTCTTCAGTTGATTTGAGATGGAATGACCCATCAATGAATTTGGAATATTTTTAATTTTTTATCCTTTAAAAACTTTTTATGACGCAATGAGCATTTAAATTTTTTTGTTTCATAATATAACGAATTGCGGGTTACAATTTTATTTGTTTTGACTTGTTTAAATATTAAAAATTGAAATTATTTTTTTTATAAAATTTTTCTGAAATATCTGAAATTTCTGGAATCATTGAAATGCAGTTCAATATATAGCCAACCATAATAACTTTTCTTGGCCGTAATAAATAGTTTTATTGAGGTTTTTTGGTTGCCCAAAAACAAAATTTATTTGTTCAAGCATATTGAGTTGTTTGCCTCAAAGAATATTATTTTAATACAACCAAATGTCTTATTTGATTTAAATAAATTTTTCTTCCAACCGTCTAAAATTTAATCGATTTGAGTAAATTTTTTTTTCAAATTTGTTTGCTCAAAACTGCATACACTTTGTTTTGATTTGCATTTGAGAATATGTTTTACGGAACGACAATATGGTTATTAAGTCCTTTACTGATTTAAATAGCGTCGTTCCAACAAAATTACCTAGATTTCCTGATGATAAATTTTATATAAATTTTTCTAAATTGCTTTGAACATTTTTATTAGAACAATAATTTATTTTTTATTATATTATATTAATTAATATGTCCTAAAAATTATTTGAATCAAATAGAATTTATAGCTATCACATTTATCAAGCGAAATAAATTATTTGTTCATTTAAAATATTGTTTTCTTCTTTGAAGATAATATTTATTTGAATCAAACAGAATTTATTGCTATCACAATTATCAAACGCAATAAAATATTTGGCCATTTCAAACATAATGTTTCTTGATTAACAAAATTTTTATTTTAAATTAAACTAAATAACTTTTTCAGATCAAATAAAGTATTTAGTCATTTTATACATAACTCTCTTCTTTCAAGAAAACATATTTTTGATTCGAGTTTAATTTATTGTTATTTTAAATAAATAATTGTTCACATCAAATAAAATATTTCATCATTTAAAAAATGAAGTTCTTCCTTTAAAATTTTTTTTTATGAAATAAACTAATTGTTTGAAAAAAATAAAGTATTTGGTCATTAGAACATAAATTTCTTCGTTTAAGTTTTTTTTTAATCAAACAATTTCATTTCGATTTAAACTCAATCTTTTATTTGAAGTAATTAACAATTATTTAAAATAAAGAAACAATTTTTTAAAACAAACAATTTTGCAAGATTAATCTTTTTTTGAAACAAGTTCAGTTTGATTGACGGAAATAAATTTATGTAAATCAAAACAAATTTTGTTACAATTTTTCAAACAAAATTGTTTATAAAATTCAAACAAAACGTTTTTACTGTGCAGTATCTACAAAAGTTTGACCAAACTTTAATGCAAAAAATCTTTCGAAACACTTCAAAATGTTTGTTCTAGATAGAATATAATATATTGTCGTGTTCCAAATGGACCCGAGCAACAAGATTCCTTATTTGAATTTCAAAGCGTTGTTCTCTAATCGTTTCCCAATTTCTAACAAAAAAAATTGTTTTTTTTTTCTTGTTATATTTCGGAACTTGCTCTTTAAATTTTATTCAATAAATTCCAAATTCATCAGGGTTACAATTAAATTTTTATTATTATAAAGCAAAAATGGTGATTTTACAAAAATTTTACCTATATCTAAAAAGTTTATCAAAATTATAAGTATCCTATTTAATGTTTTATTCAATTTTAAAACTTTAATCGCGCGCATATGCATTCAACCTGTTGTCTGTTCTTCATTAAAAGTTTATAAAATTTTATCAAATCCTCTCACCTTAATTATTGAAGATTTTTGTGGGTGTCCATTTTTAAAACATAACTTTTCCTTTTCTCCAATCGTCCAAATAATCTGCTAATATTTCCAAATTTTTACCTGTTCATCCAGTACCATATTACATCCCTTAGTTGATTCTTCGTTTGTTCTAAAATTTTGTGAAATTATTTCCATGTCTTGATTTTTTAATTAATTTCTGGTAAATCTTCTATGTTACCCAGAGTTTTCTAATTTAACCAATTCTTTATTTCGAACTACTTGTTCGCACTAATTCTCTTCGATCAATAATCACCTTGCTCGGTAATTGCACTAAATATCGATTATCAATCGACAACTCGAATGTTTATATGGGTCGATCCGCCATTAATTTTGATTCGCGTTCAATAGTGGTCGATTCACACTCGACCTATCTCGTCTTGTAGTTCAACGCTGAATGGCGCCAAAATTCTATTCTCGCGTCCCCACTCCACTCCAAAATTCTGCACACAGGAGTCCAATCACATAGCTTAATTTTTAAATTCACGCACCTTTTTAAATTTTAATTTTTAATTTAACTAATTTTTAGTGTACAAAAGGATTTTACATACAATTTATAAAATAGTCATAAGGAACAAATCTACCTTATAATCGACTATTAATTATCTGTTTATCAAATTGAAGAACCTGGAATATTTTTATTTATCCTTCAAACTTTTACTTTCCCATTTACGTAGTAAAGGAAAGTATTGTTATCGAGTTAAAAAAAATTTTGAGTTAGCATTTTTCCCATGGTCTATGAGCCCATACGAATTGTTTAAGACCAATTTTGGAATGATGTCCGGATGTGTGTGTGATGTGTGATGTATGAAGTGTGATGTGTGATGTATGAAGTGTGGTTATTCTATCGTCAACGTTTTCAGACAAACGCGTGCACCAATTGAGTTGAAATTTTATACACTAGTTTGAAGTAACTGTCTAAAGAGCTGAAGAGATTTTGGTTGAAAACCGTCCATTTTTAACCCCATTTTTAGGGGAATGAAAATTGTTAAAGAGCATTGCCGCTTCCCGGTGGAACATATGAGATTGAAACTCATATCAATCGAAAGAGATTATTTTTCCGCATCTTATGATACCCCACACTTGATATTTCCCTCTTAAATTATTGTTAAAATGCAAAAATAAAATAAGCGCTGTTAACAAATAAAATATGGTTTGCCTTGGATAATTTTGATCCAAGTTTTTATCCAAATTTTGTATTCAACACATAAATTTGAGCAAATCACTTACTCACTCATTCATAATTTAGTGCATATAGCTACGAGGGTCGTGGAGAGTTGAAATTTTGCATACCCGTGTGGTTTTACGAGGATTGAACGGGAAAATTTTCCCGTTTTTCATGGGACGTAACGGAGGGGGTGAAATGGCGCTTCCAAGTGGTCACAAAATTTCGGCATTCACTTTGGAGAGTTGAAATTTTTCAGGAAGCTCCGGGCGGTGGGCGAGGGGGCGAAACAATTTTTTCTTTTTTGAAATTTTTTTCCAACGCTTGGCAAGAGGGCTTCTCGCGGTTTTTCGTATTTTTGTATCTACTTCCAGAGTTTTCGTCCGATCGACCTGAAATTTGCTAGAGGGGGGGGGCAAAAACGGACAATCGGTATGGCCAAATTTTCCAATTTTTGTCCCGCTACCGTTTAAGGCGGGGGTAAAAATTGAATAGTTTTTTGAGCCTGGCTCGCTTATTTTCAGATTAAAGTTTCGATTTTTTGGTCTCATTTGGATCCTCTCGAATTTAGATTTGTATTTTTGCAAAAAAAATGCCTAGGTCACAGATCGCTTTCGAGCGCTAAGCGAGACGACGATTTTAATTACATATTTTTGCCGTTTTTTGCGTTACGCCGGGCGGCGTCGAACGGATCGTGAAAAATAGTACACCGTCGTCGAGCCGACTGTATGCCCGACAAAATTTGTAGATATACTTTTTCTCGAAAAATTAACTGGTTTCGAGTAATCGTATCGGGATATACAAATTAAAAACGGCAAATTTAAAAAATTATGGTTTGCCTTAGTTTAATTTTGATCTGTCCAAGTGATTTGTATTGTTTATTACTATAATTTAATATTTTAACTAATTTACTTGTATAAACATGTTGTGTAATTAATATTAAACGAATTTTTTAATTACTTCTAAAATATTAATTCTGACGTTATTACGCCCATAGTTAAAATTTGATTGCACATAGACGGCACGGCATTCCGCAAATTTCTAATTTTTTTTTTGGAAAATGACAATTTTAAAAATTTTTCAATGCAAACATGTTATATTATTGTTAAAATGAAAATATAAAATAAGTGCATTTAAAAAATATGAGTTACCATGTTAAATTACAAATTAAATTTCGTAACTTTGATATCTCAAAGTAATTTGTGTATTCAATCGAGTTAAAAATTTTTTTGAGTTAATAAAATGAAGTGGAATCTACTAAATGGGAAAGTAATGTGTTGTCACATCAGATTTTTATGATGCAATGAGCATTTAAATTTTTTTTGTTTCATAATACAACGAATTGTGGGTTACCATTTTTAAATTTTGTTTTGACTCTTTTTTAAATGTTTAAAATTGAAATTAATTTTTTTATAAAATTTTTTTTTAAGAGAAATCTGAAATTTTTGAAACCTTTGAAATTTAGTTCAACATGTACCTATAAAGGCAATACATTGGATTTAGGTTGTCAGAAAATTTCATTATAAAATTAATTCTAGTGTTAGAATCAGAAGGAGAAAGGGAAATGCTTGGCGCTGCCCGTCCGGGGAACGACACTTGCGTTCTCGCCGGCCTGTGATATAACAGCCGCATATGATTAACTGCATTATTGTGTTAATAAAAAGTTTTGAATAAAGATACGAATTGTGTGTTTTCAACTTATTTCTAACACTAGATAAAAATATATCGAACTGTATTTCAATGATTCAAAAAATGTCGGCATATTCTTAAAAATTTTATAAAAAATTAATTTCAATTTTAAACATTTAAAAAAGAGTCAAAACAAAATAAAAAACGAATAAAAAAATTGTAAGCCGCAACTCGTCATATGAGGAAACCAAAATTAAATGCTGATTGCATCATAAAAGTTTTTAAACGGTAAAAAAAACTAAATAAATAAATTCCAAATTCATTAATAAAAAAATTTATTACTGGTCGATTTATGAGAGGTGAATTTGTTCCTTTTCCGACCATAATAGAAAAATGTAAAAATATTGTACATAATTGATTGTGTACACACAAAAATTTTAGTTTTATTAGAAAACATTTTAAATTATATGCGCGAGTGGAAAGGTACAGTTTTATAAAAATTGGGATGATATGGTAATCCTATGCGCATAAAATTACGAGTGGTTACATCCAGGTAGAACCCGAAGGAATTTGGCTGCAGTGAGCGTTAAGCCAGGGACGATATAAATATAGACCTTATAAAAGGATTCTTGAGTTATCGATAAATGATCGATATTTTCTGGATGATAATTACCAAGCAAGGGTGATATCATTAATCGATATTAAAATCGATACAGCAATTCATAGATGATTCCAGATTACGGGATGGACACCTGCAACAACGTTCAAGTAAGAAACATAAATTGATAAAAATTATAAACTTTCAAAATGCGGAACGCATAATATTATGTGTACTCACCACGAATTTTAAGCAAATGTGCGGGATTGCGAATTTAATTGACAATTTTGGACGAGATGTAAATAATATAAAAAAAACTTTTTGATTGATGTGACACCATTGTAAATTACCATTTTACTTAATAATAAAAATTTTAATTTGTATCCCTACTGAATTTGGAAATTATTATAAAAGCAAATTTCAAAGAATTAAGGAATCTGGTTGATCGGGTTCATTTAGAACACGACAATAATATATTGGTGATTGAATTTAAAAATTTAGGATATTTTGTTGTTAATAAAGTAAAAGTCTGATGTGAAAAATATTAATTATATTTTTTAACAAGATTGTTACATAATTTCAACAATAAATCTATGAAATATTTTATTGTTAAGACAAATATTTTTAAGAATAAGTTCACAATACTTTTTTGCTAATGATTATCGAAATACCTGCCATTAAAATTTTACAAAAATCGTATTATACAATAATAGGATTCTAGGAATTTTGTTCGCCAGCATTTATTCGACAAACACTTAATCGACAGCATTTGTTCGACACGGGATTTTATTCGACACGGGATTTTATTCGACATGCATTTGTTCGACTACACATTTATGCGAATAAGCATTTGTTCGACATGGAATTTTATTCGACATACATTTGTTCGACTCAACATTTGTTCGACTCAACATTTATGCTAATAAGCATTTGCTGGACATGGAATTTTATTCGACATGCATTTGTTCGACATGCCGAAATGACATGACACGAAAGACGTAGGTAACCTTCTTTAGATATAATTAGAGAGCGGATTTATAAGCACAACAGGCAATTCCCGACGGGAAATCGTATTTCCGGAAATGTACAAAACAACTGAAAACAATGAACCGTTCTTGTTGTTCGATTCTGGTAATTTAGGAGATAGGATCGTTATATTTTCCACCAGAAGAAATCTACAACTTCAAAACGGTTCCGTCTCTGTTTCAGCAAATGTACACCATCCATGGCTTACTGGATCAAGATCTTTGCGGCAGATCCACCTCTTTGCGGCAGATTTAACTTTACGCGAAGATTTGTTTGTTTTTAATTAGTTTTCTAAAGAAATATCAAAAAACTAACAGTAACCTAACGGCAGATCCACCTCTTCGCGGCAGATCCACCTCTTTGCGGCAGATTTAACTTTACGCGGAGATTTATTTGTTTTTAATTGGTTTTCTACAGAAATATCAAAAACTAACACTAACCTAATGGCAGATCCACCTCTTCGCGGCAGATCCACCTCTTTGCGGCAGATTTAACTTTACGCGGAGATTTGTTGTTTTTAATGTCGAACAAATGCATGTCGAAAAGAATTCCATGTCGAGCAAATGTTTATTCGCATAAATGTTGAGTCGAACAAATGCATGTCGAATAAAATTCCATGACGAACAAATGCTTATTCGCATAAATGTTGAGTCGAACAAATGCTTATTCGCATAAATGTATAGTCGAACAAACGCTGTCGATTAAGTGTTTGTCGAACAAATGCTGGCGAACAAAATTCCGGATACGAATAATAGAGGGTCATTCCATCTCAAATCAACAAAAAATAGGCAAAATAGACTCGACCCCCATCAAACTTGACGAAACTTGGTACAAACCATCGTAGTAAGAAATAAAAAATAAAAATTTAAGGATTTGTCTAATAAGGCATTCGTTTCCTTGTTTTGGTTCTTCAAAAAGTCAAAAAGTTGGTGTGTAGACTTGTAGAAAAACGACTGTAACTTCATCCACAGTGGTCTAAATTTAAAAATAAAAACTGTTCTGTAAAGGTAAATGAACAAAATCTTTGCAAATATTCAATCACATTTTATATTTTCAACCCCTAACTGGATTATATTTTTAATATTAACTCTATTTCAACCCCTATTTCTAAAGGGGCTGTTTTGTTCATTCTTTTACAGTTTATTTGTGCAATTGTGTTAATCATGTGTACCATATTTGATAATGGGATGAGCATGGGTTCGGCTACTAAAAATAAATTAAGTATAGGCAGAAACGGACAAAAATCAGGTTTTCGTCGATTTCTCAACGGTTCTTTGCACTTTATGACAAAACAGTTTGATATAAAATCATAACTAATTAAATTCTCTACAAAAAACATTTATACCTATTTTTTTCAGATTCATATTCACATAGGAATAACCGTTCAAAGTTCTAAAAAAGAGCTAAGTTGCGCGACCACCGTTATATTTATTTAAAAATGTCGGAATCGGTTTTCAATTAATTGTATAGATTTTCATCATAAATATTTATTATCTGAATATAATTTTACCCCACCATCCCTAATCTTGATAAAAAGTTTAGCATAATGTGACAATGCAGTTAAATCAAAAATACATTATTTCATTATTTTGTAAACTTAATTCGTTTCCATGTTAAGGCCAGCTAAAGCAACAACTTTCCGGTTTACACCCTCGAAAATCGGGGTGTGTAACATTCCTCTAAGATATATTTTTAAATATAATTAATAAAATTTTTGAAACTGGTTTTGTGGTAAAATTTTTCAATTTTTTTTCGGGCTTTAGTTTTTTTGACTTAATTTTCAGTAATTCTAACACAATGTTATTTATTCCAGTTCTCACATGTATATTATTTAGCCAGCAATACAAATAACTAATACTAGGCAGGCAAAAATAATTGTAAAGAAATATATACGACTTCGTTGAACAAGAAAACAAAGCTAATGCATTTTAGAATGCACATTGGTAAGACAATTTTGAACCATTGCTTTTCGACATTGAAGGAACTTTTTACATAAAAGTTGATATAGTTTTTTGTATTTCCAAAGAAGGCTGGCACACTTAGCTTTCCTTTTGTATTCATCTATCATCTGAGTGAGTTTGTTATTTTCCTCTTTTAAATTTATATCATTCGTAGAAGGAAGAGAAGTTGACTTATCCAAAACAACCACATCTGCAAATTCCTCGTTAAATTTTTCCTCCACCCTAATTTTCTTTGCTTTCACTTGGTCAGTTTCATCTCTAATCTTCCTTTTTATCAAAAATACAGTTGGAATTGTAAGTTCAAACAGGTTCAATGTAGGAATAATAGACCCAGGTAATAAACCCTGGCTAAACAGATTCTTATTTCTAAAACATTCTAATTTAAAATGGTCCGAAGAGACTACACAACATGTCTTATAATAATAGTCAGAATCCTTTGATTTCAACAATATATCCAAATCTTGTCTTTTACAAGCAACAATCCATGATGTCAAACTAGAAATAAAATATAATTACCAAAAAAATATCTTTGCGTTTAGAATTGTGCACTTATAGGTTAGGATCTTTTGGAATTCTAAAAATGACTTCTTTTCACCTTTTTGTTGCTTATAATTATTACAGGCGTATACAGCACAAATTGAACCATGATTATTTACCATTTTATGTAGTGGCGGTTGGTACGGGGAGAGCGACGGGCCGCCGCCAAATATAAGTTTTACCAATTTTAATTTAATAAATTAATTTAAATTTTCGATTAGAAAATGCAGATCAAGAATTACATTGTCATTATGAGGCACTAATACACCAATATTTACCTAAATGTATTTTCAAAATATTTAAATTTATTTCTAATTTTCTAAATATTAAAATACGTTAAAACAAGAAATTAGGGCATTAGTTCAGCAGGTTTTACTAAGTCATCAGATCGGGATGCAACTTTATATTTATACAGTTTTCGTATTTTTCCTGTATCGATTTTAAGTGATTCTGCCTTTTGGCGAGACCGCTATTTATTAAAACGACTATTAACTGGTGAAATCGTAAGTAATCCCGCCGGATCTGATGTGTATATACAGGCACATCTATGCATAAAATGTATCATGCAATATGCAATTATCTCATTTAAATTATACTTTGTCAATGGTACAGAACATGGTTTGATATTGTCCGGCAAAACAACATCATCAGTACTCAACTGATGAATGTCACCACTAACGCAGTCAGTTAAATCTTAGTTTAAAAAATAACAATTGTATTTTTTTGGTGTTCTGGTAACTCTACGTCGCCTTTCTTTAGAATCTCCCAGCATTATTAATTGGTCGTCTGGTTTGATGATTGTTTGTGTGAATCTTTTCTCAACCTAAAAAAATGAAACAGTATAAAAATTATATAGAAATCCAAATTGTAAGCTACTATAAATTTATGATTAAAATAATAAAAAAAACAAAACAAAGAAAACTAGGTTTTTGTAATGGTTGGTGTGTATATTTATTCGGGATTTTATTATTTTATTGGGGTGGTGAGTGTCAGATTCCTACTAACTAAAACCCCCTCCCCGACGAAAGCGGGATTTACCTTCTCGGCATTACTTCCGCTGTCGTCTGCGATGTTATCTGTAGTCTTGTTTTGTAATCTTTAGTGTTTCCTCGGCCCCCCCCCGGCTTCACACGAAAGTTAGTGTGCGGAGGACACTAACTGTGTCCGTGGCCCGGGTGGCCTTAGCACTTCTCTTTGATCTTAATTGACCCCCGGCATCTCCTGAGAGTTAGTGTATACGTGGCCGAGAGGCCTTATCACTACTATTTGATGGTATATCTCTTAGCGAGCCGGGCTACCCGGTCTGCAGCCTTCGGCGCGACTTCCCTCCCCTTGGCTTGGGGAGACAGATGGTCGTCTCCTTGATGGTACCTCTCACGTCAGCCTTGCGGATTTCCCTCATCCACCGGGGTTGGTTACCCGATCTCAGAGGGTCCTCCGCAAGTTACCACGGACCACCAGCGAGGAGGTGTGAGTAGGATTTTACTCTCTTGTATCGTGCAACTTATCTATTTTGTTTCCACCTTCCCTATCCGGTTCCAATTCCTGATCTCTGCTTCTTCTCTTCATATTTATGTTTCTCACAGATTTCTTGTCTTGGAAAATATTCTCGCAGCAACTTGTTACTTAACTGTATTTTTAAAAGCTCTTTTTCCGGCTAAGCAGAGCGGTTCGAAATATTAAAAAAAATTGTACGTAGACTGTTATTAGCTAAACGTATGAAAGGAAAACAAAGGAAACACAAAAATAATTTAAATACATATTATACATGTACTTGATTCTTCACCGAATTTTGTGTTTGAATGCCTCTCTGAGCAGTACTAAATCTCGCCTTTATCAACTTGCGCACGTGTCCTAAAATGTAACTTGAGGTCGAAAACTGGGAGATTGTAACAATTATATAATATATTTGTAGGGTTACCGGTTCTTGGTGCTTGGTTTTTAATAGCCTAACATGTTCGGCTAACGTACTATGAAAACGTTCAATTATCTCGTCCGATTTCGGGTGATGGGCCATGGTATAATGAATTTTTATTTTATAAACTTCAAGTAATTCTTCAATTATATAATTATGAAATTCTATACCCTGATCTGCACTAATCGTTTCGGGGGTTCCGTAAGAAGAAAAATAATGAATTAAAGCGTTTAATATATCTACAGCATTTATTGAATTAACCTCAATGGCCTGCCCTAACTTGGTGAAGCATCTACTATTGTTAAAAATTTGGTGTTTTTCAAAGTAGAAATATCTATATGTAATATCTCAAAAGGACGGTATGGTGTATCCGTTAACATCATTGCAATTTGCTAATTGCACGTGTTAATAAAAGAGCACCGCATAATTCCAATCTTGGCAGATTTGTAAGTACTTGGATTGGAGCAAGCTTTGTTTTTGCATATGGTAAATTGATATGTACTTTATTTAATTTATCATTGCTTCGCACATAGATGCAAGCACCGTATCCTAATGGGCTAATCCCTCAAATTTTTTTTTTCATTAAAATCGAAAATTTAAGTGATTTTAAACCCCTCTTGCGTAAAAAAAAATTTTTTTTAGCAATTTTAACGATCGTATTGAAGTTCAAAAATTGAAATATTTTTAAATAATTAAAACGCGGTAAATAATGACGTACATAAAGGTAAGCCAATTCGAAGCCAATACACACCCACTATTGAAATTTAATTATTTTTAAATGTCAGTTGGTATACTATAACCTTAAAAGTTTAAATAATAATGTATTTAAATGTAAAGAATGAATTGAAACTATATATTATTATTTTTATACTTCAAAATGGGTAGCAATTTGAAATTAATTTTGAACAAGCATCATTTATTTATTTACAAATTGCATATTTTCATAGTGAACGTAGATGGCGTATTATGCATGCATGGTTGCCATGGTTATAATAAGTATTTAAATTTACGGATTTTTAACAATTTTTAAACACATCACATGGGTACACTCAAGGATGTAATTTTCGCATACATATAAACGTGGCATCGTGGTAAATGCAATTTTAATTGCGAATTGTGATTGGACGGCCTTTAGGTACGTCACAGAATGGCGACTTTTCAAACGTATACGTTTAAAAAAGGCACTTTATTTAATTAGTATAGCGTTTTAAAATTATATATTTGTAATTATATATAGTATTTTGCTATGGGCCATCGATTTTTATAGGTAAAAATTATATTTTTGACAACACGGGACAACCCCATTGTGATGCGTCACAGAACCCATGAAGTGCAATATCAACGTAATTATTACAAAATGCGTTGCGAGGTACGCAAAATTCTTTAAAGCATGTGATTCTAATTTGAATTTCAACCACCAATTATGTAATTCTTCTGGAATGGGATCATCCCAGTAGACATGTTATGTCGATAATTTTTGTAACATTATCTTTGCTTGCAATATACAAGGACTTACTAGATCTAAGGGTCATAAATCGACACAATATCTGATAAAATAGAACATTTTGTAAAACTGTCGTGATGTACAGTTTTAATATTACATGTTAATTTATCAAGATTAGATAACCAATATACATAAGGTTTTTTCATTTTCATTCGTAGAAGGAAGAGAAGTTGACTTATCCAAAACAACCACATCTGCAAATTCCTCGTTAAATTTTTCCTCCACCCTAATTTTCTTTGCTTTCACTTGGTCAGTTTCATCTCTAATCTCCCTTTTTATCAAAAATACAACTGGAATTGTAAGTTCAAACAGGTTCAATGTAGGAATAGACCCAGGATTATATAAACCCTGGCTAAACAGATTCTTATTTCTAAAACATTCTAATTTAAAATGGTCCGAAGAGACTACACAACATGTCTTATAATAATAGTCAGAATCCTTTGATTTCAACAATAAATCCAAATCTTGTCTTTTACAAGCAAAAATCCATGATTTCAAACTATAAATAAAATATACCTAATTACCACAAAAATATCTTTACGTTTAAAATTGTGCACTTATAGGTTAGGATCTTTTGGAATTCTAAAAAATGACTTCTTTTCACCTTTTTGTTGCTTATAATTATTACAGGCGTATACAGCACAAATTGAACCATGATTATTTACCATTTTATGTAGTGGCGGTTGGTACGGGGAGAGCGACGGGCCGCCGCCAAATATAAGTTTTACCAATTTTAATTTAATAAATTAATTTAAATTTTCGATTAGAAAATTCAGATCAAGAATTACATTTTCATTATTAGGCACTAATACACGAATATTTACCTAAATGTATTTTCAAAATATTTAAATTTATTTCTTATTTTCTAAATATTAAAATACGTTAAAACAAGAAATTACGACATTACGATAGCATCGATATTTCCTAAAACTCATGAACGATATCAGATCTTGCTCGCGAGTGTTGACGAATTGAGTTGCATATTTCTAGGCAAATATGGTAAAAAATTCGAAATTCAGAATGGATGCTTTTAAGAACTTTTTTTTCGATCGTTGGGGAGGAGGAAATCTTCAAAAGACACCACCCAGATGGTTTGGGTGGTAGTGTGGGATTCTAGCTGGGACAATTCCCCGCACTTTGTTTTCTATTTTGGGCTCTGTGATGCAACTTCCCATTATTATTATAATAATTATTATTATTCCTTTTATTTTGGGACTCCCATGGTGGAGATTAGAATAAGATGGGGGATTAACTCCAATCATCCAATTATATACATTTTAGTATTCTTATCTAATTATTCATAATTATTTAAAAGTATAAATTTTGAGAATTTAAAAATTTCTTGACAATGGGGCACGTTTCCAAAATTACTGCTTTTTGCAGTTGTACGAATATATTTGAAGATAGGTCCAATTTTGACCTTGGGTTTTAAATTTGCAAGATACAACACCAGTAGCCGATATTACTATCGGCACCTATAAACTTTTTTTGAGACTCCATACACTCATCATTTCCATCGCTACTGCTCATCGTGCCTCATACCTCTGAATTTTACTGTATTTAATACATTTTTCTAAATGTAATAATTCTTTTGTACTCCGACCGGCGCATTTTAAATGCTGCCCAATCGGTATAACTTTTAGAGTTATACGACTTGTTGTAGAGCTTTCTTGCGGCCTCCCTTAGCTGGTCGAGTTCTTTGCACCACCTTGAAACACAATTTATTGCAAAATTTACACTTAATCGAATATAAAAATTAAAATAACAAAATAAATTTTTTAATCTTCCTGGTGCTTTTCTTTCTTCTTTTTCGATTTTTTCTACTTGGAACTCGTTTCATGGTTTTCTACCCTCCGTTTCGGAGAAGCGTTTAAAGGTTGAACGCTGAAACCTTCGATGTATGGCTCGACAAGTTCAAGCACCATTTTCTCGTGTTGAATATTTTGGGAATCTAAACGCAGGCGAACCACAACTAGATCAAACGCATGTAGGACAATATCACCGCAACTTTGAGTTTGTTTCTAAAAAAAATAAAAGTTTTAATTTCATCCTGACACCCGCCAGTGTGACCAACCTCTTCGTCGTAAGCAAAATGGGACGACGGTTCGCCTTTTTTCGCCAAAAATAAATTCGCCTCCAGACCGTACCTCGGAATTATAACTTGGATAGCCTTCTTTCTCACGTACAAAATGTAGCCCTTCTCATCTTCGATTTTACCGCGGAAGAATAACTAAAAGAAGAAAGTAAAAAAAAAGTTCAAACAACGTTTTACTAGACTCACGAAAGTATTGAAGTTAACGGACGAACGACCAGCTTGTTGAGCCATTCGGTTGCGGTAGTTTAAGTTTCTACAAATTTCGGCAGTTTTATGTTTGTCTACCAAATTGGGGTAAGTAGAATCGGCATCGACCGATACTGCCAAGAGGCGGTGAACGATAATATCGGCATACCGACGAATTATTTATTAAAATATTAAATATTAATTATATTTAATATTAAAATATTAAAATTATTTATAAATTATTACTGTGATCGCCGTTTTATTTGTTTTTCTCTGTTTTGCATACGAATTATATTATAATAAAATATTAAAAAAATAATAAAATGTAGTAAAAATGTTCCGTAATTATTTCAAACATTGCAATTTGAAAGAGTGCATTTCAACTTTCCTTACGTTACGCATTGTATGTCCGGTACGCACATTATGTGAATGACCCTTTACGTTCTACTTCAATCTGTTGCAATTTTCGCTCTCCATTGCTTGCAAGATTTCTTCCCTTGATCATCGGTTACTTAGATCATATGGTAATACAATTTTCTTCTGAAATTTAGTAGAAACTGGGGGGCATGGAATACCTACAGACCCCCCTCCCCCCGCCACAACAAAAGTTCCCTCCGGCATTTTGCTTGGATTAATTAAATTATCAGAAGATTATTTTTTTAAGATCTTGAAAAGGAAACAATCGAAAATGTCATAAAACTATTCAAAAATAAATTTATTAACTTATGGTTATTTATAAATTAAGTCATAATATTAAATGTAAGGTAAATATAATATTTTAAACAATAACATTAAAACGTTTACTATAATAAATTAACAAAAAATAATTAATTCTAATATTAAATAAAATTACATATTACAAAAATGTTATGAAATACAATATATTTTATCATTATTGTTTGGAAGAAAATCTGTAAATGTAAAGGTTTAGAAAATAGACAAAAAAATATTATGTAATAGTATTTACATCCTGCCCTAGCAATTTCAGCATTACGGAGAATTGTCAAAAACCACTTCCAAATGGTATAGGCCACAACTTCGGAAGTAATCTAAAATAAAAACAAAATGTTATTAAAGCAAATAAAATAATGCAAACTTTTTAGCACCTCTCAATTTTTGTATTGCTTGTTGGGCAAATATTGCTTGAGAAAACTCCACGTAGCAATATGTGTTCTTCATCAGCACGCACCTTACTTCCTCTATTGGCAGAAGGGGGGGTGCAATTGTTCCACCCGGCCGAGGGTACATTTTAGGGGAGGTGTTCCATCCTCCTTCACTATGACGATGGAGCCCAACATTAATAGAGTTGGATTGTCCTTCCATTTCATTCGAGTCTGCAACTCGGAGGCATACTCCTTTGACCATCTTGTCCAAAAATGTTGCTTCATTTGTTGAAGCATATCAAATCTTTTACATGGGCTGATCCTCGTTGAGCACAATTGCGGCTCTATTATCGCCAATTAAAAAATGAGCAGGTGTTACGGGAGATAGACCATTACTCATAGGGTAAAGAGGTCGGGAGTTTAAACACGCTTCGATTTGAGTCAAAACTTAACTTAAAAAATTAACAAAAAATAATTAATTCTAATATTAAATAAAATTACAAAAATGTTATGAAATACAATATATTTTATCATTATTGCTTGGTAGAAAATCTGTAAATGTAAAGGTTTAGAAAATAGACAAAAATAGAAATTCCTCTAGTTCGTGAACAAAACTCTTCTTTATGCAATGTTTTGGTGCCTTTTTGTTTTCTAACGTATTTTAGTTTCGCTACAGCAGGTTTTATTAAGTCATCAGATCGGGATGCAACTTTATATTTATACGGTTTTCGTGTTTTTCCTGTATCGATTTTAAGTGATTCTGCCTTTTGGCGAGACGGCTATTTGTTAAAACGACTATTAACTGGTGAAATCGTAAGTAATCCCGCCGGATCTGATGTGTATATACAGGCACATCTATGCATAAAATGTATCATGCAATATGCAATTATCTCATTTAAATTATACTTTGTCAATGGTACTGAACATGGTTTGATATTGTCCGGCAAAACAACATCATCAGTACTCAACTGATGAATGTCACCACTAACGCAGTCAGTTAAATCTTAGTTTAAAAAATAATAATTTTTTTTTTTTGGTGTTCTGGTAACTCTACGTCGCCTTTCTTTAGAATCTCCCAGCATTATTAATTGGTCGTCTGGTTTGATGATTGTTTGTGTGAATCTTTTCTCAACCTAAAAAAATGAAAAAGTATAAAAATTATATAGAAATCCAAATTGTAAGCTACTATAAATTTATGATTAAAATAATAAAAAAAAACAAAACAAAGAAAACTAGGTTTTTGTAATGGTTGGTGTGTATATTTATCCGGGATTTTATTATTTTATTGGGGTGGTGAGTGTCAGATTCCTACTAACTAAAACCCCCTCCCCGACGAAAGCGAGATTTACCTTCTCGGCATTACTTCCGCTGTCGTCTGCGATGTTATCTGTAGTCTTGTTTTGTAATCTTTAGTGTTTCCTCGGCCCCCCCCGGCTTCACCCGAAAGTTAGTGTGCGGAGGACACTAACTGTGTCCGTGGCCCGGGTGGCCTTAGCACTTCTCTTTGATCTTAATTGACCCCCGGCATCTCCTGAGAGTTAGTGTATACGTGGCCGAGAGGCCTTATCACTACTCTTTGATGGTATATCTCTTGGCGAGCCGGGCTACCCGGTCTGCAGCCTTCGGCGCGACTTCCCTCCCCTTGGCTTGGGGAGACAGATGGTCGTCTCCTTGATGGTACCTCTCACGTCAGCCTTGCGGATTTCCCTCATCCACCGGGGTTGGTTACCCGATCTCAGAGGGTCCTCTGCAAGTTACCACGGACCACCAGCGAGGAGGTGTGAGTAGGATTTTACTCTCTTGTATCGTGCAACTTATCTATTTTGTTTTCACCTTCGCTTTCCGGTTCCAAATCCTGATTTCTGCTTCTTCTCTTCATATTTATGTTTCTCACAGATTTCTTGTCTTGGAAAATCTTCTCTCAGCAACTTGTTACTTATCTGTATTTTTAAAAACTCTTTTTCCGGCTAAGCAGAGCGGTTCGAAATATTAAAAAAAATTGTACGTAGACTGTTATTAGCTAAACGTATGAAAGGAAAACAAAGGAAACACAAAAATAATTTAAATACATATTATACAATTACTTGATTCTTCACCGAATTTTGTGTTTGAATGCCTCTCTGAGCAGTACTAAATCTCGCCTTTATCAACTTGCGCACGTGTCCTAAAATGTAACTTGAGGTCGAGGTTTAAAGGGAAAATAAATTTGCTGGCAAACTCAGTTTCATTTGGCTTCTCATAGCTGGTTGTCGGCTTTGGAATAGTTCCGTTGTGCAAGTTTTTCATCATTCCATATATTTTATCAAGTGTCAACTTCAAGGAGGAATTGTCAGATTGTCGCATTTCTAAAAGACGTAATTGATTTTCTTCAATTTGTTGTTGCCGTTCTTGAACTGTCCGAAGCATTTCATATACTGTAGAATAAATATCATGTTAATTACTATAATTAATAAAATTTAATATTAAGATAAATTGTTTAATACTTACTAGTATTCAGAGTCACTGCTTGCTCTTGATCTCTTGGGACCGGCACATTATCTGCAGCAATTTCATCAGCTTCGTTTTGAAATGTTAAAAATATTGGGTGCGATTCAATATTCGTTGAAGCAGAAGAATTTATATTTGGCTGTGATGCTACATACTTTTCAAATAATGCATCAATATTTGTTTGATTGCTACTATTAGCCTTCATTTCATTGCTGGCAGTAAGAAGCTGCCGATTAATTGACAAGCTACAACAAAAATCACAAGTATATATTAAATTACTCTTGTAACAAAAGTTTTGTAATTAAATTCGACAATTATTAACGAAAATATACATACGTTTCTTCAGATTCTGTACAAGAAGCATTTACAAATTCCTCTTCCCACAGTTCGGCTTCTTCTTTTCCTACAATAAAGTCTTTTTTTATTTTGCATTTGTATTGTTTCCAGCCGGGTTCAGGAACACTTGATGGGTTGTCTCTTAAAGTATGGGAGTTATTAGATAGCCAAAACACAAATCCATCTTTCACCCACTGATACGGAACATACGAATATTCAACTTTTGTTGCGGTCCCTTTTTTTGTTATTATAGCAACAATTTTAAAGTGAAGATCTGTCATTTTTTAATAAAGTACACAATAAAGTACACTATTTTAAACGATTAAAACCGGACAAAGTTAGGTTAGTTTGTATTTGACATACAACATTCACCAACTTAAACTTAACCACCAACTTAAATATAATCATCTAGTAAATTCCCTGGTCAAACCTTAGACAAAATAACTTATAAATAGGAAAATCGCCCTTATTAGTCAGAATGCCTTATTGGTCGACAAAACGACTTCAAAGTCAACAACTTATAAGTAAAAATGCCTTGATTAAGGAAATCTGTCTTCAAAGTTAGACATTTCGCCTTTGCAATAAGGAAATTCGACCTACAGGTTGAAAATTGGACGATCGCGTTCCTAGTATGTCCGCCATGGTACATCAAAGCGCTTTTTAAAATTAGGCGTTTATAAAATAAATCATACTATATTTCTCGGTGTGACTAAGAATAAAAAACAGTCTGTTATATGATACTTTTCATGTAGGTGTGGGATTAAAATATTTTTAGTGTACTAAATGCAAAATATTTTATTGCTAAATAATTAATGATTAATTAATAATTATTTAAATTATATGTTTTCTAGAGCGCGTTGATTGTAGTGAAATAAAATGAAAATCAGTACGAAAAATTTTCTTTCGCACTTATATTTCAGTCACATGTCACGCAATATTCAGTTTTTAAGACCGACTTTTATTTTACTCCAAGTTTTATTCTCTGGTTGAAGCCATGTTACGAACACACGATGACACGATCTTTTAGACAATTAGGCGCGGCCGATTAGGCGCGGCCAATTAGACGCGGACTCAATTAGGCGCGGACCCAATTAGGCGCCGTGCCATTTAGGCGCGGATGCAATTAGGCGCAGACCGTTTAGGCGCAAAGCCATTTAGGCGCGGGCCCAATTAGGCGCGGGCCCAATTAGGCGCCGGCCATTTAGGCGCCGGCCATAAACAAATTAAATTGTTAATCTGTTATAGGTCTGTATTTATTTTTAAAAATCACAAAAGTTGATTAATAATTAAAAACAAATAAATCTTCGCAAAAAGTTAAATCGGCCGCAAATAGGTGGATCTGCCGCGAAGAGGTGGATCTGCCGGTAGGTTAGTGTTAGTTTTTGATATTTCTTTAGAAAACTAATAGTAATTAAAAACAAATAAATTTCCGCAAAAAGTTAAATCGGCCGCAAAGAGGTGGATCTTCCGCGAAGAGGTGGATCTGTCGTTAGGTTAGTGTTATTAGCGAAGAATTGTCGCTGCGATGAATTTTCGCACGCGATGAATTGTCGCGGCGATGAATTGTCGCACGCGATGAATTGTCGCGACGATGAATAGTCGCGGCGATGAATTGTCGCGGCGATGAATTGTCGCGGCGATGAATTGTCGCGGCGATGAATTGTCGCGGCGATGAATTGTCGCGGCGATGAATTGTCGCGGCGATGAATTGTCGCGCGATGAATGAATGAATGAATTGTCGCGCGATTATTTGGTATAAAGCTTTCAAAATATTATGTTTATTAAAGTTTGCGTTCTATAAAATAAAGTGTATTATTTTATATAAAATAATCCCAAATAAACTTATAACAGATTAACAATTTAATTTGTTTATGGCCGGCGCCTAAATGGCTTGGCGCCTAAATGGCTTGGCGCCTAAACGGTCTGCGCCTAATTGTAACCGCGCCTAAACGGTCTGCGCCTAATTGTATCCGCGCCTAAATGGCACAGCGCCTAATTGGGTCCGCGCCTAATTGGGTCCGCGCCTAATTGAGTCCGCGTCTAATCGGCCGCGTCTAATCGGTCGCGCCTGATCGGCCGCGCCTAATTGTCCTAGACCCGTACGATTGTACCTATCTAGTATATTATTTTCATGATGTGCAACGCTGCCACATCTAGACGTTTCGAAGGCAAAGGTTGTGTCGTCGAAAGAACAGCGCACAAATTGGTTAGAATTAAGTAAAAATTACCAAGATATTACCAATATTCTACCTTCTGGTAAGTCTATTTGACCAAATGAGACTTTGACTTATAGGGCGAAATGCCTTGAATTACTTAATTTCGACCGTCAAATTACTTCAATTTTATTCCCCACTTACCTTCTGTCGACGTCTATTTGCGGATTTCCCTCATCCACCGGGGTTGGTTACCCGATCTCAGAGGGTCCTCCGCAAATTACCACGGACCACCAGCGAGGAAGTGTGAGTAGGATTTTACTCTCTTGTATCGTGCAACTTATCTATTTTGTTTTCACCTTCGCTTTCCGGTTCCAAATCCTGATCTCTGCTTCTTCTCTTCATATTTATGTTTCTCACAGATTTCTTGTCTTGGAAAATCTTCTCTCAGCAACTTGTTACTTAACTGTATTTTTAAAAACTCTTTTTCCGGCTAAGCAGAGCGGTTCGAAATATTAAAAAAAATTGTACGTAGACTGTTATTAGCTAAACGTATGAAAGGAAAACAAAGGAAACACAAAAATAATTTAAATACATATTATACAAGTACTTGAGGTTGCTGTGCAGTTGTTCTGACAGCTCGAAACAAAATTTCTTCTGCTACACACTAAAGAACACACTTATTTTAGCATATTGTAAAAGTAAAACATATGAACCGGGTCCAAATTACTGAAATAATCGATTTTGAAAATCGTTAATTTTACATGTTAATTAGTGAGATTCCGGGCGCATCAGCCATTCTATCGTCGGTCCGCGCACTGTGATATACTCTAACACTTAGAAAATTTCGCACCGGCAGATGCAGCTCGGCCGTCGTACATGCAACATCGATTATTTTTTGTTTTTAGGCGGTTTTTAGGGGGTGAAACGTAATAGTATACTGCCCCATACCGCAACTATACTTTTTAATGATATTTTGAGGGTCTCTCGAATCCCGATTGCCTTAATCCCGGTGTTCTTGATCGGTGGCGCCTTCTCGTTTCTTTAGCCCTGCCGCGTTAGCGGCTCAGAGCACGAAAAACCGCCCGGAGCCCCGGAGGGGCGTAGGGTTGGTTTTTTGATGCTCGTAGTTCTGGCCAAGCCAACGTTTATTATGTTTATTTACCCCAAAATTAAAAATGTAATTTTTTCGGCAATACACGGCTTATTTTCCATTTTTTGGATTATATTTATTACTAATATCCACTAATCACACTCCCAGCTATCCGAATTTCAAAGAAAAATTCAAATCGGAGAGAAAAAATTTTACGCATTTTCATCGAAGCACGGGCGACTGATATCGCATCGACCCGGGTCGGAGGCATATCAGGTTACGTTCCGCGTACTTTTCAAAAGTCGATTTTGGGGTTGTTTTTACTCCGTTCAGCCTTTTCATTGTTTTATTAGACAAATATAAGCCTGTTCTTTAGTGTGTAGCTGAAGAAATTTTTTTTCAGCTAGTCAGAGCAACTGCACTGACGCCGTACTTGATTCTTCACCGAATTTTGTGTTTGAATGCCTCTCTGAGCAGTACTAAATCTCGCCTTTATCAACTTGCGCACGTGTCCTAAAATGTAACTTGAGGTCGAAAACTGGGAGATTGTAACAATTATATAATATATTTGTAGGGTTACCGGTTCTTGGTGCTTGGTTTTTAATAGCCTAACATGTTCGGCTAACGTACTATGAAAACGTTCAATTATCTCGTCCGATTTCGGGTGATGGGCCATGGTATAATGAATTTTTATTTTATAAACTTCAAGTAATTCTTCAATTATATAATTATGAAATTCTATACCCTGATCTGCACTAATCGTTTCGGGGGTTCCGTAAGAAGAAAAATAATGAATTAAAGCGTTTAATATATCTACAGCATTTATTGAATTAACCTCAATGGCCTGCCCTAACTTGGTGAAGCATCTACTATTGTTAAAAATTTGGTGTTTTTCAAAGTAGAAATATCTATATGTAATATCTCAAAAGGACGGTATGGTGTATCCGTTAACATCATTGCAATTTGCTAATTGCACGTGTTAATAAAAGAGCACCGCATAATTCCAATCTTGGCAGATTTGTAAGTACTTGGATTGGAGCAAGCTTTGTTTTTGCATATGGTAAATTGATATGTACTTTATTTAATTTATCATTGCTTCGCACATAGATGCAAGCACCGTATCCTAATGGGCTAATCCCTCAAATTTTTTTTTTCATTAAAATCGAAAATTTAAGTGATTTTAAACCCCTCTTGCGTAAAAAAAAATTTTTTTTAGCAATTTTAACGATCGTATTGAAGTTCAAAAATTGAAATATTTTTAAATAATTAAAACGCGGTAAATAATGACGTACATAAAGGTAAGCCAATTCGAAGCCAATACACACCCACTATTGAAATTTAATTATTTTTAAATGTCAGTTGGTATACTATAACCTTAAAAGTTTAAATAATAATGTATTTAAATGTAAAGAATGAATTGAAACTATATATTATTATTTTTATACTTCAAAATGGGTAGCAATTTGAAATTAATTTTGAACAAGCATCATTTATTTATTTACAAATTGCATATTTTCATAGTGAACGTAGATGGCGTATTATGCATGCATGGTTGCCATGGTTATAATAAGTATTTAAATTTACGGATTTTTAACAATTTTTAAACACATCACATGGGTACACTCAAGGATGTAATTTTCGCATACATATAAACGTGGCATCGTGGTAAATGCAATTTTAATTGCGAATTGTGATTGGACGGCCTTTAGGTACGTCACAGAATGGCGACTTTTCAAACGTATACGTTTAAAAAAGGCACTTTATTTAATTAGTATAGCGTTTTAAAATTATATATTTGTAATTATATATAGTATTTTGCTATGGGCCATCGATTTTTATAGGTAAAAATTATATTTTTGACAACACGGGACAACCCCATTGTGATGCGTCACAGAACCCATGAAGTGCAATATCAACGTAATTATTACAAAATGCGTTGCGAGGTACGCAAAATTCTTTAAAGCATGTGATTCTAATTTGAATTTCAACCACCAATTATGTAATTCTTCTGGAATGGGATCATCCCAGTAGACATGTTATGTCGATAATTTTTGTAACATTATCTTTGCTTGCAATATACAAGGACTTACTAGATCTAAGGGTCATAAATCGACACAATATCTGATAAAATAGAACATTTTGTAAAACTGTCGTGATGTACAGTTTTAATATTACATGTTAATTTATCAAGATTAGATAACCAATATACATAAGGTTTTTTCATTTTCATTCGTAGAAGGAAGAGAAGTTGACTTATCCAAAACAACCACATCTGCAAATTCCTCGTTAAATTTTTCCTCCACCCTAATTTTCTTTGCTTTCACTTGGTCAGTTTCATCTCTAATCTCCCTTTTTATCAAAAATACAACTGGAATTGTAAGTTCAAACAGGTTCAATGTAGGAATAGACCCAGGATTATATAAACCCTGGCTAAACAGATTCTTATTTCTAAAACATTCTAATTTAAAATGGTCCGAAGAGACTACACAACATGTCTTATAATAATAGTCAGAATCCTTTGATTTCAACAATAAATCCAAATCTTGTCTTTTACAAGCAAAAATCCATGATTTCAAACTATAAATAAAATATACCTAATTACCACAAAAATATCTTTACGTTTAAAATTGTGCACTTATAGGTTAGGATCTTTTGGAATTCTAAAAAATGACTTCTTTTCACCTTTTTGTTGCTTATAATTATTACAGGCGTATACAGCACAAATTGAACCATGATTATTTACCATTTTATGTAGTGGCGGTTGGTACGGGGAGAGCGACGGGCCGCCGCCAAATATAAGTTTTACCAATTTTAATTTAATAAATTAATTTAAATTTTCGATTAGAAAATTCAGATCAAGAATTACATTTTCATTATTAGGCACTAATACACGAATATTTACCTAAATGTATTTTCAAAATATTTAAATTTATTTCTTATTTTCTAAATATTAAAATACGTTAAAACAAGAAATTACGACATTACGATAGCATCGATATTTCCTAAAACTCATGAACGATATCAGATCTTGCTCGCGAGTGTTGACGAATTGAGTTGCATATTTCTAGGCAAATATGGTAAAAAATTCGAAATTCAGAATGGATGCTTTTAAGAACTTTTTTTTCGATCGTTGGGGAGGAGGAAATCTTCAAAAGACACCACCCAGATGGTTTGGGTGGTAGTGTGGGATTCTAGCTGGGACAATTCCCCGCACTTTGTTTTCTATTTTGGGCTCTGTGATGCAACTTCCCATTATTATTATAATAATTATTATTATTCCTTTTATTTTGGGACTCCCATGGTGGAGATTAGAATAAGATGGGGGATTAACTCCAATCATCCAATTATATACATTTTAGTATTCTTATCTAATTATTCATAATTATTTAAAAGTATAAATTTTGAGAATTTAAAAATTTCTTGACAATGGGGCACGTTTCCAAAATTACTGCTTTTTGCAGTTGTACGAATAATTTAGAAGAAAGGTCCAATTTTGACCTTGGGTTTTAAATTTGCAAGTTACAACACCAGTAGCCGATATTACTATCGGCACCTATAAACTTTTTGTGAGACTCCATACACTCATCATTTCCATCGCTACTGCTCATCGTGCCTCATACCTCTGAACTTTTTCTGTATTTAATACATTTTTGGATAGAGGCACAACAACATCTATGATGATTGCATGTCGGTCTATTTTATTAATTAGGACAATGTCAGGTCTATCGTATTATCTAGTATGTATACTATCTAAATGTAATTTTACTACCTAAATGTAATAATTCTTTTGTACTCCGACCGGCGCATTTTAAATGCTGCCCAATCGGTATAACTTTTAGAGTTATACGTCTTATTGTAGAGCTTTCTTGCGGCCTCCCTTAGCTGGTCGAGTTCTTTGCACCACCTTGAAATACAATTTATTGCAAAATTTACACTTGATCGAATATAAAAATTAAAATAACGAAATAAATTTTTTTATCTTCCTTGTGCTTTTCTTTCTTCTTTTTCGATTTTTGCTACTTGAAACTCGTTTCACGGTCTTCTACCCTCCGTTTCGGAGAAGCGTTACCGTACCTCGGAATTATAACTTGGATAGCGTTCTTTCTCACGTACAAAATGTAGCCCTTCTCATCTTCGATTTTACCGCGGAAGAATAACTAAAAGAAGAAAGTAAAAAAAAAGTTCAAATAACGTTTTACGAGACTCACGAAAGTATTGAAGTTAACGGACGAACGACCAGCTTGTTGGGTCATTCGGTTGCGGTAGTTTAAGTTTCTACAAATTTCGGCAGTTTTATGTTTGTCTACCAAGTCGGGGTAAGTAGAATCGGCATCGACCGATACTGCCAAGAGGCGGTGAACGATAATATCCGCATACCGACGAATTATTTATTAAAATATTAAATATTACTTATATTTAATATTAAAATATTAAAATTATTTATAAATTATTACTCCTTTTGGTGAATATTATTTTATCTACTTTTATTTTGTAATGTGCCATATTTCATAATTTTTTTTAGTATCGTAATGATAGTTTTTACCGCACTAGTGCGGTAATAAAGCAGTGTAGTGCGGTAATTTTGTAAAAGAAACGAATTTTGCAAAACATGTTTACAATTATTTATTAATATTAATTACACAGTTTGAAATATTTACAAATTGAACTTCAGATGCTGTTCCCAAGTTGAAGCTGGGTTGTTCCACAGTGACTTTACTTGTTGAACCTAGAGTAACTGAAGAGCCCATTATTTTCGTCGCAATTATTTTCTTATTTTCTATTGATGTTTCAACATATCCTTCTGCAACACTGTCAGACTTCCAGCCTCCATGACGCTTGAGAGTATGCATATCTGCCCCTGCATCGGCCAATAATGATGCTGAAGATCTCCGAAATAATGTCCTGTATAGTTCACCGGTTCAGATAATCCTAATGCAGTGGCGATTTTCTTTGGAATTCCTCCGATTGTATTCACTCCAACAGGCTGCTGGGTACATTTACCTCCCCTGTAGGTAAGAAAAAAACGATCGTGCTTGGTGTGGCTGGGACGTAAATCCTTATATTTTCTAAATAAATGCCAGGATATTTCCTTCTGTTATTGCAAATTCCCGCATAATTTTAGTTTTTTAATTAGGCAAGCTAATCTTGATATGTTCTCCTTCGTCTTGAACGTCTCGCGTCATCAAATTTGTGATCTCCTCGCGTCGGCAAGCACCAAAAACTCCAATAATCAAAATGACCTAAAAGCATTACAAGTTTGAAATTGTTTTTTATTATTTAAGCACTAATTTACCTTCATAAATAAGAAATCTTTATCATTCATTTCCTTAAGAAATTGATGTACATCTTCTTTACGAAAATTGCACGATTTTTTAGGTCGGTATCCTTCTGATTTCCTCTTCAAGAAAGCCACAACTTGATGATATTGGCTAATATCAATTTTTTTCTTAATCGAGACCAACATTCGCAGCATAGAATACCGGCACCATAACGAAGATGGTTTTAGCTTCCCTGCTTGTTCCGAAAAATAGGTAAGGACCACCTTTTCAGAGATTTCACGAATTTTCTTAGCTTGCATCCATTCTTCAAAATATTTGAACACTATCTCGTATCGCTTTTTAGATTTGGCAGGCATTAATGTATCTATATCAGATTGAGCAGCCAATTCTATATCAGAAGGCAAACTTTCCACTGAATTACTCATGTTTCACTTACGATTATACTGGAACTTGCTGTCAATTAAATGCTTGCGAAACAATTAAACAATTTCGTAACTACGCGACTAGCCGCCCAATAATTTTTTTTATAAATACAATTTTAAAAATTCAACTAGAAACACAAAAATATGCGTAGGTTTGATTACAAAATCAAAGTAGATAAAAAGTTGTACAATATTTGTATCGTAATGTCTAATCTTTGCGTTTAAAATTGTGCACTTATAGGTTAGGATCTTTTGGAATTCTAAAAAATGACTTCTTTTCACCTTTTTGTTGCTTATAATTATTACAGGCGTATACAACACAAATTGAACCATGATTATTTACCATTTTATGTAGTGGCGGTTGGTACGGGGAGAGCGACGGGCCACCGCCAAATATAAGTTTTACCAATTTTAATTTAATAAATTAATTTAAATTTTCGATTAGAAAATGCAGATCAAGAATTACATTTTCATTATGAGGCACTAATACACCAATATTAAATACGTTAAAACAAGAAATTACGACATTAGCATCGTTATTTCCTAAAACTCATGAACGATATCAGATCCAGCTCGCGAGTGTTGACGAATTGAGTTGCATATTTCTAGACAAATATGGTAAAAAATACGAAATTCAGAATGGATGCTTTTAAGAACTTTTTTTTCGATCGTTGGGGAGGAGGAAATCTTCAAAAGACACCACCCAGATGGTTTGGGTGGTAGTGTGGGATTCTAGCTGGGACAATTCCCAGCACTTTGTTTTCTATTTTGGGCTCTGTGGTGCAACTTCCCATTATTATTATAATAATTATTATTATTCCTTTTATTTTGGGACTCCCATGGTGAAGATTAGAATAGGATGGGGGATTAACTCCAATCATCCAATTATTTACATTTTAGTATTCTTATCTAATTATTCATAATTATTTAAAAGTATAAATTTTGAGAATTTAAAAATTTCTTGACAATGGGGCACGTTTCCAAAATTACTGCTTTTTGCAGTTGTACGAATAATTTAGAAGATAGGTCCAATTTTGACAAGTGGGTTTTAAATTTGCAAGATACAATACCAGTAGCCGATATTACTATCGGCACCTATAAACTTTTTGTGAGTCTCCATACACTCATCATTTCCATCGCTACTGCTCATCGTGCCTCATACCTCTGAACTTTACTGTATTTAATACATTTTTGGATAGAGGCACAACAACATCTATGATGATTGAATGTCGGTCTATTTTATTAATTAGGACAAGGTCAGGTCTATTATCTAGTATGTATACTATCTAAATGTAATTTTACTATCTAAATGTAATAATTCTTTTGTACTCCGACCGGCGCATTTTAAATGCTGCCCAATCGGGATAACTTTTAGAGTTATACGTCTTATTGTAGAGCTTTCTTGCGGCCTCCCTTAGCTGGTCGAGTTCTTTGCACCACCTTGAAACACAATTTATTGCAAAATTTAAACTTAATCGAATATAAAAATTAAAATAACAAAATAAATTTTTTAATCTTCCTGGTGCTTTTCTTTCTTCTTTTTCGATTTTTTCTACTTGGAACTCGTTTCACGGTCTTCTACCCTCCGTTTCGGAGAAGCGTTTAAAGGTTGAACGCTGAAACCTTCGATGTATAGCTCGACAAGTTCAAGCAACATTTTCTCGTGTTGAATATTTTGGGAATCTAAACGCAGGCGAACCACAACTAGATCAAACGCATGTAGGACAATATCACCGCAACTTTGAGTTTGTTTCTAAAAAAAATAAAATTTTTAATTTCATCCTGACACCCGCCAGTGTGACCAACCTCTTCGTCGTAAGTAAAATGGGACGACTGTTCGCCTTTTTTCGCCAAAACTAAATTCGCCTCCAGACCGTACCTCGGAATTATAACTTGGATAGCCTTCTTTCTCACGTACAAAATGTAGCCCTTCTCATCTTCGATTTTACCGCGGAAGAATAACTAAAAGAAGAAAGTAAAAAAAAAGTTCAAACAACGTTTTACTAGACTCACGAAAGTATTGAAGTTAACGGACGAACGACCAGCTTGTTGGGCCATTCGGTTGCGGTAGTTTAAGTTTCTACAATTTCGGCAGTTTTATGTTTGTCTACCAAATTGGGGTAAGTAGAATCGGCATCGACCGATACTGCCAAGAGGCGGTGAACGATAATATCGGCATACCGACGAATTATTTATTAAAATATTAAATATTAATTATATTTAATATTAAAATATTAAAATTATTTATAAATTATTACAGTGATCGCCGTTTTATTTGTTTTTCTCTGTTTTGCATACGAATTATATTATAATAAAATAGTAAAAAAATAATAAAATGTAGTAAAAATGTTCCGTAATTATTTCAAACATTGCAATTTGAAAGAGTGCATTTCAACTTTCCTTACGTTACGCATTGTATGTCCGGTACGCACATTATGTGGATGTGAATGACCCTTTACGTTCTACTTCAATCTGTTGCAATTTTCGCTCTCCATTGCTTGCAAGATTTCTTCCCTTGATCATCGGTTACTTAGATCATATTATGGTAATACAATTTTCTTCTGAAAATTATTAGAAACTGGGGGGCATGGAATACCTCCAGACCCCCCTCCCCCCGCCACAACAAAAGTTCCCTCCGGCATTTTGCTTGGATTAATTAAATTATCAGAAGATTATTTTTTTAAGATCTTGAAAAGGAACCAATCGAAAATGTCATAAAACTATTCAAAAATAAATTTATTAACTTATGGTTATTTATAAATTAAGTCATAATATTAAATGTAAGGTAAATATTATATTTTAAACAATAACATTAAAACGTTTACTACAATAAATCAACAAAAAATAATTAATTCTAATATTAAATAAAATTACATATTACAAAAATGTTATGAAATACAATATATTTTATCATTATTGTTTGGAAGAAAATCTGTAAATGTAAAGGTTTAGAAAATAGACAAAAAAATATTTTGTAATAGTATTTACACCCTGCCTTAGCAATTTCAGCATTACGGAGAATTGTCGAAAACCACTTTCAAATGGTATAGGCCACAACTTCGGAAGTAATCTAAAATAAAAAAAAATGTTATTAAAGCAAATAAAATAATGCAAACTTTTTAGCAACTCTCAATTTTTGTATTGCTTGTTGGGCAAATATTGCTTGAGAAAACTCCACGTAGCAATATGTGTTCTTCATCGGCACGCACCTTACTTCCTCTATTGGCAGAAGGGGGGGTGCAATTGTTCCACCCGGCCGAGGGTACATTTTAGGGGAGGTGTTCCATCCTCCTTCACTATGACGATGGAGCCCAACATTAATAGAGTTGGATTGTCCTTCCATTTCATTCGAGTCTGCAACTCGGAGGCATACTCCTTTGACCATCTTGTCCAAAAATGTTGCTTCATTTGTTGAAGCATATCAAATCTTTTACGTGGGCTGATCCTCGTTGAGCACAATTGCGGCTCTATTATCGCCGTCAACGGTTGACCAATTAAAAAATGAGTAGGTGTTACGGGAGATAGGTCATTAGGTCATTACTCATAGGGTAAAGAGGTCGGGAGTTTAAACACGCTTCGATTTGACTCAAAACTTAACTTAAAAAATTAACAAAAAATAATTAATTCTAATATTAAATAAAATTACAAAATACAAAAATGTTATGAAATACAATATATTTTATCATTATTGCTTGGTAGAAAATCTGTAAATGTAAAGGTTTAGAAAATAGACAAAAATAGAAATTCCTCTAGTTCGTGAACAAAACTCTTCTTTATGCAATGTTTTGGCGCCTTTTTGTTTTCTAACGTATTTTAGTTTCGCTACAGCAGGTTTTACTAAGTCATCAGATCGGGATGCAATTTTATATTTATACGTTTTTCGTGTTTTTCCTGTATCGATTTTAAGTGATTCTGCCTTTTGGCGAGACCGCTATTTATTAAAACGACTATTAACTAGTGAAATCGTAAGTAATCCCGCCGGATCTGATGTGTATATACAGGCACATCTATGCATAAAATGTATCATGCAATATGCAATTATCTCATTTAAATTATACTTTGTCAATGGTACAGAACATGGTTGGATATTGTCCGGCAAAACAACATCATCAGTACTCAACTGATGAATGTCACCACTAACGCAGTCAGTTAAATCTTAGTTTAAAAAATAATAATTGTATTTTTTTGGTGTTCTGGTAACTCTACGTCGCCTTTCTTTAGAATCTCCCAGCATTATTAATTGGTCGTCTTGTTTGATGATTGTTTGTGTGAATCCTTTCTCAACCTAAAAAAAATGAAAAAGTATAAAAATTATATAGAAATCCAAATTGTAAGCTACTATAAATTTATGATTAAAATAATAATAAAAACAAAACAAAGAAAACTAGGTTTTTGTAATGGTTGGTGTGTATATTTATCCGGGATTTTATTATTTTATTGGGGTGGTGAGTGTCAGATTCCTACTAACTAAAACCCTCTCCCCGACGAAAGCGGGATTTACCTTCTCGGCATTACTTCCGCTGTCGTCTGCGATGTTATCTGTAGTCTTGTTTTGTAATCTTTAGTGTTTCCTCGGCCCCCCCCCCCCGGCTTCACCCGAAAGTTAGTGTGCGGAGGACACTAACTGTGTCCGTGGCCCGGGTGGCCTTAGCACTTCTCTTTGATCTTAATTGACCCCCGGCATCTCCTGAGACTTAGTGTATACCGGGCCGAGAGGCCTTATCACTACTCTTTGATGGTATATCTCTTGGCGAGCCGGGCTACCCGGTCTGCAGCTTTCGGCGCGACTTCCCTCCCCTTGGCTTGGGGAGACAGATGGTCGTCTCCTTGATGGTACCTCTCACGCCAGCCTTGCGGATTTCCGGTTACCCGATCTCAGAGGGTCCTCCGCAAGTTACCACGGACCACCAGCGAGGAGGTGTGAGTGGGATTTTACTCTCTTGTATCGTGCAACTTATCTATTTTGTTTTCACCTTCGCTTTCCGGTTCCAATTCCTGATCTCTGCTTCTTCTCTTCATATTTATGTTTCTCACAGATTTCTTGTCTTGGAAAATCTTCTCGCAGCAACTTGTTACTTAACTATACTTTTAAAAACTAGACTGTTATTAGCTAAACGTATGAAAGAAAAACAAAGGTTAAAAATAAAGGTTAAATTGATAAATAATTGACAATATTAGAAGACAGGTTTAGACAGTTATCTCGTTCCCACTGACACACCTAAACCAAGATCACCTTACAAGTGTGGTACACACGTGGTACATATTTATAGAAATGAAACATTGTATGAGCGGAAAAATAAAACAACGTTTCTTTCTGAATTAATTTATATACATATATATAAACAGCACTTCAAATATGAGAAAACAATAAGTATTATTAAATGTATAATAATGTATAATAATATATAATAAGTGTAATTAAAATGATATGACATTCAAGATTTTTAATTAAAAAAATTATTCATTAATTCTAAATATGTAAAGCATTTTTTTAAATTTAAAAGTACCGCAAAGTCTCAAATAAAAGTGTTTTAATTAAATCTCTGTTTAGTACCTGACCCAGGCCATTGGGGTTGGTTACCCAATCTTCATATTATAGGGTTTTTCGGGTTCCGGTTGCTATCCGGAATTGGGAATCAGAATTGGAGTCGGAATTGAGTAGGTTAAGCTATGGGACGGTAACTGGATACGGCGCCGCTGTATTACGCACCTTACCCCTTTAGCAATAAATAGAAATTATTTTCTTTACTTATTTTTATTTACGGTGGCGTTATTGACTAATTTTGGCACCATGTGATCAATGAAAAATGTTTTAATCGATTTAGCTTTTTTTCTTCCCAAAAATGTCTATCATGTGTAATCTGAAACAGAAGAGATAAATAAATAATAATTACGTTATTTATAATGAATGTAGATACAAACTTTTACCTTTTGAACTAATATCCCTTTCCGGTTACATACTACAAAATAACAAAATTCTTTATTTGTTATACATAATGTAACTGTCCCTGAACTTGATAATAATAGTTGTGATTAGTTTTTAGGATCATATTAGCATTTTGATCTAAACAAGCTAAAGTAGTTTTTTTTCTGTAATGGCTTCCTTCAGATCTATATCTTTTACCGATGATGGACATTTAATTTCCACTATACTATCTTCCTCTTCTATGAAACCATCAGGACTTGCACCTAGGAAACCATACTCGGCATCAATAAATAATCCACATTTTTCCACTTTTTTTCCACATAATTTTTCAAATTCTTCTCAGGCATATGGTTCCGTTTTATTCCCATATCGAGTACTGTCGTATCCTTTAAATGGCTTATCTATAAAATTTATAACCGATTTTGTAGGGTCTGTACTTTTCTTCATTTTACAAACGGTACCAAAATTCGACGCCATTAGACGAAGGGATCGCTCTTGCATATATTTATTATCATCGAATTGACCTTAAAATTTACTTAGAATAATAATTGTATAAAGTGTAAGAAAAGTGCGAAAAAAATCCAAAATCGGTTTTCTGCGATTTTACGACTGATTTCGTTAGGTAATTGTTCGTACTTTAACATCCTAAAAAATGTCTTCTCGGAAGCCTGAGCTTCTTACCAAATTCTTCGTCTGAAGTTGAAATTTTTTATGAAGGATTGAAAATTATGTTTTTCGGAAAAATATTTTTAAACAAATTTCTATTTCAGCTACATTGTTATCATATAGCTCATTAAAAACATTAAAAACACTTAAAATATTTTAACAACATCCTCGAAATCATGAAAAGTAGAGTTACCTAAAAATGGTCAGGGGATTCTGATTTTTGGATATATTTTAAGGTTTGGGGTCTTAATAAAAACTCTGAGTTGGCGACCTCGGCGACCGCCCGGAAGTGCCGCCATTAAAAAAAATGGCGAAACAAAATTATTTCTTTGCAATATTTGCTTACCAGTTGACTTTAGGACGAAAATGACTTCTATAAATCTTGTAGAGAATAAATTTAGTACAACTTCTATCTAAGGTATTTTTCTCTAAGTCGAATAGTTGCTGAGCGCCAGCACTGTTACAATTTTGAATTTGTTACATTTGTTGTAACATCTGTTTTTAAATTTTTGAAAATTTCAAAAACGTTCGATTTTGACCTGAATTTTTTTTATAATAGAGTATATATTAATAGACTTGATCAGATAATATACTTTTTTAGAGAGAGTAACCAAAAATTATAAAAAAAAGTCTGAGCAAATTTGGGCGTTTTTGAAATTTTCTAAAATGTGCTCTATGTAACAGTGCTGGCGCTCAGCAACAATTAGACTTGGAAAAAAATACCTTAGATAAAAGTTGTAGGAAATTTTGTTCACCATAAGATTTATAGCAGTCATTTTCGTCCTAAAGTCAACTGGTAAGGAAATATTGCGAAGAAATATATTGTTTTCGCCATATTTTTTTAAATGGCGGCACTTCCGGGCCACTTATAAGATTAAAATAACCTTTATACTACTCGAATGGCAGCTGCCTGCTTATAAATAGTACTTAACATAACCAAATTTTCGGTTGGTAAGCCCCGAAGGCGTAACCATCAGCCGAATTTCATAAATATTTCCTATGCAGGAAAAGATGGTGAACAGTTCATCTTCCAGCATATCTTCTATCCATGTGTGTGGAAGACCACACACGTATACCTCGGAGTCGTTTTCAGGTTGAATTTGAGAAGGAGGTTTCTCCACAATTTGGCGAAAAAACTGTTCATCAATAACGTTGTAGCTGGTGGATTCTATAAATGTATTCAACCGATTGCGTATATAGTTTTTCTTCGAAGTTGTTGTATATTCGGTAAAAGTACTTGGTTGCGGAGAGAAAGGGGGTAATAATTTATGAATTATTCCGTTTTCTAATAGAAAGTTTTTAAATTCATATGATGTAAATGAATCGGTGAGTGGAAAAAGGGTGTAACTTCAAAATGTCTAATGTTGGGAAATTAAAAAAAACTATATAGTTTTGTAACCGTCCGTATTTTCAATTTAACTTCTGTACAAGAGTTGTAATGCTACATTCAGAGAACACAATAGATAAGACGAAAGTTACCAGAATTCATTATGTTACTGCCTACATAAAGAAAAGATCATGGACTTACACCCATTTTCCACTCACCCATATTTTAGCAACTTTTTTTTAGTGTTAAATGAATTAAAACCATACATAATTTATTCTAAAAATGTTTAATTTTACTCCAAAATAATGATGTTACTGTAAACAAATCTAAAAAGTGTGAAACATAGTATAATAATACAATTCCGCAATTTCAAACGATGGCGCGTTGAGTGGAAGAACGGTGCAAGTCCAGAGATTTGCACCGCTTTTCTACTAAACGCCATTCAAAGACACACGCTATGAAGTCTATTATAGCTTACTGTACACCGTTCTTCCACTCAATGAAAGATCTACGTATTTCGGACAAAATGGCTATCTCAGTTCATATTCGTATTTTTTGGACTTACACCGTTTTTCCACTCAGCGATTCAAATGTAGGACCGTTATCACTTACTAGCACCGAGGGTATTCCAAAAGTGCTGAATATTTTTCTTAACAATGGTATGGTGCTTCGTGCAGTCATATTATTTACCGTATGTATCTCGGGCCAACGTGAATAAGAATCTACTAAGATAAAATAATAGCAGTTCATAAAAGGTCCAGCAAAATCAATATGTACAAACACTATAGATTGGTTTCGTACTAGTTTCCCAAGGGTGGATTTGAACAATACTGGGACTGTTCCTGTGTTTGTTGCATTGAACACAATTTTTTACCTCAATTTCAATCTCTGAAGTAATACCTGGCCACCAACAGTAGCCTCTGGCAAGTTGCTTCATTCTTGTAATTCCCATATGATAAGTATGTAATTCCTTCAAAATTCAATTGCGTAATGATCTTGGTATAATTGCCATTTCGTCTGCTTACTGGTAAAACCAGGTAACTGACATGACCATAGTTTTGAGATAATAGCGTTTAAAAGTCGTCGTCTGCTTCACGGTATAAATTCAAATTCAGTTGCTTCTAAATAACATTTTTATTGAACAACTACATTAATATTTACACAATAAAAGTACAAAACCATAACAAAAATTTAAATTGTTTAATATTTTGTTAAACCACCCTTCGCAACAAGGAGAGCAGCTACTCTACGTGACATGCTTTCAATGCACTTTAGAGTGATTTCTTTTCATTTTTCGTTGTGGTTCCAATGGTAAATGATTCTGCTAATCAATTTCACCTTTGTGGTGATGATATCTTTGGCTAGTAGCCTTTTTAGAAACTCCCAAACGTTTTCAATAGGGTTCATGTCTCGGGAGTTTCCTGGCCAAGGCAAAACTGGTATTTTTTCCTCTTCCAAATATTTTTTTATTGATTTTGTAGTGTGGCAAGGTGCTCCATCCTGCATAAAAACTTTTGGGCCATTCCCAAACCATTCCTGTATCTGAGGAAGCAGCCTTGTCTGCAGCATTTTCTTATATTGATCTTGCCGCATGGTCCCTTCCACAACATAAAGGCGTCCCATTCCCTTCCCACTAATGACTGACCATACCATAACTGAGAGAGGATGCTTAACAGTCTTCACAACACAATCACTATTGTATTTTTCGCCTGGTCGACGTCTTACAAACTGTGACTTGTCATCCAAGATGTGGAACGATGATTCGTCACTAAAACAAGTCTGTAATTAAGCAAAAAAAGGTTATTAAAACAAAAATTAAATTGATTTAAATCTCCTTACTATACGCCAGTCTTCAACAGTTAAGTGCTTGTGAGCACAAGCCCACACATAGCGCTTTTTGACCATTGCTGGAGTCAGTCTTGGCTTCCTTACAGGTCTTCAACATTTGAAACCCATATCGTACAGGTTTCGGCGCACTGTACGGAGAGAAACATCGACCCCCTGCTTCAGCTAATTTATTTTTTATAATGCCCTGGGTTGCCCTTCTGAACTCCACAGCAATATTTCGCAGTTTACGTTTTCCCCTTGGTGTTACAAGCGGTTTTCGTCCACATTTACCTTTCCGGGTAGCATCGAGAGGCTCATTCGACCTCAATCGTTTAATTAAACGACGCACTGATGTTCGCAAAATTCCGGATTTAGCTGCTATCTGGAGTTGGCTAAGATCTGTATTCTTTATCAGTGCAGATACATAAGATTTTTGCTCGCTAGTTAGATCTTTAGCTTTTCCCATCTAAAATTTTTTTTTTTAAATTTTATAAATTTTTTTGAAGCTAGTGACTAATAATAAAGCTTAATAATACTTTCTTAGTCTATAGTTAAGGCAATTATATACTTACATTTCAATAATTTTTAGTAAAATTTAATTTAAAACACTTTTAATGAACAAAGTGGTTATGTCAAACAATCACTGACATTCACAAACAATCACAAATAATGATAAAACAAATAGAAATCTGCATTATTGACCAAAACTTTTAAGTAATCATGTGTGTAAACCCCCATTACATAGGTGTACCAACTATTGCCTATCAAATCCTTTTTAAATTTCAAATTTTCATAAAAATTTTAATTTTTTCAATTGGGCCTAATAATATGGCCAATGAGTTAATTAATTTGTACTCCGACCGGCGCATTTTAAATGCTGCCCAATCGGTATAACTTTTAGAGTTATACGTCTTGTTGTAGAGCTTTCTTGCGGCCTCCCTTAGCTGGTCGAGTTCTTTGCACCACCTTGAAACACAATTTATTGCAAAATTTACACTTGATCGAATATAAAAATTAAAAAAACAAAATAAATTTTTTAATCTTCCTGGTGCTTTTCTTTCTTTTTTTTCGAATTTTTCTACTTGGAACTCGTTTCACGGTCTTCTACCCTTCGTTTCGGAGAAGCGTTTAAAGGTTGAACGCTGAAACCTTCGATGTATGGCTCGACAAGTTCAAGCACCATTTTCTCGTGTTGCATATTTTGGGAATCTAAACGCAGGCGAACCAATTTTACCAATTTTAATTTAATAAATTAATTTAAATTTTCGATTAGAAAATGCAGATCAAGAATTACATTTTCATTATGAGGCACTAATACACCAATATTTACCTAAATATATTTTCAAAATATTTAAATTTATTTCTTATTTTCTAAATATTAAAATACGTTAAAACAAGAAATTACGACATTAGCATCGATATTTCCTAAAACTCATGAACGATATCAGATCTTGCTCGCGAGTGTAGACGAATTGAGTTGCATATTTCTAGGCAAATATGGTAAAAAATACGAAATTCAGAATGGATGCTTTTAAGAACTTTTTTTTTGATCGTCGGGGAGGAGGAAATCTTCAAAAGACACCACCCAGATGGTTTGGGTGGTAGTGTGGGATTCTAGCTGGGACAATTCCCAGCACTTTGTTTTGTATTTTGGGCTCTGTGATGCAACTTCCCATTATTATTATAATTATTATTATTATTCCTTTTATTTTGGGACTCCCATGGTGGGGATTAGAATAAGATGGGGGATTAACTCCAATCATCCAATTATTTACATTTTAGTATTCTTATCTAATTATTCATAATTATTTAAAAGTATAAATTTTGAGAATTTAAAAATTTCTTGACAATGGGGCACGTTTCCAAAATTACTGCTTTTTGCAGTTGTACGAATAACTTAGAAGATAGGTCCAATTTTGACAAGTGGGTTTTAAATTTGCAAGATACAATACCAGTAGCCGATATTACTATCGGCACCTATAAACTTTTTGTGAGACTCCATACACTCATCATTTCCATCGCTACTGCTCATCGTGCCTCATACCTCTGAACTTTACTGTATTTAATACATTTTTGGATAGAGGCACAACAACATCTATGATGATTGCATGTCGGTCTATTTTATTAATTAGGACAATGTCAGGTCTATTATCTAGTATGTATACTATCTAACAGTGGCGGCTCGTTATAATGAGCCAAAGAGCCATGGCACTAGCTGGGCAAAGCGGCCTTAAATTTTTTTTTAATTTTCAAAAAATATTTAATTTTGTTTAAAAATTGTTTAATCTTAAACATTTTTCTCACTTTAAAGCGTAAACATAGTATAGACAAATATGTAATTTTTATTTTCTAAATGTGCACTTTACAATACGATAAATTATCAACACCGAGCTAATTCAATGTGGCTACGGAACTCCTGGCCACTACTGTAAATGTAGCGAGATGCATATGGGTACGTGATAGCAATTCTACCTACACCCGCCGAGTGTTTGTATGAGGCTACCTCCTATATCTCTGATTTCATTATGTGCAATTATTAATACCGCGTTGAGTTATAAATATAATTTGTCTGATAATTTATTATTAGTGAAGTTAATTAAACCTGTTAATACATATTAATTTAATAATGAATAAAATTAATAACATTTTAAGCAAGCCTTTTTGCTCACGTTGGCTGGAGGAAGATATTAAAATTCAAAAATTGGGTAGACCATTGCCTGATTTGATTATTTCAAAAATGATTTTATATAATATCCTGCAATTTAGTAAAAGTGCTTTTCCTTACTTTTTAAATTTTAGAATAAGATGTTATATTATGATTATTATTATCATGCAATCTAATAACGTCAACGTTATTAAAAATGTTATCTCAATGTTATAAATTTCAACTACAATTCTTAAAATATTTCTTATACTAATTTAATTTGGATTTGTTCAACTTGCTCGTAATGCAAAATTCTTCAATTTAATAAATGTAATAAATATTTTATCTTGAAGTGTGTTCTATTTAACTTGTTGCATTTCCGGCAAGCTGATTTTTAGGAATTAAATTTGAGAAAACTGTTTAAGCTATTGAGCTGCAATTTAGGATTCTTATTTATTCATGTCTAAAGCAACATCTAAAATTTTTGCAAAGCGTTTTATTGGAAATTATACAAGTAATAGATCAAGGCGTAACTCATGTTTCGAAATGACTGTCCAATCGGGCGCAATGTTTTTGACCGACGTAGTTATCTAAAATATACGAATTTTTGTACATTTTGTTCTCTATGAATGCCAGGCTATGGTTGGAACCTCGAACATGTAAAATTTAAAAAAATATGACTAAATGGCGATGGTTGAAAGAAGAAAATTCTTTTGAAATCATTTTAAAATAAAAATTAGCATAATAATTTAGTCAAAATAAATAAAAAACCAACAATTTTAGGGATTTTGTAACTAATATTATTTGTTTGTGCAGCAAATATGTCACTTGAAGACCTTGTATTAACTGCACCCATAAAAAACATAGTAAATTAGTTATCAACCCCAGATTGGGGAGTAATCCCGAAATTTGTAAGAAAAAACTTTTAAAGCTCCTTTTTCACAATCAATTCGATTTTGAGGTGGACTAAAACGTCGATTTTAATAATGTCCTTTTTTAACAAATTTTAAAATTTTTGGTTTTTTGAACTAAAGACAATTACAGACAAGTACAACTTAAATTTGTTAAATTTATTTTTGTATATTTTATATAAAGTACAAAATAAACACCTTTACGTAAAATCCGTTATAATTCGGGTAATTTGATGAATTTTACTTTAATATTTTTTGTAAACATATTCAAGACCCCAAACTATCAAAATATGTAATAAAAAAAATCGAAAAAATTTATCGGTCACAGTAGGTAAGCCCCTTAAACTTCTATTTAAGTCTGTGTACAGAACTGTATACAGTTCCTTTGGATTCGGAAAAAATCTCTTTCGGTTGGACTTAAATTTAAGAACTCATCAAAAGAAAAAATTCTGGCACCACCACTGTAGAACCCCACGAGCCGCCACTGCTATCTAAATGTAATTTTACTATCTAAATGTAATAATTATTTTGTACTCCGACCGGCGCATTTTAAATGCTGCCCAATCGGTGTAACTTTTAGAGTTATACGTCTTGTTGTAGAGCTTTCTTGCGGCCTCCCTTAGCTGGTCGAGATTTTTGCACCACCTTGAAACACAATTTATTGCAAAATTTACACTTGATCGAATATAAAAATTAAAATAACAAAATAAATTTTTTAATCTTCCTGGTGCTTTTCTTTCTTCTTTTTCGATTTTTTCTACTTGGAACTCGTTTCACGGTCTTCTACCCTCCGTTTCGGAGAAGCGTTTAAAGGTTGAACGCTGAAACCTTCGATGTATGACTCGACAAGTTCAAGCACCATTTTCTCGTGTTGAATATTTTGGGAATCTAAACGCAGGCGAACCACAACTAGATCAAACGCATGTAGAACTATATCACCGCAACTTTGAGGTTGTTTCTAAAAAAAATAAAATTTTTAATTTCATCCTGACACCCGCCAGTGTGACCAACCTCTTCGTCGTAAGTAAAATGGGACGACTGTTCGTCTTTTTTCGCCAAAAATAAATTCGCCTCCAGACCGTACCTCGGAATTATATCTTGGATAGCGTTCTTTCTCACGTACAAAATGTAGCCCATCTCATCTTCGATTTTACCGCGGAAGAATAACTAAATGAGGAAAGTAAAAAAAAAATTCAAATATCGTTTTACGAGACTCACGAAAGTATTGAAGTTAACGGACGAACGACCAGCTTGTTGGGCCATTCCGTTGCGGTAGTTTAAGTTTTTACAAATTTCGGCAGTTTTATGTTTGTCTACCAAGTCGGGGTAAGTTGAATCGGCATCGACCGATACTGCCAAGAGGCGGTGAACGATAATATCCGCATACCGACGAATTATTTATTAAAATATTAAATATTAATTATATTTAATATTAAAATATTAAAATTATTTATAAATTATTACTCCATTTGGTGAATATTATTATGTCTTTTTTTGATTTGACCCGGGAGAGTGCGACATAAAGTTGTCCGTATGTAAACACCGGTTGATCTAAATAAACGGCAACGTTCTCAAGCGTCTGACGCTGTGCTTTATTTATGGTCATTGCATAGGCTGGTCTTATAGGGAACTGTTGCCACCGCAGTTCAAATGGAAGATTTGAGTCAGTACTAACTGGTCGATATCTTCAACAGTTCGTGGTTTATCTTCATCGGCAATCCAGAAAAGCATATGACAATGAGGAAGACCTCTTTTCTGGAACTCAATCACCAAGGTATGCGCAATAACTTTCCCAAATATTTATTTTGTTATGATGTCATTCTTGAGTGCTTTTAATTTGCACATAAAAACTCGGTTCATCAAATCTGGTCTCTCCCAAGCCTCTTGCCGTCCAGTTACTATTCCTTCACTGTTATAAACCGGAAGAAGGTTTTCGTCCATTTCTTTACACTTTGGGTTTGATGTAAACGTTATAAATAGATCCAGTTTTCCATACGTCCGTACCACAGTCATAGAGTCCTGATACTTCTCATACATTCAGCGATTAGATCCGACAGCATTTCCTGGCATTATTACCTTCCCAATATTTGACATGTTATCGCCGTTATTGATGGCATCAACAACCCCATTATATAAATCGGCTCTCAGTTGGCGTTGATTGTAACGATAAAACTCGAGTTTCATCTGTTCATTCTTTGCCCAACAGTCCACTAAAAATTGCTGAAACAGTTTTCCGAAACGAAACACGTCGCTGGTTTCTTGGCGTATGTAAAAAAAGAAGTTGTAATACTGACAACAGGTTAGTTTCGGGACATCTGTATCACAACGATATCGCTGTTCATTGAGTTCAACAGACCATCCATATGTGCCAAAAGGAAACATCAACGGATAACAGAGAAGATCGTAGAATTTAGACTTATGGTTAATGCGCTGAAGTTTTCCACTTCTATACTCGATTATGATATCTCTATTTCCTTTTGTATCCTCAGGCATCAGAAGCAATACATCGCGACAAACATCGGTGGGCAGATTGAAACGTCTCATGTCGAGGTAGCGGTCGGATATTAGCCGCAGAGACACGTTATGCCTTCATCGCTAATCCGTTCGAACGCTGTCTTAATTTCTATGATGTGTGGATTAATTGCGCGCAATTTCTCCACTAACAGTCTCATTGTATCGGCGTTTGTGTTATTCGATATGTTGTTATTACGAAGTCGAGCCAAATGATCTTCAATGTCAATAAAGAAAAGTTGCATACCCTGGTAGTGATTATCGTTTAGCAGAAGAGATCCGATTCTGTGATACAACTCTCCGTGAATCTTATACGCGTAGACACCATAAGATCTTTCAGTGATGGAATCCAGTTTGGCACCGCATGAGGTCATAGACAGAGTTCCATTGTATCGCCTTTTGTTCTTACGGAACTCTTTAGCAGAGGATGTGTTGAGTCGTAATAATGACTTGAGTTCTTCAGGAAAGTTGGCTATCAATGGATACTCATGGTATAATAACTTTAAAGGTAGGATATCAAGGCGCGCTAAACACGTTCAAGTTCGCGCAGTGACGTCACACGTGACCAGGTTAAAAGAATACTATGACAGGAATGTATATAAATGAAATTAGAATTAATAAAATAATCAAAGTTTTTAATTTTATTTTCAACAGAATATTAAAAAATATTAATTAAAAATATTTTTTAATAAAAAAAAATTAATAAAGTAACAAATAACAATGCTTCCAATTCCCAAATAAACTCCGAAGCATAACTACTTGAACATAACTAGTTGGCTTCAAAACTTGATCATTTCTTCGATCATACTCGTATACTTGCTTCACTTTCATTTCATCAAATGACAATGAGCAAATTTTTTGAAAATCGCTTATGTCCGAAAGTTTTAAAATATTAAAAATCGACTTCAAAATTCCTGGTGATATGGAGATGTTTTTAACCCAACTCTTTAATGTCGAAACAGCTGGATAGGGAAATCCTTTTTTTAAGTGAAGCCTGTAGGAACGAGGACCAGCAGAATAAATTGTGATAGCTCTAGAAATGTCATCAACGGTCCATTTTAGTTTACCAACACCAGAAAATTTCAGCTGTTGTGCAGGAGTTAACAATTTATTCAATAAAGTTTCTTTCTTCTTCAAAACCTCTACTTCACTTTCTAAGGTAGCTATTCTCAACTTTAAAGCAATAGTTAAATCTTGTTCTGTATTATCAGTATTCACACTGAAATAAAATGCAGATATAATTTTTTTTATAACAGTTCCTGTTGCATTGTAAATACTACTTGACTAAGAATTACATATAATATAGTTAGTTAAACTCACCTAACATCACACGTTTTCATAAAACTACTGTTAATAATATTATCATTAGTTAACATTAAATCGCCACCACCAATTTTTTATCAGTAACAGATCTACAATAATTATTTAATTTAAGTACTAGTAAGAAAAATACAATCGTGCCAAAATTTACTTATAACAATATTAAAACTTACCTTTCAAATATTTCACTGAGCAAGGTTTCATGTTCCTCTAAATTCTTTCGTTTTTCAAGACGATTTTTGCGTTCATCGATTTTTGCAGATGTCGAATTTGAACTTTTTCTTGGCAGATGTTGACTAGGTATCGAAGAAGGTTTTAACTTTAAACGAAAGGAACTTTCAGGTAAGTTCAACAATTCGTGCTTCAAATTTCTCTCAAAATCGTCATTATTAAAATGTATCGAACAAATCCTTGAATTGTCAATATTAAATTTATCAGACCGATAACACAAATGAATCCATTTTAACCTTAATTCACGATTGTTACGAGGAAAACAGAAAAAAGCAATTTTTCTCACAAATAATTTACTTTTGTTATCGCATTTGCAACCGAACACTGCACACCTCATTTTTACAGCTATAAATAATATAAACTGTAACGAAAAACACTCAAAAATAATTTGGAAAAAACACACAAAACAAAATCTTCAACATAAGATTACGATAACTTAAGTTCAACGCGTGAGCACATGGTCACGAAATGACGTCAGTAACTCCGCCTACCATGCGCAGAACTATTTTGATATCCTACCTTGAAAGTTATTATACCATGATGGATACTTGTATTTTCCAGACTGACAACAGCTATGGTGGTTTTCGGACTCAAAGTATAAGGCGTGGCATTCAGGCCACGATCTGTCCATAGCCCCTAAATGAGATTCGTTTCGACTGATTACAGTATCTGTTCCAAGACCGGAGTATTTGCCGCTTCTCGTCCTGCGACGTTGTTGGTGTCGTTGTCTGTCTTGAGTTAATCTTCGAGCGGTTTCTTCAGAAGTCTCCTGTGATCGCCGTTTTATTTGTTTTTCTCTGTTTTGCATACGAATTCAGCGGCGGCCTTAGCGGGTGGCGAACAGGGCAATCGCCCGGGGCCTCGCTCTTGCAGGGGCCTCGCGTCAAGCAATTTTTAAAAAAATACAGATTTTTTTTAACTATATTTTTTTTGACGTGATGGACATGAATTGTACAAAGAACTGAATATGTTCATCCGTGTGTATGAAGGAAACGATGACATTATCTCGGTGCTGAAATACATAATAGAAAAAAAATTAACTGAAGTTTACCCCACTATCGAAATAGTTCTGAGAATTATTGCCACCACACCTGTTACGGTTGCGTCTGCCGAAAGAAGTTTTTCGAGGCTTAAAATTATTAAAACATATTTGAGGAATTCGATGACTCAGGATCGGCTTTCAGCCCTTGCTATTCTTTCAATCGAAAATGACGTAGCTCATTCGTTAGATTATTGTGCTTTAATTAAAGATTTTAGTCGTAGGAAAAGCCGCAAACATCAATTTTAAAATTTATCATCTCTGTATTTGTTAATTTTGTAAATCTTTCAATGTAAGTAAAATATTTTAAAACTCAAATTTTATTTATTTGTATAACTTTAGCATTTCTCGTCAAACATAACGAATACCTATCAAACAACCTGACCTACTTTCGCATCAGATAGGTACTTTTCCGTAGGACAAAGGGCCTCGCAAAGACCTGTAACGGTCTTCCGTTAATTTCCTTTGGAAAGGAAAACAAATTTTATAATTCCAACATGAACTCGAATTATTACGTATTTTGAATTATCCGCGCCTATGGGTTAGGTGACCCATCGATCGATAAGAGTCGAACGATGAATTTCAACAAAAATCAAGGTACCTAAAATCCCTAGGGGCAACAGGGGTTGTTTACAATCACACAAAAACGAGTACATGTAATTTTTTTGATCCGGCAAAATAAAATTATTTTGAGTTATTTAATAAAACGTTCAAGTATCGGTGAAGGTCGGATGATAGTCCTGAGTAAAGACAACGTATTTGAAGATAGTTTATCGAGTGATAAGCCGTGTTATAATCATTAGCGGTGAACTTGTGTTTCGGCCATTTCTAGGTTATATGAATGGAACAAATAATGTACAAACGGTACTGATTGCTTTGAATTCTGCCGAAATTATTGGTTTCAAAAATAAGATTAGCCGGCCAAGTTCTGAGTTGTCATATTAAGAAGAAAAATCCTTTTTGGATATTATTTATTCAAGTACCAGGTCAGAATCCGCACGTGCTATTAACGAATTACCCCACCAAAATAAGCATTAACATTAGAAAAGGAAAATGTGTGTGTTAACCAGCGAACTATTAAGACAATTTGAGTACAGGATTCAACAAAACGAATTGGTATCAAAAAGCTATTAATATTATGTTATTAAGAATTTGTAATCGGAATTATCTTCAATAATTCATTTGCTTTCAAAAATCTGCGAAATTATTCGCATTGCTTGTACCTCATATAAGTGTGTTCTTTCCAATTATTTCTAGTTCCAAATCAACCGGAGGATTTATCAGTTTATAGACCATTCCTACATACGCTCGTTCGAACGACCGGAAGGAGGCCGCATTTATCAACAAGTAAGTAATTGGAAACGTACGATTACTTACTGTATGAGGTCAAATCAAAAAGTTTGTACAATATTTATTCATTTGAAATTACAAATTTATGATATACATAAAAATTCGGTGCAACTATTCAGTTTTGCATCTGGCATCCGGATTAATAGCATTTCAATCATTCCATTTAAACTGTACCGGTCAAGGAGAGCCTTGCTGGCAAAGAATAACCTCGACAGATTTATCATTAAAGTAAATAGCTGTCGGTTGGTTAACAACCATAAATTGACAATAGTGTTGGTTTATTTATTTATTTGTGTCACCTGTTGTCTTGTTCGATTTGGTTATTGTAATCTCTATTACGAAGTTAAAGATAATGTCAGTAATTATAAAAGTCACCATGGTTTATTTATAAGACAATTGTTATCATTTCTATATTTCCTGTTTATAATAATTTATCAGGTTATCCATTTATAATAATTTTTCAAATTGTTCACTTATAATAAATTATTAAATTGTCCATTAAACAAGAATTTTTGCTAATCTTTGTATTATTGTGCCTTATTGTGTATACTCGATGTAATTTATTCATCTCTAAATTTTGATGAGAGAAGCAAAGATTGAGATTTATTTTTAATGTTTTGTCACCTCATCTGGCGCCCAGGCTTTGCTATCACGGTAAGTGAAAGATCGACAAAATTTAACGTTCCCACGAAGGTTCGATTTAACAACCCGAACCTCCCAGCTCTTCGACGCATGAATGAGAAACTATGAGCTAGCTGTCTCGTACCTAACATCCACGGTCATGAAAAGTGGCATTGTAAAGGTGGAACCCAATTAGTAACTTCTTTTACCCTCGATTTACCTCTAACAGACCTGCCGCCCGGAGCCTCGCAATGGGTAAGTCGCCGCTGTACGAATCTACTCTATATATATAAAAAGATAAGGGTTTTTATGCAACGCCTTTATGCAACGTTTTTATGCAACGATTTCATGCAACGATTTTATGCAACGTTTTCGATAATAGGATAATCTGACAACCAATAAAAAATTCTATTATATAAGTCAAAGGGAATGCAATATAAATTAAAAACCAAAATTGGTAAACATCGATTTATTAATTTAAAAAGGTAGTTCTCCAAGATTTTCTTTTAGGCTTCTATACAAAGTATAGCAAGAAGCCTTATGATCTGGCTCCGTGTCTGTCCGTCCGTCCGTCCGTCTGTCTGTCCGTCCGTCCGCATAATTCAAAATCATACAGAGCGTTTCAAATCGTGTTGAATATACTCAGTGTGTATAGAGGTCTAAGAACTGGGTACCCAGTGCGCTATTATTTTGGAAATAGCTGTCTTATATAGACTTATATCTGTTTTAGGCTTCTATACAAAGTATAGCAAGAAGCCTTATGATCTGGCTCCGTGTCTGTCCGTCCGTCCGTCTGTCCGTCTGTCTGTCCGTCCGCATAATTCAAAATCATACAGAGCGTTTCAAATCGTGTTGGAAATACTCTGTGTGTATAGAGGTCTAAGAACTGGGTAGCCAGTGCGCTCCAAATTGTGTTGGGAAACACTCTGAAAATGAGTAGATATGTGAAGAAGGTTGCTGAAATATACATAACTGAGTGGTTTACCTATATATTGTTGATCTCTTTATTTGATCCGTTGATCTATTGATCCATTGAGTTTTTTAACATGGAACATGTTTTCACGGTCGTTACCTCGCAAAAATCGACACCAAAAAACCGACACCAAAAACCGACAGCAAAAACCGACACCAAAAATCGATACCAAAAATTGGCACCACATGTATAATTCAAATTTATAGTTTATAATTTGAATAGAGTAGATTATCGAATAACATCTTCCCATTCACAATAATGAATTTTCAATAACAAAATTTTCATTACCAAAAATTTAAATCCGAAACCGATCGCAAAAAGCAAATTTGCTTATATAGTAAATTTTTTATTACCAACACAAAAATTAAGGGATTATCCCCCGTGTAACACAACTACGTGTAATACACGGTTACACAACTACGCAGCACTTCGGAAAACGGTAAAAAGAAGAAGAAACGAGATAGGCGCCACTCCCGCGGCACCCCTAAATCTCGAGGAAAACTATGATAAATGGTTTGGTACCGAAAAACAGGTTACATGTTAAATCTTCATATTTAGCGAACGATAAAGCCCTGTTTAGCGCCCCTTCCACAACCTTATTTAATTCTCGCAAAGCCATTTTTTGTAAAGACATTTTTAGTTCACGTTCAACACATTTAAGTCATAATAAATCATTTGGATTATATAGTATTTTTATTAAATATTAACGGATTAACGTATTAACGTTAATCCGTTAATCCGGATTTAAGTTAATCATTAATAACCGTTATTTTCTATCTCCTCGATTTTTGTTTCTTCTTTTCGTTCCGTTCAGATCCTTCCCCTTCCATAACTTCGATTAGTGCTTATGTTGGTATCAAATTTGGACCAATGAGATTAGGTTTTGACACGCCGCAGGAGAGAGCTGGCATTTTATATATTAAGATATTGTAATATGAACTATTATTCGTCTTCTAATAAGGAATTTTCGAAAGCACGCAGCGATATTGCCAATTCCTGTTCTTCTTTCTGTTTCTTCTTCATATAGGCAGCAGCCAATTTTTCCTCCCTTTTAGGCTTCTATACAAAGTATAGCAAGAAGCCTTATGATCTGGCTCCGTGTCCGTCTGTCTGTCTGCCTGTCTGTCCGTCCGCATAATTCAAAATCATACAGAGCGTTTCAAATCGTATTGGAAATACTCTGTGTGTATAGAGGTCTATGAACTGGGTAGCCAGTGCGCTACTTTTAGGCTTCTATACAAGGTATAGAAAGAAGCCTTATGGTCTGGCTTCGTGTCCGTGCGCATGTTTTAGGCTTCTATACAAAGTATAACAAGAAGCCTTATGATCTAGCTCCGTGTCCGTCCGTCTGTCCGTCTGTCCGTCTGTCTGTCCGCATAATTCAAAATCATACAGAGCGTTTCAAATCGTGTTGGAAATACTCTGTGTGTATAGAGGTCTAAGAACTGGGTAGCCAGTGCGCTACTTTTAGGCTTCTATACAAAGTATAACAAGAAGCCTTATTTAGGCTTTTATGCAAGGTATAGAAAGAAGCCTTATGGTCTGGCTTCGTGTCCGTCCGCATGTTTCAGAGCCAATCATAACGTTGATCAACTGATACGTTGTTATATTGTAAACTAGATGATACCCCGTCCGAGGACGGGCAGCTAGAAGGACGGGTAGCTACCTAAGGTCATATGGCTTTTGGATTGCACTGAGAGCTTTCCTTAATCTTCATTCAACTTAAGTTACCTTGGGTAGCTGCCCGTCCTTCTAGCTGCCCGTCCTCGGACGGGGTATCATCTAGTTTAAAATAAGTAAAAAAATTTTAAATATTGATTAAGTTTAAGTTTAAATAAATAATAAAAAAATATATTTAAGTTTTTTGTTTATTTATTTAATGTTGTTCTCATCTCTTATTATAAAAGGCCAAGTCCTTCCTTCCTTCTGTCTGTCCCACGGAAATACCCGAAGCCAACCGAACCGAACGCATAACGGATAATTTCATAACCAATCGGATGAACGTGTCATCGTATCAACGTATCATCGTATCAACGTATCATCGGATCAACGTATCAACGTATTTAAATTTCCTATATAGGTGAAAAATCTCTTATTATAAAAGGCCAAGTCCTTCCTTCCTTCTGTCTGTCCCACGGAAATACCCGAAGCAAACCGAACCGAACGCATAACGGATAATTTCATAACCAATCGGATGAACGTATCATCGGATCAACGTATCATCGGATCAACGTATCGCATGGGACCGAGCGTCAGCAGCTTGCCGCGCTTGAGTTTCTTCTAAAGTTTCACGTTGTTGACGTATCGCATGGGACCGAGCGTCAGCAGCTTGCCGCGCTTGAGTTTGTTCCAAAGTTTCACGTTGTCGACGTATCGCATGAGACCGAGCGTCAGCTTGTCGCTGTGATCGAAGCTGTTCTTCTGTGTTATTAGCTCTTGTACGTGCTTTTCTCTCACGATTTAATCGCCGTCGCTTTGCAGCAGGATTTTCAAAATTTTCATTATCCATTATGGAAGTTCACATAATGCTTTTTTGGAAATAGCTGTCCTATATAGACCAAATGATACGATGATACGTTGATCCGATGATACGTTGATACGATGATACGTTGATACGATGATACGTTGATCCGATGATACGTTGATACGATGATACGTTGATACGTTGATACGATGATACGTTGATACGATGATACGTTGATCCGATGATACGTTGTGCGTTCGGTTCGGTTCGGTTTGCTTCGGGTATTTCCGTGGGACGGACAGAAAGAAAGACTTGGCCTTTTATAATAAGAGATACTTCGTCTATATAGTATTGCGTTAATCTGTTAATCCGTTGTTTCGATTTGCTAATGCAATTTATAAATACGCAAATGTTCGAAAGAAATTTACTAAGTTAAAGATATTTTCAAAGAGGTCTCCCTATATGAACTACTTGTTAGGCTTCTATACAAAGTATAGCAAGAACCCTTATGATCTGGCTCCGCGTCTGTCCGTCTGTCTGTCTGTCCGCATAATTCAAATCTTATCAGAACCTTCGAAATTGTGATTGTGACCGCAAAAATTTAATTAGTGCAGATTATCTGATATTACATTATAATAATATGGCGACCAAAAATAACAATTTTTTTTCAATGCAGACCAAATATAAGTTATATTTTATTTACATAATTTTTCACCTATATAGGAAATTTAAATACGTTGATACGTTGATACGATGATACGTTGATACGTTGATACGTTGATACGTTGATACGTTGATACGATGATACGTTGATACGTTGATACGTTGATACGATGATACGTTGATACGTTGATACGTTGATCCGTTGATACGTTGATCTGTTGATACGTTTTAGGCTTCTGGATTCTGGATTCTGGATTGTAGGTGGAGGGCAAGAAAACTCACACGCACTTAGGCCACTAAATTGGGCCCATTGTGCTACCTCCAATTTCAGCGGCCCCGCGCCCCGTCATTCCTCAAGCCATCCCAACTGGAGGATGAACTCCAGGATCCTGGCGGGTGGGGTGCCACTGATTCTGGCCATGTCGGGCCAGAAGTCTCCCAACATGGATCCTCTCATAGAAGTCAGAGCTGGGCAGTAACAGAGCACATGCTCAGCTGTTTCCTCCTCTTCGTTGCATCCACGACATAAAGGGTCATCTGCAAACCCCATGTTGTGGAGGTGTTTATTTAATCTGCAATGTCCAGTCAGTATCCCTGCAAATGTCCGCAGATTGACTCTGGACAGCTTCATATAGTATCTTGCATGTTTCCATGAAGGCACGCGTATTGCTGCTCTAGCTTGGTTACATGTAGTTCCTTGTAGCCATCTGCTGGTGTGCAGTTCTAGGGTATAGTGTTTTAGGAGAGTATCTATGGTTTTGACGGCGGGCGTGATCATCGGCTCCGGGCCGCAGGGAAGACCATTGGAGCCATTTCTTGCCAGCTCATCAGCCTTTTCGTTACCCTCGTTACTTTTATGTCCCTTAACCCAGCAGAGAGAAAGGACATTTTGAGTTGATATATCATTCAGTGCCCGGATGCAATCAAGCACCAGACCAGAAGTGACTTTATGGCCCCGAAGTGCCACCAGAGCCGCTCTACTGTCTGATAGTATTTGTATGTTTTTGTTCAGAATACTCCTATCCTGAACTATTTTTGCGCAGTGTAGTATACCCACAAGCTCCGCCTGGAACACAGATGTATATTTACCCAGCGGTATACTTATGTTTAGATCAAGTTCAGCAGAGAAAATTCCTGCACCCGATCCAACATTATTTTTGGAGCCATCCGAAAAGAGATGTATATCGTAATCGAATGTTTCGTTTGCGTTTAACAGTACATTGTATTTCCTGTCAAATATATATTTAGGGTGGATTCTGTCGGATTCAAGTAGCAGAAGAGGTACTCCTTTGGAATATTCCTCCAAGATCTGCATATGGCCCGCAGTTCCTCGCCTATGAGTCCAGGCTTTCCAACTGCGCAACCTGAGAGCTGCCTTGACCGCCGTTTCCTGCACATGAAGATCAAGTGGAGGGAGGCAGAGAAGGGTCTCAAGCGCTACAGTTGGGGCCGTTCGCATCACTCCAGTTACAGCCAGACAGATTGATCTCTGGGTCTGGTGTAGGGAGGACGCTGTTGTTACTTGTTTGGTTCTGGGCCACCATACAAGGGATCCGTAGCAGAGCATGGGTCTAATGACTGCCGTATAGAGCCAGAGGGTGATCTTGGGCGATAAACCCCAAGACCGTCCCATTGCTCCCCGACACTGCCAGAAGGCCATTCTCGCTTTCTCTAGTTTCATTTGTAAATGTTTTCCCCAATTCAGCTTCTTGTCCAGTATTATTCCCAGATACTTGACTTGATTAGCTATTTTTAAGGGAGTCCCTGTTAAGCTAGGCATGACCATGGTCGGTAGCTTTTTCTTTTGGGTGAAAAGAACAAGCTCTGTCTTTGCCGGATTAACCGAGAGAGAGTGCTCTTTACACCACTTCTCTAAAATCTTGAGAGCATCCTGCATTAGGGTGCATAAGACATTCTCAAATTTTCCAGTGAGCAGTATGACGATGTCATCTGCGTATCCTATGGTGTGGTATCCCATGTTATTTAAGAGTTTCAGAAGGCTGTCTACCACCATGTCCCACAGCAGCGGGGAGAGTACTCCCCCCTGAGGGCAGCCCCTTGTTACAACTCCTTTAATGTCAACGTCCCTAACTCTGATCTCCACGATTCTCCACTTCAGTATAAAACTGATCCATCTCGCGATGGTCGCGGAAACGCCGTGGATCTGCAGAGCAGCGTTTATACTTCCGAAGGTGGCTTTGTCAAAAGCCCCCTCGATATCAATGAACACTCCCAGGGTGGACTCTCTGTAGTCCAGTGACCTCTCTATGCGCTCCACTACCTTGTGTAGCGCCGATTCGGTCGATCTCCCCTGGATGTATGCATGTTGATTCGCATGTAGTGGTCTGTGAAACAGAGCCACTTCGCGGATCTCTCTATCACACAGTCTCTCCAACGTTTTCAAAAAGAACGAAGTGAGACTGATAGGTCTAAAAGATTTGGCCAGGGAGTAATCACTTCTACCTGGCTTGGGTATAAAGACAACTTTTGCCGTCCGCCATCCTTTTGGTATATAGGCATGCGCAATGCATGCTCTAAACACCCGCACCAGGTGACGGAGCACCACGTCCAGTCCCCACTGTAGTAGGGCCGGAAATACCCCGTCAGGCCCGGGCGATTTAAAGGGGCAGAATGATTTAATTGCCCAGCTCGTTTTGGTCTCATTCACGACCTTCTTTGCAGTTTCCCAGTCTATCGCCGTCGGTGGCCGGCCCGTCGCCTTGTCCCAGCCGAAATCCGAAGCAGGTCTACTATCGGGAAAGTGTGTTTTTAGCTTCTATACAAAGTATAACAAGAAGCCTTATGATCTAGCTCCGTGTCTGCCTGTCCGCCGTCTGTCTGTCTGTCTGTCTGTCCGTCTGTCTGTCCGAATAATTCAAAATCATACAGAGCGTTTCAAATCGTGTTGGAAATACTCTGTGTGTATAGAGGTCTAAGAACTGGGTAGCCAGTGCGCTACTTTTAGGCTTCTATACAAAGTATAACAAGAAGCCTTATGATCTAGCTGCGTGTCCGTCCGTCCGTCCGTCCGTCCGCATAATTCAAAATCATACAGAGCGTTTCAAATCGTGTTGGAAATACTCTGTGTGTATAGAGGTCTAAGAACTGGGTAGCCAGTGCGCTACTTTTAGGCTTCTATACAAAGTATATTTATGATTAGGGCCAATTTATTTGTCAAATCGTCTTGACGTTTCTTCGGCGAATCGCCCATGAAAGCTGCGGGTCTCGCGGAAGGAGGAACAACCGGTAAAACCGTCACGATCATCCACTCGGGTCGTGAGTATTTCGGATCCATTCCAAGGGCGCTGCAATCTGCGTCGCTAATTTGTCTAAAGATATGCAGCACTTCTTCCGCCAACAAATACTTTTTTTCTTGTGGAACCTTTCCGTCGGATTCCTTCCATTCGGCCGTCAAATCGAGACCCGATTTTCTAATTACAGGTTGATGATTTCCACATCCACCATCCGCGTGACATATTGTTTGTTCTTTGCACATACCGTACACTACTTCTAAGCGTTTCTTGGAATCGTCTGTAGTTATCTTCTGAGCGTGTTCATAGTGGTTTTGTTTCTTTGTGTTCACTAACAATTTACTGCAATTAAAGCAGACGCAGCGTAAAACTTTCATGACATTGTTAATCATGCCAACGTGAAAGATAGGTTTGGCCAATTCGATGTGACCAAAGTGACCGGGGCAAGTGTCCCGGTCGCCTTCGCATGTTTGACATGGTAAAGTGCTGTCAAACGCTCCCATCCTCGGATCCATCAAGCCGCCCACTTTTGGAAGACTTCCTTCCATAATTTCTACATGATTTATACCTTCTGGGACGACAGACATGCTACGAATATCTTCCGGACTAAAAATACCAAATTGCACATTCTTTACAGTTTTGAAAGCAGATTTGTTTTCGATTAATGCCATTGTTAATACCGTAATTTACTTTTACTTAACGCGCGAAAAATTAGCCAAACTCTTACATCTACTATACTCATAGGGCGATGTCCTATATAAGCAAATTGATCTGCTGATACGTTGATACGATGATACGATGATACGATGATCCGTTGATACGATTATACCTTGATACGATGATTCGTTGATACGATTATACCTTGATACGATGATCCGTTGATACGATGATCCGTTGATACGATTATACCATGATACGATTGTCCGTTGATCCAATTATTCTTTGATACGTGGCTTACTGGTCTAACTGCCGCAGGGATTAACGGCCAGAATAAAGTGAAGATAAGGTATTGTCCCAAGGATATGATTTACTATTAGGCTTCTATACAAAGTATAGCAAGAAGCCTTATGATCTGGCTCCGTGTCCGTCTGTCTGTCCGTCTGTCCGTCCGCATAATTCAAAATCATACAGAGCGTTTCAAATCGTGTTGGAAATACTCTGTGTGTATACAGGTCTAAGAACTGGGTAGCCAGTGCGCTACTTTTAGGCTTCTATACAAGGTATATTTATGACTAGCTGACCCGGCAGACGTTGTCCTGCCCAAATTTCAATATTTGTCTACATGTATTTTTTAGATCCAATCCGCATAATGACCTTGCGACTTATTTGGTCATCGCAAATACCAAACTTATTAAAAAAGGATTAAATAAATAAATTAATAAAAAATACAAATCAAGGTTTAATAAAAAAAAGTTTAACAAAACTGTTAAGTATTCACAAAAACCACAATAATTTCTAATTTTACTTAATTTTATTTTTGCCAATTACTCTTGTTCTTTGTGTTCTTCCTTTTCCTCCTCCCCTTCGTCTTCTAATAAGGAATTTTCGAAAGCACGCAGCGATATTGCCAATTCCTGTTCTTCTTACATACATCCATACATACATTGAATTTTATATATATAGATATCGTTCGTTAATACGTTGATCCGTTGAAACGTTGATCCGCACTAACGTTGGTCAAGCTAATACAGCGCTTGACCAAAGTTCGCGGCAAGATTCTAAAGTAGCCTATGTTTTTCGTAGCATTGTAAATAGCTTCTACACCAAATTTGGTAGAGATTGGTGAAACGGTGTAGAATTGTATAGAAAACATACATACATACATACATTGAATTTTATATATATAGATATCGTTCGTTAATACGTTGATCCGTTGAAACGTTGATCCGCACTAACGTTGGTCAAGCTAATACAGCGCTTGACCAAAGTTCGCGGCAAGATTCTAAAGTAGCCTATGTTTTTCGTAGCATTGTAAATAGCTTCTACACCAAATTTGGTAGAGATTGGTGAAACGGTGTAGAATTGTATAGAAAACATACATACATACATACATTGAATTTTATATATATAGATATCGTTCGTTAATACGTTGATCCGTTGAAACGTTGATCCGCACTAACGTTGGTCAAGCTAATACAGCGCTTGACCAAAGTTCGCGGCAAGATTCTAAAGTAGCCTATGTTTTTCGTAGCATTGTAAATAGCTTCTACACCAAATTTGGTAGAGATTGGTGAAACGGTGTAGAATTGTATAGAAAACATACATACATACATACATTGAATTTTATATATATAGATATCGTTCGTTAATACGTTGATCCGTTGAAACGTTGATCCGCACTAACGTTGGTCAAGCTAATACAGCGCTTGACCAAAGTTCGCGGCAAGATTCTAAAGTAGCCTATGTTTTTCGTAGCATTGTAAATAGCTTCTACACCAAATTTGGTAGAGATTGGTCAAACGGTGTAGAATTGTATAGAAAACATACATACATACATACATACATACATTGAATTTTATATATATAGATATCGTTCGTTAATACGTTGATCCGTTGAAACGTTGATCCGCACTAACGTTGGTCAAGCTAATACAGCGCTTGACCAAAGTTCGCGGCAAGATTCTAAAGTAGCCTATGTTTTTCGTAGCATTGTAAATAGCTTCTACACCAAATTTGGTAGAGATTGGTCAAACGGTGTAGAATTGTATAGAAAACATACATACATACATACATACATACATTGAATTTTATATATATAGATTAGGGCCAATTTATTTGTCTAATCGTCTTGACGTTTCTTCGGCGAATCGCCCATGAAAGCTGCGGATCTCGCGGAAGGAGGAACAACCGGTAAAACCGTCACGATCATCCACTCGGGTCGTGAGTATTTCGGATCCATTCCCAGGGCGCTGCAATCTGCGTCGCTAATTTGTCTAAAGATATGCAGCACTTCTTCCGCCAACAAATACTTTTTAGGCTTCTATACAAAGTATAGCAAGAAGCCTTATGATCTGGCTCGGTGTCTGTCCGTCCGTCCGTCTGTCCGTCTGTCCGCATAATTCAAAATCATACAGAGCGTTTCAAATCGTGCTGGAAATACTGTGTGTATAGAGGTCTAAGAACTGGGTAGCCAGTGCGCTACTTTTAGGCTTCTGTACAAAGTATAACAAGAAGCCATATTTAGGCTTCTATGCAAGGTATAGAAAGAAGCCTTATGGTCTGACTTCGTGTCGGTCCGCATGTTTCAGAGCCAATCATAACGTTGATCAACTGAAACGTTGTTATATTGTAAATACTTCGTCTATATAGTATTGCGTTAATCTGTTAATCCGTTGATACGATTCGCTAATGCAATTTATTATTATTACAGGTTAGATGATGTTTTGTATTGCTTTCATCAGAATCAAAATCGGAATCGGAAAAGTCGCTGCTAGAATAATTGCTTGAGTTGTTCATGTTTATAAATTAGTGGTACTTGCTATATCGATTCCTTTTCAAAAGTATTACCTAAATTTTAAATACAAAGTGTAACCTATATAGTAAATTGTTGATCCTTTGATACGTTGATACATTGATACGTTGATACATTGATACGTTGATACGTTGATACATTGATACGTTGATACATTGATACGTTGATACATTGATACGTTGATACATTGATACATTGATACGTTGATATATTGATACGTTGATACATTGATCCGCTGATCTGTTGATCCGTTAATCTGTTTATCCATTTATTGCATTATCTGCTTATCCGTTATTTGTATTTTTATCTTTTGAACAATATATCCACACCGTTAAGAAATTGTATGTAAAATTACTATCATTAGCAACTTTGTGACCAATTTTTCTTCAGCATAGCGCGAAATCATATCTTTCTTCAGTATTTATCACATCGAAAGTCAGCAATTATGGTACAATCTATATTACGAACGTAACTTATATACCATGCTTTAAAAATAATATTTTCGAAGCATGTTATATCACGTTACTTGGTTCGGACGATGCTATTTTAGGGTTTTGATATCATCGATATCAAAAAACTAATATTTTTTAATCAAAATCAAATTAATTAAAAAAAATCTTGTAGCTGGTGTGTTATGGTAGTGTTATATCTACGAGGGCTGGGAAATCGAGTATTCGAATACTCGATTCTAGGTAATTTGTTCGACAGCGTTATGTGCGACAGAAATTTGTTTGAAAATGCCCTGTCGAGTAAATGTTCAGTCGTACAAATGCTGAGTTGGACGAATTTCTCTCGAACAAATTACCAACTACGGCATATTCAAACATTCGAATATCCCACTAATATTTAAGTGTTTTACTAGGTTTAAGATGATAATTTCATTATTAATAATTAATTTTAATATTATTAATAATAATTATTAATTTAACACAAGCGGCCTGCCGGTGTCGCGAGTAAACAGTCGACTAGTCCAGACGTGTTTTTGTTTTTCCAAGCAAAAATGTAATCAGTGACATTTACAGCCGTATTCACCAAGCTCTGTTAAGTTGCTAACAGAGAGTCAAGTCAATAACAGTCTGTTAATGTGATATATTTGTATTCACCAATGACTTTTAGCAGTTACCAGTCTGTCAAGTCGTCTGATATGTTAACAGAGCAATATTGGGCTGTCAACATAGGTAACAGACTGATAAGTAATATTTTTATGTGTCAATATTGTAGGTTATAATTATTATTGACATTTGTTTTTGGTATGTATTTAAGGTTAACTTTTTTCCGCGAAATCAGTTAAAGCTAGTTTTACACGGTTTTACCAACAAAAATTCTAGTTACTTTTAGGCTTCTATACAAAGTATAACAAGAAGCCTTATGATCTGGCTCCGTGTCTGTCCGTCCGTCTGTACGTCCGTCTGTCCGTCCGTCCGTCCTCATAATTCAAAATCATACAGAGCGTTTCAAATCGTGTTGGAAATACTCTGTGTGCATAGAGGTCTAAGAACTGGGTAGCCAGTGCGCTACTTTTAGGCTTCTATACAAAGTATAACAAGAAGCCTTATTTAGGCTTCTATACAAGGTATAGAAAGAAGCCTTATGGTCTGGCTTCGTGTCCGTCCGCATGTTTCAAAGCCAATCATAACGTTGATCAACTGATACGTTGTTATATTTTAAATACTTCGTCTATATAGTATTGCGTTAATCTGTTAATCCGTTGCTTCGATTCACTAATGCAATTTATAAATACGCAAATGTTCGAAAGAAATTTACTAAGTTAAAGATATAATATAAGACTTTTAACTATTGATAATTATAATAATACTAGCTGATAGCCCGTCCGAGGACGGGTAGCTAGAAGGACGGGCAGGCAGCCAAGGTCATATGGCTTTTGGATTGCACTGAGAGCTTTCCTTAATCTTCATTCAACTTAAGTTACCTTGGCTGCCTGCCCGTCCTTCTAGCTACCCGTCCTCGGACGGGCTATCAGCTAGTTTCGTTATAATGTAATTCTGCTTATATAGTAATTTTGAGCAGGATAATCGGATTAACTGATCCGATGATACGTTGATCCGATGATACGTTGATCCGATGATACGTTGATCCGATGATACGTTGATCCGATGATACGTTGATACGATGATACGTTCATCCGATTGGTTATGAAATTATCCGTTATGCGTTCGGTTCGGTTTGCTTCGGGTATTTGCATTGTCGACGGGATTTCGAGGATAGATACGGATATCACGTTCAAATGGAGGTTCGCCGTCATCATTTATAATAAAATAGTAAAAAAATAATAAAATGTAGTAAAAATGTTCCGTAATTATTTCAAACATTGCAATTTGAAAGAGTGCATTTCAACTTTCCTTACGTTACGCATTGTATGTCCGGTACGCACATTATGTGGATGTGAATGACCCTTTACGTTCTACTTCAATCTGTTGCAATTTTCGCTCTCCATTGCTTGCAAGATTTCTTCCCTTGATCATCGGTTACTTATCATTATACCGGATCATATGGTAATACAATTTTCTTCTGAAATTTATTAGAAACTGGGGGGCATGGAATACCTCCAGACCCCCCCTTCCCCCGCCACAGCAAAAGTTCCCTCCGGCGTTTTGCTTTGATTAATTAAATTATCAGAAAATTATTTTTTTAAGATCTTGAAAAGGAACCAATCGAAAATGTCATAAAACTATTCAAAAATAAATTTATTAACTTATGGTTATTTATAAATTAAGTCATAATATTAAATGTAAGGTAAATATAATATTTTAAACAATAACATTAAAACGTTTACTACAATAAATCAACAAAAAATAATTAATTCTAATATTAAATGTAATTACATAATACAAAAATGTTATGAAATACAATATATTTTATCATTATTGTTTGGAAGAAAATCTGTAAATGTAAAGGTTTAGAAAATAGACAAAAAAATATTTTGTAATAGTATTTACATCCTGCCCTAGCAATTTCAGCATTACGGAGAATTCTCGAAAACCACTTCCAAATGGTATAGGCCACAACTTCGGAAGTAATCTAAAATAAAAACAAAATGTTATTAGAGCAAATAAAATAATGCAACCTTTTTAGCACCTCTCAATTTTTGTATTACTTGTTGAGCAAATATTGCTTGAGAAAACTCCACGTAGCAGTATGTGTTCTTCATCAGCACGCACCTTACTTCCTCTATTGGCAGCAGGGGGGGTGCAATTGTTCCACCCGGCCGAGGGTACATTTTAGGGGAGGTGTTCCATCCTCCTTCACTATGACGATGGAGCCCAACATTAATAGAGTTGGATTGTCCTTCCATTTCATTCGAGTCTGCAACTCGGAGGCATACTCCTTTGACCATCTTGTCCAAAAATGTTGCTTCATTCGTTGAAGCATATCAAATCTTTTACGTGGGCTGATCCTCGTTGAGCACAATTGCGGCTCTATTATCGCCAATTAAAAAATGAGCAGGTGTTACGGGAGATAGGTCATTACTCATAGGGTAAAGAGGTCGGGAGTTTAAACACGCTTCGATTTGAGTCAAAACTTAACTTAAAAAATTAACAAAAAATAATTAATTCTAATATTAAATAAAATTACAAAATACAAAAATGTTATGAAATACAATATATTTTATCATTATTGCTTGGTAGAAAATCTGTAAATGTAAAGGTTTAGAAAATAGACAAAAATAGAAATTCCTCTAGTAACTCTTCTTTATGCAATGTTTTGGCGCCTTTTTGTTTTCTAACGTATTTTAGTTTCGCTACAGCAGGTTTTATTAAGTCATCAGATCGGGATGCAACTTTATATTTATACGGTTTTCGTGTTTTTCCTGTATCGATTTTAAGTGATTCTGCCTTTTGGCGAGACGGCTATTTGTTAAAACGACTATTAACTGGTGAAATCGTAAGTAATCCCGCCGGATCTGATGTGTATATACAGGCACATCTATGCATAAAATGTATCATGCAATATGCAATTATCTCATTTAAATTATACTTTGTCAATGGTACAGAACATGGTTTGATATTGTCCGGCAAAACAACATCATCAGTACTCAACTGATGAATGTCACCACTAACGCAGTCAGTTAAATCTTAGTTTAAAAAATAATAATTGTATTTTTTTGGTGTTCTGGTAACTCTACGTCGCCTTTCTTTAGAATCTCCCAGCATTATTAATTGGTCGTCTGGTTTGATGATTGTTTGTGTGAATCTTTTCTCAACCTAAAAAAATGAAAAAGTATAAAAATTATATAGAAATCCAAATTGTAAGCTACTATAAATTTATGATTAAAATAATAAAAAAAACAAAATAAAGAAAACTAGGTTTTTGTAATGGTTGGTGTGTATATTTATCCGGGATTTTATTATTTTATTGGGGTGGTGAGTGTCAGATTCCTACTAACTAAAACCCCCTCCCCGACGAAAGCGGGATTTACCTTCTCGGCATTACTTCCGCTGTCGTCTGCGATGTTATCTGTAGTCTTGTTTTGTAATCTTTAGTGTTTCCTCGGCCCCCCCCCGGCTTCACCCGAAAGTTAGTGTGCGGAGGACACTAACTGTGTCCGTGGCCCGGGTGGCCTTAGCACTTCTCTTTGATCTTAATTGACCCCCGGCATCTCCTGAGAGTTAGTGTATACGTGGCCGAGAGGACTTATCACTACTCTTTGATGGTATATCTCTTGGCGAGCCGGGCCAACTTATCTATTTTGTTTTCACCTTTGCTTTCCGGTTCCAATTACTGATCTCTGCTTCTTCTCTTCATATTATGTTTCTCACAGATTTCTTGTCTTGGAAAATCTTCTCGCAGCAACTTGTTACTTAACTATATTTTTAAAAACTCGTTTCTCAGCTAAGCAGAGCGGTTCGAAATATAAAAAAAATTGTACGTAGACTGTTATTAGCTAAACGTATGAAAGAAAAACAAAGAAAACACAAAAATAATTTAAATACATATTATACAAGTACTTGATTCTTCACCGAATTTTGTGTTTGAATGCCTCTCTGAGCAATAAATCTCGCCTTTATCAACTTGCGCACGTGTCCTAAAATGTAACTTGAGGTCGAAAACTGGGAGATTGTAACAATTATATAATATATTTGTAGGGTTACCGGTTCTTGGTGCTTGGTGTTTAATAGCCTAACATGTTCGGCTAACGTACTATGAAAACGTTCAATTATCTCGTCCGATTTCGGGTGATGGGCCATGGTATAATGAATTTTTATTTTATAAACTTCAAGTAATTCTTCAATTATATAATTATGAAATTCTATACCCTGATCTGCACTAATCGTTTCGGGGGTTCCGTAAGAAGAAAAATAATGAATTAAAGCGTTGAATATATCTACAGCATTTATTGAATTAACCTCAATGGCTTGCCCTAACTTGGTGAAGCATCTACTATTGTTAAAAATTTGGAAGTTTTTCAAAGTAGAAATATCTATATGTAATATCTCAAAAGGACGGTGTGGTGTATCCGTTAACATCATTGCAATTTGCTAATTGCCCGGGCTAATAAAACTGGCACCACATAATTCCAATCTTGGCATTGTAAGTACTTGGATTGGAGCAAGCTTTGTTTTTGCATATGGTAAATTGATATGTACTTTATTTAATTTATCATTGCTTCGCACATAGATGCAAGCACCGTATCCTGATTGTGATGCGTCACAGAACCCATGAAGTTCAATATCAACGTAATTATTACAAAATGCGTTGCGAGGTACGCAGAAATTCTTTAAAGCAGGTGATTCTAATTTGAATTTCAACCACCAATTATGTAATTCTTCTGGAATGGGATCATCCCAGTAGACATGTTATGTCGATAATTTTTGTAACATTATCTTTGCTTGCAATATACAAGGACTTACTAGATCTAAGGGTCATAAATCGACACAATGTCTGATAAAATAGAACATTTTGTAAAACTGTCGTGATGTACAGTTTTAATTTTACATGTTAATTTAACAAGATTTGATAACCAATGAATACCTAAGGTTTTTTAGGTGATCTTTTGTACCGATGGGTACAGAATTTAATGGATCATCTTATGATGCAAAATTTTGTAAAAAGTTGTTACAATTGGACCCCCTTCTGCAATAGGGAACCAACCAACAAAATACCATTCTGAGTAATCGGCGTTTAAAGGTTTCAGTATCTAGCAAAACACATAACAAAACGTTGATTCCCATTCTCAATAAATGCCTTTAAAATGGATTTATATTCTGGTTCTCTTTTGTATAATGGAAAGCATCAAAATGATTGTTGGAAACAAATGATTGGAAAATGGTTGGTTCCTTATTGCAGAAGGGGGTCCAATTTGAATTCCATTTCCGTCATGGAAACTTTGCAAATAACAAAATACTTGAAATTTCATTACGAATTGAAATTACCTGGTCTTCGGTTCGGCGTCTGTCCGTCTGTCTGTCCGCATAATTCAAATCTAATCAGAACCTTCAAAATTGTGATTGAAACCGCAAAAATTTAATTAGTGCAGATTATCTGATATTACATTATAATAATATGGCGACCAAAAATAACAACTTTTTTTTCAATGCAGACCAAATATAAGTTATATTTTATTTACATAATTTTTCACCTATATAGGAAATTTAAATACGTTGATACGTTGATCCGTTGATACGTTGATCCGTTGATCTGTTGATGCGTTGATCCGTTGATTCGTGATGCTTTGATCCGTTGATCCTTTGATCCATTAAGACGTTGATACCTTAAGACGTTGATGTAATAAGAAGTTACCGAGGTAATACCGAGGTAATAAGATACGAGGTAATAAGAAGTTACCTCGAAAAATTTAATTGGTGCAGATTATCGAATTATTCTGTAATGTCTCGTCCATTTTTTTAGGTCGATCCATCCTCTTCCTTCTCTTTTATTTACAACTTAACTTCACTATCCACATCAAGCCACTGCTGTGGTTTAAATAAAATAAAAAATAATTAATGCAGATTATCTGATTATGTGATGTTACATTATATGGCCACCAAAAATAATCAGATAATAACAACTTTTTTGAATTTGATATATTTTTTTGTCAGTCGCCAATACTATCGAAATGCTGGCGAATGCTGTAAATTTTTTTGGAAATTCTGGGCCCGTTGAATTTTTATTGGAAGTAAAGTTTTCTGGTCAAGGAGAGGCCAACTTTTTGGCCCCTCCTTATTATTAAAATTATGGCGACCAAAATAACAACTTTTTACACCAGAAAAGCAGTTGTATAGAAGCCTAAGAACCGCTGCTAAATCAGGTTCCAACTTGTTTATTTCTACTCTGTATTTGTAATCGTTTGGATCAATCCTTACACCCAGGAAGGTGGTTGCTTTCTTGTTTCTGACTTCACGCCATGACAGTAATCGCAAAAGTTCCAGATCGATCGGGTGGATACCTGCCAAAACACCCTCGGCGATGACAGACACAGTCCTATAACATTTTGGTATCACACGACAACAAAATCCATATCACGATATCAGCCGGGCCAACGTGTGCTTATCCCCTATTCCATGTATCCAGATCTCGCTTCCGTAAGCCACGATGGGGACTACTGCCCCCTGGTAGATCCTTCGCATAGAGTTCGAGGTGTCCAGGTTCCATCCGCTCCTCGCCATTCGGTGCAGCGCATGCACTAGTTTGTTGGCCTTGCCACAGACGTAGTTAACATGCGGTTGCATCGAAAGGTTTTCATGTATTAGAACCCCAAGGTACTTGTATTCCCTTGCCACTTTTACTGTAGTGTGTGTCCACCTTTAGTTGGAACAAATTAGTAATAAGCATTAATATTATTTCATGCAAGATTGTTAGTATGAGCGATGAATGGAAGGATTGCACAGCAGTCGTATGATGGCAGTCTTAGTGTAACAGTATTGATGTAAGCATGGCAGGAGACGTATGGGACAGTAGTGATCGAACTGTCTTGTGAATCCTTAGTGTATATAAGTTATGTATAAAATGTACAAAGAAGTATTAAATATAAACCAATAAATATACAACAGTGTTATTAATAAATACCAAGTAGCACCAGAGAAGAAAAGTATCAAATTACTTTTCACATGGCGACCGTGACAAGTGGCAAAAGGACCGTGACACGTGAAAACAAGGTGGAACTCGCTTTAGCGGCAGTTCTTAGGCTTCTATACAGCTACCTTTCTGGTGTGGAAAGTTGTTATTATCTGGTTATTTTTGATCGCCATATAATGTAACATCACATAATCAGATAATCTGCACCAATTAAATTTTTTGCGATTGGTAATTATCATTTACTATATAAGTAATAACAATCAAACTTTTCCATTCTATTAGAAATTTTACTTCTCTGTAATGTATGGTCCTTTTTTTGAGGTGGACCAATCCTCTCCTTTCTCTTTTATTTATAACTTAACTTCACTAACCACATCAATAAAAAATTATTTTACACATCAAAGTAAAACAAGTAGTTTATATAGGGAGACCTCTTCGAAAATATCTTTAACTTAGTAAATTTCTTTCGAACATTTGCGTATTTATAAATTGCATTAGCGAATCGAAGCAACGGATTAACAGATTAACGCAATACTATATAGACGAAGTATTTAAAATATAACAACGTATCAGTTGATCAACGTTATGATTGGCTCTGAAACATGCGGACGGACACGAAGCCAGACCATAAGGCTTCTTTCTATACCTTGTATAGAAGCCTAAAAGTAGCGCACTGGCTACCCAGTTCTTAGACCTCTATACACACAGAGTATTTCCAACACGATTTGAAACGCTCTGTATGATTTTGAATTATGCGGACGGACAGACGGACACGGAGCCAGATCATAAGGCTTCTTGTTATACTTTGTATAGAAGCCTAAAATTTAATCATTAGCAACTTAATAGAAAATAATTTTAAACGTGCGGACAGACAGGCGGACGGACGGACAAGTAACAAGACATGGAGTGAACACCTCGAAAGAATGGCAGAAGGGAGACTGCCACTAGCAGCAAAGCGATATAAACCACCGGGAAAAACAAGTGTGGGAAGAGCGAGAAAAGGATGTGTACCGGAACAAGCAATAACGGCTACACCGTGAAGTGAAGAAGAAGAAGGTTTGCCGTTGCCATCTGCATTCTATGCCGTTGACCATATTGCTTGATTCGTCCGCGTTTAGGAATGATTTCTCTATCCAAGGACAAGAAAGCGCCCGATACTTGCTTGTTCATCCATCAGAAGCTATCGGTAATACATTTAAGGAAGTTGCTTATACCGGCAACAACTCGGTTATTGCCATATCTGGCCCCTCACTTAGTTTCGCCTGCGGGTCAACGCAGTTCCCAGGGTGTGGCACGTGGAGCCATAAGTGAGAGTTGGGTATCCTGCGAGGACCAGTTACCATCTAGGACCATCTTCTGTTACCACGCTCGATGTGACCGTCCCGGTAAAAGGTACTACCTCTGCAGCATAACCCCTACACCCCTTACCTTTATCCCCCCGGATAAGGTAATAAATAGAAATAAGTTTGAATAGAAATATTTAGAATCAAAATATATATTTGATTGAAAGATAGATAAGGTAGGTCGAAAATTTTCACTTGGAACCTAGTTTGAACTTTGTTCGATAATGTGGCATCTCCATCGCTGAAAACAAACGTGATAGCTCTTCCCACAGAGTCAAAACGACTTGCACGAGCAACACTATGTAAATAACAATCTGCATTGGATATAGCATATAGTAATTGATGACGGTGTTTATACAAACAATATCCATTCCACGTCCAAAGATGTCTGTCGCAAATTAGTTTAAGTTAATTCTGGCCCAAAGCGGCTCATGGTAAGAGGAAATCGAAGTGTAGACTCCAGTAGCTGACACTTCAAAGTTGGAAAATATCGCATCAATTTGCGTGCCATTCCGCGTAGTGGGTATCGCTGGCGAGCGAATTTGGAGTCCTAGTTCTCGAAGTGTATGTTGTAGGCCATTACTTTCTTCCTTGCTGAAATCCTCATTGAAATCTCCAGTAACCAGAGTACGTGGTACTAAGTATAAGCGAGACATCTGCTTTTTTATTAAAGAGACCATTGTGTTGGAATTAAACCCTGGTGACTTGTAAACGACAATTATTCGGATGTTAGAGAAGACAATAGATGAAACACTGCAGGAACCTTGGGAGTCGTATTCTATTTCGGAATTGGTGTCTATAATACAATCATGAACAGACGGACAACAATACACACGTACACCAATCGGTCGACGGACATCGTTACTATCTACTGATGCAGCAAGAAGATGATCTCCTAGCGGAAAATTGTCACTTGAGAGCGTCCATGTCTCCGCCATAAGGATGATATCCGAACTCTTATAGACCTCATCCGATGCATAGAGACTATAATGAGCAGGAAGTGACTGGACATTGTGAAAGATGACTTGTATTTGTCTGTTGCTATCATCCCTAATTCGCAAATGTTCAAATGAAGGAATTAGCTTCATCTCCTGGTGTCGTTTGAATTCAATAGATATCGGATCATTCTCTTGCGGCATTTTTGTCTTTTTCATGATTCCAATAAGAAATAATCCTGATGCTTTTGTTGCTCGTGAACATGCAACATACAGAAGAGCACGCTTGATTCCAGGAGTAAAATGGACAACAACGAGCTCGTATGTGGATCCTTGGGATTTATGTATAGTTTGAGCTTCCGCTGCATTAAGTGGGAATTGCGTCCTTGTTACCTTTGTGGCCGAATTCGATCGTGGCTGGATGACGACCGTACATGGTGAGATGGGAGTCCATTCCGAATCAATTTGAAGTTGCCGACTGAGGTTAATATTGCGCAAACGAAGCTTCTGCCCACTTCGGGAATTTTCAAACTTGACCCAGAGACGAAGAGCCTTTTGTCTAGATGCATCCAGAGTACTAATACCAAAGTCAATTCTTTTCAGAATGCATCCCACACCGTTAACCAAACCGTCACTTGTGTCTACATTCACTGTCATGATGTAACGCCCACCTTCTTTGAGGAAGAGGTTTGTGTGAAGTCCCTGTGTCTTAGATAGAGGTGCAGATGCTATCCAGTTGAGGAGTGCAACTTTGGATGCCTCGCTCGTGTAAGCAGAAAGGGAATCCTTGGCGGTTGAGATGGCTTGATTTCCTGGCAAACAGGATAACGCAAAACTATTGTGGGCATCAACTGCTTCATTCGTGTAAAAAAGATGAATAGGCCGTCGGCTTACTATTTCTGCAGGCGTACTTGGAAACTCACGAGATTTGAACAGTTGCAAATCATCATCAGTCATCGTCCCGGACGCCATATTGTTTAAGGCAAGAGCAAAAGCTGCATCATCGCGTTGCCTCATAATTGTGGTCAGTTCATGAACAGTAAACATGTGCCATAAGGGTTTGTTGAAAAGCGACGAAATCGAATTCGACATTGTTCCAGCTAGAAGGGATGTTGCCATAACAGGTGGCAGCTGCCTGAAGTCGCCAACAGCTATGACCGATATACCACCGAAAGGTTTACATCCGTCACAGAGGTCTCTCAATCGTTTGTCGATCATTTCCAAAATATGTTGACCAACCATACTAATCTCGTCTATGATAAGAACCCGAAGTTCTGAATAGAGAGTGGCCATTGTATTAGAGACGCTGTCTGAGAGCTTGATAGCTTCTTTTTGGTTCACGGGAAGTTGGAATGCGTTGTGAATTGTGAGTCCGAAGATATTAAATGCCGCTAATCCGGTAGGAGCCGTCAGAAGGACAGAAGGTTTATCTTCTCGCAATCTTGATTTATAATTTCGGTTTCCTCATCCCTCCAAGGAAGATAGAGCATCACTTGTTCGCGAAAAAAGTTGTGACGATCTTTATTCTTGTTGTAGCGGACGTGGCGAATAATCTTTGGAAATGTTCGCTTCCAAACGTATCCTGGTTTGCCATTCTTTAGCGGAAAATATTTATTGATACTTTGTACGTCTTCAGTTTCTACAATATCATCGTTTTCTTGGGCCATCTGTGTACTTCCTCGTTTTAATGAAAAATCATACCAAGCTGAAAATTGTGCAAGATTAAGGTTAGATAATGCATCTGGTCGTGAACTATATCGTTGTAAAAGTCCGTCTACAAAGACATCTTCAGAGTCCGGACTGAGATTTTCTAACTGAATATTAGTTTTAATCATTCTGGTTCGTTGATCGGCTGGACCTGTTGGTATAAAAATGCATGCCTCTGTGCATCGGCTCATTGGAATCTGAAGCACATTGTAAGCAGCCTCTTGAGCAGAGAGTTCACTGTTCATGTGATGAGCCGCACCAAGAGCCTGAAGACGTTGAGCCAAAGACTTGTTTCCGCTTCTGACATCTTCAAGAACCTTACGCAAGAGGTCGCTAGTTCCACGATCACTCTTGTTAATGTAGTCAATGATGTAACAGCAACAAGCATAGGCGTCTAAAATAAACTGAATATCCATGTTAGACTTCTGGAGTCTCAGGATTTTCTCACTATATGGATTTATGTAAGTCTCACATGGCCGCCTCCGAATGAGGATTTTGGGTTTTTTCAAGGAGCTTTGAATAGCAGAAATGTAACGATTTGGTGTCATGGATAATTCCTGTAGAAACCCCGCAAATGTCATATCTGAAGGAAGTGGCAATTCATTCGTATCAAGATAGTCACGAATTTTTTTGTAATCGCGTTGGAAAATCTCAATTTCCTCCTGTTGCTCCTCGAATGGATGGAGAATAGTGGTTTCGTCCATTGGGAAAAATGGAATTCCAAACCGACATTTGACTCCTTTGTGGCTTTTCTTTCTGCATGTATGGGTGTGTCGATGAGTTTGAAGACCCAAAAGCTGGTGAATGGGATCATATTCAGGCCAGTCCGTGGAACAAGTTATAATTTCGTCAACAAACCGGCAAACATCTTGAGTAGAAGATGAGTTGGAAGCATCAAAGTTTGGTGCGCCATCAATCCACAAGATCATATGGACGTGTGGACTTCCTCGATGTTGGAACTCAATGCGATGATAGGAATGCTTAATGGATCGGTTTCCAAATGGGCCTTGAGAGTTTTTCCAGGTCTTGAAAAGAGCTGAAGTGCGATGTTCAAAATATCGAGCGCAAGTCACGGGATCGCGCTGAATAAGTAATTGTTTGTCATTCTTTGACATATTTTGTGCTTCTTCTTCAGAAATTGTAATTTTGTCAAGAATATGCTTGAGAATCACAATCAACTCGTTCCATTTTAGCTCAGCGGCACTAATAGTGATGAAGAGATGAGGCAAATTGAACTGACTGACCATCCTTCGGACTTTAAGGCCTTCTTGATGCCAGTGATGACATGAGTTTCGTACTCCTTGTAAAACCTTAAAAGCATTATCATCATTAACTAACCCATCCACAAAATTAGAATGACTAACTTGTTCCGCAGTGACTCGGATTAACTCTCCATTGCGTCTTCGTTTACGAAGGCACACCTTGCGATTGTCAGAAATTCTCTGAATTTCGAGCGATTTGGCCAAAAACAGTAAGAACTCGACATTTTCAACGGCACGGCGATCACTGTTACGCGCCATTGATTTGACAAATTCGGAGCGGCTTAGTAATTTACCATTACTATCGGATGGCTTCATTCGGTGCCCAGCAAATATTTGAGGAAACGTAAGAAAATATGAGTCAGGATCATATAGAATAGAGATTGGTTGGTTTCCTTCCGCTGGAGCCATCCGGATTGCCTCATCACTAGTAATTAATGTCTCTCCTCTGCCAGGATTTACGTCATCGACTTCCTCTTCCTCTTGAACATCCATCGCAATTTCTTCTGGGTTTTCGTGTAATGCCACATCAATTTGATGCTGACATATCTCGGTCCAATTGCTTGAAAGAGTGATTCCGTATTCACGGTAAAGCGGAGATCGGGTAAGAATTTTAGCGGCATCCATCACGCAAGCCGGACGAATGTTACCAGCTGTATAATTTCTCGGAACTTCAATTTGACGGGCGAGTCAGATGTGTAAAACATCGTCCTGATTCGGGAGTCTCGGAAGGGATTGAATGGTATTGTCTATGGAGACTGGGACGTTAATAATTCGTCCTTTTGTTCTCATCTGTCCATGCATTCCATATATAGCCCAAATGGACTGAAACACATGTCGAGCTGAGACCAAACGGGCTTCCAAACGTGTCAGATTCTTTACACTTTGTGGAACATAGGGAAACTGCAGATCGTTGGAGAGACAGAGACGTGGAATCCGGTTTTGTTGGATAGTTCTGTGACAAGTTGAACAAAATTCAGCGAGGTCTGAAGTGGGTGGAACTATAATTACTGAGTCGATGAAGGATTGCTGCTTTCCAGCTAAAAGGAGTTCGGTCATGCTGTGAGTTTTAATGGAGTAGTGAAAAAAGAGTCCCCCACATGAATGACATACGTGAGTGCAGCCTTTGCGAATTTCAGCTTCAAATCGATTTATTTCATCTTGCCATGGGCCTTGCTCGCGAATTCTACGGAGATTATGTTCGTGGATGCGCACGTCTTCATCAAGACTAGCTTGACGATGGCTTTCGGTGTTGTGAACTTGTTCCTGTAAACGAAACGAAGGATCTTGACGGGCTTGACGATGGTTTTCAGTGTCGCGAACTTGTTCCTGTAAACGAAACAAAGGATCTTGACGAGCTTGACGATGGCTTTCTGTGTTGTGAACTTGCTCCTGTAAACGAAACGAAGGATCTTGGCGGGCTTGACGATGGTTTTCAGTGTCGCGAACTTGTTCCTGTAAACGAAACAAAGGATCTTGACGAGCTTGACGATGGCTTTCGGTGTTGTGAACTTGTTCCTGTAAACGAAACGAAGGATCTTGTCGAGCTTGACGATGGCCTTCGGTGTTGTGAACTTGTTCCTGCAAACGAAACGAAGGATCTTGACGGGCTTGACGATGGCTTTCGGTGTCGCGAACTTGTTCCTGCAAACGAAACGAAGGATCTTGACGGGCTTGACGATGGCTTTCGGAGTCTCGAACTTGTTCCTGTAAACGAAACGAAGGATCTTGTCTAATGGTATGTTTCCTGATAGCGTCCTTCTGGCGTCGACGGGCAGCTGCTGCTTTTCGCTCTTCAGGTGTCAACTGCTTTCTAGGCATTATGAAATTGTGTTGTTTTACCTACTTAAAATAAAAACAAAATAGCTGTAGCGAAATTATATCGATGAGCACACTTTTGTCCAAGCGGTCTATGCGGTATGACAGCTGAGCGTATAATGACGATTTCCTCGCAAATCTTGAGGACTATGACGATTTTTACGGTTAGTAAATGTTTAGGTGCATTATGGGTAATGGCGCCAAAATTGGTTATATAAGTTAGTACCTGTATAAAACTTATACAGTCGACTCTCGATAATTTATAATAACCTACTTTATAATAAAAACAAAATAGCTGTAGCGAAATTATATCGATGAGCACACTTTTGTCCAAGCGGTCTATGCGGTATGACATCTGAGCGTATAATGACGATTTCCTCGCAAATCTTGAGGACTATGACGAATTTTACGGTTGGTAAATGTTTAGGTGTATTATGGGTAATGGCGCCAAAATTGGTTATATAAGTTAGTACCTGTATAAACCTTATACAGTCGACTCTCGATAATTTATAATAACCTACTTTATAATAAAAACAAAATAGCTGTAGCGAAATTATATCGATGAGCACACTTTTGTCCAAGCGGTCTATGCGGTATGACAGCTGAGCGTATAATGACGATTTCCTCGCAAATCTTGAGGACTATGACGATTTTTACGGTTGGTAAATGTTTAGGTGCATTATGTGTAAGGGCGCGAAAATTGGTTATATAAGTTACTACCTGTTATAAACCTTATACGTTGATACTTTGATCCGTTGTTATGTTGATCCGTTTTTTTTTGGTGTGTTATTTACTTTATATTATATAAATAATAAGCTTGAAGATTTAATAATTATACCGTTTGTATTATCGACGTTCACTTATATAACTTTTAATCCGTTGATCCGCTGATACGTTGATCCGCTGATACGTTGATACGTTGATCCGCTAATCCGATGATACGTTGATAAGATTCTATACTTTGATTATATCGCTTCTACACACACTGAGAAAAAAATTATGTAGGAATTTGTCATGCAACAATTTGAAATAATTATTACATTAATTGTTGTCAAATTTACTTCACTTCTTGTAAAATTGACATCAAATTGATGCGAGACGAATTTGCACTTCAATTTGAAGTAAAAAAATACTTCAAATCAAAACAATTTTTTCTCTGTGAAAAGAAATTATTTCAAATTTTTGCAAGACAAATTCCTACTTAATTTTTTTTCTCGGTGTATACTTTGTATAGAGCCCTAAATTAACGGATAATCTGTTTTTTTAAGTTGGTGATCATTGCCAACTAAAATACTATATAATAATAATGCAAATTTGAATTAAATTCTTTTTGCGAATATTTTTGACATCGATACGATCAACTTCCTAAACTTGGTGAATTATATGTCTAACCCCAGCTTCTTCTCCACTGTCCCAAGACATACTCTAACTAAATATTGAATATTTTTGGAGGTCGCCATATAATGTAATATCACATAATCAGATAATCTGCACCAATTAAATTTTTTGCGGTTGGTAATTATCATTTACTATATAAGTAATAATAATCAAACTTTTAAATTCCATTCGAAACTTTACTTCTCTGTAATGGACGGTCCATTTTTTGAGGTGGACCAATCCTCTCCTTTCTCTTTTATTTACAACTTAACTTCACTAATCACATCAAGCCACTGCTATGGTTAAAATAAATAAAAAATTATTTTTTCACATAAAAACAAACAAGGTGGAACTCGCTTTAGCGGCAGTTCTTAGGCTTCTATACAGCTACCTTTCTGGTGTGGAAAGTTGTTATTATCTGGTTAGTTTTGATCGCCATATAATGTAACATCACATAATTAGATAATCTGCACCAATAAAATTTTTTGCGGTTGGTAATTATCATTTACTATATAAGTAATAACAATCAAACTTTTCCATTCTATTCGAAACTTTACTTCTCTGTAATGTATGGTCCTTTTTTTGAGGTGGACCAATCCTCTCCTTTCTCTTTTATTTACAACTTAACTTCACTAACCACATCAATAAAAAATTATTTTTTCACATCAAAGTAAAATAAAAAAACCAGTTCTTAGAAACGCTCTGTATGATTTTGAATTATGCGGACGGACGGACGGACAGACGGACACGGAGCCAGATCATAAGGCTTCTTGTTATACTTTGTATAGAAGCCTAAAATTGAATCATTAGCAATTTAATAGAAAATAATTTGAAACGTGCGGATAGACAGGCAGACGGACGGACAAGTAACAAGACATGGAGTGAACACCTCGAAAGAATGGCAGAAGGGAGACTGCCACTAGCAGCCAAGCGATATAAACCACCGGGAAAAACAAGTGTGGGAGGAGCAAGAAAAGGATGGGTACCGGAACAAGCAATAACGCCTACACCGCGAAGTGAAGAAGAAGAAGGTTTTCCGTTGCCATCTGCATTCCATGCCGTTGACCATATTGCTGGATTCGTCCGCGTTTAGGAATGATTTCTCTATCCAAGGACAAGAAAGTGCCCTATACTTGCTTGTTCATCCATCCGAAGCTATCGGTAATACAATTAAGGAAGTTGCTTATACCGACAACCACTCGGTTATTGCCATATCTGGCCCCTCACTTAGTTTCGCCTGCGGGTCAACGCAGTTCCCAGGGTGTGGCACGTGGAGCCATAAGTGAGAGTTGGGTATCCTGCGAGGACCAGTTACCATCAAGGACCATCTTCTGTTATCACGCTCGATGTGACCGTCCCGGTAAAAGGTACTACCTCTGCAGCATAACCCCTACACCCCTTACCCTTATCCCCCTGGATAAGGTAATAAATAGAAATAAGTTTGAATAGAAATATTTAGAATCAAAATATATATTTGATTAAAAGATAGATAGGGTAGGTCGAAAATTTGATAATTTTCACTTGGAACCTAGTTTGAACTTTGTTCGATAATTTGGCATCTTCATCGCTGAAAACAAACGTGATAGCTCTTCCCACAGAGTCAAAACGACTTGCACGAGCAACACTATGTAAATAACTATCTGCATCGGATGGCATATAGTAATTGATGACGGTGTTTATACCAACAACATCCATTCCACGTCCAAAGATGTCTGTCGCAAATTAGTTTAAGTTAATTCTGGCCCAAAGCGGCTCATGGTAAGAGGAAATCGATGTGTAGACTCCAGTAGCTGACACTTCGAAGTTGGAAAAAATCGCATCAATTTGCGTGCCATTCCGCGTAGTGGGTATCGCTGGCGACCGAATTTGGAGTCCTAGTTCTCTAAGAGCATGTTGTAGGCCATTACTTTCTTCCTTGCTGAAATCCTCATTAAAATCTCCAGTAACCAGAGTACGTGGTACTAAGTATAAGCGAGACATCTGCTTTTTTATTAAAGAGATCATTGTGTTGGAATTAAACCCTGGTGACTTGTAAACGACAATTATTCGGATGTTAAAGAAGACAATAGAAGAAACACTGCAGGAACCTTGGGAGTCGTATTCTATTTCGGAATTGGTGTCTATAATACATTCATGAACAGACGGACAACAATACACACGTACACCAATCGGTCGACGCACATCGTTACTATCTATTGATGCAGCAAGAAGATGATCTCCTAGCGGAAAATTGTCACTTGAGAGCGTCCATGTCTCCGCCATAAGGATGATATCCGAACTCTTATAGACCTCATCCGATGCATAGAGACTATAATGAGCAGGAAGTGACTGGACATTGTGAAAGATGACTTGTATTTGTCTGTTGCTATCATCCCTAATTCGCAAATGTTCAAATGAAGGAATTAGCTTCATCTCCTGGTGTCGTTTGAATTCAATAGATATGGGATCATTCTCTTGTGGAATTTTTGTCTTTTTAACGATTCCAATAAGAAATAATCCTGATGCCGTTGTTGCTCGTGAACATGCGACATACAGAAGAGCACGCTTGATTCCAGGAGTAAAATGGACAACAACGAGCTCGTATGTGGATCCTTGGGATTTATGTATAGTTTGAGCTTCAGCTGCATTAAGTGGGAATTGCGTCCTTGTTACCTTTGTGACCGAATTCGATCGTTGCTGGATGACGACCGTAGATGGTGAGATGGGAGTCCATTCCGAATCAATTTGAAGTTGCCGACTGAGGTTAATATTGCGCAAACGAAGCTTCTGTCCACTTCGGGAATTTTCAAACTTGACCCAGAGACGGAGAGGCTTTTGTCTAGATGCATCCAAAGTACTAATACCAAAGTCAATTCTTTTCAGAATGCATCCCACACCGTTAACCAAACCGTCACTTGTGTCTACATTCACTGTCATGATATAACGTCCACCTTCTTTGAGAAAGAGGCTTGTGTGAAGTCCCTGTGTCTTAGATAGAGGTGCAGATGCTATCCAGTTGAGCAGTGCAACTTTGGATGCCTCGCTCGTGTAAGCAGAAAGGGAATCCTTGGCGGTTGAGATGGCTTGATTTCCTGGCAAACAGGATAACGCAAAACTATTGTGGGCATCAACTGCTTCATTCGTGTAAAAAAGATGAATAGGGCGTCGGCTTACTATTTCTTCAGGCGTAGTTGGAAACTCACGGGATTTGAACAGTTTCAAATCATCATCAGTCATCGTCCCTGACGCCATATTGTTTAATGCAAGAGCAAAAGCTGCATCATCGCGTTGTCTCATAATTGTGGTCAGTTCATGAACAGTAAACATGTGCCATAAGGGTTTGTTGAAAAGCGACGAAATCGAATTCGACATTGTTCCAGCCAGAAGGGATGTTGCCATAACAGGTGGCAGCTGCCTGAAGTCGCCAACGGCTATGACCGATATACCACCGAAAGGTTTACATCCGTCACAGAGGTCTCTCAATCGTTTGTCGATCATTTCCAAAATATGTTGACCAACCATACTAATCTCGTCTATGATAAGAACAAGAAGTTCTGAATAGAGAGTGGCCATTGTATTAGAGACGCTGTCTGAGAGCTTGCTAGCTTCTTTTTGGTTCACGGGAAGTTGGAATGCGTTGTGAATTGTGAGTCCGAAGATATTAAATGCCGCTAATCCGGTAGGAGCCGTCAGAAGGACAGAAGGTTTATCAGGATTCGAATTAACTTTATCATTGAACACTCTAATTAATGCTTGGTATAGAGTTCTAATTACATGAGACTTTCCTACACCGGCACCTCCCTTTAAGTAGGTGTAGATGGGGATATCGGGAGACCTTTTGAAGTGATCAAGCAGGTGAGTTACAAAATCCCGTTGTTGAGTATTCAGCGATGAGAATAATTCTTCAAACTCTTTATTGGGAATTCGATTAGGAAGCGTAAACTTTTCAGACATTGGGCGTATCACGTCACCACCAAAGTCAATGGCACCAGCAGCAACGGGGTCGATTAATTCGAATTCCTCCTGAATCTCTTCCGGTATGCTATCAGATTTGTCATCGTCAGATTGACGATCCACACTCAATGCGCTATCCATAGCGACATCCAGAATATCTTCTTGAAAGGCATTAAATTCGCGACGATTGGCAGAAATTGCTTCTATATTATCAGTCGCTATCTTCTCGCAATCTTGATTTATAATTTCGGTTTCCTCATCCCTCCAAGGAATATAGAGCATCACTTGTTCGCGGAAAAAGTTGTGACGATCTTTATTCTTGTTGTAGCGGACGTGGCGAATAATTTTTGGAAATGTTCGCTTCCAAACGTATCCAGGTTTGCCATTCTTTAGCGGAAAATATTTATCGATACTTTGTACGTCTTCAGTTTCTACAATATCATCGTTTTCTTGGGCCATCTGTGTACTTCCTCGTTTTAATGAAAATTCATACCAAGCTGAAAATTGGGCAAGATTAAGGTTAGATAATGCTTCTGGTCGTGAACTATATCGTTGTAAAAGTCCGTCTACAAAGACATCTTCAGAGTCCGGACTGAGATTTTCTAACTGAATATTAGTTTTAATCATTCTGGTTCGTTGATCGGCTGGACCTGTTGGTATAAAAATGCATGCCTCTGTGCATCGGCTCATTGGAATCTGAAGCACGTTGTAAGCAGCCTCTTGAGCAGAGAGTTCACTGTTCATGTGATGAGCCGCACCAAGAGCCTGAAGACGCTGAGCCAAGGACTTGTTTCCGCTTCTGACATCTTCAAGAACCTTACGCAAGAGGTCGCTAGTTCCACGATCACTCTTGTTAATGTAGTCAATGATGTAACAGCAACAAGCATGGGCGTCTAAAATAAACTGAATATCCATGTTAGATTTCTGGAGTCTCAGGATTTTCTCACTGTATGGATTTATGTAAGTCTCACATGGCCGCCTCCGAATGATGATTTTAGGTTTTTTCAAGGAGCTTTGAATAGCAGAAATGTAACGATTTCGTGTCATGGATAATTCTTGTAGAAACCCCGCAAATGTCATATCTGAATAAAGTGGCAGTTCATTCGTATCAAGATAGTCACGAATTTTTTTGTAATCGCGTTGGAAAATCTCAATTTCCTCCTGTTGCTCCTCGAATGGATGGAGAATAGTGGTTTCGTCCATTGGGAAAAATGGAATTCCAAACCGACATTTGACTCCTTTGTGGCTTTTCTTTCTACATGTGTGGGTGTGTCGATGAGTTTGAAGACACAAAAGCTGGTGAATGGGATCATATTCAGGCCAGTCCGTGGAACAAGTTATAATTTCGTCAACAAACCGGCAAACATCTTGAGTAGAAGATGAGTTGGAAGCATCAAAGTTTGGTGCGCCATCAATCCACAAGATCATATGGACGTGTGGACTTCCTCGATGTTGGAACTCAATGCGATGATAGGAATGCTTAATGGATCGGTTTCCAAATGGGCCTTGAGAGTTTTTCCAGGTCTTGAAAAGAGCAGAAGTGCGATGTTCAAAATATCGAGCGCAAGTCACGGGATCTCGCTGAATAAGTAATTGTTTGTCATTCTTTGACATATTTTGTGCTTCTTCTTCAGAAATTGTAATTTTGTCAAGAATTTGCTTGAGAATCACAATCAACTCGTTCCATTTTAGCTCAGCGGCACTAATAGTGATGAAGAGATGAGGCAAATTGAACTGACTGACCATCCTTCGGACTTTAAGGCCTTCTTGATGCCAATGATGACATGAATTTCGTACTCCTTGTAAAACCTTAAAAGCATTATCATCATTAACTAACCCATCCACAAAATTAGAATGACTAACTTGTTCCGCAGTGACTCGGATTAACTCTCCATTGCGTCTTCGTTTACGAAGACACACCTTGCGATTATCTGAAATTCTCTGAATTTCGAGAGATTTGGCCAAAAACAGTAAGAAATCGACATTTTCAACGGCACGGCGATCACTGTTACGCGCCATTGATTTGACAAATTCGGAGCGGCTTAGTAATTTACCATTACTATCGGATGGCTTCATTCGGTGCCCAGCAAATATTTGGGGAAACGTAAGAAAATACGAGTCAGGATCATATAGAATAGAGATTGGTTGGTTCCCTTCCGCTGGAGCCATCCGGATTCCCTCATCACTAGTAATTAAAGTCTCTCCTCTACCAGGATTTACGTCATCGACTTCCTCTTCCTCTTGAACATCCATCACAATTTCTTCTGGGTTTTCGTGTAATGCCACATCAATTTGATGCTGACATATCTCGGTCAAATTGCTTGAAAGAGTGATTCCGTATTCACGGTAAAGCGGAGATCGGGTAAGAATTTTAGCGGCATCCATCACACAAGCCGGACGAATGTTACCAGCTGTATAATTTTTCGGAACTTCAATTTGACGGCCGAGTCGGATGTGTAAAACATCGTCCTGATTCGGAAGCCTAGGAAGGGATTGAATGGTATTATCTATGGAGACTGGGACGTTAATAATTCGTCCTTTTGTTCTCATCTGTCCATGCATTCTATATATAGCCCAAATGGACTGAAACACATGTCGAGCTGAGACCAAACGGGCTTCCAAACGTGTCAGATTCTTTACACTTTGTGGAACATAGGGAAACTGCAGATCGTTGGAGAGACAGAGACGTGGAATCCGGTTTTGCTGGATAGATCTGTGACAAGTTGAGCAAAATTCAGCGAGGTCTGAAGTGGGTGGGACTATAATTACTGAGTCAATGAAGGATTGCTGCTTTCCAGCTAAAAGGAGTTCGGTCATGCTGTGAGTTTTAATGGAGTAGTGAAAAAAAAGTCCCCCACATGAATGACATACGTGAGTGCAGCCTTTGCGAATTTCAGCTTCAAATCGATTTATTTCATCTTGCCATGAGCCTTGCTCGCGAATTCTACGGAGATTATGTTCGTGGATGCGCACGTCTTCATCAAGACGAGCCTGGCGATGGTTTTCGGTGTCGCGAACTTGTTCCTGTAAACGAAATGAAGGATCTTGACGGGCTTGACGATGGCTTTCGGTGTTGTGAACTTGTTCCTGTAAACGAAACGAAGGATCTTGACGTGCTTGACGATGGCTTTCGGTGTTGTGAACTTGTTCCTGTAAACGAAAAGAAGGATCTTGACGGGCTTGACGATGGTTTTTGGTGTCGCGAACTTGTTCCTGTAAACGAAACGAAGGATCTTGACGGGCTTGACGATGGCTTTCGGTGTTGTGAGCTTGTTCCTGTAAACGAAACGAAGGATCTTGACGGGCTTGACGATGGCTTTCGGTGTTGTGAACTTGTTCCTGTAAACGAAACGAAGGATCTTGACGTGCTTGACGATGGCTTTCGGAGTTGTGAACTTGTTCCTGTAAACGAAAAGAAGGATCTTGACGGGCTTGACGATGGTTTTTGGTGTCTCGAACTTGTTCCTGTAAACGAAACGAAGGATCTTGACGGGCTTGACGATGGTTTTTGGTGTCGCGAACTTGTTCCTGTAAACGAAACGAAGGATCTTGACGAGCTTGACGATGGCTGTCGGTGTTGTGAACTTGTTCCTGTAAACGAAACGAAGGATCTTGACGGGCTTGACGATGGCTTTCGGTGTTGTGAACTTGTTCCTGTAAACGAAACGAAGGATCTTGTCTAATAGTATGTTTCCTCATAGCATCCTTCTGGCGTCGACGGGCAGCTGCTGCTTTTCGCTCTTCAGGTGTCAACTGCTTTCTAGGCATTACGAAATTGTGTGGTTTTATCTACTTTATATTATATAAATAATAAGCTTGAAGATTTAATATACCGTTTGTATTATCGACGACAACCTATATAACATTTGTTGATCCGATGATACGTTGATCCGTTGATACGTTGATACGTTGATACGTTGATACATTGATACATTGATACGTTGATACGTTGATACGTTGATACATTGATACGTTGATACGTTGATACGTTGATACGTTGATACGTTGATACATTGATACATTGATACATTGATACATTGATACGTTGATACGTTGATACATTGATACGTTGATACGTTGATACATTGATACGTTGATACGTTGATACGTTGATACGTTGATATGTTGATACATTGATACGTTGATACGTTGATACGTTGATCCGCTGATACGTTGATCCGCTGATACGTTGATCCGCTGATACGTTGATCCGCTGATACGTTGATAGGTTGATCCGCTGATACGTTGATACGTTGATTCGCTGATACGTTGATACGTTGATCCGCTGATACGCTGATACGTTGATTCGCTGATACGTTGATCCGCTGATACGTTGATCCGCTGATTCCTTCATCCGCTGATCCCGTGATCTGCTGATCCGATGATACCATGATGCGCTAATCCTATGATACGTTAATAAGATTCTATACTTTGATTCTATCGCTTCTACACTTCTTCTTCTTCTATTGCCTATCCGTTTCGAATGTTGGCGATCATCATAGCAATGCGTACCTTATCTGCTGCGGCTCTAAAAAGACCCACTGTTGTTGTATTATACCATGTTCTCAAGTTCTTCAGCCATGATATTCTTCTTCTTCCCGGTCCTCTCTTTCCTTCTACATTTTCTTGTAGAATTATTTATAGCAATCCGTATCGTTGACTATTTCTCATAATATGCCCCAGGCTCTCTTCTTATCCAGTCTTTCTAGAACAGTCTGATTGGTAACACGGTCTGTCCATGGTATCTTCAGTATACGTCGGTACAACCACATTTCAAATACTGCCCATTTTTTGCAAACAGCTTCTGTCAAAGTCCAAGACTCAACCCCATACGCGCTTCTACACACACCGAGAAAAATATTAAGTAGGAATTTGTGTTGCAACAGTTTGAAATAATTATTACATTAATTGTTGTCAAATTTACTTCATTTCTTGTAAAATTGACATCAAATTGATGCGAGACGAAATTGCACTTCAATTTGAAGTAAAAAATACTTCAAATCAAAACAATTTTTTCTCTGTGCAGAGAAATTATTTCAAATTGTTGCAAGACAAATTCCTACTTAATTTTTTTCTCGGTGTATACTTTGTATAAAACCCTAAAAATATTTAACGGATAATCTGTTTTTTAAGTTGGTGATCATTGCCTACTAAAATACTATATAATACAAATTGCAATTAAATTCTTTTTGCGAATATTTTTGACATCGATACCATCAACTTCCTAAACTTGGGGGTGGTTGTATGTCAGTGGTTTAACTCGAGGATTAGCCGAACCTTATTCAAGTGTTGAACCAGGATCAACGCCAATGCGGTTGTATGTAGGGCGAGTCAACTAATCCGAGAGTTATCATTAAAATTTATGTTGGTACTCCTGAACAAGACATAAATCCCTAGAAAAACAATGATTTTTAACATTTGACATTCAATGATACTAGATTGAAACTGAAAGTTATACCTTATTGCCTGGGAATCAAGATTTAGTTGGTTTAATATTATTTGAATCGATTGTTTCGTCAATCTAAATCTAGCAAAACTTTCCTTATCTGACCAACTAACAAAATGATTTGAACGATCACGAAAAACTTGAGAGTTTCTTTGAATGCTTTCAGCTAAAATTTCGATAAAGTCCTTAAAATCTTCGTCGTCGGTTAATTGATATTCCATAATAACGTAAAGTTAAAATAAATAAATAAGTTATAATAAAAGTTATCTCTTATTATAAAAGGCCAAGTCCTTCCATCCTTCCTTCCTTCCTTCTGTCTGTCCCACGGAAATACCCGAAGCAAACCGAACCGAACCGAACGCATAACGGATAATTTCATAACCAATCGGATGAACGTATCATCGTATCAACGTATCATCGTATCAACGTATCATCGTATCAACGTATCAACGTATCATCGGATCAACGTATCAAGGGATCAACGTATTTAAATTTCCTATATAGGTGAAAAATTATGTAAATAAAATATAACTTATATTTGGTCTGCATTGAAAAAACAGATCAACGTATCAACGTATTTAAATTTCTTATATCGGTGAAAAATTATGACAGCTATTTCCAAAAAAGCATTATGTGAACTTCCATAATGGATAATGAAAATTTTGAAAATCCTGCTGTAAAGCGACGGCGATTGAATCGTGAGAGAAAAGCACGTACAAGAGCTAATAACACAGAAGAACAGCTTCGATCACAGCGACAAGCTGACGCTCGGTCTCATGCGATACGTCGACAACGTGAAACTTTGGAACAAACTCAAGCGCGGCAAGCTGCTGACGCTCGGTCCCATGCGATACGTCAACAACGTGAAACTTTAGAAGAAACTCAAGCGCGGCAAGCTGCTGACGCTCGGTCCCATGCGATACGTCAACAACGTGAAACATTAGAAGAAACTCAAGCGCGGCAAGCTGCTAACTCTCTATCCCATGCGACACGTCAACAACGTGAAATATTAGAAGAAACTCAAGCGCGGCAAGCTGCTAACGCTCGATCCCATGCGATACATCGACAGAAAGAAAATCGATACCAAAGTCAAGCAATTCAACTCCAAATAAGAGCATTGAGATTTGATGAATCTCACGTTACTCGACACGATTGTGGAGAAATGAATTCCATCTGTCAGTTCTGCGGCTCCAAGAATTTCGCCAAGGAGCGTCCAGTTGATAAACAATTTAACAACTAGCTGGTAGCCCGTCCTAGGACGGGTAGCTAGAAGGACGGACAGGCAGCCAAGGTCATATGGCTTTTGGATTGCACTGAGAGCTAGATGATAGCCCGTCCGAGGACGGCTAGCTAGAAGGACGGGCAGGAAGCCAAGGTCATATGGCTTTTGGATTGCACTGAGAGCTAGATGATAGCCCGTCCGAGGACGGGTAGCTAGAAGGACGGGCAGCTACCCAAGGTAACTTAAGATGAATGAAGATTAAGGAAAGCTCTGTGCTATCCAAAAGCCATATGACCTTGGCTGCCTGCCCGTCCTTCTAGCTAGCTAGAATAGCGCACTGGGTACCCAGTTCTTAGACCTCTATACGCACTGAGTATATTCAACACGATTTGAAACGCTCTGTGTGATTTTGAATTATGCGGACGGACGGACAGACAGACGGACGGACGGACAGACGGACGGACAGACACGGAGCCAGATCATAAGGCTTCTTGCTATACTTTGTATAGAAGCCTAAAATAGCATTTTAAGTTCCAAGTTCCAAAAAAAATTTTTACAGAACGTGGCTAGAAAGTCGATTTTAAATTTAAAACAAATTTTATTTAATTATATATAGGTACACGATGTGTTTACAATCACAATTTCGAAGGTTCTGATTAGATTTGAATTATGCGGACAGACGGACGGACAGACGCGGAGCCAGATCATAAAGGTTCTTGCTATACTTTGTATAGTAGCCTAACAAGTAGTTTATATAGGGAGACCCCGTTGAAAATATCTTTAACGTAGTAAATTTCTTTCGAACATTTGCGTATTTATAAATTGCATTAGCGAATCGAAACAACGGATTAACAGATTAACGCAATACTATATAGACGAAGTATTTACAATATAACAACGTATCAGTTGATCAACGTTATGATTGGCTCTGAAACATGCGGACGGACACGAAGCCAGTCCATAAGGCTTCTTTCTATACCTTGTATAGAAGCCTAAAAGTAGCGCACTGGCTACCCAGTTCTTAGACCTCTATACACACAGAGTATTTCCAACACGATTTGAAACGCTCTGTATGATTTTGAATTATGCGGACAGACAGACGGACGGACAGACGGACACGGAGCCAGATCATAAGGCTTCTTGCTATACTTTGTATAGAAGCCTGAAAGGACCCGTTAAAAATAAAGAACATTAAGTGAAAAATTTTTAGTTTTCGAAAAAGTACACATAAAAATGGGTGCTACAAAATAACAAGGTGGAACTCGCTTTAGCGGCAGTTCTTAGGCTTCTATACAGCTACCTTTCTGGTGTGGAAAGTTGTTATTATCTGGTTAGTTTTGATCGCCATATAATGTAACATCACATAATCAGATAATCTGCACCAATTAAATTTTTTGCGGTTGGTAATTATCATTTACTATATAAGTAATAACAATCAAACTTTTCCATTCTATTCGAAACTTTACTTCTCTGTAATGTTTGGTCCTTTTTTTGAGGTGGACCAATCCTCTCCTTTCTCTTTTATTTACAACTTAACTTCACTAACCACATCATTAAAAAATTATTTTTTCACATCAAAGTAAAATAAAATACAACTACTTTTCTGGTAGTTGTGGTAGTGTACTTTTCTGGTAGTGTAAAACTACCGTTATGAACGTCGACATTTGGTTCTACAACGTTACCTACTTCAAGAACAGCTGCGTTTTTACTTCGTGGATTTTGTCGGCGAATTGCATGACTACGTGAACGATGTAATATTTTCGAAGGGGTCATGTTGGCAATTTGGTTTCGTTTGCGATTTTGTTCAATTTGTTCTGACGTCATGTTGGCAATTTGATTTCTTTCGCGATGTTGAATAATTTGTTCTGACGTCATATTGGCAATTTGCTTTCGCTTTCGAAATTCGCGTAATTTCCGGTCCATTTTTTGAGGTGGATCCATCCTCTTCCTTCTCTTTTATTTACAACTTAACTTCACTATCCACATCAAGCCACTGCTGTGGTTAAAATAAAATAATAAATAATTAGTGCAGATTATCTGATTATGTGATGTTGCATTATATGGCGACCAAAAATAACCAGATAATAACAACTTTCCACACCAGAAAGGTAGCTGTATAGAAGCCTAAGAACTGCCGCTAAAGCGAGTTCCACCTTGTTTTCGCTTGTTTATGTACATTTTTCTTTATTACAGTCTTGAAAATGACCCCGATAGAGGGTCGCAACTAGTCGATTCAAAACGTAGTCTTTCTTTAACACGTCCCCTGATATCCAATATCCTAGTAAATCATATCCTTGGAACAATAGCTTATCTTCACTTTATTCTGGCCGTTAATCCCTGCGGCAGTTAGACCAGTAAGCCACGTATCAAAGAATAACTGGATCAACGGACAATCGTATCATGGTATAATCGTATCAACGGATCATCGTATCAACGGATCATCGTATCATCGTATCAACGGATCATCGTATCATCGTATCAACGAATCATCGTATCAACGGATCATCATATCAACGGATCATCGTATCAACGGATCATCGTATCAACGAACCATCGTATCATCGTATCAACGGATCAACGTATCATCAGATCAATTTGCCTATATAGGACATCGCCCTATGAGTATAGTAGATGTAACAGTTTGGCTAATTTTTCGCGCGTTAAGTAAAAGTAAATTATTAACAATGGCATTAATCGAAAACAAATCTGCTTTCAAAACTGTAAAGAATGTGCAATTTGGCATTTTTAGTCTGGAAGATATTCGTAGCATGTCTGTCGTCCCAGAAGGTATAAATCATGTAGAAATTATGGAAGGAAGTCTTCCAAAAGTGGGCGGCCTGATGGATCCGAGGATGGGAGCGTTTGACAGCACTTTACCATGTCAAACATGCGAAGGCGACCGGGACACTTGCCCCGGTCACTTTGGTCACATCGAATTGGCCAAACCGATCTTTCACGTTGGCATGATTAAAGATGTCATGAAAGTTTTACGCTGCGTCTGCTTTAATTGCAGTAAATTGTTGGTGAACCCAAAAAAACAAAACCACTTCGAACACGCTCAGAAGATAACTGCAGACGATTCCAAGAAACGCCTAGAACTAGTGTACGGTTTGTGCAAAGAACAAACAATATGTCACGCGGATGGTGGATGTGGAAATCATCAACCTGTAATTAGAAAATCGGGTCTCGATTTGACGGCCGAATGGAAGGAATCCGACGGAAAGGTTCCACAAGAAAAAAAGTAGTTGTTGGCGGAAGAAGTGCTGCATATCTTTAGACAAATTAGCGACGCAGATTGCAGCGCACTGGGAATGGATCCGAAATACTCACGACCCGAGTGGATGATCGTGACGGTTTTACCGGTTGTTCCTACTTCCGCGAGACCCGCAGCTTTCATGGGCGATTCGCCGAAGAAACGTCAAGACGATTTGACAAATAAATTGGCCCTAATCATAAATATACCTTGTATAGAAGCCTAAAAGTAGCGCACTGGCTACCCAGTTCTTAGACCTCTATACACACAGAGTATTTCCAACACGATTTGAAACGCTCTGTATGATTTTGAATAATGCGGACGGACGGACAGACTGACAGACGGACAGACACCGAGCCAGATCATAAGGCTTCTTGGTATACTTTGTATAGAAGCCTAAAAGTGAGGCATTCTAATTTTTGAAATCAATCATAACAAAGGTGAATCACGTTTATCTCTTCGATCAAAACAGAATATTTCATTTATTATTCTATCAGCAATTTTAAGCATTTACAACGAGTTTGTTTCAACCAAAGAAGTTTCATCCCCTAATTGAGTCTGAACCTACCATACTCTGAGGAGACTCGTGACTGAGCTAGTACGAATGGGACGAGGTGGTGAATTTTTTTTGTAAAGTTGGACCCTCGGAAACTTAATTATTTACTAATTTATAAAATTTTCTTTCATTTGAAAGTGGCGCCCAAGACAAAACCCGAGGTATACAATTTATGATAAAAAGTACACAGCAGTATCAACAGATCAACTTATCAACAGATCAACTTATCAACAGATCAACGTATCAACGTATTTAAATTTCCTATATAGGTGAAAAATTATGAAAATAAAATATAACTTATATTTGGTGTGCATTGAAAATAGATAATCTGCACTAAATATATTTTTGCGGTTGGTATTTATCATTTACTATATAATCAATAATAAGCAAACTTTTCCATTCCATCCGGAACTTTACCTCTCTGTAATGTACGATCCATTTCTTAAGGTCGATCAATCCTAATCTTTCTCTTTTATTTACAACTTAACTTCACCAATCACATCAAGCCACTGCTGTGGTTACAATAAAACCGGATCAACGTATCAACGTATCATCGTATCAATGTATCAACGTATCATCGTATCAACGTATCAACGTATTTAAATTTCCTATATAGGTGAAAAATCTCTTATTATAAAAGGCCAAGTCTTTCTTTCTTTCTGTCCGTCCCACGGAAATACCCGAAGCAAACCGAACCGAACCGAACGCACAACGTATCATCGGATCAACGTATCATCGGATCAACGTATCATCGTATCAACGTATCATCGTATCAACGTATCATCGTATCAACGTATCATCGTATCATCGTATCATCGGATCAACGTATCATCGTATCAACGTATCATCGTATCAACGTATCATCGGATCAACGTATCATCGTATCATTTTGTCTATATAGGTAAGTCTATTTCCAAAATAAGGCTTCTTGCTATACTTTGTATAGAAGCCTAAAAGCATTATGTGAACTTCCATAATGGATAATGAAAATTTTGAAAATCCTGCTGCAAAGCGACGACGATTGAATCGTGAGAGAAAACCACGTACAAGAGCTAATAACACAGAAGAACAGCTTCGATCACAGCGACAAGCTAACGCTCGGTCTCATGCGATACGTCGACAACGTGAAACTTTGGAACAAACTCAAGCGCGGCAAGCTGCTGACGCTCGGTCCCATGCGATACGTCAACAACGTGAAACTTTAGAAGAAACTCAAGCGCGGCAAACTGCTGACGCTCGGTCCCATGCGATACGTTGATCCGATGATACGTTGATCCGATGATACGTTGATACGATGATACGTTCATCCGATTGGTTATGAAATTATCCGTTATGCGTTCGGTTCGGTTTGCTTCGGGTATTTCCGTGGGACAGACAGAAGGAAGGAAGGAAGGAAGGACTTGGCCTTTTATAATAAGAGATTTTTCACCTATATAGGAAATTTAAATACGTTGATACGTTGATCCGATGATACGATGATACGTTTATCCGATTGGTTATGAAATTATCCGTTATGCGTTCGGTTCGGTTTGCTTCGGGTATTTCCGTGGGACAGACAGAAGGAAGGAAGGACTTGGCCTTTTATAATAAGAGATGAGAACAACATTAAATAAATAAACAAAAAACTTACATATATTTTTTTAAATTAAATTAAACTTAATCAATATTTAAAAATTTTTTTACTTATTTTAAACTAGATGATACCCCGTCCGAGGACGGGCAGCTAGAAGGACGGGCAGCTACCCAAGGTAACTTAAGTTGAATGAAGATTAAGGAAAGCTCTCAGTGCAATCCAAAAGCCATATGACCTTGGGTAGCTGCCTGTCCTTCTAGCTGCCCGTCCTCGGACGGGGTATCATCTAGTTATGTAAATAAAATATAACTTATATTTGGTCTGCATTGAAAAAAAAGTTGTTATTTTTGGTCGCCATATTATTATAATGTAATATCAGATAATCTGCACTAATTAAATTTTTGCGGTCAGAAGGAAGGAAGGAAGGACTTGGCCTTTTATAATAAGAGATTTTTCACCTATATAGGAAATTTAAATACGTTGATACGTTGATCCGATGATACGATGATACGTTTATCCGATTGGTTATGAAATTATCCGTTATGCGTTCGGTTCGGTTTGCTTCGGGTATTTCCGTGGGACAGACAGAAGGAAGGAAGGACTTGGCCTTTTATAATAAGAGATGAGAACAACATTAAATAAATAAACAAAAAACTTACATATATTTTTTTAAATTAAATTAAACTTAATCAATATTTAAAATTTTTTTACTTATTTTAAACTAGATGATACCCCGTCCGAGGACGGGCAGCTAGAAGGACGGGCAGCTACCCAAGGTAACTTAAGTTGAATGAAGATTAAGGAAAGCTCTCAGTGCAATCCAAAAGCCATATGACCTTGGGTAGCTGCCCGTCCTTCTAGCTGCCCGTCCTCGGACGGGGTATCATCTAGTTTACAATATAACAACGTATCAGTTGATCAACGTTATGATTGGCTCTGAAACATGCGGACGGACACGAAGCCAGACCATAAGGCTTCTTTCTATACCTTGTATAGAAGCCTAAATAAGGCTTCTTGTTATATCGTACTTTGTATAGAAGCCTAAAAGTAGCGCACCGGCTACCCAGTTCTTAGACCTCTATACACACAGAGTATTTCCAACACGATTTGAAACGCTCTGTATGATTTTGAATTATGCGGACAGACAGACGGACAGACGGACGGACGGACGGACGGACACGGAGCTAGATCATAAGACTTCTTGTTATACTTTGTATAGAAGCCTAAAAGGAATAAAAATGACAGTGAAACGTGATTGTGACCGTGCCAAAAGGACACGTAAAAAATAACGAGCAAAAATTAAGTGAAAAAAAAAAATTTTAGTAGTGTAACCGAAAGTTCAAATAAACAATATTAAAAACATGGAAACGGTGCTACATTACAAACTGATTACATAGACACGTATTATATGGAGTTAATAAAGTGGAAAATAAGGGCCTAAAAAATCGACAATAAATTTTAAAAAAAGATTAAGTGACAATTAAGTTTATTACAGTTCAAAGTTAAAAAGTGCTTCGAAATAGTAAAAATTTTCCAACAGGAAATCATCGGATCGGTAGCATCGGATAGCAAAAATGAAAGATATCAGGTCAGCATGGTTCAACAGGAAACGAAAACTGCAACATTGGCAGAGTCGACGATTTCAACAGGAAATCAAAGTGCAACTTCCCAAGAGAAAAATTATAGGTAAACGAACTAAAAGTTTCCATGCATTTTGCGATTTGACAAAAATTTTTATGTTCTTTGTAATATGTAATATGATAGATTTAATTTTAATTACGAAATTGCAATTTAATCAATTTCATTATCAATCTAACAATTTTAATTAATAATTTAAATAATTTTAAAAAAATTCATTAAGTTGCACAAGTAAGAAAATTATTAATTTTAATAACCATTAGTATGGTATAAATTTAAGTATTTAGATGGGTTTAGAACAAAGGAAACTAATTCCTAGAATGCGAATTTTAATTGATATAAATTTTAAAAATAACCTGAATCTTCATGATTAATAATATTGAAAATGTTCAAATTTGATTTAACAGAATAAAAGAGGTGATTCAGTTTATTTCACAAATTAAAATTTTGTATAGGTGTTAAAACTAAATAATTTTAATTAGTAAATTTTAAAGTAATGACTTTTTAACATAGTTATTTAAAATTTATTACAATCATTAGTAAAAGAAAGGTCAATAAAAATAAAACTGCATTGTTTGAAATTGTTTGAAGTTTTGAAATTAATTATTATAATGTAAAGATTATAATGCATATTTTAGAAAAAGAGAAAAATTTTAACAAATTAATTAATTATATTAAATTAAATTTTAATAAATCGTATTAATTTGAAACAGTCAGACTAATTAATAATTTCGAAATATTATTTTAAGTGTTTTTGAGAATAAACACTAGTGTTATTTGAATTTTTCATTACTAGTTAATATAGAAAAAAAAAAAAATTTTGCTAACGAATTTTAATAGTTAATAAAGAACAAAATTTGCTAACGAATTTTAATAGGTAATAAAGAACAAAAATTTGCTAACGAATTTTAATAGGTAAATAATTTTAAATAGGTTTTGTTAATAAACATAAAAATTTATTTATTACAATTTTAATAAAGACAAGTTTCATTACAATGAAAACGCAAGTTCAGCAAATAGCTTGTAAAGATATTATAAATGCTACAAAGTTCAACAACACGGAATAGAAAGAATTTGCTGATAGGTAGTTTTGCTTATGATGAACTTTATTAATCATATGAATAAAATGCGAAAGCTAGAAATGCAAGGAAGAATTTATTTTTCAAATTAGGAAATTTTATTGCATAAATTATAATGTCGAAAAATGTCAAAAAGTATTTAACTCGGTTAAACGTTAAAGAATCGATCACCTATGCGTTATTCAGTTATTAAAATCAGTAATTAAGTAAAGCTTCAAAGTAAGCTAAAAATTCAAATCTTGGTCGACGTGTTCAACACTTTATGCCTCGTCGAAAGATGTTGAAAAATAATTCTACGGTAGAGAACAAACAGTTCCCAAATAAAGGTAATACATCAAATGTATCGGTAAAATTGTACATTATTATTACTGTAAGTTTGAATGAGTAGAACGTTAATTTTAAAATATTTATTGCTTGTAAAATACAACATGTGAGCGTTCATCTACATAATACGTCAGCATACTTGGACATACTTTAACATACTGCTCATGCTCCGTCACGTGCATGAGTCCCTACCAATGTAGGTACAGGGTGCGTCAATTGTAATGTGCACCATCCAATTATTGCGTAAACATGCCCCCCGACGTTGAAAGGGCCAACTTTCAAAATTAAACAATATCAAAGTTGCAATAAAAAACATAAACAATGTATAGATATATAAATAAAAATGTCTTATGCTGAAATAATCACTAAACAAATTAAACATGAGTTTCAAAAAAAAAACACTGAAGTTCACTACACTCCTTACGAATTCGGTAAGGGGCACACACGATTTGTAGCCCGTTTGATGAGCCCATCTGTGGTGCGGATCGTGACGACACGTACTACTCCATCGTTGCCAGGGTGAACCAGCTCGATTCGTCCCACCTTCCATTGCAGTGGAGGTTGATTGTCATCCCGTATTAGGACCATGGTTCCGATCTGGATGCTACCTGTCGATGAGTTCCATTTCGATCGTTTCTGCAGTTCGACCAAATATTCTTTTGTCCACCTTCGCCAGAACTGTTGTTGAAGCTGCTGGATGCGCTGATATTTTAATAAACGAGCTTCAGGTATATCTGAAACATCTGGATCTGGCATGGCAGTGATTGGTCTTCCAATTAGGAAGTGCGCTGGGCACAATGGCTGCAAGTCGTTGGGGTTTGAGGAAAGAAGAGTGAGTGGTCGGGAGTTTAGGATACCTTCTACCTGAACCAACAACGTATTAAATTCCTCATAGGTCAAAAGTGAGTTATTACCAATTTTCTTTAAGAGTAATTTGCAAGATTTGACTCCTGCCTCCCAAAGTCCACCAAAATTTGGACTATATGGTGGGATGAATTTCCAAGAGATACCTTCATTAGCCGCACGCTCCGAAATCTCACTTTCGTTACTGATCAAAAATTGTGCAAGTTGTTTTAATTCGGAATGAGCTCCAACGAAGTTTCTACCGTTATCTGATAATATTTCAGATGGTTTGCCTCTACGAGCGGCAAGGCGGCGCAAGCATAATATAAAGGACTGAGCCGTTAAATCTCCGACCAATTCCAAATGTAACGATTTGGTTGTTAAACATACAAAAAGGCATATGTAGGACTTGTAAGTTTTGGACCCACGCCCTTTGGCAGTTTTAATTATAATCGGACCAGCGTAATCTACGCCTACTCTTTCGAATGGAAGCGCTTGAGTTACGCGTTCTGTGGGTAGGTTTCCCATGAAGGGTTGGATAGTTTTAGGCGAGGCCTTAAAACACCTTACGCAGTTGCGCACAACAAGTTTCGCAATGCTGCGTCCCGATACTGGCCAAAATCTCTGGCGGATTGAGGCGAGAAGCATTTGTGGCCCAACATGAAATAAGACAGCATGTTCTCTTTCGAAGAGAAGCCTTGTGAATGTGTGCTTGTGTGGAAGCAATATGGGGTGCTTTGCAGAATATGACAGATCCGAGTTTTGAAGACGCCCTCCTACACGTATTATACCATTTTCATCTAAGAAGGGGTTGAGATTTAAAATCTTACTACTTTTGTGTAATGGTTTTCCTTTTTGCAGGAGTTGCAGTTCCTGATTGAAATTATCTGCTTGAACCATCTTAACTAACCTTTGAAGTGAGTTTTGTAATTCAGTTAAAGAAAGAGGTCCAAATTGTCTTTGGTCGATTGAACTTAACGTATTTGACTTAAATCGCAATATATAAGCCATAACCCGTTGAAGACGAGAATAATTTGAATAGTTTTCAAATGAAAAATGTGAATTTTCGCTTATGGTTAGCGCGTATTTTTCGTTTTTGAGCTCAGGGAGCTCCTGACTAGACTTGTTCCCGAGACGCGGCCACGCTGCAAAGTCATTTGAGAGCCATGGGGGCCCGTGCCACCATAGAGTACTCTCCTTGAGTTTTGATGGTGTAATTCCACGAGATAAAATATCTGCTGGGTTTGAATCCGTGGGTACGTGGTTCCATGTAGCTGTTGGTACTAGATCAAGTATCTCTGCGATTCTATGACTAACAAAAGGTTTGAGTACATTTACTGGCGTCTGCAACCAACCTAGCACAATTGTGGAATCCGTCCACAAGATTATTTCATGAAATGTGACCTTTAAGGCTTTGTGCGCTTGAGAAACTAACTTTGCTAAAATGACAGCGCCACATAATTCCAGCCGCGGAATGGTTACTGGTTTTAACGGAGCGACTCGATTACGTGAGCATAACAATGTGACATGGTGAATGTTGTTTTCGTCCGTAGACCGAAGGTAGATGCAAGCACCGTAACCGTGCATGGATGCGTCTGCGAAGCCGTGCAGCTCTAAACGCTGGGGCCTTCTGCAGATAACTTTTCTCTCTATCTGAAAGTCATTCAAGATATATAAGTCGTTTCTTAAATCTTTCCATTGGGTCGCTAAAAGGTGCGGAAGATCATCGTCCCAATTTAACTTTTCCTCCCATAATCGTTGTAGCAAGAATTTTGCGGGAACGATGCATGGGCTTAACAGTCCGAGTGGGTCAAATATTTGGGACACGTCAGATAGTATGATTCTTTTGGTAATCTTGCGATTACTAAACTTAGAAATGCGATAAGTTAATGTGTCGTTATGAAATGACCAAACTAGACCTAACGTCTTAGCTTGACCTTGTGCAAACTCGTGAACTTGCGGGTGAACATATGAACGTTCGACTTTTTGTAATACCTCAGGGTCGTTTGATACCCATTTTCTTAATTTAAATGCACCTGACATTAAAACGGATGATAATTCAGAACAACTATTTTGAGCCTCAGTGAGTGTATCCTCTCCTGACAGGACATCATCAACGTAAAAGTCATTTTTAATAATTTCTGATATCCGTGGATGTATATTGGAACATTCTTTCCCTAATTGGTATAAACTCCTTATTGCAAGAAATGGTGCGGCTGCCGTACCGTAAGTGACCGTGTTGAGTTCATACTCCTTTATGACTTCGCATGGAGAAGCCCTCCAAAGAATCTTTTGACAAGATCGCTGACTTGGATCTATGAAAATTTGTCTGTACATCATTTGTACATCAGCAGAGAATGCGTATAAATATTTGCGAAAACGTAACAAGATAAAGAAAAGTTCTTGCTGTATGGTTGGGCCGACCATTTGCAAGGAATTGAATGAATAACCCGATGTTGACTCAGCGGAAGCGTCGAACACTACACGTAGCTTAGTGCTCAGGCTTTCTTCCTTGAGGATTCCAAAATGTGGCATGTAATAAGAGGGTTGACTATCGTTTGGTTGTGACTCTGACATGTGCCCTAATGACTGATATTCGTTCATGAAGGCAAGATAGGATGCATTGAGTTTCTGATCGGATTGAAACCGTTTTTCTACATTGTATAATCTGCACTTTGCAATTTCGAATGATTCACCTAATTTGCTTGGATTGTCTTTCAATGGGATCGTGACCGTGAAGCGGCCACTACTGTCGCGTTTATGCGTTTCTACGAAATGCGACTCGCAATAGCGCTCTTCAACCGTCAGAGGCTTGTCCGTTGGCCCATTCTCGAGTTCCCAAAATTTTGTTAATTGTTCATTTAGCTTAACTTCAACCGAGCTACTGAAATTGCAATGTACTGTTTGTGTGTGAGAAGGTGTCATTGGTCCCGTTACTACCCATCCGAAATGAGTGTTCTGCAATACAGGTAATTTAGGCCCAAGATTAATTTTCCCGTTGTCAATTATTTTCCAAAACCAATCGCTACCTATTAAGAGGTCGATTTGTCCCGGTTTGTGATAGCTGGGATCCGAAAGCTTAACGTGCTTGGGTATTTTAATGCGAGAGGTGTCTACTACAAAATTGGGTAAATGACCAGTTATGTTGTCGATTACTAAACATGATACGTGAATTTTAAATGTGGTGAGTTGCGAGCTTATGTGGACTGGACATTTTTCTAAAGTTTGTGACGAGGATTGACCAATGCCGTTTACCAAAACATCGGCTTTCTGAGTTGTGAGTTGTAGCAGATTGCATGTGCGTTTACTAATAAATGATGATTGACTACCTGCATCTAGTATTCCCCTAATGACATGCGGTGTGCCATTAGCGTCTGAAATGATTACTGTAATTGTGGCAAGAAGAACATTGCTGAATTGGGCAGAAAATGCCGCGACGCCGACGGTAGTGGTTTGTTCTTCTACTTTTTCGTTGCTACTGGTAGCATGCGTTGCTACGGTTGTATTATTTGTATCAGGAGCGGCTCTGACTGCATGCAATAAAGTGTGGTGTTTTCTTTTGCAAATTCTACAAAAACCTGACCTACATTCGCTAACAAAATGGCCTTTGCGGAAACAATTCAAACATAGCTTTAATTCTTTTACCTTATCTGAGCGTTCAGATACGCTTAGCTTTGTGAATGCGGTGCAATCGTTGACGTAATGCTCAAGATCGCAAATTGGACAAATAATCGGCTTGTTGCTAGCTATGAGAGAACGAGTGACCTTGGGCGCGTAATCGTTTTTCTTTACACCTTTGAAGTCAGTGCAAGATTGTCTGCTTTCTAGGTTTTCTAATAGATCTGCCTTTTTCTTTAGAAACAATTTAATATCTTCAAGCGTCGAGAGCTCATCTCTAGCTTTGTTTTCTTCCCATTCGCGAGATGTAACGGGATCTAACTTTGAAGTGATTAGGTAAACTATTAATTGATCCCACAGGCTTTCACCTGGGGTGAGCGCGGTGATTGATTCGACGTGTAACGAGACGGAATCATTTATCGACCTTAACTTTTCAGATGACTCTTTTAAAATTGGTTTTATATCAAATAACGACTTTATGTGATTGTGAATTAGCACGCGTTTGCTATTGTACCTAGAACATAAAGCTTCCCAAGCGGTATTGTAATTTTGACTACAAAAATTTATGGAATTAATGACTTCTACAGCTTTACCGCGAAGAGCTCCGCGAAGATAGAAAAATTTATTAATGTCAGTTATACTATCGTTTCCATGAATGAGGGACACAAACAAATCTCTGAACTCTAACCACGAGGCTGTCTTCCCATCGAAATGTGGAATCGGGATACTGGGTAACTTTACAGATTGATGCAAGTTATTGCATGTGTTTTCAGAATTCGAATGGTTACTACTTTGCTTGGCAGATGATGAACTACGTATACTTTTGTTACTCAATGGTGAAACAGCGCGTTTGGGAGTGTTTTCAACTAATAATAATTCAGCCTTTGCACTGATTTGATAATAATTACTTTCGAATTCGTCACGTTGTTGTAATTGATCGTTGACTGCGGTTTCATCCTTTGCTAAAATTTCAATTTCGATTTGTAATTCATCGAATTTTTCTAAATATAAATGTGCTTTATCAAATCTTCGTTGTAGCTCAATTAATTCAATTTGCTTTAGTTCGTTATTAACTTTTGTGATAGAGTCAATGAATTTTGAAAAAGTTGTGAGTTGACCTTTAATAGAAGCCCGCTTTCTAATTAAGGTATCCATTGTGAAATGCGTATTTTTTCAAGAGAAATGTGAGTTAATGTAATTAACTTTAATAACAAATAAGTATTTTTTGCGTGTTTAAATAATAATCCTTGGTTAAAAACCATACGTTGCAAGTTCAAATATAGGCGGAATAAATGTGAGAATGAAATAATGGAATACTTGCAGTTTTGTGTGAAATGCGCCAAGCAGTCCAATGACCCCTGGAACCGTTGCGTTGGTTGAATAATGCGATGTTTTCTTGTGATTTTCTTGTTGTAATGCAATCAATTTAATTACCATTTCACTGATTTATCCATATCGAAGGACCAGCATGTAAGTTTGAATGAGTAGAACGTTAATTTTAAAATATTTATTGCTTGTAAAATACAACATGTGAGCGTTCATCTACATAATACGTCAGCATACTTGGACATACTTTAACATACTGCTCATGCTCCGTCACGTGCATGAGTCCCTACCAATGTAGGTACAGGGTGCGTCAATTGTAATGTGCACCATCCAATTATTGCGTAAACAATTACGATTTTTAAGTCCGCGTTATCAATCGATAACAATAATTGTACAAGGAAGTAACATCACCGCACTTAAATATTTCTATAAAGGATAGGAACCGGAACCTAAACTTGTAGAAATACTTAAGAAACAGAAGGATAGGCGTCATGAACCTAAACTTCTAAGAATATTTGAGAAACCAAAGGATAGGGTAGAATTGTTATTGAAAACTTTAAGAAAAATGGAGCACATTATAACAAACAGTAATACATTAAAATATATATACAGTCTCTAAAAGCTATTCATATAGATCCAAAAGCCTAATCGATGCCAACACGAGATGTTCTATTGAAGGTTTTGGAAAAATTCTATGTAAATGAGCTAATATACCGGAAATAACGAATAGTTAAATATGTAAAGAAGAAATGATAATAAGGGAAGATTAATAAAATAAATAAGCGCTATAATATAAAGGCAACTCCAAATGTGTCATGACGATGACCACAAATTAATATATAAAGTAAAAGGAGTGCAAAGATTAAAAAATAGAGACGCATGTGCCTTCCAAAAAATACTGAATAATATTAAAACAATTTTATTAGCCAGGTATGTCATAAAATAATCGACAGGTATCGACAGTTAAATATAAAAAATTACAGTAAATAAATCGTTACAGCATTAATACGTAATACGACATAAAAGTTCAAATTTCAAAGTAATCGACATCAAAATAAATAAATTAAAAGAAACTATCCATCACAATAAGCAAATTTATTAAAATGTTCAATTGAAAGATGATATAAAAATCAAATTTATTAAAAAGTTCAATTTAAATGATGAAAGAAAAAGCAAATTGAGTAAAAGTCAATTAAAAGATGAAACAAAAAGCAAATTTATTGAAATTTCAATTAAAAGTAGAAATATTAAGCGTTTATAAATTTCATGAAACCATAATTTGAGATAAAAAATTTTTAATTTAATGATAATATTTATAAGAGGGATTTTAGTTTATGTAATAATGTAAATTGTAAATAATCAAATAGTATAAAAAACTAATATTTTAATTTGAATTTATTTGTAAATGTTAATTAAGAAAAATCTGTAAATAAAACTTGAGTAATAATATCATATTTCCGAGTTTAAGTTTGTTTATATACAATGTAATGCTAGGTTAAGATTTCTTTTAATGCAATGTATGTATGCCATTATTATGTGTATGTTTTATATTATTAGTAGTTATAATTTAACTAGTCTTTTAATTAGTAATTTTTAAACTTTTAATTTTTAAATTAAATTTTAGTAATTAGTAAAATAGTAATTTAAACTATCCCAATAGGTTATGCATATTGTTAAGTAGCTTTAAGTTGTAATTTAGTATTAACAACTTTTGAAAAAAAAAAGAGAGGTGGAGAGTTTACCTCAAACTCTACGTAAACAATTATCTCTAGGCATATGTAAGAGCAAAAGAATTTAAATTCCAAAGGAGATAAATTCTTTTATTCGCCGAGGGAGATGTAGTGTGTGTCCACCTTTAGTTGGAACAAATTAGTAATAAGCATGAATATTATTTGATGAGCATGCAAGATTGTTAGTATGAGCGATGAATGGAAGGATTGCACAGCAGTCGTATGATGGCAGTCTTAGTGTAACAGTATTGATGTAAGCATGGCAGGAGACGTATGGGACAGTAGTGATCGAACTGTCTTGTGAATCCTTAGTGTATATAAGTTATGTATAAAATGTACAAAGAAGTATTAAATATAAACCAATAAATATACAACAGTGTTATTAATAAATACCAAGTAGCACCAGAGAAGAAAAGTATCAAATTACTTTTCACATTACCTTCTTTCCGTTCATTCTAATGTCCAGGTCGTAATTATGCACTCTTTTCGGGTACAAGCACATGATCCTCGTCGTCGTTTCCGAGAGAGCGAGTTTCACGTCCTAGCACCATCCATTTAGGTCGTCCACAAATTTCTGCAATTTCCTTTGTAATTCCTTCCTCGAGTCGGCCGTTACGACGGTCGCAATGTCGTCCGCGTATGCGAACGTTGTGGTCCCCTCCTGCTTGTCCTTCTTCAGGTAGTGATCCAAAAGGGAGTTCCATAGGATCGGTCCGAGGACCGATCCCTGGGGCATCCCTTTGTGGATCTTTTCCCCACTGTGGTGACTCCCGAAGTGAGAGTCACCTCCCTAGCCGAAAGATAGCTTTTCAGAATTACTTTTAGTCGATGGGGGAGCCCCTTTTCGCTTAGGGAGCGAAACAGAGCCGGCCACCAGAGATTGTCGAACGCAGATGTCGTAGAAAATTACCGCGAGACAACCCTTGGCTTTTTTCTTCTTCATCTCCGAAGTGCCAATTTGCGCATAAAAGTCCTGAAGGGCAGATGTCGTACTTTTCCCCTCCACGAAGCCATATTGGCACCGATCGTGATAAGGGGTATTACTTTCAAGAATTCTGGCTTTGATTATCTTTTCTAAGATTTTGCCGAACACCGGCAAAAGGGTGATCGGCCTGTAATTTTTGATATTGCTTGTTTCCACATGTGCGTTCTTGAGTAGGATCTTCAGAACTCCCACCTGCCACAGTTTGGGGAAATAAGCAATTTTTAAGCATGCGTTGTAGATACCCATTATCACGTTTTTGATGACAACATAAAGTTTTTTAAGAAAAGATCCCTGAATGTTGTCAAAACCCGGTGCCTTTCTGTCTTGTGTGTTCTTAACCAACCCGTCTAATTATTCCCCGTTGACATCCCTATCCTGCTCCATGTCCGGTACGCCCCTGAGACTTTCGAAATCCGACCGCATGGTTTGGTGATCCACCGTTGCATTGGAATTTCGATCATCGTCGGGAAGCAGGCCGTTCATGAGGTAGGTTAGGGTTTTCTCTGGTATCTCCGTTACCTCCCCATCCCCACCTCTGAAGGTGGTGAGGATGTTTTTGGCTTTGTATTTTTTCGCTGCAATCTTGTATGTAACCCCCCAGGGATTTGGTACAAGGTCTTCCTCTACGAATTTTTGCCAGCTGGCCTGTTTTTCCCTCTTTAATGTTTCCACAGTTTTTCCTTAGACTCCATCATTGCAATGTACAGTCTGTCCCTCTCGTTTTCAATACGATTCCTGTATAAGTCCGCCTTCCGCGAAAGATACCTCTTCCGCGCTTTCTCCAGATTGTAGGTCCACCAGTCGGGACGGCCAACGTAGATTTTCTTGAAGTGGGCTTTCCTACTTATTAGATCCTGGATCCTTTCGTGTAGCAGTGGAAGATATTAATCGAATGATATGGTGAGCAAAAACGAAAACGTAAAAATTGTCGAACTAAAAGTTATAAAAACGGCGGATGTATGTAACAAACTCAAATCCAAAGACAAACCAACAGAACAAATTAAAACCCTTCGTAGTAAAAGCATCGATGGAACAAAAACCAAAAAGACCAAACGTGACCGAGAATCGGAAGAAACCAAAGAAAATGAGGAACAACCATTTTTACTGAAAACCAAAAATAAGAGAAAGAAAACCAAGAAGGAAGACGAGATAATGGAAACGAGCGACTCGGAGGAAGAAGAAGAAGGAAATGAATTCGAAGAAATGTTGAAAGAAAAACAAAAGGAACTGGACATTGAGAATAACGAAAGCGATGGAACCAACAGGGAGAAAAAAACGAAAAAACAAAGAAAGAAGGATCTTAAAAATAAAATAGAGAAAGAACATAGAGAATCGGAAGAAGCACGAGAAAAGGAAACCATGGAAAAAGCTACAACACCGGAAGTGACCGATAGTGTAGAAACAAACGTGGAAACCGAACAAGCAACGGTGTGGACAAATACGAAATTGAAGGAAGTAGCCAAAAAAGTGATGGAAGACGCCCACGAAGTGAGGAGATTCCTCATGAGGAGTAAAGAAGCTTTAAATTTCCGGGAAGAAGCCCTCGTAAGGGTTAAAAGCATGGAGGGGTTCATACAGGAACTCTGTATGGACGGTATCGAACGTAATAGACTGGGAACGAGAGCGCCTTCAGCCTCCCCTCCCCAGACTAGGACAATAGTGGAAGAGGTGGTGAAGGCCATGGCCAAAGCCACCCCTTCCATAAATATGGCGCCGACCCTTCAGGTCACAAAGACAAATAAAGATTCAGGGGAAACACAAATAAACGACAAACAAAACCCGCCCAGGGATTACCTAGAAGCAGTGAAGAGGGCTGCCATCAGCAACCCTCGGAGCACACCACCAAAAAGGTTCAAGATCATCGTGTACCCTGCCGAAGAGAGCACGAGTAAAAGCGCGGACGAAACAAAAATGCACTAACCAGCATAAAACTTGAAAATCTCAAAATCAAGCCGGATAGAATATATCCAATTAAAAATAACGGAGTTATGGTTGAATCCACTCAATCTTCTATCAAAAATCTTATTGGCAATCAATTTTTAGAGGAGAAGATATTGGTGGCCCGGGAGCCCTCAGCTACCTGGCCATCAATTTCGATCCAAATGGTCGATAAAACCATGACTAAAAAAAACGTAGTTGAAGAGTGTGTCAACAACTACCCGGAAGCAACTAAGGCGGCAGGGAGCTCCTGGATCAGGAACATCAACCCTGTCCATTCCAAAGGTAAGACCCATAACAAGTGGATCCTCGAGGTTCACCCCTTGGTCAGGGAGGCGGCAATTAATGATGGGAAGTTCAGGGCTTCCTGGAAAATCTACCGCGTCCATGACCACATTGCTATCGTTCGATGTTTCAAATGCCAACGATTCGGGCACACAGCAAAATACTGCAAAGGGGCTGTAGCATGTGCCTTTTGATCCTCCACTGAACACGCTTCACGTGACTGTGGGGTGCAAGAGGATAGTGCAAAACATGCGTGCATCAACTGTGTCAGGGCTAAACATAGCGACAGTAAGCACACCACAGGATCCAACACTTGTAAGGTCTATAAGGCAAGACTCATGGACTATGCACAATTGCACATTCTATCTTGACGATTACTGATATTCAAAATGAATAAACTCTTCAGAGTCTTGCAGGTAAACCTGAGGAATTCGGAGGCCGCCACGGCCGACGCGCAACGCTTCGTTGCCCAGGTGGACATACTCTTAGCTATCTTTTCGGAGCCCTACTGCTGCCAAGCGGCAGCGGGAGGGTTCCGTCTCCCCTTTTACCCGAACACTCGGACGGCAGCAATCTTCGGCGACCGCTTCCGAACCTGCATCATGGTGAACGACGCGGTAGGAAATGAATTTACGTTCTCCTTCCTCCCGAAAGTTTCCAGCAGATTCGTAACGGTCGTTTCCATTACCTTCAGTAACAAAGTGATCTACTATGTTATAGGCACGTATTTTCCTCCCTCAGAGGATATACAATTACCTTTAGAAGACCTCCAGAAAGCACTGGGTGTTTGCGGAAAGGGGAAGACATATATCTGTGGGGACTTCAATTGCCGTTCTCGAATATGGCACGACATAGTTGACTCCAACTCCAGGGCTCAAGCCCTGGAGGAATTCATTGTACAGCACGAACTCTTCGTGTTCAATAGACCTAACAAGCCGCCTTCATTCGAGGATTCACTCGGAAGGAGGAGCAACGTAGATTTAACTTTGGGCACGGGCAGCACCGTCAATGAAACCCACTCGTGGGACATTGTGCGGAGCACATAATTGTAACTGATCATAAAGCAATAACCTTTGAAATAGGTTTACCTAATAATCCCATCAGGATTATTAGGAATTGAAACCCAGATACCATTCAAGCGGAAACCATAGAGGAGTAGTTAAAACAGTGTGTGGAGGATAACGGCCCAAGAACGGCTAATCTATCCACTGAAAACGACGCCGATGAAATGGTTTCCGAATTGCACGAAAGGATCCAGGATCTAATAATTAGGAGATCTCACTTTAAGAAAATCTACGTTGGCCGTCCCGACTGGTGGACCGACAATCTGGAGAAAGCGCGGAAGATGTATCTCTCGCGGAAGACGGACTTGTGCAGGAATCGAATTGAAAACGAGAGGGACAGGCTGTACATTGTAATGATGGAGGCCAAAGAGAAATTTCTAGATACTTTAAAGAAAGCGAAACAAGCAAGTTGGCAAAAATTTATTGAAAATGATCTTGTACCGAATCCTTGGGGGGTCACTTACAAAATTGCGGCCAGAAAATATAAAGTAAAAAACATCCTGACCACCTTCAGAGGTGGGGATGGGGAGGTAACGGAAACACCGGAGAAAACCCTAACCTACCTCATGAACGGCCTACTTTCCGACGACGCGACGATCGAAACTCCGATGCAACGGTGGATCACCAAACATGCGGTAAGAGGTTTTTTCGAAAGTCTGAGGGTCGTGCCGGACATGGAGACGGTCAGGGAAGTCAACGAGGAGGAACTGGACAATCTGGTTAAGAACACGCAAGCCAGAAAGGCACCGGGTTTTGACAACATTCAGCGATCTTTTCTTAAAAAAATCTATGCGGTCATCAAAAACGTGATAATGGGTATTTACAACGCTTGCCTTAAAATTGCTTATTTCCCCAAACTGTGGCAGGTAGGTGTCCTTAAGATCCCACTCAAGGACGCGGCTGGGGAAACAAGCAATATGAAGAACTACCGACCGATCACTCTTTTGCCGGTGTTCGGGAAAATTTTAGAAAAAATAATCAAAATCAGAATCCTTGAAAGTAATATCCCTTATCACGATCGGTGCCAATATGGCTTCGTGGAAGGGAAAAGCATAACCACAGCCCTCCGGGACTTTTACGCAAAAATTGATACTTCGGAGATGAAGAAGAGAAAGGCCAAGGGTTTTCTCGCGGTTCTTTTCTACGACATCTCCGGAGCTTCTGACAATCTTTGGTGGCCGGCTCTTTTTCGCTCTTTAAGCGAAAAGGGGCTTCCCCACCACCTCAAGGTAATACTTAAGAGCTATCTATCAGCCAGGGAGGTAACTCTCACTTCGGGAGTTACCACAGTGGGAAAACGATCCACTAAGGGATGCTCCCAGGGATCGGTCCTCGGACGGATCCTATGGAACTCCCTTTTGGATCATTATCTGAAAAGGAATCAACAGGAGGGTACCACGACTTTCGCCTACGCGGATGACATCGCGACAGTTGTAACGGCCAGCTCAAGAAACGAATTGCAGAAGAAACTCCAGAAATGCGTGGGCGAACTCGATGGATGGTGCAAGGACATGAAACTCGCTCTCTCGGAAACGAAGACGAGGATCATGTGCTTGTACCCAAAACGCGTGCACAACCGTGACTTGGACATAAGATTTAATGGGAAGAAGATAAAGGTGGCAAGGGAATACAAGTACCTTGGGGTTCTTTTAGATGAAAACCTCTCGATGCAACCGCATGTTAACCACGTCTGTGGCAAGGCCAACAAACTGGTGCACGCGCTGCATCGAATGGCAAAGAGCGGATGGAACTTGGACACCTCGAACTCTATGAGAAGGATCCACCAGGGGGCAATTGTCCCCATCGTGGCTTACGGAAGCGAGATCTGGATACATAGAATAGAGGATAAGCGCATGTTGGCCCGGCTGATATCGTGCTATGGATTTTGCTGTCGTGTGATAGCAAAATGCTATAGGACTGTGTCGGCCATAGCCGCGGGTGTTTTGGCAGGTATCCACCCGATCGATCTGGAACTTTTGCGACTACTGTCATGGCGTGAAGTCAGAAACAAGAAAGCAACCACCTTTCTGGGCGTCAGAATCGATCCAAGAGATTATAAATACAGAGTGGACATGAAACGAAAATTGGAAGAAATAATACTAAAAGAATGGCAGAAAAGGTGGGACGATGGATTGGTGGGGAGGATAACCCACCAATTCATATCCAAGGTAAGTAAAACCATTAAAGGTAATTCCTTTCAGATGACCCAGATGTTAACAGGGCATGGCGAGTTCGGCCGACACCTTAAGAGATTAGGGAAGTCGGAGGACGGACTATGTCCTGCGTGCGAAATACTCGATGAACCTACCCATCGGATACGGGAGTGCGAATTATATAGGGAGGAACAGGCGGAGTTGGAGGCCTACCATGGCATCCATCTCCCTGCACGCCTGGACGAACTGTATGAGGAAACACCACCCGACCTGATGTGTTAGGTTCCTCGAGAATAAAACTTTAACCATTACCAACGAAGAGGAACAATCATAAATCAAACCAAGCAAAGAAAAAAAGACTAGGTGCATCCAATCAAAAACAAAATCGAACCTGGAAAAGAAAATTAAAAATTGATAAGAAACCAAAAGAAAGCCTAGGACAAGAAACAAACACCCAGCCAAACCTATTGGGAAACCTGAAAAACACACAAGATAAAATGAACAACCAATAAAAATGCAGATTAATCTGACGCAACTATCCAATGACGATATACGGTTTGAAACCCGAAGAAAATTTACAAATGAAACAGCCTGAAACTTTTAGCAAGCTAGAAATTATTATTATTATTTTATGAAAACCTGTAATCCTAGCCAATTTGCGAGGTAAATTTGCTGAGGTTGGTAACAACCTCAAATTGTTTTTTATATATAAATAAAGAAACTTTCATTGGATCCTTTCGTGCAAAAAACGACATTTCATCGATGTCGTTTTCAGTGGATAGATTGGCCGCTCTTGGGCCGTTATCCTCCACCCACTGTTTTAACTCCTCCTCGCTATGGTTTCCGCTTGAATGGTTTCTGGGTTTCTATTCCTAATAATCCTGATGGGATTATTAGGTACACCTAATTTCAAAGGATATGGCTTTATGATCTGTTATAATTATGTGCTCCGCAATGTCCCACGAGTGTGTTTCATTGACGGTGCTGCCCGTACCTAAAGTTAAATCTACGTTACACCTCCTTGCGAGTGAGTCCTCGAATAAAGGCGGCTTATTAGGTCTATTGAATACGAAGAGTTCGTACTGTACAATGAATTCCTCCATAGCCCGAGCCCTGGAGTCATAGTCTACCACGTCATGCCAAATACGAGACCGGCAATTAAAATCCCCACAGATGAAAGTCTTCCCCTTTCCGCAAACACCCAGTGCTTTCCGGAGGTCTTCTAAAGGTAATTGTATATCCTCTGAAGGAGGAAAATACGTGCCTATAACATAGTAGGTCACTTTATTACTGAAGGTAATGGAAACGACCGTTACGAATCTGCTGGAAATTTGCGGGAGGAAGGAGAACGTGAATTCATTTCCTACCGCGTCGATTACCATAATGCAGGTTCGAAAATGGTTGCCGAAGATTGCTACCGTCCGAGTGTTCGGGGAAAAGGGGAGACGGAACCCTCCTGTTGCCGCTTGGTAACAGTAGGGCTCCAAAAAGATAGCCAAGAGTATGTCGTTTTGAGCAACAAAACGCTGCGTGTCGGCCGTTGCGGCCTCCGAGTTCCTCAGGTTTACCTGCAAGACTTTGAACGGTTTACTCATTTTGAACATCAGTAACCGTTAAAATTGAATGCGCGTAATCCATCAGTCTTGCCTTGTAGACCCTACAAGTGTTTGACCCTGTAGTGTGCTTGTGGTCGCTATGTTTAGCCCGAATACAATTGATGCACGCATGCTTTGCGCGATCCTCTTGCACCCCACAGTCACGTGAGGTGTGTTCTGTGGTAGAGCAAAAGGCGCATGCTTCAGTCCCTTTTCAAAATTTCGCTGTATGCCCGAACCGTTGGCACTTGTAGCACCGAACGATTGCAATATGGTCATGGACGCGGTAACTTTTCCAGGAAGCTCTGAACTTCCCATCATTAATTGCCGCCTCCCTGACCAAGGGGTGAACCTCCAGGATGCACTTGTTGTGGGTCTTACCCTTGGTGTAGACAGGGTTGATGCTCCTGAGCCAGGAGCTCCCTGCCGACTTGGTTGCCTCCGGGTAGTTGTTGACAAACTCTTCAACTACCTTTTCTTTCGTGATGGTTTTGTCAACCATCTGGATAGAAATTGATGGCCAGGTAGCTGAAGGCTCCCGGGCCACCAATTGCTTCTCCTCTAAGAACTTGTTGCCTATGAGGTTTTTAATTGACGGTTGAGATGACTCGACCATTACCCCCGTTGTTTTTGATCGGATAGAGCCTATCCGGATTGATTTTCAGGTTGTCCAATTTAATACTTGTCAGTGAGTTCTTTGTGTCGTCCGCACTCTTACTAGTGATCCCTTTAGCGGGATAAACTATGACCTTGTACCTCTTTTGAGGTAAGCTCCGGGGGTTGCTGATGGCAGCCCTCTTCACCGTTTCTAAGTAATCCCTGGGGGGATTTTGTTTTTCCTCCGTTGGTTGTGTCCCTGTTTCCGTGTTACTAGTTTGGTTGACCTGAAGGGTCGGCGCTAAGTTCAGAGAAGGGGTGGCTTTGGACATGGCCTTCACCACCTCTTCTATTATTTTCTTGGTATGGGGAGGGGAGGCTGAAGGCGCTCCCGTTCCCATTTTGTTCCTTTCTATTCTATCCATACATAAAGTCTGGATGAAACCCTCCATATTCTTTACCCTCTCCAGGGCCTCCTCCCGGAAGTTAATAGCTTCCTTACTCCTCATGAGGAACCTCCTAACTTCGTGGGCATCCTCCATTACCTTTTTCGCAACTTCTCGGAGTTGCGCATTGGTCATTATTCGTGTTTGGTTACTTTCTTCGTTCGTTTCCACCTGCTCGCTAATTTCCTCTTGCGAATTCGCCACGGTAGCTTTATTCTTTTCTTTTATTTCTTCCGCTTCTTTAAATTCCCTGCCTATTTGATTTTTTCTGTCTTTTAACATGGAACATGTTTTTACGGTCGTTACCTCGCAAAAATCGACAAAACCGAGTTTATAATAAATTTGAATATAGAGTCGATTATCGAATATCGAATCTTTGCATTCACAATAATGAATTTTCAATAACAAAATTTTTATTACCAAAAATTTAAATCCGAAACCGAGCGCAAAAAGAAAATTTGCTTATATATATAGTAAATTTTTATTACCAATCAATGGATCATCGTATCAACGGATCATCGTATCAACGTATCATCTTACCGATCTTACTATGTTGGAAATATCTCTACAAAGGTGTAAGTGGCGACAACTATTAATATAAGTATGACACTTGTAAGCTTTATGACATTTCATGTATGTAACTTTGTGCTGTTAGTCTTATACTATCATTAAACGTGGAAACATATATCGTTGTATTTGTTCGATCCCTCCCTCATGTCCAACAGGTTATGTTGCCCAGATAACGCGGAAAAGTGTGATTTGTAAAAAATACAGAACAATAAGTGTTAGTACTGGTTTAGAATGGCGGTTAACTATTTAACCAGTGTACCTAAACTTCTAGGGAGAGAAAATTTCAGCGACTGGTCGTTCGCGGTTGAAAATGTCTTCATACTAGAAGGTTTAACAAAGTGCATCGACGGTACAGAAACTGATACAGTGTTGATGGCCAAGGCGAAGTCTAAATTAGTGTTAACGGTTCATCCTTCTTTGTTTGTACATGTCAGAGAAGCACAAACAGCGACAGAGGTGTGGACGACATTAAAGAAATTGTATGAAGATTCGGGTCAAACGAGGAAAATTAGTTTACTTCGTACTCTAATATCGTTGCGGTTGGAAAATTGTGAATCGATGGAATCCTACTTAAACCAAGTGGTTGAAACTTCTCAAAAGTTACGTAGAACAGGATTCAAGATTGATGATGAATGGATAGGTTCGTTACTTTTAGCTGGATTACCTGAAAAATTTGAGCCCATGGTAATGGTAATTGAACATTCGGGTATTGTTATTGAAACAGATACCATCAAAACCAAGTTACTTGATATGCATGTAGATGGCGGTAATGATTCTACAGGCGCGTTTGCTGTAAAATATAGCAAAAACAAGTGGAACTATAAACGCTATTCGGAAGATGGCAGCACCGGTGACGTAAACAAAACGAAATCAAATTACAAAAATGACATTATTTGTTTTAAGTGTAAACAAGGTGGAACTCGCTTTAGCGGCAGTTCTTAGGCTTCTATACAGCTACCTTTCTGGTGTGGAAAGTTGTTATTATCTGGTTATTTTTGATCGCCATATAATGTAACACCACATAATCAGATAATCTGCACCAATTAAATTTTTTGCGATTGGTAATTATCATTTACTATATAAGTAATAACAATCAAACTTTTCCATTCTATTAGAAATTTTACTTCTCTGTAATGTATGGTCCTTTTTTTGAGGTGGACCAATCCTCTCCTTTCTCTTTTATTTATAACTTAACTTCACTAACCACATCAATAAAAAATTATTTTTTCACATCAAAGTAAAACAAGTAGTTTATATAGGGAGACCTCTTCGAAAATATCTTTAACTTAGTAAATTTCTTTCGAACATTTGCGTATTTATAAATTGCATTAGTGAATCGAAGCAACGGATTAACAGATTAACGCAATACTATATAGACGAAGTATTTAAAATATAACAACGTATCACTTGATCAACGTTATGATTGGCTCTGAAACATGCGGACGGACACGAAGCCAGACCATAAGGCTTCTTTCTATACCTTGTATAGAAGCCTAAATAAGGCTTCTTGTTATACTTTGTATAGAAGCCTAAAAGTAGCGCACTGGCTACCCAGTTCTTAGACCTCTATGCACACAGAGTATTTCCAACACGATTTGAAACGCTCTGTATGATTTTGAATTATGAGGACGGACGGACGGACAGACAGACACGGAGCCAGATCATAAGGCTTCTTGTTATACTTTGTATAGAAGCCTAAAAGTAACTAGAATTTTTGTTGGTAAAACCGTGTAAAACTAGCTTTAACTGATTTCGCGGAAAAAAGTTAACCTTAAATACATACCAAAAACAAATGTCAATAATAATTATAACCTACAATATTGACACATAAAAATATTACTTATCAGTCTGTTACCTATGTTGACAGCCCAATATTGCTCTGTTAACTTATCAGACGACTTGACAGACTGGTAACTGCTAAAAGTCATTGGTGAATACAAATATATCACATTAACAGACTGTTATTGACTTGACTCTCTGTTAGCAACTTAACAGAGCTTGGTGAATACGGCTGTAAATGTCACTGATTACATTTTTGCTTGGAAAAACAAAAACACGTCTGGACTAGTCGACTGTTTACTCGCGACACCGGCAGGCCGCTTGTGTTAAATTAATAATTATTATTAATAATATTAAAATTAATTATTAATAATGAAATTATCATCTTAAACCTAGTAAAACACTTAAATATTAGTGGGATATTCGAATGTTTGAATATGCCGTAGTTGGTAATTTGTTCGAGAGAAATTCGTCCAACTCAGCATTTGTACGACTGAACATTTAATCGACAGGGCAAGTTACAAGTATATCACAGTTATATAATCTTTGTATTAATATTACGTAATTATGTAGAATGTTAGAGTGCATTTTATCAAATAGGTAAATGCACTGATAAGAGATAAGTTGTTTCCGGTGGGAAACAATGCCAAGTTTAGTTTAGTTGTATTCTTACTTTTAATAAAGCAATTACACTCCGTTTTTCTGTCCACATTATTGACTTAATAAAATTTATTAGTTTTTAAAAAGATCATTTTTGTTGACGTAAACGTATTTGGCGCAGTCGGTAGGATAGTCCGGGCTATTAAAATTCGACAAAATTGCGAATTAGTAGTGTTCGTTTTAACGATTTACGGACTTTTCCATTGCAAAATAATTAAGTGTTAGTTGAAATCAACTACTAAACAAAATTGTTAGTGTTGTTAACAACAAGCAGCTCATTTCACGGATAGCATCGCCGAGAATTGAGCAACCCACCAGTTGAAGATAACCAAAAAGGACCACATCGCTAATTTGGAAGTCAACAACTTTAGCAGTCAAGGACTACATTGCCAAAGCTGCCACACACGAAGACAATAATCTACTACCAAACCCGATCAACGATGAGAATTGAATTGATCAAGTAAGTCCCTTATACTATCCCAATAAGTTTATGATAATCGTATATGAGGTTGAACGAGTTTAAATAAAATATAAAATTAACATTGAAGTTAAAATAAAGCTACAAATATTACTTGAAAAAAATTGCATTGTATTAACAAATTAATGTCAGACACGGAAATCGAAAGAGATAGAAGTCCCCTTCGTCGAATTAATATTGACAATAACGAAATGGCAGTTACACGGGTAGAAAAAATGCATATTGATTCCGTACCGGAATTTAATGGAGATAAAGGCACGCTAGCAGTTTTCATTCAAGCTAGTGAATATTTGTTGAATAATTATACTGATAGAACGAATGCAAATAATGTGCAAAATGAATTTATACTTAGGGCCATCATAGGCAAATTAAAAGGGCGCGCTTTAGAAATAATATCTTCTAGAGGTGATTTGACTACATGGAATGCGATTAAATTATTATTGTTACGATTTTTTTCAGACCCACGCGACGAAAAAAGTTTACTAGGAGATTTATTACATGTTAAACAACAAAAAAATGAAATCGCGATAGTTTTTGGTAATAGGTGCCAAGACTTATTAAGTTTGTTATTAACCAAATTGCAATTAACGGAACCCAATGTAAATACGAGGCAGGTTAAAATTCAAATATATGAAAGTCAAGCTTTAGATGCATATTTGAGAGGGTTAAATAATAGTTTGGCTATCCGTTTGCAAAAACCAGATAATTTAGAAAAAGCTATTAGTTTAAACATTGAGGAAGATAATTTTTCATACGCGAGAAATAATTTGTTATCACAATCTAATTATAACTTGAACTCGCATAAACCACCAGCTTTACCTGTAAGTCGTCAATTCAACAGTAATAATTATAACAAAAGTTATCAATTTAAAGCACCATCATTTGAACAACAGCGACAACATAATTTTAATGTAAACCGACCTCAATAATAACCAAAATTTTAATAACAACTTTAGTAATAATCGAAATTCGGGAAATTTTAGATATCAAAATTTTAAACCGAATAATTCTGGGTTTAATCAATTTAGAAACAATTCGTACAAAACATATCAATCGGGGCATAATGCAAATCAAAGTAGGATAACAAATAATAGAACGGGTCAATATCGTCCAGAACCTATGGATACGTCCTCTGGGAACACCAATAATGTTCCACAAAATAATAATTATAATATGTCGGAAGAATTATTTCAACAAGAAGTTGACGACGATTCGCAACCAGATAACTCGTGTCATTCAAGAAATAATAATTATGAATATGAGGACCAAAATTTTCGCGTAGCCGACCCCAACAACGTTACGACGTAATAGATCTATCTAATATGAATACGTCCGCATTACCCTACGTAATAATCCCCCAATATAACTTAAAATTTATGATCGATACGGGATCATCCAAAACGTTAATTAGCCCTAAAGTAGTGCAAAGATATTATAAAAATTGTATTAGAGAAGCTCCTTTTAAAATTAGGACAGCACACAAAACTACTTATCATAAATTCATTGCCAGAATACCATTACCCGAAATTTTTAATACTAAAGAATATTATGACTTTTGTTTATTTAATTTTAATCCAAATTATGATGGTTTACTTGGGATGGATCTACTTAAACATTTAAATGCTAATATCGATTTAAAGAAAAATGTGCTGTACACAAAAAATGGTCCAATACCCATATATTTTGAAACGCTTAAACCAAAACAATTTTATTTACAACCTTGTCAGCAACAAATAATAAAAGTACCGGTTAATACAAATTTAAATGTAGGGGTAATCGAATATAAAAAAATAACAGAGGGTGTAGAAATCCCTCAGTGTTTAGTTAAGGTACGAAATAGGGAAGCAATTATTAGCATTACTAATAGTAATGAAAAAGCAACGTCAATAAACATAGAACCTTTGCATGTAATCGAAGTAGAAAATATAAAGCGAGTAGAATTAAATCAATTAAGTTACGATGATAAAATTGATGTAATACTAAAGGAAAATTTGAGAAATCTTAGGCTAGATCATTTAAATGAAGAAGAAAGTAGGGCAATTAAAAAAATTTGTTATGAGTATAGAGATATCTTCCACAGTCCAAATTTACCATTATCATTTACGAATATTGTGAAACATGAAATAAAAACCAACGATGATGTACCAATATTTAAGAAGGCTTATCGGATGCCTCATTCACAACAACTAGAGGTAGAAAACCAAGTCAACGAGCTTTTAGCTAACGATATTATTCAAAATTCAAATAGTCCGTGGAGTAGTCCCGTGATTGTCATACCAAAAAAATTAGATGCATCGGGAATACAAAAATTTCGTATGGTTATTGATTATAGATTACTTAACGAAAAATGTGTAGATGATAAGTATCCACTCCCCCATGTGTCAGATATTTTAGATAAATTAGGTAAATGTTCATATTTTACAACATTAGATTTGGCGTCGGGATATCACCAAATTGAGGTGGAGCCCAAAGATAGGAAAAAGACCGCATTCTCTACACCGCGAGGACATTACGAGTATAAACGAATGCCCTTCGGATTAAAAAACGGCCCTGCCACGTTTCAGCGCGTTATTGATAATATTTTAAGGGGCATTCAAAATGAAGCGTGTATCGTGTACTTAGACGACATAGTGGTTTTTTCGACATCACTGCAAGAGCATGTGGACAAATTGAAATTGGTGTTCGATCGTCTTAGGGAAGCTAACTTTAAAATCCAAATGGATAAATCGGAGTTTTTAAGAAGAGAAGCGCAATTTTTAGGTCACATCATTACCCCGGAAGGAGTAAAACCTAATCCGGCTAAAATTAACGCAGTAGTAAAATACCCGCCTCCTAAAACAACGAAAGAATTGAAAGGATTTTTAGGATTAACCGGATATTACAGAAAATTTATTAAAGATTACGCGAAAATAACAAAACCTTTAACAGTTTGTTTAAAAAAGGGACACAAAATAGAGCATAGTAAAGAATTTATGGAAGCCTTTGATAAATGCAAAACAATATTAGTTAATCATCCGATATTACAATACCCTGATTTCGATAAACCTTTTATTGTAACTACGGACGCGTCGAATGTTTCGATAGGAGCGATACTATCGCAGGGAACGGTCGGTTCGGACAAACCAGTTTGCTACGCATCAAGAACATTAAACGAATCCGAGAGAAGGTATAGCACTATTGAAAAAGAGCTATTAGCTGTAATATGGGCAGTTAAATATTTTAGGCCATATTTATATGGAAAGAAATTTATTATATATTCAGATCATCGTCCATTAGTTTGGTTATCAAAATTGCGCGAACCTAATTCAAAACTACAGCGGTGGAAGATCAAATTGGAAGAATATGATTATGAAATTATGTATAAAAAGGGTGTTCAAAATAGTAACGCGGACGCATTGAGCAGAATTGAAATAGAAAACGAAGATAATATTAATTTAAAAAATTTTGAGATGAAATTAGTTAATAAACAAATACCATTGTCATCTACCATTACGGAAAAAATTGGAAGTATATTTGAGTCCCCTAATAATTTCTCATTGTGCCACTGTGTTAGCAAAGATTTAAGCATGAGTGACGGAATTGCGGTAGAATTTAAAGAAAAGTACGGACAAGTAGAATATTTAAAATCTCAAAAACCAAAATTACAATCATTCGTTTATTTACAAGAAAATAATAGGTATATTTTCTATTTAATCACTAAAGAAAGGTATTACGAAAAACCAACCTATGAAAATCTGTTTAAATGCTTAGTCAAATTGAAAGAGTTTTGTTCGATAAATAATATAAAAAATTTAGCCATGCCCAAGTTAGGATGCGGATTAGATAAGTTAAATTATGAAAAAGTCCGGATGATGATTAATTATATTTTTACCAATCAATTTAATGTACAAATATATTATCAATTAGAAAAACAAAATTATTGCAATATTAACAAATTAAACATAAACGCTATGGAAAATGAATCTATGATTAATAATTATGATGAAGAAGAGGTGGATAAAATATTACAAGAGGTATTATTAGAAGAGAATCCAGCAATTGAAGATATGTCAACAGGAGATTTCGACGAAATAATAGAACAATTGGATAGTGCTGATACGATACATTCAGTTAGTCAAAACAAAGAAATAGCTACAATAAAAATATGTCAAGATGTGATTGACTCGAAACCCAACCAATATTTTATTTACACAGTACATTCACAAATGCAACCGGTAAGAATAGAAAACATTGGAAAAATGAAACGTCATCATGTCCAAATAAATAATAATGATGAAGAAAGCATAATAAATTTTCTAAAAGAATACACCACAGAAGCAAAAAAATATTATGTACATTTCGATTCGGAAAATATGTTCCAACAGTTTAACAAAGTGGTACAGAAACTATTTAATTTAAGAGGTCCTGAACTAATCTATTGTACCGAAAGAAGAGAAATTCTAGAAGAGCCGGAATTGATAGAAATAGCCATCCGAAATCAACATGAATCCAAAACTAATCACAGAGGAGTATCGGAAACCATTAAGCAATTGCAAAGAAAATATTATTTCCCCCACATGCAGGAACATGTGGCTAAATTTATAGCCAACTGCGAAAGATGCAAGAAAAGCAAATATGAACGAAACCCACCAAGAATTGCAATGATGTTAACGGATACACCACACCGTCCTTTCGAAAAATTGCACATAGATATTTACACTTTGGAAAATACAAAATTTTTAACAATAATAGATGCTTTTACTAAATTAGGGCAAGCCATTGAAGTTAAATCAAAAAATGCGGTGGACATATTAAATGCTTTAATTCATTATTTTTCGTATTACGGAACCCCTGAAACGATTAGCGCGGATCAAGGTCTCGAGTTTCATAATTATATGATTGAGGAATTACTCGAAACGCATAAAATAAAAATACATTACACCACGGCCCATCACCCGGAATCTGATGGAATTATTGAACGCTTCCATAGTACTTTAGCCGAACATGTGAGGTTATTAAAAACAATACACCAGGAACCGGTAAATATTTTAATGAAATACGCGATCATTGCCTATAACAGTTCAATACACTCTAGCACCAATTTAACGCCATTAGAACTAACGTTAGGTCATACGAAATTACGTGATCCTTATGACTTATTTTACGATAAACAAATGTATAGTGATTATATGCAAAAGCATAAGGAAAAACTGGCATTAACGTATAACAAGATCAACGAAAATTTAATAAAAAACAAAGAACGGGTCGCGAATAAGAGAAATATCAATATCAATAATCCATTCAAAGAAGGACAAATAGTGTATGAAACCAGTTACAAATACAAGCGCAACAAAACAGGTGAAAAATTTAACGGCCCTTTTATAATAAAAAATTTACTACCAGGTAATAAAGCTATCATCCATAAGATGGGAAGCTCTAAAAAAAATAAAGGTAGGACTGTACATTTAAAAAACTTAAGGCAACCAATTGTTACAGAACCATCTTACTCTTCACCGCAACCTTCTACGTCCCGAGAGGTTCCACCAATAACGTAGAAATAGTCCAAATCTCCAATAACCCAGGGTTACTACCATTAAAAATAGGTACGGCTCAAAATGCTATTGATTTTTGGAGTATAATACAAATATATGATCTAAATAGTTTAAAAATAGAATTAGATAAATTAGAAAACAATTATAATAAGTTAATTAATTCATTTAATAGTTCAGACTACGAACTAGATTATGCTAAGGAAATGTATACGTATAAATATCTTCTAGATTATAAGTTAAAGCAAGTAAGAAATAAATATAATCAAATGACTGTAAAAACTACCGAAAAAGGTAAACGAGACAAACGCGGTTTAATCAATGGTCTAGGATCAATTTTTAAAGCCATTACAGGAAATCTAGATCAATCCGACGCGGATCGATATGATTCGGCTATTTCACAAATAACAGAAAGTCAAACCCAATTAAAAACTTTAGTAGAACAACAGCTTAGCTTAACGGATACTGCTTTGGGTGTGTTAAATGAATCCATGACTAAATTACAAACTAATCAATTAATACTAGAAAAAAGAATAAATGAGATGACTGAATTAATGCATAATTCTAGTCTGTATCTCAACGAAATAATTAGTTATACTATGATAGACAGCATTTTTAATCAGTTAATTGCAGGCTCAGAGATCTTAGTAGAAATTTCGGACAATGTGGAAAATGCGGTGGCCTTTGCTAAATTAAATTCGGTACATCCATCAATAATTAATCATGCCGAATTAAAACTAGAGTTATCAAATTTAAGCGCACATTTAAAAAACGTAAAATTGCCATATGAATTAAACGAAGAGGATTTAGCTAATTATTACTCAATAATAAATATTAAGGGATACATACGCAAAGAACAAGTAATATTTGTATTAGAAGTTCCGTTAGTAGAATTGTGTCAGTACGATTACTATAAACTTTATCCTTTACCTGTGTTAGAACAATCATTGTACAAAATTATCATTCCAAAATCCAATTACCTAATGATCAACGACGAACAGTATGGACTAAACAACCAAAAGTGTGAAGAAATCGGGCAAATGAACTTTTTGTGTAGTGAACAAGCCACTCAGTTAATAACGAAAAACAACCCGTGTGAAGTGGACCTTATCGGTTTAAACGAAAACTATAAAAACTGTGAAGTGCAAAATAGTCAGTTAACAAAAACTAAAATTCATAAAGTTCTAAAAGATAAGTGGATTGTAGTAACAAAAACATATCTTGTAACTGTACCAAAAAATTGTAATGTAATCATTGACAAATTAATGTTAAAAACTTATCAAAATTCAAAATCATTAATTAAACAGTTTAAAATACCGACGGTCGGAATACCCGATAACATCCAACGAGCCAGCTTGGACATCAACCCATTGCAACTCGATGACATAAATCTTAACGATTTAAAAAATATAGATCTTCAATTAAAGCAGCAAATGTTATCGATTAAATCTAAACCGTTCCATTATGACAATATTAGCTTATACACAATTGTATTATATATTATTATCATTGTTGTTGTGTTATATATAATCAAAAATTACTACCCGAGTCTAAGAGCAAAAGTGACCAAATTAGCCAATCAAAATATTAATAATCCTTTAAACGAAGTTACTCTAAAAAATTAAGCAAGCGTAATTTTTTCTCTTGGGCACGGAGGAGTTACAAGTATATCACAGTTATATAATCTTTGTATTAATATTACGTAATTATGTAGAATGTTAGAGTGCATTTTATCAAATAGGTAAATGCACTGATAAGAGATAAGTTGTTTCCGGTGGGAAACAATGCCAAGTTTAGTTTAGTTGTATTCTTACTTTTAATAAAGCAATTACACTCCGTTTTTCTGTCCACATTATTGACTTAATAAAATTTATTAGTTTTTAAAAAGATCATTTTTGTTGACGTAAACGTATTTGGCATTTTCAAACAAATTTTTGTCGCACATAACGCTGTCGAACAAATTACCTAGAATCGAGTATTCGAATACTCGATTTCCCAGCCCTCGTAGATATAACACTACCATAACACACCAGCTACAAGATTTTTTTTTAATTAATTTGATTTTGATTAAAAAATATTAGTTTTTTGATATCTATGATATCAAAACCCTAAAATAGCATCGTCCGAACCAAGTAACGTGATATAACATGCTTCGAAAATATTATTTTTAAAGCATGGTATATAAGTTACGTTCGTAATATAGATTGTACCATAATTGCTGACTTTCGATGTGATAAATACTGAAGAAAGATATGATTTCGCGCTATGCTGAAGAAAAATTGGTCACAAAGTTGCTAATGATTGTAATTTTACATACAATTTCTTAACGGTGTGGATATATTGTTCAAAAGATAAAAATACAAATAACGGATAAGCAGATAATGCAATAAATGGATAAACAGATTAACGGATCAACAGATCAACAGATCAGCGGATCAATGTATCAACGTATCAATATATCAACGTATCAATGTATCAACGTATCAATGTATCAACGTATCAATGTATCAACGTATCAATGTATCAATGTATCAACGTATCAACGTATCAACGTATCAACGTATCAATGTATCATCGTATCAATGTATCAACGTATCAAAGGATCAACAATTTACTATATAGGTTACACTTTGTATTTAAAATTTAGGTAATACTTTTGAAAAGGAATCGATATAGCAAGTACCACTAATTTATAAACATGAACAACTCAAGCAATTATTCTAGCAGCGACTTTTCCGATTCCGATTTTGATTCTGATGAAAGCAATACAAAACATCATCTAACCTGTAATAATAATAAATTGCATTAGCGAATCGAATCAACGGATTAACAGATTAACGCAATACTATATAGACGAAGTATTTACAATATAACAACGTTTCAGTTGATCAACGTTATGATTGGCTCTGAAACATGCGGACCGACACGAAGCCAGACCATAAGGCTTCTTTCTATACCTTGCATAGAAGCCTAAATATGGCTTCTTGTTATACTTTGTACATAAGCCTAAAAGTAGCGCACTGGCTACCCAGTTCTTAGACCTCTATACACACAGTATTTCCAGCACGATTTGAAACGCTCTGTATGATTTTGAATTATGCGGACAGACGGACGGACGGACAGACACCGAGCCAGATCATAAGGCTTCTTGCTATACTTTGTATAGAAGCCTAAAACCACTTCGAACACGCTCAGAAGATAACTGCAGACGATTCCAAGAAACGCTTAGAACTAGTGTACGGTTTGTGCAAAGAACAAACAATATGTCACGCGGATGGTGGATGTGGAAATCATCAACCTGTAATTAGAAAATCGGGTCTCGATTTGACGGCCGAATGGAAGGAATCCGACGGAAAGGTTCCACAAGAAAACGAGCCAGATCATAAGGCTTCTTGCTATACTTTGTATAGAAGCCTAAAAGTATTTGTTGGCGGAAGAAGTGCTGCATATCTTTAGACAAATTAGCGACGCAGATTGCAGCGCCCTGGGAATGGATCCGAAATACTCACGACCCGAGTGGATGATCGTGACGGTTTTACCGGTTGTTCCTCCTTCCGCGAGACCCGCAGCTTTCATGGGCGATTCGCCGAAGAAACGTCAAGACGATTTGACAAATAAATTGGCCCTAATCATAAATATACCTTGTATAGAAGCCTAAAAGTAGCGCACAGGCTACCCAGTTCTTAGACCTCTATACACACAGAGTATTTCCAACACGATTTGAAACGCTCTGTATGATTTTGAATTATGCGGACGGACGGACAGGCACCGAGCCAGATCATAAGGCTTCTTGGTATACTTTGTATAGAAGCCTAAAAGTATAGTTGCGGTATGGGGCAGTATACTATTACGTTTCACCCCCTAAAAATCGTCTAAAAACAAAAAATAATCGATGTTGCATGTACGACGGTCGGGGTGCATCTGCCGCTGCGAAATATTCTAAGTGTTAGACTATATCAAAGCGCGCGGACCGACGATAGAATGGCTGACGCGCTCCTGAATGAAATCCACCTAAAATTTCATGAAAATTAGCTAAGTTCAAATTCGATTTTTGAAAAAGTTTTGACCATATTCACATTTTTTATTGTTTTAATAGACAGATATAAGCCTGTTCTTTAGTGTGTAGCAGAAGAAATTTAGTTTCGAGTGGCTGAGTTAGTGATAGAGTAACCGAATTATTCATAAATGATTCGGTCGTATTACACCAAATTATTCCCATGCCTCCCGATGGAAGTTGTTTGTTTCATTCGATAGCCTTTTCACTGTATAATTCTACTGATTTACAACGAGCAGGTTGCCTGCGAGCTACAATCGTAAATTACGTTTGTCGTAACTGGAAAGAATAGGGCGCATGGACTTGCAGCGAAAGCGGAAATTCCTACGATTCTGTATCGGAGTATTATGCAAGTTTGGTTCAATCTACAACTTATGGAGCTACTGCCGAATTAAAAGCAGCAGGAAATTTATTTCCCATAAAGATCGAAGTGTATCAGGATGGTATTCTGAGGGGTTTGTTTGGTGAAGAGGGTTATCCTACAAAGCGTTTTCTCTTTTCGGGTAGTCAGATGTCAGGACATTATGATGTGTGTGTACCAGCGGTGCAAAATATGAATAATTCAAACACTGCACTTCCGGCTGTACAAAATGAGACATTTGAACAATCTGAAATTCCTAACACAAATTCCGAAAAGTGTCCTCCAAAACGTAAACCAAAATCTAATGTGGATAAATGTAAAGAATACCGCGAACGCAAAAAGGCTAAATTCGTTTCGTGCGATGTACAACCAAAATCTAATGTGGATAAATGCAAAGAATACCGCGAACGCATAAAGGCTAAATTCGTTTCGTGCGATGTACAACCAAAATCTAATGTGGATAAATGCAAAAAATACCGCGAACGCAAAAAGGCTAAATTCGTTTCGTGCGATGTGCAACCAAAGTCTAATGTGGATAAATGTAAAGAATATCGCAGGAAAAGGAAGCTGGAAGAGTTGCCGTTAGAGAATACTGCACAAGTCAAGCGCGCCAAAACCAACTACGTACTCGCCAGTGCCCAATTCGATAAACGGTTCGTACAGAATTCATTCGGTTATATATGCGACATTTGTGACCGTGTTTGGTTTGAACAAGATTTGTGTAAATTGTTATCTAAACATGTCGAGATTATACAATCAGAATTTCCGAATGAAGATGTTACCAATTTTAATATATGCACTACGAGTAAAGGAGCGCTTTGCCGCAACGCCGTTCCTACATTGTCGCGATCTAACGGGTTTGTGTATCCGGATTATCCTACAAACTTACCGGAACTTGATTGCATTACCGAACGACTCGTCTCTCCGCGTTTACCGTTCATGCAAATCAGAAGACTTCGATACGCGCATGGGAGTAAATATATTGTCGGTCAAGTAGTGAACGTACCAGTGGACATCGACAACATGGTATTACAATTGCCCAGATATTTAGACGACGACTACGCTTTGAATGTCCACATTAAGCGCAATCTAATTCACAAATCTACGTACTTACAAGGGCATATAAAGAAAACAACAGTCAAATGCTGGCTGCAATTTTTATTGCAGACACCATTATACAGATACTATAACATAAGGGTAGACAACTCATTCTTTGAAGTACAAAATACGCGACCATTTGTAAAATCTAAACAAACCGAACCTGCTCGCATCTGGGATTGCTATGACGATAATGTGAACGAAGATGGTCAGCAACAAACTCAACTCGATCATAATGTGATAGAAGTGACAACGAAAGGAGATAATTATGACAGCGAGTTGCTTCTGGCACAGCAGCAAACTTTGATGTGGAGCAAGGAGAAATACTTGTGTATCGCTCCCGGTCAAAATCGGATTCCGTTTAATATAATTTTCGACGAACATGCTGAAGAGCTGTCCTTCCCTGGAATATATTTGGGTCAGCCGCGTACATTTAAAGAAGGATTAAGGGTCACTCCATTCATGATGGCCACTAGCGAAATCCGAAGACGTGATCGTAGAGGTGTTGCTCCAGAACATATATTATATATGGCGATGAAAATTATGCGTCTTCGGCTTCACCATGGTTTATACCAAACTTTCAAAATTATCGGAGACACCGCGCATATTACAAAAAGGATGATCGATGATAGGCAATTTGTTGACCAGTGTGTGGAACATAATTTGGCCTTTCTCAAATCCATTCCCAATTCTCATTGGTTGATTCTCAAAGTCCTTATGCGCACATTCTTCTTTGGTTGAACAATGACCCAAAGGAACAATTGAGCGAAGATATGCCCGAAACGGTTCGCTTGATAGATGAGTTATGTTGCCTTGATCCCGACGAATTGGAATACGTGAGGTGTCAAACTCACAAACACACGTTTACGTGCTACAAAAAGAATCACAAGAAATGCAGATTTGGTGCCCCATTTTGGCCGATGATGTCGACCAAAATTCTTCTTCCAATGCCGGTTGCAGATGGCAGAAGAGAAGGTCTCATTATGAACGAATTGGGAAATCTCGGGTAATAGGAGAAACGGAATAAATAAAACGCAGTGGTTTCACTCTATCGACATGTTTCGACCGAGGTCTCGGTCATCTTCAAGACTATAATAAAATATAAATATGTTATACAAAGATGTACACTGTAAAGGTCTTTTTTGAGTAGTAAATAATGGTTACAGAATTGAGTGATATAATTTTTTACCTTTAGAGTAGATGTTAATGCGTATTCCGTAGTTATGTACAACATAAATTGTCGAGAGCCACAACATAAAGTACAGCCAACATATGGGGTTGTGCTGAGCACAACTTACAAGTTAAAAAGTACGAAAAATTAAAACAGATTCACAAAAGTTGTTAAAAAGCCAGCGTGGCAAGATGTCAGCTGAACAAGTCAAAACATATGTAGGACCAGCCAGTAAAGTTAATATAAACCTGAAAATCTGAAAATGTCCTGGTCCTACGTGTCGAAATTTCACTATTACGTGTTATAGTCACGTGTCGTGTCGAATTGCACGATATTATTTGTGTTGTTTGTTTTTTGACTTTTTATAGTTTTCGACACGTAGGACCAGGACATTTTCAGATTTTCAGGTTTATATTAACTTTACTGGCTGGTCCTACATATGTTTTGACTTGTTCAGCTGACATCTTGCCACGCTGGCTTTTTAACAACTTTTGTGAATCTGTTTTAATTTTTCGTACTTTTTAACTTGTAAGTTGTGCTCAGCACAACCCCATATGTTGGCTGTACTTTATGTTGTGGCTCTCGACAATTTATGTTGTACATAACTACGGAATACGCATTAACATCTACTCTAAAGGTAAAAAATTATATCACTCAATTCTGTAACCATTATTTACTACTCAAAAAAGACCTTTACAGTGTACATCTTTGTATAACATATTTATATTTTATTATAGTCTTGAAGATGACCGAGACCTCGGTCGAAACATGTCGATAGAGTGAAACCACTGCGTTTTATTTATTCCGTTTCTCCTATTACCCGAGATTTCCCAATTCGTTCATGACTGGAGCGAGAATCAATTTCAACTGTCTCATTATGAAATTCAAAACGATAAAAGAAGATTTAGAAATGACGAAATTCGAAAATTTTCAAAATTTATTCGATAAACACAAAATCAAAGATGAAGAACATTATCTCAACATTGTTCGATCTGGAATTACACGTCCGATAGTCATGCCGAAACGAGATACTACACAGATTTGGATTAATAGTTTCCATCCCTGGATCGCTCCGATTTTACAGTCAAATATGGACATTCAATTTATCCTTGAAGAATATTCATGTGCGACGTACGTAGTTAAGTACGTCAACAAAACAAATCGTGGTTTTAGTAATTTACATCGCGCTTTAATACAAATGCGCGATGAATATCCTGATAAAGATTATATTGAACTATTGAAGGATGTCAGCATCAAAATGTTGAATAGTGTCGAAATGTCTTCTCAAGAGGCAGCTTGGTATCTTCTCAGATTGGGAATGTCGGAATCCAGTCGAAAAATTGTTTATATTCCTACTATTTGGCCGCACGAACGTCAAAAAATGATAAAATCACGAAAGTGTATGGAAGTCGAGGAACTGAATGAAGAATCGGTTGACATTTGGAAAGAGGGTTTAATAGAAAAGTACGAATGTAGGCCAAAAAATTTGGCGGAAGTGACACTAGCTCAGTTTGTTGCTAATTATTACAAGACCAATCAACGTAAGTATGCTTTACGGAAAGAACCCCGTGTGATTCGATCTAGACAATACGACCTGAGTGATTTGGTAGATTATAAACGGGAGGTGGTCACTCTTCACTATCCGTTCTTCAGCGAGGAAATCGAAATTCTCGATAGTAATAAATTCATAGAAATTTATGACAGTAATGAACACGTGCTTTTAAAGCGGCGAAAAGAATTCCAATCTGACATTTATATCGAAAAAACGATGGAATTTTGTAAACAGATGTGTGTTATGACTGACGAGGACGAGGAAGTTACAGAAAAACAAGACGCATACACGAAAAGCAAAAAAGTTAATGACGATTTCACTCGAGCGATGACAAACAACAATGAAGACATACAATTAATTAAAATGCAAAATCTGTCATCGATAATTAGAAAACGGGAGAATGTCATGTCGAGCGAAGAATACTGTAGAGTAATGAGACAAACAAATAAAGAGCAGCGAGAATTGATTCTTGAAGCCATTCACCGGATGTACAACGAAGGAAACTCGGAACCTTTACAAATTTTCTTCACTGGTCCGGCGGGCTGCGGCAAAACGTTTACAATAAAACTATTAATGGAGACGTATAATAGGTTCAATCAACAACATAATGCCGTCTATAATTCTTTCGTAGCTTGCGCGTCTACTGGAAAAGCAGCGACGGCCATCAACGGAACGACAGTACACTCTGGTTTTCGAATTTCCTTAACTCTTTTAGATCCGGATTTAAAAATGTCAGTATCATTGTTATCGACGAGGTCAGCATGATTGGTGCGGAACTATTGGAAATCCTCAACTCCCGTCTTCAACAGATAAATATGAATTTCGAAAAGATATTCGGTGGATTTAATATCATATTCTGTGGAGATCTTCGGCAACTCCCTCCAGTTATGGCGACGCCGGTTTACAAACGATGTAGAAGAAGACTCAATAACGAAGTTTTATGGCAATCATTGAACTACTACCCTTTACAGCAAGTAATGCGTCAAAGCAATGTCGAGTTTTCTTCGATTCTTACAAAGATTGGTAATGGTGATAAACTAACTCCGAATGAAGCGGCGATTATCGAGGGCCGCTTTACTCCCATCAAAGTTGTTGATCAAATGCATCCGACGGCTATAAGATTATTTTTGAAGAATGTAGACGTCTGTTCCTTTAATTCGGAAGTGATCGAGAAGAACGAGAAAGCTATCGCGCATGTTGCTTCTGATACATACTACGGCTATAAAGACAAAGCGCAGTTGGATAGTATGCGCACAAAAGTTCATAAAATGAAAACGAACGAAACCAGCGGACTTCCTTATATAATACGATTCTTACACAATACGCCGTATATGATCACTAGTAATATTGATGTAACGGATGGTTTAGTTAACGGAGCAATAGGAATCTTAAAACATATCGAATACGATGAAATAGACATAAAACGAGTGTGGTTACATTTCGATGAGTCAAAAATAGGGACACTATTAAAGGCAAAATGTTATGCGCATGTGTCTTCGAAACTGGAGCTGAATCACAAATGGGTCCCTATCAGTAAGCGAACTGCAAATATTTCGTTTAAAACTAGGTCACTTACGTGTAAACGACTACAGTTTCCATTGGTTGAGGCATGCGCCTTAACGATACATAAATCGCAAGGAGGAACGTACGACGAAGTGGTATACGAATATGATAAAAGCCACGATCAGCAACTCGTTTATGTCGCTTTATCCCGAGCCACATCGTTAGACGGTTTATTTTTGACAAACCGGAACAACGATCACAAGTTCTACCACGCACGTGGAAACGCTAATCGTGATTTAAAAAACGAGTTTTCAAGGCTCGAAAACCACAAATTGCGAACAATCAGCGATGGATGCCGAGAATTTCTGCAACGAGCCGGTCCACAGGATTTGTCTTTGCTCAAAATTAATGTTCAAAGTTTAAAAGCACATAAGGATGATTTAATCACTGATACTCTCCTGACAGAAATAAAACTCATGGCTTTATCGGAAACCTGGTTGAAAAACAACGAACACATCACCTTATCTGGTTACCGATGCATTACCCAATATAAGAGAGACACAGTCCGGGCAGGCGGAGTTGCGATTTACGAAAAAGAAAATTGTATGTTGTTTTCAACGCCTCATATATTGATGAAATTTGATAAAACGTACAACATGACGATTGACCCTAGCTTCGCAATTTCTGACGGTTGCGGAGATATCTGTGCTGTGGAAAGTACGATAAACGAACAACGTACATTGATTGTTACGGTGTACATTTCACCTGGCACCTGTATAGACGACATCGAAAACTTCTTCGAGTTAAATTTACTCGCCTATACACCAAAAATTGCTAAAATTGTAAATGTTGTAAAAGAACGAAATTACGATACAATTCCAATAATATTATCAGGAGACATAAATTTAGATTTAAGGAAAGGGGAAAATCAACGATTAATTTATTTTATGCAAGACAAATTTGGTTTAAAACTGATGACAAAATTCAACGAACCAACTACACGAGGCGGATCATGCATAGATGCAATTTTCGCTCGAAATATCGACAGTATTGACACCAAGAATTATATATCTTATTTTAGTTATCATAAACCTATATTGTCAATAACATCGAAGGATAAAAGCGAATTGTTATTGGAAGTCAATAGGGTTGATTACTGTAACATCTTCGATGGTCTTGAGAACCAAAGTAGTGCCACATAAATTTGTTAATAAATTTATTATTATAATAAAATTGTATCTTAAATGCAATACACACAAATGTTAAATAAATTATGGTATCCAGTATTATAGACAAGAAAGGTGTTTGGTACCGAAAAACATGTTCCATGTTAAAGATATTAGTCGGAGACTAAAATAGAAGGAACCCGGGGGTCCAGGGGGCGGAGCCCCCTTGCGGAGGTCAAGGAGCTCTTTGCGAGGCGCGGAGCGCCGAGTTTTTTCTTTGATTTTTGGTTCGTTTCTTTTTGTTACTTCCATCGCTCTCCTCCTTGTCCAAAAATTCCATTTCTTTTTGTTATACCAATTTCTCAACTTCGTTTTCCTCTTCCTCGGAGCTGCTTTATTCCATGGGTACTACTTGTTTTTTGGTTTTCTTTTTTCGATTTTTTGTTGCCAGCACAAAGGGTTCCTCGGTTTCCTCCGAATCTTCCGATTTGCGTTCTCTTTTCGATTTCTTGGTATCGTTCGTGCTCCTGCTGCGGAGCACCCGTTTTTGTTCATCAGATTTAGGTTTAGGATCGTTATTTTTGTCCGCCGTTCGCATAACTCTACTGTCAAGCATTTTAATTTTATCGTTTTCGGAAAACATATTACTCGCTTTTCGACTTCCACTTGCTACTACTACTGATCTTGAATCTATGAAAGTTTTCTTTATTTATAAAATAAAAACATAACATTTACTAATATAAAACCGCAAATTGGCGGAGATTTCAAGTTTTCATAATTATTATTAATTCATTCATCGGGTATTGTACGATGTCTCAGAATATTGGAATTAATTTTAACATGGAACATGTTTTTTTTGTATGGGTTTAAAACCATGTTTTCTCTTGGGGGATTGTTTCAAAATTTAACTATTCCATTGGTGTGTATGTATTTCATGCTTGTATTCTTGGTTTTTCCTCCCTGGAAAGCGGGTAGGTTTAATTTTCCGTTTTGTTCGATTTCATGATTCCCACGCTGTTTTCTTCATTTTTTTCACGTTTACTTGGTATTTCGCATGTTATAACCCATCTGTAGTATTAACTTTTATTACAACGTGAGTTATGTCCTATACTTGTATGATGTCTTCGGTGGTTGCAATAGAGTTTGCCTTTGCAAAAAAAACCATGAGGCGAGCTTTGTACACTCTACATAAATTAGATCCAGTTGAGTGCTTGTTGTCACTGTATTTCGCCCGGATACAGTTGACGCACACATGCTTGGCATTCTCCCCTGCACTCCACAGGCACGTGAAGCATGTTCTGTTGAGGTGCAGAAAGCGCATGCTTCAGCCCCTTTGCAATATTTGGCCGTGTGGCCGAATCTCTGGCATTTAAAACATCCGACTATTCCGATGTGGTCATGTACCCTGTAGCTTCTCCAAGCTATTCTGAATTTGCCTTCTTTCATTATTGCTTTCCGGACCAAGGGGTGAACCTCCAAGATCCATTTGTTGTGCGACTTTTCTTTGGTATGGACGGGATTGATGCTCTTGAGCAAAGAGCTCCCGGCCATTTTGACTACCTCGGGAAAAGCCATTTCCGTTTCCTGGACTATGTGGTCCTTGAATATTGTTTTGTCCACCATATGGATCGCAATTGATGGCAGGTTGCTGAGGGCTCCCGGGCCACCAATTGTTTCTCCACTAGCAGTTGGTTGCCTACTAGCATCTTAATCGAAGGGTGGGAGGACTCCACCACTACGCCTTTGTTCTTAACTAAATATACTTTGTCTGGTTTGATATTGAGGTCCGCAAGCCTGATACTATTCAGGGCGGATTTTGTTTCTTCCGCGGTTTGACAAGGACTGCCCTCTGCTGGATAAACAATTATTTTGTGTTTCTTTTGATTTAGTACTGTGCTCCGAGGGTTGCTGATGGCCGCCCTTTTCACGGCTTCTAGGTAATCCCTGGGGGGGTTTTGTTTCTTTGATACTTCCTGAGGGGAAGGGTCTATTGTCCTGGGTTCCCGGACCTGAAGGTCGGCGGGGAAGTAGGGGTGGTATGGGCCAGTGCCCTTACCACCTCTTCAATGATTTCTCTTGACGGGGGAGGGGAGGCTGAAGGCTCTCCCGTTCCTTGCCCATTGATTTTGCTAAGTAAATACCTTCCAAGGGTTTGGACGGTTTGTTCAAGTACTTTTAAATGCTCTAACGCATTTTCCCTGTAATTTGTTACCTCCTTACTCCTAATTAGAAATTTTCTTACCTCGTGCGCATCTTCGGCCGCTTTATACGATAAATCGTAAATCATTTCGTCAGTCAGTTTGTTTTCTTCTTGGTTGGTTTTGTTGGGTCGGTTCCTGAGTTTTACTTCAGTTTTCAATACTTTTCTCGTTTTCTTTCTTTTGTTTTTCTTCTTCTTTTTGTTTCTCTTACCGTATGAAATGCGCGAGTAGCCCTGATGGCGAATGCCCGCTGAAAAGATCGCAACCAACCCAGCACGTATACTTGTATCTTAGCACTCCACTCCAAATGAAGGAACCGTAAGTAATGGTCGGTTCGATGACCGCGTGGTATATTGTCTCCACATTACGTGGATTAATACCCCCACGTGGGCCGTACGAACCGATATAAAGATTTAAAAATTTTGTTAGATTTGACGATGACATGTCGAACGTGTTCATTGAATTTTAAATGTTGGTCCATAATTATTCCTAAAATTTAAATGAAAGGGTCAAAGGTCAAAAGAGTGATCCCGAAATAAATATTGCAAAATTTGTTTTTTAGAGTGAAGGCTATTGCTTGAGTTTTCGGGGCGCTAAATGTTAATTTAACACCTGCGCCCCACTCACCGATCGCAAGTAGAGCTGCGTTGGCACGACTTTCCATCTGCATTACACTGGGCGAACTCACGATTAGAAAGACGTCATCTGCGGATGCTTGCAGATGACATCCCTCCGGTAAACCTACATCGAGAAGTTCGTCCAGTATAATGTTCCAAAAAGGAGGTCCCCAAACAGAGCCTTGCATGCATGCATCCTTTAGTCATGGTCTTGCGCGACTTCCCGTCAACGTAGGCCAGTTCAACAGACCGATCGGCGATATAACTTTTAATCAAGTTATATATGTTCCGCGGGCATGCAATGCTTCGCAGTCTGTTGAATAGCGCTGGCCACCAAGCGTTGTCGAACGCCGCTTTAATATCCAAGGCTACACCAAGTACCAGACATTTACGACTTTTCTCACGTCGGATAATCGATATCGCATCATGCAGGGCGTTGATCGTAAAGGTCTGTTCCCTGAATCCATACTGTTTAGGACTCCATACCTGACGCTGAACACCAAAATACGTTAAACGCTTGGTGAACAGCTTTTCCAGCAACTTTCCGAAGACGGGCAAGAGTCCTATGGGCCTAAAAGCCGAAAGGTCCGTTGGATCGGACCTATTCGGCTCGGGCAAGATCTTCACATAGGCACTCTTCCACGGCTTCGGAAAGTGGCCGGTTGCCAGGCACGAGTTCATTAGTTTAGTAATGAATTCGGGGTAGGCCTCTGCGATCACGCCGCAAATATCCGACGTGAGGTTGTCATTGCCCGGCGACCTGTTTAGACTCATGGAATTTAATGCATCCAATACCTCTCCCTCTGTGAATTCCTCTTCATCCGGTGTGTCACATACGTAGGGCGAATTAAACATATGTCGCAGTTCTCTGTGTCTCAGTCTCGTATCGACGTCGTCGTCGGGGTAGAAATGACAAAGCAGTCTAGGTGCCGTTTCGTCGCTGGTATCAGTAAATCTGTTTTCGCACGTTAAAGTAAACGGAGGGCGCCTAACGGATGCGTCCTTAATCAGTCTGTTTGTCAGTGACCACGCACTTTCTTGGTGCTGCCCATTACAAAATGTTCGAAACTTCGCGGTAGAAGTGGAGCGTATCAGATCACCGTATTCTTGCCTTAGCTCCTTTTGATCTTCTAAGAGCCATGAAATATCAAGACCCTGTCGAAGACCGGAGTGAATACAGTGATGTACATACATGACTTGCGTATGTCCTCGGTGAGAGTCTCGACGGTGAGATCTAAGTCGTTGGAAGTAATATTCGCGAAACTTTTGTCGAGAATTTTGGATTTTTTGAAAATTTTAATAAGGTTGTTCCTAAAGTTTTGCCAATTGGCGATTTTGTTCCTAAAAATATAAGTCGAGTTATTGATGACTGGATTAACACAATCAACAGAAATTTGGTATGTAAGGGCATTGTGATCAGATAACTGGCAAACTGATTTCTCTACGCACCAAAGTGACAAGCGGGTGGTAATGCGCTCGGGAGCCATCGTGACATCTATTATTGATGCTATGAGGTTGTCATTTCTGACAACCTCGAATGTCGAAGTACTTCCTTCGTTACATATGTTTAATTCGTGTGAATATGCAACGCTCAGGACATCATCACCGCGTTCATCACTTCTGATCGAACCCCATGCGGAGTTCGAACCGTTTGCGTCCCCGCCAACAATAACGTGTGATCCTTTGATCTTATCTAGGAAGTGGTTCACATTTACCAGAGTACCGTTATCGTTGTGGTCTGGCTCTATGTACACGCTTCCAACATACAAGAACCGTTGTCCAAAGCCGACCCTGATCACGCATAGGTTAGTGTCACAGTACTGAGACATGCTCAGTACTGCCCCCAAACTCTGCTTGACCAGGATAAAACTTTTGACTCTGGGTTTATTCAGGCGGTTCTCGTTACTTTGGAAGATGTGTACACCGTCCACACCTTTCATTTGATTAATTCGGTCCTACATATGGCTCTGTGATTAAAGCGACATGTCTGTCGCTCCTCATAAAGTAAGAGAGAAATTCACAGTGAGAGACGTAGGAATGCCTCAAATCACATTGTACAAAATTTATTGTCTTACCAACCTGTGACGCTTAAAATTCCTCACGAACTTTAGCGTGAATAATTGATGTTACATTAATTTCTAACCAAAGGGGTGTTAATTAAAACGACGAAGGAAAAAAAAGATGGAACAGGCGCCACTCGATTTCGGTTAAAAAGGAAGACGTCGTTATGAAAGATTAGACAACTCGATTAAAGGGGAAATCGAGAAATTACGAGCTATCTTTGTAAATCTTGCCGGCTAGCTTGGAAGATAATTAATTAAACAAAAAAAAAACCAGCAATGAGTCCAGGGCATACGGAAAATTTTGAACAACGAAGAAATTTTGTAAATGAAAATAATAATTGCTCAAATATAAAGCGCAAATATCTTACGCGCAGTCCCGCAAAGAACTAACAAAATAATGGCGGACCACACAAAAATGTTATCAACCATATGTTGATTATCAACCGAAATCACGGAATATTTATACAAAATGTACAAATTTTGAGAATCAAATCAATCAAATAATTAATAGTTATTACAATAAATTACCATCCAAAAAAAATGATACCTCAAATTTCGTTGATCTGCGGCATATGCAAAATTTGTTCAGCTTCGAATCCCATAAAGGCGGATGAGAGCTCCCGGTAAAATAATCAAAAAAAATGAGCTTCCCAATCCTACGGATTCGAGAAGATAATCCCAGTTCGCTACTGGATGGTATTAACTAACCAATTCTTCTCCAAAATCCGGCTTCACAAAATTTTTGCACAACACACACAAAATCACCTCTTACTCGAGCAAACGTATCAAGTCAAGTCTACGCGTACCTACCCCTGCGCATTTTTCCTCACTCGTACCAACGGTCACTGGTTCCAAACCCAAAGAATTCGGCGGCAAATTTTAAACCGTTACACTCCCCCTTTACTTGGAAAGAGGTAAAGTTTCTATAAAACGAGAAAACCAACGATACGGGAAATAGACTAAGAACTTTACCGATGGTGAAGATGTAAAGCTGTCCAGATGTTCGGACCTTCGATACGATAGATAAACAAAACAAAAGGTAACTCGGAACGACAAAACAGAAAAATATATACAAAGAAAGATATATACAAACGATAAAACAAAAAAAACTATATATACTCGTCGTCTATCTGGGGCTTCAAATCTTGCACGTGCCAGATGCCGGTTGAATTGCCGTGGTCGTCCTCGAGTTCATAAGTGACACTACCGGTTTTCTTTTTGACCCTGTAAGGCCCAACAAAAGTAGGTGCTAGTTTGGCCGAAAAGAACTTAGAGGCATCGGAGTGAACTTTATTCCTCCGCCAAACCAATTGACCAACAACAAACTGCGCAGGTCTACGGCGTAGGTCGTAGACGCGTTTGTTTCGGTCGTGTGCCACGCGCAACCTATCTCGGATCTTTTCGAACATTTTCCGAAAACCGGCAGAACGCTTATGAACTTCATCCTCATGATGTTGTTGTTCGGGGTGTAGATGGTGGTCACCCGAACTGACATACTCTCGTCCGAAGTTTACAAAATAGGGGCTAAAATCGATGGTTTCGTGTCTCGACGTACGGATGGCGCACGCTATCGCAGCTAAGTACGTATCCCAACGGCGGTGGTTGTCCTTCACGTAAGAGGACAGCATGGTTTTCACCACCTTGTTCACCCTTTCCGTGGGGTCGGCTCTAGGGTAGTACAAAGCTGTGTACTGTATCTTAGCACGATACCGCTCGCAAAGCTGACGAAACTCGTTACTGCGCATTTGCACGCCGTTATCGCAGATGATAGTCTCCGGTACGCCGTACACTAAAAAGACACCCTCTTCCACATTCTTGGCTAGTGACCGTGCGGTAGCGGTACGAACTGCAAATAGTAGGACATATTTGCTAAAATAGTCGGTCACTACCAAGATGTGGGTGTAACCAGACGAGGAACGAGGTAAGGGACCAACGAAATCCAACGAGATGGATTGCCAAGGGCGTGTGACCTCGGGGCTAGAACCCATTAACCCGGCAGGGGCTTTCTGTTCGGGCTTCTGCTCCGCACAAACTCGACAAGATCTGACGTACCTGGCCACATCGTTCTTCATCTTTGGCCAGTAGTACCTATGATGCAACCTCCAGTAGGTTTTGTATATACCCGCATGACCTGCGGTAGGCTCATCATGGCACTGACGTAGAAAAACCCGACGACCTTCCTTGGGGACAACCACTTTCCAGTTTTCCGCCTCCTGACTCAACTCAGGGATACGGACCTTGACATATTTAAAAAGGCGATTGTCCTCCAATCTCCACTGGGGGTACCTGTTCGGGTGTTCCTCAACCCGTTGTCGCATTCTCAAATACCAGGCATCCTCTGTGCCACTAAAATCGTCGACCGGAGGGGCCACCTGAATAGGTGCCACCGGCACGGAACGCGACAAAAAATCAGGCACGACGTGGTCTTTCCCCTTTCGATGGACGATGGTATAATCGAAAGGTTGGAGACGCAACGCCCACCTAGCCAACTTACCAGTTGGGTCCTTCAAATTATTCAACCAGATTAGGGAGGCATGGTCGGTGATGACCGTAAAGTGGGTACCCTCAAGATAATGGCGCAACTTTTCAATTGCCCAGATAACGCTCAAGCATTCTCGCTCTGTGGTGGAATATTTCTGCTCTGGTTTAGTTAGCGATCTAGAGAGGAAGCAAAGCACCTTCTCTACACCGTCGAAGCTCTGTGTGAGTACTGCGCCGAGGCCGTAGGCTGAGGCGTCGCACTGCAGGGTGAAAGGCTGAGCGAAATCGGGACAGGTCAATATTGGGGCCGTAACGAGGCAGCTCTTAAGATGGTTAAAGGCCTGCTCACAACAATTATCCCACTTGAAGGGCACTCTCTTTTGAATCAACCGGGTCATGGGCGCAATGATGGTTGAAAAATTCGGCACGAACCGCCGATACCAACTGGCCATGCCCAGGAACCTCCTAATCTCGGTAGGGTTAGCGGGAGACGGGACATTCATAATCGCCTCGACTTTTTCCACATCGGTCCGTAGACCGTTCGAATCGACTACATACCCTAGATATTTTAACGACGGACGACAAAATTTACATTTTTCCTGACTTAAAGTTAAGCCAGCGGCAGTAAGCCTATCAAAAACTTTTCGTAAAATATCTAGGTGAGATTTAAAGTCGGGGGAAATAACAATAATATCGTCCAAGTAAACATGGACGAAGGGTTCGAGGTCGACACCCAGTACCGTGTCAATTAGCCTCTGCCAGCTGGCAGGTGCGTTCGTTAGACCAAATGGCATCTTTTTAAACTGGTACAAACCTCTACCTGGCACGGTGAAAGCAGTGTACTCTCGTGAAGATGGACTCACAGAGATTTGCCAGTAGGCGCTCTTAATATCGAGGCTGCTTATGTACTTGGCTCCTCTTAACCTATCTAGGATGGCAGAGATATAGGGAAGTGGGTATGCGTCTTTCTCCGTTACGGCATTCAGTGCTCGATAATCAACACAAAAGCGGTACTCTTTGCCACCTGACTTTGGCACCAAGATAACTGGAAATGACCAAGAACTTTTTGACGGTTCTATGACGTCCATCTCCAGCATTTTCTGCACCTCGTCGTCAAGGATCTTTTGCTTAAAAGGCGGGACTGGGTAGTACCGTCTCTTAATTGGTTTGACATCGGGTTTGATGTTAATTTTATGCTCGGCTACAGTAGTGCAACCGAGACCGGTACCCATTTCAGAAAATTTCTCCTCGAGTAACTTATTTAGCAGAGAAGTTTGCTCAGAAGAGAGAGTTGATAATTCTCCTAAAGCCGAAACGGAAGATAGAGCAATAGAATCGCCAAAATGCCAAACATCTCGATGTAAATCCGGGACTACATCCATCTCTCTCCAGAAGTCCATACCTAATATGAGCTTCGATGACAGATTCTCTAACACATAAACATCAATGACCCTGACTCGTCCCATCAAACACATAGGGACCTTCAACATCCCAATGGTCCGACAGTCCTGACCATTAGCTACTACACACGATAAATTTTTGGAAGTATCCAACTTTAAACCTAAACCTAAAAATGTAGCCAGGCCAGACTGACCGACCACAGTAAGTGAACTACCCGAGTCCAAGAGTCCTAACATAACTCGACCAAAAACTGTGACCTTTAAGTGTGGTCTTCTGTCATCGTTGTCGCCATGTGAGAGGATGTAATCCAACAGGATCTTTTGTTTGGTCGGATTAAAGGAACGAGACACTAACCGACCAGTTAGTGGCTCGCGTTTCGGTTTTCCGAACACGTAGGACATGAAGCAACGGTAAATCCTACTCTACCACAGCGGAAACACAAAACTCGCTTTTGTTGCCTGCAGGACGACCGTTGATGGCCTGGTCGCCCGCAATTCCAACACTTACTATCTATCGAGGAAGGAGTATTAGTAGTCGAAGCACCGTGGGTGGCCTGGTCTGAAATAACGTTTATTCGGCCAGATTGGTTACTGGAACACCTTTTATAGACAGACTCAGGTTCCACTGTGAAACCTTTTACCCCCGAAGGTGGGCAATAGAATCGTGCGCGGTATTCGCTTTCCTCTACCATTCGACCACAATCGATCAGTTGTTCAATCGTGTTGATGGTTAGACATGCCATACCTCGCTGGATGTGTGGAAGCAAGTTTCCCCTAATCGTGTCGACTCTGATATTTTCAGAGGGAATATTCGACAGTTTACGGTACAAGTTCTCCATGACAGAAATAAACAACACTAATTTCTCGTCGGAGCCTTGTGTTCTTTTTTTAATCTCTGACTCGAGACGCGACTCGTAGCCAGGCGGTAAAAATGACTTCCTTAGTTGAAAAACTAGGTCATCCCAATCTTTAAACAAATGTTTGCGGGGTCGAAACCAAGTTCGAGCATCCCCTTTAAATAGTTCGATAGCAGATTGGAAGAGCTGGGCTTTTGAAACACCCCGTGACTCACGAAGCTCTTCAATATTTTCTAAAAAGGTAGTTACACTACTAGTTCCGTCGAACTGGACGTTCCAACGACAAATAGGTGGAATTTTCCCAAAATTTTGTGGTGTTGGGTCGGTAAATTGTTTAGCCTCTTTAGGAGAACTAAAACTAGTATCACGATTTTCCTGACGGTCATTGAAAGAGACTCGCCGGGCGGTAGAATTATGTACGGTACTCATATCAACTGAGCTCAAACGCCTTATAATCGATTCGACGTTTTGATGTAATTGTTCGTCTGGAACAGGTTGGGTTTTAATAACTGAGGCAGCACGAGAACCGTTAGGTAAATTCGTGTTTAATTCAAGATCAATCAGCCGAGAATTTGTCACCCTGGGCAAAGGTGGTGTAAAATGTGCTCTGGGGACCGAAAAATCAAGAGGTGGACTCATGACGTCCATCTCGGAGGGAATAGGTTCATCCAGGATCGAATCAGAAAGTGATATTAAATCGACTTCCTGATCGTCCGAAATATTTTCAGCCCTACATGCGAGAGTGAGGTTCATTAATAATTCGTCTACTATTGTAGAAAGACGATTTACCTCGGACTGAAAATCTGGGGAGAAAATATTCACCAAGCGACGCTGGACGTGCAAGAGACGTGCTCTTATTCGTTCTTCGTCATTTTTGATGTTTGCTCGATCGAGCGCTTGAATTTCCTTAGCCAATTCAGATAATTTGGTAGACGAAATACCTAATTCGGTGTTTACATCACCCACAAAACGAATAATTTGCGCATTCTTTCGAATGGCATCTCTTAACAAAGAACGCTTTTTGCTCACTGTGAGGCTTTCCGCCTCAATCCCTCTCACTTCTAATTCATAGGAGAGTTCATCTCCTAATAATCTATCCACTTTCATGATGGATGAGATTCGAAAAAAACACAATAAGAAAATTTTCAAAAAAAATTTCAACTTGAAATTTCCCTTCCCCCTCCAAAAAAAATGGTACAGGGTAGAAAAACCAAAAACAGAAAACTACTTAAGAAAGTAATGAGCAGTTTTCAACAAAAATATTTTTTTTCTACGACTCGAGAACCAAATTAATAGCTATTAAAATTTTACCTTATTAATATTTTACCAGCGCAGTAGAAAATTTTTGAATGCCAATAAAAAAATTTTATAACATATCCAAAAAAACTCGTAAAATAATCCTAAACAATTCATAAACAAAAAAAATAATACGAATACAAGATTCGAACGTAAAGTAACTGTGGCGGAGCCCGTGGTATAACCACTAGAGTACACAAGCTGATATAAAACAAAACGTTTTTAAACTAATAAAATTACCAAAATTTTACCAAAAACACCATAGTATTAAAAAAACAGGTACACAAATATTATAACCACTAATTAGCTAAGCCAAAATTAACTAATTAGCCAAAAAAAATACAATTTTCATAAAGCAAATTGCGAAAAAAAATAAAACACAGTTAATAATTTATTTACAGTAATAAAAATGCAACAAATAAGGTTGTATTTCCTTAATACACACAAAAAAATTTAAACCTAGAGAACAACAAAATAAGTAAATATCACCAAATATTAATAATAAGATAAAAAAAATTGTTGTAACTGTAAGGTGAACCCAGAAAATTTGTATAGTAAAATAAGGTAATATCGGTTGACCACACAGAGCCGCTACGATATATAAATTTATCTGTACACAAAAAGTTATAAAACGATTACAAATTGTAATCCAAGAAAAATAAAATAAATGTTAAATTTTTCACATAAAATGTTACGAATTTAAATAAACTAAGAAAATCAAAAATAAAAAACACTTCAAAATATAATCGACGTTGTTCAAAAAAATATTTTCGTTGGGCGCCACTTGTGACGCTTAAACAACTAAATTACGATAAATGTTGCTGCAATTTCGCGAAGTCCGCAATTCGAACCCACAATTTCCGCAACGTAACTCAACCAGCGATCACACCAAACCACGTTGGTCGCCAAGATGAAACGCTAACCAACTAAATTACGATAAATGTTGCTGCAATTTCGCGAAGTCCGCAATTCGAACCCACAATTTCCGCAACGTAACTCAACCAGCGATCACACCAAACCACGTTGGTCGCCACTTGTGACGCTTAAAATTCCTCACGAACTTTAGCGTGAATAATTGATGTTACATTAATTTCTAACCAAAGGGGTGTTAATTAAAACGACGAAGGAAAAAAAAGATGGAACAGGCGCCACTCGATTTCGGTTAAAAAGGAAGACGTCGTTATGAAAGATTAGACAACTCGATTAAAGGGGAAATCGAGAAATTACGAGCTATCTTTGTAAATCTTGCCGGCTAGCTTGGAAGATAATTAATTAAACAAAAAAAAAACCAGCAATGAGTCCAGGGCATACGGAAAATTTTGAACAACGAAGAAATTTTGTAAATGAAAATAATAATTGCTCAAATATAAAGCGCAAATATCTTACGCGCAGTCCCGCAAAGAACTAACAAAATAATGGCGGACCACACAAAAATGTTATCAACCATATGTTGATTATCAACCGAAATCACGGAATATTTATACAAAATGTACAAATTTTGAGAATCAAATCAATCAAATAATTAATAGTTATTACAATAAATTACCATCCAAAAAAAATGATACCTCAAATTTCGTTGATCTGCGGCATATGCAAAATTTGTTCAGCTTCGAATCCCATAAAGGCGGATGAGAGCTCCCGGTAAAATAATCAAAAAAAATGAGCTTCCCAATCCTACGGATTCGAGAAGATAATCCCAGTTCGCTACTGGATGGTATTAACTAACCAATTCTTCTCCAAAATCCGGCTTCACAAAATTTTTGCACAACACACACAAAATCACCTCTTACTCGAGCAAACGTATCAAGTCAAGTCTACGCGTACCTACCCCTGCGCATTTTTCCTCACTCGTACCAACGGTCACTGGTTCCAAACCCAAAGAATTCGGCGGCAAATTTTAAACCGTTACAAACCATACTCTATTTTCTCCCTTAATTTGCCTTCCATTGCAATATACCGGGTGTTGAATGAGTTAGCCGTTCATAGGATATTTACATGTAAAAACTTATTTATGCAAATTCCTGCTTCCCTAATTATTTTAGAAAAAAAATGAAAGACACAAAAATCATGCAGAAAAATAAATTACAAATGATAAAAGAATTATTTTCATCTAGCTTTTACTTAAAGTGTCAAAAAATGCTTTTGAAATTGTTCAAATTTTCATTTATCAGACTAGCCATGAAATAAATTCAATTTAATTTATTTATTACATAAATTATTAATAATAAACAATTACAAACATTAAGAAATAATTAAATTTACAGCAAATGTTCAAACAGGTTTCCATATTCAGCTAAACAAAAACCAAGTCTATCATAAAAGTTACATCGTACATTCGCAAGTTGTCTTTCGGTAATATTGCCACACTCCTCCACAATTTTATTTTTTAATGAATCAATACTTTGGTATCGTTCACCATAAATTTTAGATTTTAAATGATCCCACAAAAAAAAGTCGGTTACTCTATCACTAACTCAGCCACTCGAAACTAAATTTCTTCTGCTACACACTAAAGAACAGGCTTATATCTGTCTATTAAAACAATAAAAAATGTGAATATGGTCAAAACTTTTTCAAAAATCGAATTTGAACTTAGCTAATTTTCATGAAATTTTAGGTGGATTAACGAGATTCAGGAGCGCATCTGCCATTCTATCGTCGGTCCGTGCGCTTTGATATAGTCTAACACTTAGAATATTTCGCAGCGGCAGATGCACCCCGACCGTCGTACATGCAACATCGATTATTTTTTGTTTTTAGGCGATTTTTTGGGGGTGAAACGTAATAGTTTACTGCCCCATACCGCAACTATACTTTTTAATGCTATTTCGAGGGTCTCTCACATCCCGATTGCATTTATCCCGGTTTTCTTGATCTGTCGCGCCTCTCGTATGTTTAGCTCTGCTGCGTAGCAGCTCTGAGCATGAAAAACCACCCGGAGATGCGGAGCATCGGAGGGTAGGTTTTTTGATGCTCATAATTCTGGCCAATCCCCAATGCACACCCCAAAATTCGAAGGCAAAAAAAATTTTATTTTTTCACTTTTTCGGCAATACAAGGGTTATTTTCCATTTTTTTGATTATATTTATTACTAATATCCACTAATCACACCCCCATCTATCCGAATTTCAAAGAAAAATTCAATTCGGAGCAAAAAAATTTCACTCGATTTCAAGGGACCGCTAACGAGGTATGTGGATGCGGCCGGGGTCGACCGCATACATTTTGCTACCTTTCCCTTCTTTTCAAAAGTCGATATTTTTGTTATTTTGACCATATTCACATTTTTTGTTTTAATAGACAGATATAAGCCTGTTCTTTAGTGTGTAGCAGTCGAAATTTTATTTCGACTGGCTGAGTTAGTGATAGAATCCCCAAAAAGTCATTTGGAGCCAAGTCTGGTGACCGAGCTGGCCAGCTTATTGGTCCATTGCGTCCTATCCAAGAATTGGGATAACATTCATTTAAATAATTGGTTACATCTCTAGTATAATGTGCCGGACATCCGTCTTGTTGATAGTAGATTACGTTATTTTCTCCTGCCACAATATTAATTGCCGGTCCAATTTCGTTTTGTAACATTTCTAGATATTTTAGTCCATTCAAATTTCCATCAATAAAAAATGGTCCGATGATGTTTGCTCCTAATATCCCTGCCCAAACATTTACAGTTTGGCGATACTGTGAACGATTGTTGATCATTAAATGGGGATTTTCGGTAGACCAAAACCGATAATTTTGAACATTTGGTTCCCCGTTAATACTAAACGTTGTCTCATCGGTAAAACAAATATTTTTAATAAAATTTCTATCCAAATTGGCCTTTTCGATAATGCTTTCACAGAAAATCATTCTTTTGTACATATCCTCTTCAAAAATTTCTTGATGGTTTTGGAACTTATAAGATATAAATTTATGTTTTTTTATAATTTTGAACGCCGTAGTGTGATGAATATTTAACTCCGCACCAATTGTTCTTGTACTGATACAAGGATTATTCACTACGGCAGCAATTACATTTGTTTCGATATCGGTACCTGGAGCTTCACCAATATTGATTTCTTCTAAATTTATTCTTTTATTTCTGCAGGTCTTGCATGACGGCTTAAATACAGATCCATATTGATTTTGATTATCAATTACATTTTTAATTGTCGAATAAGTAGGGATTGGTCTTTCTGGGTATAAACCAGCAAAGAGATCTCGTACCATACGTATACTGTTTCCAGAGTAATATAGTTTTAAAAAAACATAAGGCTTCTTGTTATACTTTGTATAGAAGCCTAAAATTGATTTTTTTCACTAATTGTGTACTTTGCTTCCATTTTATGAAATTAAAATTTAATAAAGTGCAAAACTGTAAACAAAGTGCAATTGTTTTTTAATACTTATCAAAAATAATTACCTTGGAAACTTTCATGGCTAGTCTGATAAATGAAAATTTGAACAATTTCAAAAGCATTTTTTGCCACTTTAAGTAAAAGCTAGATGAAAATAATTCTTTCATCATTTGTAGTTTATTTTTCTGCATGATTTTTGTGTCTTTCATTTTTTTTCTAAAATAATTAGGGAAGCAGGAATTTGCATAAATAAGTTTTTACATGTAAATATCCTATGAACGGCTAACTCATTCAACACCCTGTATAAGTTACACTTGTACGACGTTGCCGAATGGCAGGTGTTACGTTTTGTTTTGAATTTTTCATTGCTCGAGCAACAGTTAATACAATTGGGTTCTTTTTTTGGTGAGTTACAGTCCTTGAAAGCGTGCTCACTGCCGCAGGGAGAGCAGGTCGGAAATTATTATCCGAGCAAAATTTACGGACATGTCCGAACTTGAGGACATTTAACTTTATTTAAGTATGAATCATTCTTTTGAATCCTTTTTTTGTTTTTTTGCCAACATTGCTAAAGTGCGTCTTCAACACTCAAGTCAGAAGTAATACTTACCGAGTTTTCTTGTTTTTGAGATCTTGGCCCGGCCTGATCGCTTAGGAGGGGGTTGTAACGAATTTTTGTTCATAACCAATTATTCTTAATTGGTACCACCCGCGCCACGTAGGGTTGATCGGTCGAACCGAGCAATCACTTCTAGCGCTTTTTGGTCCACTCGCGACAGTCTTGTCTGGAGTGTACTACGAGTCGGTTGTGGTGTGGATAAAGCGTGGTGATTGAAGTGATAGTGGTGGAACAACGTTTTTTGGATAAATCTACCAGCCACCGTATGTGGGGGGATTTTGCTGTTCCATTACCAATCCTCGTTTTTTTTGAGGTTCCAGTCTTCTATTTTTGAAGGATCAGTGGGCACTAAATCTCGATTACGGACGTACGCCATTCTGGAAACCAGCAAGGCCACTCAATTATACGATACTCAGGTATTTAGTACGTTTCACTAGGATGAAACTTATTAAGAAAAAGTGGCTAACTTGATACAAGAACTTAAAACTTTAATTCTTTAGCTCTCAATATGGATGAATCGACAGAACCAGCAGCAAAAAAAACGTCGATTAGCCAGAAAACGGCAACAAAGATGGCGACTTCAGGGGACGGAACCAAACCTATACTTGCGAACCGTAAATGAATGGAATAGGCTCCACCCAGTTTTTGAATTACGCACTGCCTGTATAAAAGTGCCAAAAATTGGGAAAAACTTACTACAACCATATGAAATCCGGTTACACCTGATTTCACTGGGGCCTCATAGAGCAGCTGTCTAAAACCTAAATAACATAACATAACAGCAAATAATAATACACAACTAAAAAAACAATCATATATTTAAAAAAAAGGTTAAACACAAAATCACACACTCTACAGGAAATATTACTAAACTTATTCTATTGATTGAATGAATGTATGGCCTTTTCTTAAAGCTGGTTCACACTATGCAACTTCTCACGTGACAAGTCATATGACTTCTCATATGACTACGATTTTTACGTTCAGACTATATGATTTTATGTATTATTGAAGTCATAGCTAAAGTCATAAGCAAATAATAGCAAAATAATAAATGATTTTCAGAATAGAACCGTGTCTATTTTGCTATGACTTCTTGTATGATATTTTTGAATAAACCGCTTTTTTTAAGATTTTAACATTATATGGTTGGTAGTTTTAATATTATGGTTAGTAATTCAGATTTGTTTATTCCGTTTATTCTATTTATTAAAATTAATTTGATAATTAAAATTTATTTTTTAAATTTTAATTTTAAATTTTGAAAATTTCAAATTCTTTGAAAATTTATTATTATGGTAAAACGGGTCTTATATTTAATTGTTATTTTATTTAATTTCTGTTAATCAAAAAATTATTAAAATTAATTTGATAATTAAAATTTATTTTTTAAATTTTAATTTTAAATTTTGAAAATTTCAAATTCTTTGAAAATTTATTATTATGGTAAAACGGGTCTTAGTATTATTTAATTGTTATTTTATTTAATTTCTGTTAATCAAAAAATTAGTTTTATAAAAATATTACAATTGATTTTTTAGTATGAATGGACTAAAGAAAGCTTACAACAGCTGATAAGTTGTTATGAGCAGTATCCCTGTTTGTATGACCCAAAAAGCAAATTTTATAGCAATAAGCATGCTAGAAACGATGATCAACCACACACTAGAGACTACAAACTGCTATAAACTTAGGTTAATTACAACATTTTTGACAGTAGACAGTATTGTGACAGTTTAAATCATACGAAAAGTCATAAGCAATATTGTATAGTGTGAACTTAAAAGTTGTTGGTCATGTGATATTAGCGTTTCTTATGATTTTAGATATGATTTTTCTTATGATCAAGTCACATGAGAAGTTGCATAGTGTGAACCAGCTTTAAGCTAATACTCCCTAGTCAAACGTGCAATATATTTTCGTGCTTTGTCATATCACTACAAAATGACTGGTAATGCTCATAAGCAATACGTCGTTGCTATATTCGGTCAATCTATGACGAGATGTCAACTTTCGTGGCAATGACTTTAGTCAAGTTGTCGCAAATAATACCTGTTTAGCAGATGATCTCGGAGTAGATCTTCCTTTGAAATCGCAAGATTTGTATACCTTAGAAGCATATTATGTACATTGATGACAAAAGTAATTTCCACGCTTATGTATGTAATATTCTGATGTCCTGGTTCGATTTAACATCTCACTTTTACATAACATTTTTACAGGCATCATATTTCGCGACACTAGGAGGCAGAGACTTTACTGCACATACATGTCAGTGAATCAAGAAAACTTAAACTCGGAATTAAAACTATGTAACAATTGAAAATTACACCAAATTTTATGCCTTAAATATGGCCCAAATTGGCCTAACGGTAAAATAACTGTGAACTATTGACAAGTAATGAAAGATGGGGAAACGTGAATCGGTTCTTAGGTTTAAAACACTACAATAAAATTGTTTACAACCGTCGAAATGACGCTTAACAAATACACAACAACAAAAATATAAAACACTTACGGCGTTTCCACCCAAAATACTGCTGATGACCTCAGTGATGATGTAACCAGGGTAATTTTAGCAGAAATGACCAGCGTATTTCCCGTAGCAGCTTCTTTGACGACAAAAAATGCGTAAACCGTTCCTTGAACGAATTAATACCTTGGGGACACTCCCAGGTATTGGCGAACCCCTTAATTTCAGTGTGGTACCAAAATTTTAAATCCACCGAAGAGTTTAGATTAGTCATTCCAATAACCCGATAAATCGATACAAATCTTGGCACACAAAATTAAGTTGGCGTAATTACATATATGTAAATATTTCGCGAGATGTAAGAGAATCTGCTCCATGTTAGGTTAAACAACTACCATTCGAATGTTCATATAAATCGCCCACTTTAATTACTTAACGTTTCGTTTTCGTTTACCCGCAAGTTGAGATTAACAATTCTTTCGAAAATTTAAACCGTTCACTACAAAACGACACTTTCGGAACACAGCGTGATTAATTAATCAATTTCGGATATTATTTAACCAAACTCACGTATCTGCGTACTTATGCGACAATTATAACCAACGGGATATCAATATTACTTACGATTCCTTTTCATCCGCCGAAGCGATAAAGAATGTTAGATTGACAAACTTTTCACCAGTGACCCGGTCTGAAGATAGATCGTAATTAAGTGTTATTACTTCTTCGGACAACTGAACCCAAGTAACTGACGCTTGATTTTGACCTCGAAAGAAAGATGATAATGCATTTCGCGGTTTTTTTTTAATACCCTAGACATGTGCACCGGAAATTTGTATAGGCGTTGATAAGCACGTCCCCTTGTGTGAGAAGCGCTAAGTCGCGAAAATAAAAATATCATGTTGCAGTCTATAAATATTAATTTTTATATTAATTTTAATTTTTATTATATTATATTAATTTTTATATTAATAATTAAATAAACAGTAATAAATGTTAATTAAGCAAACTGAATAATTTACAGTAGGATTTAAATTAAATGAATTTATATTTATTATTTGTTGCCTTAAAAGATTCTTTCTACCAAAATATTACCTAAGAACTGCGAAAAATAATACCAATTCAAACGTCACATTTTATACTTTTAAACTTAGATTTTTTTATAAATTATTTTGCATTTCCGATCTAATGAAATTGATAAAATCTCACAAAAGCATTAAACAACTTTTTATGGTCATTTAAAAAACATTGACCCAGTATTCAACGGGCACATGTAAATTGCGTCCCGCGGTCACTATTTTCGAAGGTTTTTGAAGTGGTCAGAAAAAGGTACGGGTAAATTGTGTCCCGAACCCAAGTCGGATTACAGGTAATGCCTAACATACTTAGAAAGAAGATATGAAATTAAATAAAACACTTAATTATAATAATAATTTATTATACTTATAAGAAATTGTAATTTATGTTGCAATATGTGGTAAATTACAATAACAAACTAAATTAGGAGATTCGGAAATCTGGGGGTGTGATTAGTAAATATTAGTAATAAATATTAGCCAAAAAATCGAAAATTACCCGTGTATTGCCGAAAAAGTGAAAATATTAAATGTTTTGTATTTTCGATTTTTGGGGTGTGCATTCGATTAGGAGGGTTATCCATCGTCAAAACCTACTCTTCCGGGGCGCCGCTCCGCGTTGCACCCCTCCAGAGCGGTTTTGACTCTGATTTACTGGGCTAAACATACGAGAAGCGCCTTCCATCAAGAAAACCGGGATGAAGGAAACCGGGAGCTTAGAGAACCTAGAAATAGCATTAAAAAGTATAGTCGCGCTATGGGGCAGTAAACTTTTACGTTTCACCCCCAAAATATCGAATAAAACAAAAAATAAATCGATGTTACATGTACGAGAGACGTGTTGCACCTGCCGCTCCGTAAAACGCTAAGTTTAAAGCTCATCTTACATCAAGCAATTTCTTGCCGCAATTTCTGCGCACAACGGTATACGCAACGCGCAAATACTATGACCTCGTCTCTGCGCAGAAATTGCGGCAAGAAATTGCCTGATATAATACAGGCTTAAGACTAGTTCTTTCTGCACGTTTCCTCTTTGCAATAGGAAATTTTCAATTTATTTGGGGTGGTCAACATTAGGTTACTCGACCCGGTGATTGTATTGTAATTTTAAAAAGCTAATACATAAATTTTTCAACAATACAATAACTTCAAAATATCAATAAACAAATATATTTATAGAAAAAGAATTTTGTAATAATAGTTGTAGTACCCTGTATTGTAAAATGACCAAAATATTTTAAACTTCCATACAGCTTAAAGAATAAGGGGCTTACAATGCAGCTTAAAGAATAAGGAGATTACAATTAACCGTTCTGACCATATTGCCGATGGGACGCAATTTACCCGTACCCTTGACCGTGGGACGCAATTTGCCGTCACCGTATTCAACAGTCTCCCCTATATTATTATTTATTAATATTATATAATATAATAAATTTTAAAGTAAATATTAATTTAATTTAATTATCAAATTATTACTATAAGACAATTTCACGTTTTTATTAACCCTCTCCCCCATTTTTCACGTGCTTACCTCTTATTGTTGGATCGATTGTTGCTCTTGAAGTAACCGAAACTTTATAAAGATTATTAGTGATCGTAAGCAGGATTATGTACTCGTCAAAAGCTATCTACAAAAAACGGTTGCTATTTAAAAACAATTTGATGACCTCACTGATTTTCCGTCAACATTTAAAAATTAGCAATAATTCAAATGAGGTCATAAGTCCCTGGAGTTTTTCAAAAATTGGATATTTTCCGAGATTTCCACTTTATTCCATTCTGGATTAACACATTTTAACCATAACTGGCAAATGGTTGAATTTACGAGCAAATGATAAGAGAACAAAATTTCATCAATTTCGTGCTCTATAAAAAATCTATTTTGATTTTTTCACTATCCTGTTAAGTTTTTGTAATGTAAGAAAATTGTTGGGTATTTGAAGACCCTGAAAGATTTATTTCTACTTCTCTATATTATTTTATACTTAACTACCGAGTTTGGTCCATTAGCGAGCTCTTTCTCGAGATTTTACTCGAAAATCGCGTCAAAGCACTGGCCTATACCAGAAAAAATAATACCGGTTAGTGACCCGAGATACTTTGAGAAGCCCTGGCTTATGGAATGACCTGATATCAAAATTTGGAAGTTTGGAAGTTTTACTAACTCAGCTTTAAGTTTCTAAAAAATAAGTTTTTAAAATTATGCTTCATATGAATAGTACATGAATAGTATGTTAAATTACAAGAGACTGATGCCCAGTTTCAGCAACTTTAATTTAGGAATTTAATCATAGATTAAATATTTAATCATAGATTAAGTCCGATTTGGGTTTTAGCAATATAATTTTTAACACAGGTTAAATTTAATCAATGATTAGCGTAATCATAGATTAAATCTGTAGTTTGGGTTGTAGCAACGTTAATTTATGCTTAACACAGGTTAAATACCCAAAGTATTTAATTACTAGTTGACCAGTGATTAAAGTTAAATTACCAAAAACCTAACCTCCTTTTATTATAGAAAAGTGTGTAAATACGCAATTAATATAAATTTGACCGTCTCATACAGAGAAAACCAGAGAAAAAAATTATTACAATTTTGTTTAAAATGTTTTTTTCAAATTCCAGGCGTGATAGTTGCCATCGACTGCACACACGTGCGGATTAATTTTTAAAGCTTTATTAAATTTACAATAAAATAAAATAAAAGTTTAATATTTTTTTATGAGCACCCGAGTACTTTTTGAGAAAAAAATTCAGTTATTAACAAATTAACAATTTATTTATCAATATCACGTAATTTTACATTTAGTAGCCGCAATTGTCTTCCTTCTCTACTTCTTATAATTTTTTGTTCTTTTCTGTGCCATTTCAGTAAAATATATGTAAAATATAAAATATTTCAATGAACTGTATTCACAGAATATCTATATATATAAAATTCAATGTATGTATGTATGTATGTATGTTTTCTATACAATTCTACACCGTTTGACCAATCTCTACCAAATTTGGTGTAGAAGCTATTTACAATGCTACGAAAAACATAGGCTACTTTAGAATCTTTCCGCGAACTTTGGTCAAGCGCTGTATTAGCTTGACCAACGTTAGTGCGGATCAACGGATCAACGTTTCAACGTATTAACGAACGATATCTATATATATAAAATTCAATGTATGTATGTATGTATGTATGTTTTCTATACAATTCTACACCGTTTGACCAATCTCTACCAAATTTGGTGTAGAAGCTATTTACAATGCTACGAAAAACATAGGCTACTTTAGAATCTTGCCGCGAACTTTGGTCAAACGCTGTATTAGCTTGACCAACGTTAGTGCGGATCAACGGATCAACGTTTCAACGTATTAACGAACGATATCTATCTATATATATAAAATTCAATGTATGTATGTATGTATGTATGTATGTATGTTTTCTATACAATTCTACACCGTTTGACCAATCTCTACCAAATTTGGTGTAGAAGCTATTTACAATGCTACAAAAGACATAGGCTACTTTAGAATCTTGCCGCGAACTTTGGTCAAGCGCTGTATTAGCTTGACCAACGTTAGTGCGGATCAACGGATCAACGTTTCAACGGATCAACGTATTAACGAACGATATCTATATATATAAAATTCAATGTATGTATATGTATGTATGTAAGAAGAACAGGAATTGGCAATATCGCTGCGTGCTTTCGAAAATTCCTTATTAGAAGACGAAGGGGAGGAGGAAAAGGAAGAACACAAAGAACAAGAGTAATTGGCAAAAATAAAATAAAGTAAAATTAGAAATGATTGTGGTTTTTGTGAATACTTAACAGTTTTGTTAAACTTTTTTTTTATTAAACCTTGATTTGTATTTTTTATTAATTTATTTATTTAATCCTTTTTTAATACGTTTGGTATTTGCGATGACCAAATAAGTCGCAAGGTCATTATGCGGATTGGATCTAAAAAATACATGTAGGCAAATATTGAAATTTGGGCAGGACAACGTCTGCCGGGTCAGCTAGTAGGTTATAAACCTCACTTGTTGATAATTTTCGAACTAATTGAACTACTTGCATAGTATGAAGTAGGCGTGGTTATCGTTTCAGGAGTACCACCATAACTATTCTACACATAATCCGAGATTAACTAATTACATATTAGAAAAGGTTGCTACAACCCATTCAAAATTTAACAACGGATTATTTTTAATTTGTGTTAACTAACACAGGTTAAGGTTAAGGTTGCTGAAACCGGCCCTGAAGCTAGCCATTTAATCTCACGTTCGAAGGTGATTCGCATGATAGCGGCAAGGGTCAGCTTGCCACTGTCACGGGAATCCCCTTCGAACAAGAAATTAAGAGGCGCTGCAGTTTCGAGTAATTTATACTATTTTATACAATCCTAATAACAGCCGAAAAGGAAAATTGGAATAAATAGGTACAAATTAAGAGTATATAAATTGAAGTGGGTATTAAAATGCGCATTGCAAAAGATAACAGTGTATGTAATAATACTTTTGTAATTATGCAATTTATAAAATTGTCTATTAATGTATCCCATTACAAATGATAACAGTGGTTGTATGATTAAAAGAAAAAGCGCATATATAAGCTTTGGCGAAATACAACGCCTACACGTCAAAACAAATATTTCATTACAATGGGATAACGCATTTCTTTGAAAGAAACGATAAATAATTCCAAAGTAAGGTAAAATATAGCACGTAGAAGATTGAGAGTCAATAATTATGAGGTCATATTATGATCCCTTGGGATTAAATGACACCATGGGATTAAATTTACTAATAAACGCCACGTAGGACTGAAGGAGGTCATTGCGAACTGCAAAAGTAGTCATAGGTAAATTACCGCGCTAGGATTGTATAAAATAGTTTTTAACACACTAAAATGATTTGAGTTCTTATTTAAGTTTTAAATTGTAAACACTAGGCTCATTAGTACTTTAAAATACTTTATTAGTTTAACTAGTAATAAGTATAACTGTTTATTAGATATGTTAACGGAACTGATAATAAATACTTCATGCAAGTACTAAGTGCATTCATAAACAAAAACAATTTTTACTGTGAAACACAAAAACTAAAAATTATATAAATGAGAAATTTGCTTTATACACAATTTGGTAAAATACAGTACATCATACATAAATACTTTGTACTTTAAGGAACTGGTGGTTGGTGAGTAAATGACATGTACGAACAACTAAAATGGCTTTATGACACTGGTTCATGAAAAAACACTGGGGCGCTTTTAAAGCTAATATATTACATCACACAATTTCTGTGCAGACGAATTCAGATGATTGCGCATCAAGTTCTGCTCAGGAATTGTACAATTTCTTATTCAAAAACTGTATGATGTGATACAGCCATTAAGGTTGTTTTAATTAAACTTAAATTAAAAAAATATGTACATGTCACTAACTCTTGATGTGAATCCATATTCTAGCACAAACATTTCAGGTTAGCTATAATATATTGTAAGATACGTAAACATGTTATGAATATTTCATCAAAATAGTGTTACCGTTATTATATAAATATAACCTAAACTACTTATTAAGATAATTTGCAACACGAAAATGAGCCAAGTAAATATAGGAGAAATTTAATTGAATAAAAAGTATTACGTGTAAATATTTTCTGTTCTATCATATCAAAATTCTTAAATATTAAGTATTAAATTTCTCCAAGTTAAAACACTTTTAATAAAAAATTAAAAACCTTGCCCCCTTTCAATTGGTCCGCCATACAAAAATTTAGTATGTTCAACACCAAATAAAGTTGACATTTCTTTCTATTTACTTTTCTCTCGTATTTATCAAAGTAGTACCAGATACAAAAATATTCATCTCAAACATTTTAAATTTATATTTCTAATTAATGATGACAACAATATTAGTGGACTAAAATATACATACCTAAAAAGATTCACTTTTCTGAATCCGGAGTAGAGCTATGTATATGCGACGTAATATTCTTGTTAAGTACATCAAATAATATTATATCAATAATTCGAAAAGTATGACTTTTTCTATGAACTTCGTAATTAACGGTTAACTAATGAATTTGCGGTTAATGAATTTAGAGACGGTCGTCAGCTAAAGCGGTTAAGTGAGTTGCTGCTAATGCTGAAAATCTGCCTGGAACAGCCTCTCTGGAGATGAAGTGTATACAGTGTTTGATTAAATGTCACATAAGTTTTTATTAAGGGGTTATGCCTAGTCAAGAAGTCGTAAAAAAAGCGACTTTTTGTTATTTTTTTTGGGAAACTGGATACATATTTTTACACAAAAACGTTTTGATTCGAAAGAGCTTCTTTTTTCTAAATACGTTATAATTTTTTTGTACAAAAATATTAAAAACTAATCACGTGACATTCGATATTTGACAACCCTATTTGTAAAATGCATTTTGCGGTGTTCAGTCTTATGCGGTAGCAGGTTATTTGAAATGAAATTTTTTTTTAAATTTAGTAAATATGCATATATTATAAGTTTATCTAATCTGTAACAAAGCCTTTTTCCGAAAAATTGAATTTAGACAAAATGGCAGCTGTGCAAAGTTAAAATGTCGATTTTAAAAAAAAAGAGATTTTTTGTCCATAAAATAAAAAGTACGCATTCCAATAATAAAACCCTTACAGACTACATTTGGATATCTAAAAGAAAGGCAAAAAATTTGAACTAGATTTGTGTACTAGTTATTGAAATATCTTGAACGCAGACTTTGAAAACGTAGTTTTGAGATACGGCGTTTTAAAGTTTCAAATGCAGTTTAAAATAAAAACTACGCATTGAAATCAAAAATCCCTCCGTTGCAGAGCAGATTTGGATGTTTAAAATAAGTGCACAAAATTTGAAATAAATTTGTGTATTAAAATATCTTGAACACCGACTTTGAAAACGTTCAAATAATGTTTTCTATAAATACAAATTAGTTTTTTTTTACTTTTGATGATTTTTCATTTATTCGAATCATCGGTTATTGTGATCAAAAGCCCCGAGTCCCGATGTGATCACAAAGTCGTATTGTTGTAAGTATATGTAAGTCTATTGTTCGTTTCCGAACGTCGCGTCGTGAACCAATCTCTTTTATGTATGTATATGTTACAGTTAAACCCCGAAATCAGTTAAAACCCGATCTAACTAGTAAATTCTAGTTTTAACTAACCGCTTTAGTTACTTCTAGTTTTAACTGAAATAATTTTAGTTAAAACTAGTTTTAACTGAGATGACTTTAGTTAAAACTAGAATTAACTGACCGCTGTTGGTAAAAACTAGATTTCAAGTAAAAGCAAACGTAAAATTGTTGTAAGAAGTTGATCCTGTGTTTATATTACGGAATTAAAAAGTGTTCATGGAAAACCACGCCATAGCCAGAGTCAGGGTCCGGTTGAAAGAGCTAATCAGCACATAGAAAAAATGTTGGCTTTATGGGTGAAGGACAACAATACCACTAATTGGTCAGACGATGTCCGTTTTGTACAATCTATAAAGAATAGAGCCCATCATTTAGGAATCAAACAATCTCCCTACAAGGCTAAGTTTGGAATTGAATCAAGAGCAGGACTGACAACAACCGCATTGCCATCTGTATTACTTACAAATATCCATGAAGAAGACCAACAGGGACAGGGTGAAGGAGAAGCAGAGGAGGAAGAGAAGACGCCGGCGTCGCTAGCTGATACAGCTAGAAACGAAGCACAAAATAAAGTTTGAAAAAATAGGCGGAAAGAATGAAAAAGATTTCAGATACAACCCATCCTGCGGTTGACATCGGAGGTAATGATGTAACAATTTCAATTCCTGATGTCGACAGAGCTAAGGCAGACTTACGAAACATCATAGGAGTCATAATCGAAAGGAATGGAGATGGCCTGTATAGAATTCTTGTACAGTTCTTGCAAAAACATTGCGCTTTAAAGCGATGCCTATGGTTAAAAAAGGGAATTCTTTGCAATTCCAAATGTCATAACAGTATGTCATGTGGCAACAAGTAAATTGTAAATATGTAATAATAATATAAACAGAATCAACTTAATAAAACAATAATTTTAATCTAATTACGTTTGCTTTTACTTGAAATCTAGTTTTAACTAAAGTTATTTCAGTTAATACTAGAATTAACTAACAGCAGTCAGTTAATTCTAGTTTTAACTAAAGTCATCTCAGTTAAAACTAGTTTTAACTAAAGGGGTTAGTTAAAACTAGAATTTACTAGTTAGATCGGGTTTTAACTGATTTCGGGTTTTAACTGTAACATATATAATATGCGTCATATTGTGTAATATGACAACACATTACTTTCCCATTTAGTAGATTCCACTTCATTTTATATTAAATATTAATAAAAAAGATGTTAACTCAAAAAAATTTTTAACTTGATAACATACACAAATTACTTTGAGATATCAAAGTTACCAAATTTAATTTGTAATTTGTTGGATGTTGTTATCACATGGTAACTCATATTTTTAAAATCACTTCTATTATTTTTTCATTTTAACAATAAAATAGCATGTTCGCATTGAAAAAATTTTAAAATTGTCATTAGCAAACAAAATTATAAATTTGCGGGACGCTGCGCTGTCTATATGCAATCAAATTTTAACTATGGTTGTAATGACGTCAGACTTAATTTATTTTATAATTAAAAAATTCGTTTGATATTAATTGTACATAATATGTTTATATAAGTAAATTAGATAAAATATTAAATTATAGTAATAAACAATACAAATCACTTTGACAGATCAAAATTATCCAAGGCAAACCATATTCTTTTAATAGCACTTATTTTATTTTTCCATTTTAACAATAATTTAAGAGGAAAATATCAAATGTGGGGTATCATAAGATGCGGAAAAATAATCTCTTTCGATTGATAAGATTTTCAATCTCATATGTTCCACCGGGAAGCGGCAATGCTCTTTAGCAATTTTCATTCTTCTAAAAAATGGGTTAAAAATGTACGGTTTTCAACCAAAATCTAATCAGCTCTTTAGACAGCTGCTTCAAACTAGTTTATAAAATTTCAACTCAATCGGTGCACGCGTGTCTGAAAATGTTGACGATAAAAACACCACACATCATACACACATCCGGAGATCATTCCAAAATTATACAACTTATACAAATCATACAACTCGTATGGGCTCATAGACTATGGGAAAAATGCTAACTCAAACATCTTTTTTAACTCGATAACAATACTTTTCTTTGGTTAAAGCACGTAAAACTCAACCCTGAAATTGAAAATTTCTTATAGAAATTCGGAAAGCTGAAAGTCTAAATAGTCGATTTAACAAATAAAATAAAGCAAAATAAAGAAAATAGCTTCCTTAATAAAACAGTTATGACATTTAATCAAACACTGTAAATTCATTAATTAAGCGTTAATTAGAAAGTCTCCCAACATAGAAATAAGTCATATTTTTCGAATTATTGATAGATTTGATGTACTTAGTAAGAATATTTAGGTAGAATTTAGTTCTACTGCAAAAAAAATTTTTCAAGAAGGAGGCGCGTATTTTATACAATATTTTACTCCACTACTTATATCATTGTTCAACCTATCACGTTTTAAATTAATTTAATTGATTAACAGAAACATCACCATCACAAAACTTACTTTAAAAATGAAAATATTTTTAAATAAACATCACAGTATTGGACATATGAACCGCAACACTACCTGAGGTTCATACAATTTTATTGTATTTTGAAAACCAGTTTTTTTTTGCTTGTCGTTTTCTTAGGACCTTTTACTTGCTTTATTTAAGACCTATTTATGACAAAATCAAAATTTGTTTATTCATTTAACATTGAAATTTTCAAAATTCCATTAATTCTCACTGGTAAGTAGTAATTAGCAAAATTACTCTAAAAGTGGGACAATTATGGGGTTTCTCTAAAATTTAAATGTTTATCACAATGAGATCTATTTATGTATATTTTTAAACAATTTTCTTAAAAGTTAATATTTGGTGGAACCTCCCCCTTAGCATCAATTACCGCCTAAATTCAACTTGCCATGTATTTAATCTTAATTCTTCAGATAATCGATTTCTAAATCTTCTTTCCATACTTTCTCAATGGGCTGCCATCAAGTCTTTTTTGTTTTTCAGTTTTTTTTGCAACCTTTTTATGGGGATTTAGTTCAACTCGCCGCGGCCATCTCGCCGTGAACCCCCATTTACATCTTACATCTTGACGCCTGGTTCTATAGAACTATAGATACAAGATATATCTTGTATCATTCAAAACATTCTTGTGTAGGTGGTTTGTAATTTATTTGAAGAGAGCGTAAACTATAGGATACACTCCACCATGTGCCTCAGCTAGTAATCTATATATTTGTGTAAATAATGGTACCGTTGGTTTAATTGTACCATTGTTTGGACACCCTAAGAACATTATTTACGTTTTGTCTTCTGCCAAAAATAATAATTCTGTTAGTTAGGCCCGCTGTAGGCCAATAAAAAATTTTCAACTACTACATCGGGCTGAGGTTCGTAAATCTGGTACCGTTCTGTTCTGGGATAATAAATTTTCTAAATTTACCGGGTTTAAAGGCACCGCATTTATTTCATTTATTTTTCTTATAACAATTTTACGAAGAGCTGGAATACTTGGAAGGACTTCCTGGGCACCTTGCGATAAACCTATTTAACATATGTACTTCACTTGTAACTTCAACCGTTTCTTCCGTGCGACGTTTAATTTTGGTGACCAACTTTTATTGCTTCGACTTGAGCAGCTGAACTACCATGGGAATGGTCGTTGATTGTCTTGACAACATTCTCAACAATGTTATGAATTCGTGTTTTGCAACAGCCTCTTTCTTCGCATCGCCAGAACTTCACATTTCCGTGACTACTAAATTTGTCAAAAACATACGTAAACCCGTCACTGGAAAATTTTTCCTTTCGACGCTGACTCTGTGCTTCCATAATTTATTATTAAACGAAACTACTACTTGAAAAAATACTGACTATTGACTATTATTGTGAGTGTATTTAAATAATAATATTCATATTATAATTTTTAAGTTGGTAATATTTGGTATCATATAGGAAACACCTGGCGCAATACAAAAGATTATCAATAGATAGCGCTACTAAGTTGTAAGGCACAATAAGCTATTGCTTTGGCGCCAATTGCAATAATAAAGCAAACAAATGCCGAGAACAATAAATAAAGACGACCAGCCGAAGCGGCGGACGAGAGAACGACCGGTATAAAAGAAGACTACACAAAGATACAAATCTTCCCGAATCTACTACCCTGTACTTTTATTTTACTTTTGGACAAGCCCGACCTACTTATGATTTTTATTGAAGACAACCCTTGCCGTTTCCTTCATGTAGAAATATATTTATTTGTAGATTAAACGGACCGATTTCTCAACTATAACTTTTACAATAAATTATTATATACATTGTAATAATTTCCTGCGCGATAACGGCGACTGCGACAAGATATACCAAATGGAGGTTCGCGGGAGACGGGTTCGCGGCGAGTTGGTCGCGCGAGATGGCCGCGGCAAGTCGGCTGCGGCGAGTCGGCCGCGTCGAGTTGCCTCATTCCCCTTTTTATGGTGTTCAGGTCTGGGTGGGTCTGGGCTGTTACCTGGCCAAGGTAAGGGATTAATCATTTTCATTTGAATAAAATCTTTTACCTAAGATATTAAAGGTATATAAATAACTTTTACTGTTGTAAGTGATACAAAAATAAAGAGAAATTAAAAATACTTACAATTTTTGCCCTATGGCTAGCCGAATCATCTTGAAAGATGCACTCTTTAGTAAATTGTTTTTTAATAGTGAGCAACAAAACATTAATTTAGGATTTTAAATATAGTCTTGTGCCTTCACAGTCCCATTTATAAATCGCAAAGAACACACACCCTTGCTTGAAAAGCATCCCCAAATCATCACACTTGTAGAAAACTTCACCGTCTATTTAAGGCATTTGACCTTTAAACGCTCACCTTTTCTTAGGAAAACGTACTGAAGTACAGTTCTGATGTAGTGCCCAATTAAGTCGGTTTTGCTTCTTTTTTTGAGTTAATCACGGTTTTCGAGCAGGACGTTGCGCTTTTAAACCCATAGATTTTAATCTACGCCACACAGTTTTTGTAGAAACCGAAACACCAGCTACTTCATTCCACTCAGAACGTAGTTCTATTGATGTCGATGCCCTATTTGCAAGACACAATTGTTGTAAAATTCTATCGTCCTTAGCCGTACTCTTCTTCTTCAGCCCACCACGTTTTTTATTTACCATCGCACCGGTTTCTGCATATTTTTTAAAAATCGACTCACAGTTGAAGGGCTACACTTAATTCGACGACTAATTGCCCGTACGCTAAAGTTTTCTTCATTTAACGCTATTAACAACTTTTTCTTGGCTTGTTAATAACTGATAATTTGCCATAATTTCGTCATGTTAACTATTCCACAGTATAAACTGGAGTAAAATAAATTTTTTAAATGCAATTTTGTGATGAATAGGCCGTAAATATGACAGGTAAAAAGGTCATAAGAAAGCATTATGCAAAAAATAATCCGTTTTCAAAATACAATAAAATTTTATGTAACTCAGGTCGGAGCAGGACGTTTGAACGCGGGGACGTTTGCACGCAGGGACGTTTGAACGCAGAGACGTTTGAACGCGAGGAATTAAATTTGTCAATATTAGAAACATTACACTATGTATTTTTAGGACATCTTAACTTAAGGCAAGTGGTTTTCATTTATAGATAGCGCAGCATTTTAGGGCATAATAATAGATATAATTATCATTGTGGCCACATGGAAAATTTTCTAGTTCGACAAACAATGGTTTTGCCCACCCCCTCCAGTGGATCGGGAGTCGGAGGGATCAACTTACTTATTCAAACCGTAGAGGCATTAAAATTTATTATACGTATTAATATTTGAAAACATAAACGAGAAATATTATATAATACTGTGCCGCAGGCAACCTTGTTGAATATTTCGAAGCATAAAATTAATTTTTCCTTATTTAATTTTTGCATTTTAACAATAATTTAAGAGAAATAGTATATCAAGTATTGGGTATCATAAGATGCGGAAAAATAATCTCTTTCTCATATGTTCCACCGGGAAGTGACAATGCTTTTTAGCAATTTTTATTCTTCTAAAAAATGGGTTAAAAATAGACGGTTTTCAACCAAAATCTAATCAGCTCTTCACACAGCTGCTTCAAACTAGTCAATTAAATTTCAACTCAAGTGGTGCACGCGTTTGTCTGTAAACGTTAACGATAAGAACATCACACACACATCCGGACATCATTCCAAAAAATCTGATGTGACAACACATTACTTTCCCATTTAGTAGATTCCACTTCATTTTATATTGAATATTAATAAAAAAGATGTTAACTCAAAAAAAAATTTTAACCCAATAAAATACACAAATTATTTTGAGATATCAAAGTTACGAAATTTAATTTGTAATTTAACATATCGATGGTACACAAGAAAAGTGACACAAGTCAAAAATGGTCAATTTTGAGTTAATATGTGGAAAAAAGTCTTCAAGTGATGATGATTGATGAGGAAAAACGTCACAACTGAATCTTTTAAAACAATCGCTGGATGGCGTTTTGTTATTTTGCATAAACCTAAATTTCATATATCTGTAATCTAGAAGAGTGTCATATTTCGAGTTGTGTCGTTGTTGATGTCAAGGTAAGTCTACAAAAACTCTATATTTTATCTTTGTAGTGACATATTAGTAGTTATGCCAGTTTTCTTCATTTGCAAACTGTAAATTTGTGTTATAAAAATGTCACTTTTAGAATTGCGTCACTATTTCGGAGAAACAAACTTCGTGTTGAGAAAACCCATCTTATTCACTTTAGAGTTGTGACACTTTCAAAATTTATTGTAGGTAAATCAACAACATTGATCATGAAAAGTGTCACAACTCAAAATGGGGTTGATTATTCTATTTGGGAGGGTAGTGGCGTGTCTAATATAGAACGATAATTATATAGATGTGATGCTGATATACGAATATAAATACTGATTTAAGAAAACACAACAAAAGTGCGATATTTATATCTAAATCGAATTTCTTAAAAATAATAAATCTTGAAATGGCTCTCCTGAAAAATTACCTTTTTTGACTTGTGTCACTTTTCTTGTGTACCATCGATATGGTAACTCATATTTTTTAAAAGCACTTATTTTATATTTTCATTTTAACAATAAAATACCATGTTTGCATTGAAAAATTTTTAAAATTCTCATTTTCCAAATAAAATTAGAATTTTGCGGGATGCCGTGCCGTCTATATGCAATCAAATTTTAACTATGGTCGTAATGACGTCAGAATTAATTTTTTATAAGTAATTAAAAAATTCGTTTGATATTAATTACATAATATGTTTATATAAGTAAATTAGTTAAAATATTAAATTATAGTAATGAAACAATCACTTTGACAGCTCAAAATTATCCAAGGCAAACCATATTCTTTTAAGAGCGCGCTGCGCAAAGAGAGAGAGGGAAGCAGTAGATATGCTGTTGAAAGAAGCCTCTATAATCTTTTGTAGATTTAAAAAATTTTTAAAAATTATTTGCGCCATATCTAAGGGAACCCTTGAACCCTTTGTGCATTAAATTGATTTTATATAGTTTAAAACTCCACTAAGGGCACTTTTTGATTTACAAGTTTTCTATAATTGATGATGAAATCGCTTCAAAATCAGGTTTTGTCCTTATAATGATCTGCAGAAGGCAATAACGAAGTTTCATTACGATCGGTTGTCATAAAAATTCAAAATTGTCCTTTTTCATAAATTAAATTGACCTATTTACTTTTAATTTAAAGCGCTCAAAATTGGTTATTGCCTTCAATAGTCTTTTCTTATTAATATAAAAAAAGAATTACATTGATACGACGTTTAGTTTTTTAAATTTGTACAAAAGATTAGAGGCTTCTTTCAACATCATTCCCTCTCTCTCTTCCCGCAGCGCGCTCTTAATAGCATTTATTTTATTTTTGCATTTTAACAATAATTTCAGAGTAAAATATCAAGTGTGGGGTATCATAAAATGCGGAAAAATAATCTCGTTCGGTTGATATGATTTATAATCTCAATATGTTCCACCGGGAAGCCTCAATGCTCTTTAGCAATTTTCATTCTTCTAAAAAATGTGTTAAAATTGGACGGTTTTCAACCAAACTCTAATCAGCTCTTTAGACAGCTGCTTCAAACTAGTGTATAAAATTTCAACTCAATCGGTGCACGCGTTTGTCTGAAAATGTTGACGATAGAATGACCACACATCACACACACATCCGGATATCATTCCAAAATTGGTCTTAAACAATTCGTATGGGCTCATAGACCATGGGAAAAATGCTAACTCAAATTTTTTTTTTACTTGATAACAATACTTTCCTTTACTACGTAAATGAAAAGTAAAAATGCTAACTCAAAAAATTTTTTAACTCTGTAAAATACACAAATTACTTTGAGATATCCAAGTTACCAAATTAAATTTGTAATTTGTTGGATGTTGTTTATAACATGGTAACTCATATTTTTTAAAAGCACTTATTTTATTTTTTTATTTTAATAATAAAATAATATGTTTGCATTGAAAAATAATTTTAAAATTGTCAGCAAAAAAATTTAGAAATTTGCGGGACGCCGCGCCGTCTATATGCAATCAAATTTTAACTATGGTCGTAATGACGTCAGAATTAATTTTTTTACAAGTAATTAAAAAATTCGTTTGATATTAATTACATAATATATTTATATAAGAAAATTAGTTAAAATATTAAATTATAGTAATTAACAATACAAATCACTTTCATAGATCAAAATTATCCAAGGCGCACCATATTCTTTTAATAGCGCTTATTAATTTTTGCATTTTAACAATAATTTAAGAGGAAAATATCAAGTGTGGGGTATCCTAAGATGCGGAAAAATAATCTCTTTCGATTGATATGATTTTCAATCTCATATGTTCCACTGGGAAGCGGCAATGCTCTTTAGCAATTTTCATTCTTCTAAAAAATGGGTTAAAAATGTACGGTTTTCAACCAAAATCTAATCAGCTCTTTAGACAGCTGCTTCAAACTAGTCTATAAATTTCAACTCAATCGGTGCACGCGTTTGTCTGAAAATGTTGACGATAAAAACACCACACATCACACACACATCCGGACACCATTCCAAAGTTGGGCTTAAACAATTGGTATGGGCTCATAGACCATGGGAAAATTTTTTTTTTAACTCCATAACAATACTTTCCTTTACTAGGTAAATGGGAAAGTAATGTATAAATTACAAACTGTATATGTGTGTGTACGTCTGTGAACACGATAGCGTCTAAAAGAAGCAACGAAATTATTCCAAATTTTGCATATAAACTTTTTCCTACCATAGTACGAAGCCAGATGAAAATAAATTAAATCGCCTAAATGGAAGGGGGAGGGGTTTACCTGAAGCTATTATGACATTATGCGTCATAACTTCGAAACGAAATTAAATATGTAAAAATATTAAGGACCAAAAATTACTGCCATGAAATTTCCTACATTTTTGTTCCACAAGTTTTTCTCGAAAATTCTAAAATATACAGGGTGTTTCAAAAAATTTCGCCAAATTTTTCTAGTGTATTGTACTAATGAAAATAAGATGAAAAGTTCCTAATAACATGTGTCCAGAAATGCTTCGTTTGCAAGATAAAGGGATTTAAAATAAATTTCTGGCTATTTCGAAAAATATTAAAATTCATCGATTTACTGGTGAAATGATATAATTACCTCAGATTTTTTTTTAATGTATTGCGATAAATATAAACCACATTTACAAATTAATTTATTTTAAACAAAAAATAAGCGCCTTTTATTCTAAATAGATTAACAGTAAATTTGGGAATTGCCCTTCCATTCAAAATAGATTAACGGTAACGGAATTGTTAAGTTTTGAATAAATAAATATAATACATATATGTATAATGTAATGTTCACAATATTGACAGTTTTAATTGCTCGCGTTCAAACGTCTCCGAATTCAAATGTCCTCGCGTTCAAACGTCACTGTGTTCAAATGTCCTCGCGTTCAAACGTCTCTGCGTTCAAATGTCCTCGCGTTCAAATGTCTCGCGTTCAAACGTCCTATACCGAACTCAGGTAGTGTTCCGGTTCATATGTCCAATACTGTAAATTATAAACTCTATTAATAAAAATATGCAATTAACAAAAAAAATTAAATTGCATCTAAGTATCTGGTTTATTATCGTAATCAGTCAAATCTGATAGTTCCGACAGCAAATCTAAAAAAAAATAATTAAATATTAGTAAAAAGCAATATTGTCTTCAAAGTTTGCTAAAATTTATGTTTAACATCAAATAACACCAAACCACAAAAGTTTATTACAATACACTCTGTTTACTATGTATTGGTAAGATGCAGCAAGGTACACATGTTAAGAAAAACCTTAGTTTAATTACAAAAAAGAGTAACTTACCATGTTGATCTGTTCTATCCGAGTTTTGATTAAAAGACATTCCAAATGTAGGACCATCATTGAAAAGCTAAAACAATTATATATTTTAGAAACTTGTTCCTATACAATGCTTTGTTTTAATCGGCCAACATAGGAATCATTTTTATTTTAAGAAATGAGATCAATATTTAAATTTGCTAAATCAAAATTTTGGTATTGTGCCCTTCTCCAGTGGATGACTTGCATATTTCAAATCTGTGAAGCAAGAGGAACATTTTTGGATAATTTGTTGCTTTTTACCTAAAAATGCCTACTAACTTTTTATTTAACCGACTTATTCGTCTGCGAGTACCCTACTATAAGTTCACCTCCACTTGAAGCAAATATTTAGCGTAGTTTGCATAAAAAAATGAGATGTTATCCAAAAAAAAAAAAAACTGGGGGTGGGGCATATTACGACGCCTTCCTCTAATTAGAATGTAATTTACGAAAATTTTAAAGGTTTTGTCAAGTTGAAAATAATTAAGAAATTTTAATTTATTGATCCAGTTCTACGAGTATATTAGGTACTGCAGGTTACTAGATCTTGAGTAATTTTAGGTAAATACATTTAAAAAAAAGTTTTAATTATGCCATATACGTGCTTTTAAAATTTAAATTACCATACTTACTCCAAACAACGATGGTCATTGGTGCCATTCAGCAGAAAAAGCAGTTGTGTAAGTGTTGTACAACAGTTGAGTAAAGGTAGCGAAATTCTATAAGAATCGAGCAGGTAGCGGACGTGCCAGCAGAAAAATCCCCAACAGTTGCGCAACTGTTACCTCTGCTGAATGGCACCATTGCCTGAATGTTAGCAAGATCGCCTGCTAATGGAAGGCTCCCTGGTTCGACTTTGGGTACACCTGGAAAGAGATGCAAAAAAAACGAAAAACCGCTTGGGGCCGTTTTGGCGGGCGCTCGGAAAAAATGTTGTTAGCACCCTCGACCGCCGCCCGGAGCAGCCAATTTCAACTCTCCAAAGTGAATTCTGAAATCGTGTGACCACTTTGAACCGCCATTTCACCCCCTCCGTTACGTCCCATCTAAAAACGGACAATTATCCCGTTCAATGCTCGTAAAACCACACGGGTATGCAAAATTTCAACTCTCCACGACCTTCGTAGCTATACGCACTAAATTATGAATCAGTCAGTGAGTGATTCGCTCAGCTTTATATGTTAACTAGCCACGTGAAAATAAAATATATGTATATAAAAAATAGGCGCGCGGCCTATAGCCTCGCTGTCGGTCTCCCGATTGTTTATAGGCTTACCGACTGGTTCTTGGGCCTGTTAATGATTCCATAGTCAAATGTCGGTGTGCATGTTACACATTTGATTTCTTTGGTCCGGCTGTGGCTTTACAATGGTGTAGCGAACGCGAGTCAGCCTTCAGCCTCCCGATTGCAGTTAATAACACGGATCGGCCTTCAACCTCCCATTTCCTTTCAAAGAGTACGGGTCTAACATCCTATTGCATATCCTTCGTACGAATTCAAAATTCGATTTGGCACAAAAATTTTGAGCTTTAAAATAACTTTCAAGGTCATGTGTTTTGGAATAATTTAAAGCTAACTATCTATCAAGATAGTATCTATACGGTATCTATCAAGAACTTTAATTTGAAAAATTTTGTAAAATTTGTAAAATTCGCTTTTAAGCCCATAACTATGCCCTCGAAATAGTTATCAAGGTCAAAATGGACAGACATTTAATAATTGCATAAGAGCTATAAGATAACGTGCATTTCTAGTTTTTGCAGATCTGGGGTAAATTTCGGAAGGACACGTAAGCGTGACCGCGCGGTCATGCAGGAAAAATCTATTTCCTCACCGCAGTCACCTAATAAACCTGCATACGAATAAACAATAAAATCACATGACCTTGTGGGCCGTTTTTCCGATCGCTCGGAAAAATTTCGAAAATAAAAAAAATGTTTCGCCCCCTCGATCGCCGCCTACAAAATTTCAACTCTCCAAAATGAATTCTGAAATTTTGTGACCACTTTGAACCGGCAAATCACCCCCTACGTTATGTCTGTGTTATTATTGAAAAACCGACAATTTTTTCCGTTCAATCCTTGTAAAACCACACGGGTATGCAAAATTTCAACTCTCCACGACCCTCATAGAAATACGTTGTAAATGGTAAGTCAGTGAGTGAGAGAATCAGTGAGCGTCACGGTCAGCTTTACATATTATGTTAGATACATATATTCAAGAATCTATTTAAGAATTTTTTAAATACTACTAACGGCCCCAAAAATATATCCAACTTAAAAATCAATTAAAATAGTATTTGAATAGCAGTTCTGAAGCTGTCTTGCCCCACTGTGCGCCGGCATGGAATTTTAGGGAGGCCCAGATTTTTGAAAACTAAAAATGTGGGAAACTGGGAAATTCTATATTTGAAAAAAAAAATTTAATTAAAAACACTTACATTTAATAAAACTGATGAATCAATGGAGCCACTGCTAATCAATAATTCTTTCAGTTGGTTTATGTCACTTTCAGTCATTGCAAGGTGATTATAAATCTGATCCCTGTAAAAAAAATTTAAATAATTCCACAATAAAATAGAAAAATCTTACTTTGTAGGCATTGTTGCAACAGTCAAGTTTTCGGTATTATTTGATGTGTTTTCATTGTCAGCTTGATCAGTTACAGGATTTTCGGAAGATGGAAATGCTTCATTCAAAAATATAGTTGCTGCTGAAGGATTTAAGAGAATACCATCTGCATCATTTACATTTGATACAGAATCGTTTCCTGATTGATAATTTTCCAATTCTGAATTAAATAATTCATCATTTTGGTATAAATAAGGTTCAGAGTTTTCAAAACTATCCGGATATTCTACAAATTCCGGTAAATTGGATGAAAAAATATCATCAACAGATACATCACAACTAGGCAAATCCATTTGTTGCTACAATTAAAATTTTATAATTAGTCCAGTAAAATTAGCACGATTATTGCCGCAATAAGGAAAAAATTCTAATATTTCAAAATTCTTTAAGTCCCTCTTACATCAGGTCATTTCTGGCGTCATTTCTTGCGCCATTTCTTGAGCAATATAAATTGCCTGGTTTAAAACAGCAAATGTCGTGGAAAATGTCCTGGCTCGGATTGTAGGCAATATATTTAACAAGTGCTCTATTCTTGAACAACTTGCCTGTGAGCGGCCGCAGTACAGATTGAATGCGCAGGTAGATTCTGTGGCAGGTAGTAATTGTCAAATGCAGGGCTAGGAATGAGTTACTTTTATTACTAAAAGTTACTTTTTTTTAAATAATCGCAAATGGTTTTGTTTTTCACTGAAATTCAAAAATTAAATTTGTGTTTTTTTTTGTGTTGGTAAAAAAAATAGTAGGTACTATTATGTTTGCTGCAATCACATTTTCTGCAATTAAATCGCTTTCTTTATACATTTCAATTTTTATGTGTAGCACAATTTTTCACAATTTATCGTTCATTTAATTTTACTGCGTACGCTCGCCGGCAAATTGCGTTGAAAATTGCCTCAAAATAGAACAGGTTCTATATATTTGGCCTACAAAATGTTTCAGGTAATTTGCTAAAATTACCTACTGCGCAAAATCTGCGCCAGACATGGCGCATGAAATGGCCTGATATAATACAGGCTTTATTTTTGGAGCAAGAAATGGCGTCAGAAATTACGCCAGAAATGGCGCAAGAAATTACGCCAGAAATGACCTGATGTAAGACGGGGTTTTAGAAATATGTTTAGAGACCCTTACTTTTGAAGTGTCCCGGATGGGAATGTTGTTGCCATAACAACATTTCTGATTTTGATTTTTAGAAATTCATTGTCCATCATCTTTTAAATCTGATACGTTTGTGATACTAGGGCGGTTTGATAAGTCAGTGACTTTTTGTATTTCCCGCGTTTTTTTTCCTTTTTGTATTTCCCCCTGTCAATTACCATCTGTCAATAGCCTACTGTCAAATTTTGAGCACGCTGCGTCATTTAGTTTGTGTTTGACAGCTATTCAAAGCAGACAACCTCGTGAATTTCGACGAAAATGGATAAAAGTGAATTTCGTGTGCTCATCAAGCATTATTGTTTGCGTAAAAAAACCATCATCGAAACCAAGGAAAGGTTTGATAAATACTATGGGGACTCTGTTCCATCAATTTCAATGGTTAAGAAGTGGTTTACTGAATTCCGTTGTGGTCGTACCAGCACAAGTGACGCCGAACGTTCAGGTCGCCCAAAAGAGGTCGTCACGCCAGAAATCGTCGATAAAATCCATGGAATGATACTGGACGATCGGAGAGTAAAGGTGCGTGAGATGGCTAAAGCCGTAAGCATCTCAACTGAGCGGCTACATAACATTTTACATGTATATTTGGACATGAAAAAGCTATCCGCGCGTGGGTGCCGCGATTGCTCACACTCGACCATAACCGCAATCGTGTGACCACTTCAATTGAGTGTTTGGCGAAGTTCAACCGCAATCCGAATGAGTTTTTGCGCCGTTTCGTAACCGTGGACGAAACATGGATCCATCACAACACACCAGAGACCAAGGAACAGTCAAAGCAGTGGACTGCTACGGGTGAACGTGCACCAAAGAAGGCCAAGGTGGGTCTGTCGGCCAACAAGGTCATGACGACAGTATTTTGGGATGCACGCGGTGTCATTCACGTCGATTACCTTGAAAAGGGTAAAACGATCACCGGCAAATATTATTCAGAGCTGTTGGACAGATTCGACATTGATTTGAAGCAAAAACGACAGCATTTGGCGAACAAAAAAGTGCTCTTTCACCAAGACAATGCACGGGTGCACACGTGTGTCATCGCCATGGCAAAATTTAATGAATTGGGCTACGAATTGCTTCCTCGTCCAGCATATTCTCCAGATTTAGCCCCCTGCGACTATTTTCTGTTCCTAAACCTGAAAAAATGGCTCGGCGGTAAGAGATTTGTGTCTAATGAAGAGGTCATCACTGAAACAAGCGCCTATTTTGAGGGCCTCGAGAAATCGTATTATTTGGAAGGGATAAAAAAATTGGAAAAACGCTGGACTAAGTGTATAGAGCTAAAAGGCGACTATGTTGAGAAATGAAACTTTTTTTGCCGAAAAAAATATCCTTTATTCAAAGTCACTGACTTATCAAACCGCCCTCGTAGTTGAAAATTAATACATTAAGTAATTAGTGAACTTTTAACTATTAAAACCTGGTACATTAATTAAAAATATTTTTCAAGAAGTGGTAGCTTTAACAATCTTGGTTTTGAATCTGGTGGCAGAACGCACAGGCTAAAATTCCCAAGCTAATATTAACATATGCATGTTGCGTCAGTTTCTAACCATGTCTGCTGATACAACAAAAAACGTTGTCAGCTTTTTACTTCCCTATAAGGAAGTATTGTAATCATGAAAAAATTCGATGTCGATATTTTAACGGAAATATCCGTTTTGAGCATTTCTGAATCCGTTTTGACTACTTTCGCAATGATGTATGTATGTATGTATGTATGTATATTGGTTCATCCGTCGCTACCAGGCCCGATACATTGCACAGACAACCTCAAACCCACCACAAATTATTATTTTAAGAACGTATATGTTATTAAATTCTGAAGTGATCAAATATAACACCATGCGCAACTCTTGAGGGGAAACAAAATCTTAAAAATAAAAACTTGCCTAACTCAATAATCGTTAACAATCCCGATACATTGGCACATCTTTGTCAAGCCCGGTATATATAATTTTTTATGATAAACCGACGTTTCTAATCCCAGCAACGTTGTCAATTCTAAGGAACTGATAACTTCCTTCCGTTAATTCTTATCAGTCTTTCTACTGCTTTTATACCAAGATTGCATTGAATGTGATGCGATTTAAGCTTATAATAATTAGTCAAGGTTACAATTTTTTAAATTTACAAGATCAAAATTTTTTTATATAAATATGCACCTATTTAGAATTCTGTTCAAATTGTCTAATAAATAAAATTAAGTTTTCTGTGTTATTATTATTTATTGTTTCTAAATTTTTTTATAAAGTAATATTACACTTTTTATAGCGTGTGGACCACAAAACTGAAACACTTGCCCAATCGTTCAAAACGATTATCTTAAATTATTTATATGAAAAACAATAAAATATTAAAATGTCACGTAACGCAGGCATCTAAAAATATTGGATAAGGAAAAAATGCAATGGTAAGCTCCTCAAGACTGCATGTGATGTGATGTAAGCCTATAATAATTAGTCAACGTTACCATTTTTTAAATTTATAAGATCAAAAACTTAACAAGAAAGCATATTGTATTTTAATAGAATTAATCGAGGGGTAAATATCTTGGAAGCCTCTGGAATTAATTTGAAAATCCCTATAATTCATTGGAAATCATTAGTTTTCGACTAACATAAATATTTTTTCAAAATGATTAGTTAAACTCTTAATACCTTTACGAGTACATCACAAATCTTTCAACGTAAAACAATGAATTACTCAAGCAAGGCGAATTAGGTACGATGGCCACCCCAAATATAATTTTTGAGTAGGTAATAAGGAGTGTTCATTTTACTAAGTGGGCAACTTGAATTACCTGTAATAAATACAATTGTCAGCCCATATTTGATCTAATAGGCATTATTTATAAAAGAAATGTTGTTTTATCACACATCACCTTTAGTTATTAGTTTTGTCAAATATGTAACGCCATAGAGCGCATTTAAATTGACACCCGGAAGGTTATCTTGCAATAGTGTTCAGAAAAATTATTCCTAAGAAAATATTGTTAAATGCTTAAAGCTAGCGGTTTTCCGAATTATTAAAAAACTTGGGGAGTATAATACACTTGATGAATTACTTAAATCTCTTCATGGATAAGGGTCTATAAATGGTGTAGCTCAGGGATGAGCAACACGCGGCCCGCCACACTCTCTCGTGTGGCCCTTCCAAGATTTTACATTTTGACTTTTAAGATTTAGGTTTATAGGTTTGTTAATAAAGAGATCATTTTAGTTCATCATTCAATATTTGTATGATCATAAGTTCCTTACATGCGGCCCACACAACATTTTTTAATTTGTAGCTGGCCCGTTGTAAAAAAAGGTTGCTCATCCCCGGTATAGCTGAAGAAAACGTTTTGAAGCTGTTAAAATCCAAAAAGTTCTTTTCTGTACAAAAAGGTGGCAGTTAAATGTCAGTACGGTGCAAAATATTAAAAAAGACTTAATATTAAGACTTGTAAAATAACGAAAAAAAGCCTAAAAAGTCTGCGAAACAACGGTAAAGTTAAAAAAATTGTCCGAAAAGTTGTAGACTCTTTTATTGCGAAAAAAAAAGAATCAGTGCATTTTAATGGATGACGAAACTTACATAAAAATGGACACCAGGACTACAATATTATAACGCTGTTGTAGGAGAAGATGTGGCTAACGAAGTGAAGATAATTCAGAGAGAAAAATTTGGTAAAAGAGTTCTTGTGTGATAAGCGATTTGTTCTTGTCGAATGAAAGTGGAACATTTTTTTAAACTGGGATAATTTGCGGTGAAAATTATAGGCAAGAATGCTTACAAAAACATATTTTAGCCTTTGTATAGTAAACACAATATCTCTCCGTTGTTTTGGCCAGATCTGGCCACCGTTCATTATGCTGATGTTACACTTGAACTTTTGTGTTCGAATAATGTCGTTTTTGTAAGTAAAGAAATCCTCCAGATTGTGCTAAACTCCGTCCTATTGAGAGATACTGCGCTTTAATTAAAAGATATGTAAGAAAGAATGTCCGGGAAGCTGAAATTCTGAAAAAATTTAAAAAATTTGGAATGGAGCAAGTCCGTATAAAAATTCGAAATTACTGCCGTACGTGAACATACATAGAATTTTATAGATGAAACATGTCACACAACTTGTATTCTTAACTTGAAGTAAATATTGTAAAAATTAATTCAGAATAATTTAGTAAAATATTAATTAGTAAAATGAACACTCCATATTAGTGTCATTGTTTGCGTATAGTAGAGCTTCCAATGTTTATTCTTGAAAAACAATTTTCCAGTTTTTTCCAATAGTAATGGTGAGCTCCATTTCCCTGGCGCCCCCACCACAAAATATTCAAATCGGACTTGGTGGAATCGTTTATACTTCGTTTATATCGGGACCATAATGATGGATATTAATATTATTATTATAATAAATAATAATGTACAATCTATATTGAAGAAAAGTTTTTACGAAGTTATGAGTATTTCAAATTTTAGAGAACTCCGAGCAAGTTACGCTTGGTTACATTTCATTCGGCAGAAAAGATGAACAAGAGTTATTTGAAGTAAATAATTTTCTTATGTTAATATAAAAGAAAACAAACTAAATAATTAATAAAATGTACAATTATTAAAATATTAAGTAGTATAAATCAAAAATTGACAATGAGTTGCTACTATTGATTGTCTCACTATCTTGGACCGATCTTGTAGGTCGTCATAACGTTCCCATTTTCCAGAACTGTTACGCCAACAGTAACAGAGGTCGTGACCAATTGCATTCACATTCTTTAATGTTGGAGGTAGAAAACTAATATTGTCTTTCTTATTGGTAATAATACCGATTGAAAGGGATTTTATGCAACGTTTTCGGTAATCGGATAATCTGATAACCAACATTAAAAAGCCTACATAAGTCCAAGCAGAGATATACAATATAAATTAAATCTACAATATAAATTAAAAACCCAAATTGGAAAACATCGATTTATTAAATTAACAAGGTGGAACTCGGATGACCGTATTCTTCAACATTTTCTTCTTTTTAAAATATAAGGTTGGTAATCTCTTATGCAGAAAACGTTCTGTAATTTCATTGGCTATTGGTTAAAAAAAGAACATGACTAATTTGATTAAAAATTTTCATAATGCACAACGCACAAACATATCGTCCCCCTTATGCCAAAACCACGAATGTGCATTTTCTAGTTTTCAGTCAAGTGTATTTGAAGTAAATTATGAAGTAAATGAAATTAATCAATTTTAATTGTAATTCAGACAATTTTTTTCATTGTTATTCGAATATATTGAATATCGAAATCTAACAATAATTTAAAAACAAAATTTTCTATCTTGGAAAGAAAATGCACTTAGGTCAAAATGGCAATTTTTGCACATTCGTGGTTTTGGCATAAGGGGGACGATATAGGAAGCGGGCTTCTATTTTAATCGGTATTATTACCAATAAGAAAGACCTACCAAATAATCACGTCAAAGTGGATGCTGCAAGTACCGCGTATTACTTATGTAATGCATTATTCAAAGATAATCCATCAGTTATAGAGGGCCGTACGTGTGTTAAATGTAAGCATAAAATTGAAACGCGATATCCTTCGACAGTGGTAAATTTTCCAGATAGTAGTGTACCAAACCTTCAAAATGCATTAAATTTCAAGTTTAATGAAAATAATGGTAACCTCAGTCAGTGCAAAATGTGCAAATCCCAGTACGAAGAAAGGTAGTTTTTGTTCAACAAGTATTGTTTGAAATATGTGGGCCATCTACATCAAATTCACCAATTGAATTAAATATTCCTTTAAAAGAAATTCCCCTTCAAATTGTTCTCAACGATACGGTTTACCATTTTCAAGGTGCTATTAGTTTTCTACCTCCAACATTAAAGAATGTGAATGCAATTGGTCACTACGTCTGTTACTGTTGGCGTAACAGTTCTGGAAAATGGGAACGTTATGACGACCTACAAGATCGGTCCAAAATAGTGAGACAATCAATAGTAGCAACTAATTGTCAATTTTTGATTTATACTACTAACTTAATATATTAATAATTGTACATTTTATTAATTATTTAGTTTGTTTTCTTTTATATTAACATAATAAAATTATTTACTTCACATAACTCTTGTTCATCTTTTCTGCCGAATGAAATGTAACCAAGCGTAACTTGCTCGGAGTTCTCTAAAATTTGAAATACTCATAACTTCGTAAAAACTTTTCTTCAATATAGATTGTACATTATTATTTATTATAATAATAATATTAATATCCATCATTATTTTCCTTAATAGAGGGGGGAGAAAAGTTTTTTATTGTGTACTCAAGCCACCTCTGTAAAAGCGGTGTATGCGCGTTGGTCTCGAACTTCTCTACTTAACTTGTTTTCAGCTTTTCATCTTTGTGTTTTTGATACAAACGAAAATTTTTGCGGTACAAACCGATACAAACGAAGTACAAACGATTCCACCAAGTCCGATTTCAATATTTTGAGGTGGGGGGGCTGGCATTTCTCTGGCACCCCCACTTTGAAAGTGCTGTAAATTTTTTGTCTTTATGATACAAACGAAAATTTTTGCGGTACAAACCGATACAAACGAAGTACAAACGATTCCACCAAGTCTCCGATTTGAATGTTTTGTGGTGGGGGTGCCGGTGAAATGGAGCTGTAATGGTGTTACTTTTTACCGAATTAAATCTTTTTTATCATCTGGTAATCTAATTTAATATTAATATTGAATTAAATTAGCGGGACCGAACGTATGAGGCTCGGAGCTAAAAGAAAATTTTAAAAGTTCATTTTATTCAATCTTAATTTTAATAAATATTCAGTCAATTTTAAAAATTGGCAGCATATAATGATTATGGAAGCTTAAATATTTTCGAATTTGTTATAAAATGTCTACCTTCCACTAAATAAATTAACAATAAATGTTATTAATACAAATCGGTGGCATAAACAGTTTGGCATATCGGATACCGGACAAGAATATTTAAAATTACTACCCGAAGTTACAATAAAATTGTAACCCGACTCATGAAAATGTTGAATTCAAATATTAGGTAACTATTTCTTAAAATAGTTACCTAATAACACTAGTCCTCACTAGCTCGTACTTAAATTTGTTGCAAAATTCTTCTGTTTGGGTACTAAAAAGAATTTGATAGGCTTCATACTTCAGTAAAAAAATAGTACTGCATACAACTTAAATGATTATAAAATTTTAATTTAAATTAAAGTTTTAAATCAAACATGCAAAAAAATAACTTCTATTTAACAAAACTTGTCAGCTAATTAACTTTATAAATAGCCTTAATAATATTAAGTTACTGAAGCGATGTTGCAAAATTTAGGGATTGACAACGTCGAGTACATGTATCGGGATCAGCAACGTTGTATATATTATATACGCTACTAATGGCGCGCTCCCTGCCGAGAGAAACGGTGAACTAAATATGTATGTAATTATACGTTCAACTATCCTTACCAGACCCACCTTAAATCTTGCCAAATGACACCTAAAGGTATAGGGAACCCAAAAAACATTGTAAACGTTACCAGACCCGAAGCCGGGTCTCGTAACGTCGTTTTTGGCCTCATAACGTCGGTTCTGTATGGCGTTTCGGGTGTGTATAAGCGGTTGAATAAATGTATGTATGTATGTATGTATGTATGTATGTATGTATGTATGTCTGTATGGATGTATGTAACGCAAAATGTCTGTAAGTTCTGTATCTCTGGAACGAATTGTTATATAGTAACCAAATTTCGTATTTAACACTTTAATCGGTATACAAAGGCACCATTTGATTTTGGAGGAAATCCTTAAACCGGAAGTAGCACTTTACTTGAAGGACGAAATGGTTTTTCTTAAATATCTCAGGAACGAATTGTTATCTAGTAACCAAATTTCATATTTAACACTTTAATCAGTATATTAAAGCACCATGTGATTTTGGAGGAAATCCCTAAACCGGAAGTAGCACTTTACTTGAAGGACGAAATGGTTTTTCTTCAATATCTCAGGAACAAATTGTTATATAGGAACCAAATTTCATATTTAACACTTTAATCGGTATACAAAGGCACCATTTGATTTTGGAGGAAATCCTTAAACCGGAAGTAGCACTTCACTTGAAGGACGAAATGGTTCTTCTTAAATATCTCAGGAACGAATTGTTATCTAGTAACCAAATTTCATATTTAACACTTTAATCAGTATACTAAAGCACCATGTGATTTTGGAGGAAATCCCTAAACCGGAAGTAGCACTTTACTTGAAGGACTAAATTTAATAATTTAATTAAATAATAAAATAAAATTTAAATAATATTTCTGCGAATCTTTAGATGAACGATAATGGAATGATTCCTTATAGGGAAGTCATGTGCTGGCCACATCAGATTTTTACAGTTCAATTAAGTATGTACCCAACAAACATTTTAGCGGTAAATGGGCTGTTAACTAGCTGATAGCTATGTGTAGCTGCTAAATAGCCATTTAACAGCCAATTTACCGAGAAAATTTTTGTTCATCAAATCACTGAAAATACAATTACATGAAAATAGTACAGAGTAACCGATAATTTGGGATACTTCACAAGTTGGCAAAATAATTTTTCTTAAGTTGTAATAAAAGTATGTACATTGAATTCGTGTAAGACCTGATGTTCTTAAAATTCAATGATTTTCAATATAATAGCAATGAAGTTTATTTTTCCCTACTTAGGCTAGCAATAGACGGGCATCGAAAACGCGGCGTGTAGAACGCCGCGTTTTCCGCTCTCGAATGTAACCAATGTATTTTAATGGAAAGCACTAGACGAGCATTTAAAACGTCGCGGCTCATCGGCGGCCGCGGTTGAGACGCTCGCTGTAGCATTGAAAACGCCGAACTCCGGCAGTTTCTCCGTCGCGGGTAACACGCTGGCTATGTTAGGCTAGCAATAGACGGGCATCGAAAACGCGGCGTTTAAAACGCCGCGTTTTCCGCTCTTGAATGTAACCAATGTATTTTAATGGAAAGCACTAGACGAGCATTTAAAACGTCGCGGTTCATCGGCGGCCGCGGTTGAGATGCTCGCTGTAGCATTGAAAACGCCGAACGCCGGGCAGTTTCTCCGTCGCGGGTGACACGCTAGCTATCTAACACATTAGTTTATATGGCGGTCAATACATGAGCGTTTTGTTAAACCGCTCAGGGACACTCGCATTAAAAAATGCTCGACATGAAGAAATTTATTTAAAAATAAATTTTAATCTTTATCAATTTTTTATGCGTGTTAAACAATTTTGTATCATGATACTACTATGGTTTTTAAAAACCGAAATATGAATACGTTTAATTAAATGATTACTGTTCATGTTTATTATAGTATTTTAGTAAAAGTAACGATTTTAAATTTTGTTCGATTTTATTCTGATTTATTTATTGTTATATCGATATAATAAATTATATAGTACGCTCTTTTTATTGATACAATACGGCCAGTTTATAATTTCTCGTTCTTTAGGTACCGAGTACATTTTTAACAAATCTACAATTTCGTTTCATGTTGATACAAAACTAATTTGAATGAATTGCATTTTCACACTGACTGTACAACCGCTGGTTAAAAACGCCCGTGTACTGGCTACATAGTTGGGCATCGAAAACGCGGCGGGTAAAATGCCGCGTTTTCGATGCCCGTCTATTGCTAGCCTAACACATTAGTTTATATGGTGGTCACTACATGAGCGTTTTGTCAGACCGCTCAGGGACACTCGCATTAAAAAATGCTCGACATGAAGAAATTTATTTAAAAATAAATTTTAATCTTTATCAATTTTTTATGCGTGTTAAACAAATTTGTATCATGATACTACTATGGTTTTTAAAACCGAAATATGAATACGTTTAATTAAATTATTACTGTTCATGATTATTATAGTATTTTAGTAAAAGTAACGATTTTAAATTTTGTTTGATTTTATTCTGATTTATTTATTGTTATATCGATATAATAAATTATATAGTACGTTCTTTTTATTGATACAATACGGCCAGTTTATAATTTCTCGTTCTTTAGGTACCAAGTACATTTTAAACAAATCTACAATTTCGTTTCATGTTGATACAAAACTAATTTGAATGAATTGCATTTTCATATTGACTGTACAACCGCTGGTTAAAAACGCCCGTGTAGTGGCTACATAGTTGGGCGTGTAAAACGCGGCGGGTAAAACGCGGCGGGTAAAACGCGGCGGGTAAAACGCCGCGTTTTCGATGCCCGTCTATTGCTAGCCTTAATCTCTTATTTCATTCACCTACTATTCTTTTAGTAGTGATTTGTTAAATTTTCTTTTTAAATAATTTTATTTTACTATCTAAAAAATATAAAACTGACCGTGACACTCACTCATTCACGCACTCACTGACTTACCGACTACAAAGCATATCTACGGGGGTCGTGGAGAGTTGAAATTTTGCATACTCGTGTGGTTTCACGAGGATTGAACGGGAAAATTGTCCGTTTTTCAATGGGACGGTTTTTCAATGGCGGTTCAAAGTGGTCGCAAAATTTCAAAATTCGCATTGGAGAGTTGAAATTTTACGGGCAGCTCCGGGCGGTGCTCGAGGAGGCGAAACAATTTTTTTTTTCGAAATTTTTTTCGGGCGCTCGGCAAAACGGCTCCACGAGGTTTTTAGTATTTATGTATCTACCTCTGGGGTTTTCGTCCGATCGAACTCAAATTTTCGAAGGGTGGGGGCGGCGAAAACGGACAATTGGTAGTAGGCACAAATTTTCGTCCCGTTTCCGTTTTAGGGGGAGTACGCGTTTTTTTCTTTTTTTTTGCCCACCTCCCTTATTTTCAGATTAAAGTTTCGATTTTTTGGTCTCATTTGGATCCGCCCGAATTTAGATTTGCATTTCTGCAAAAAAATACGTAGGTCGTAGATCGATTTCGACCGCTAAGCGAGCCGACGATTTCAATTACAGTTTTTTCGCCGTTTTTTGCGCTACGCCGGTCAGCGTCGAACGAATCGGGAAAAAAATACACGGTCGTCGAGCCGACCGTATGCCTGACAAAATTTGTAGATACATTTTTTCTCGAAAAATGGACCGGTTTCGAGTAATCGTGATGTACAAATTAAAAAACGGCAAATTTTAAAAATTCGTTTTAATTACATTTTGACGTCTCACATATAATTTCGGTAAAATCGATTGGTCCATGCAAATGAAATTTTGTTAGAGCACAAATGTGGAGGCCGCAGGCCGACCCGTGTTCCTAAAAGCAAATGGGAGGCCGAAGGCTGACCCGTATTCATAGTCAAGCGGGAGGCCGAAGGCCGACCCGTATACTTATAAGCAAGTTGGAGGCTGAAGGCCGACCCGTATTCTTAAAAACCGGTGGGAGGCCGAAGGCCGATCCGTATTCTGACAAGCAATTGGGAGGCCGAAGGCTGACTCGTGTTCGTTTCCCCGTTGTCGAGAAGCCAAAGCCAGACCAAACGTACGCCGACAACTTTGAAGTGATTTTTTTTGGTCAAGGAAGAATAATTTCGCAACAAGTTTTGCATCAAAAATTATTAAAATTGCTCGCGAAATCCCATTTCGACATTAAAATTTTATATAAAAAAAAATTTTGCGATTCGGTTTTGAAAAATTAGTTTTTTATTTTATACCCGTACGTGCCCGTACGGTGCAAGATACGAAAAAAAGCTATAAATGCAATTTCGTGCCTCCCCGGAATCTGCCTCGGTTTCCAGTAAAAAAATTAAAATTCTCCCGTAAATAAGGTCCCTGTGGCCGTTTGAAAGATTCTCAAAATTTCCACCTTAATGCCGTCCTGGCGCGACGACCACGAAAAAATTTTTAATTTCAAAAACGGTTTCGGGCGACATTTTTCGCCCCGCCTTTTCGAAAATAACACTTTTTTTCGTCGGACGTCCGATAAGCTGGCAAATTGCACAAATGCAAATTTTGAAAAATTTCGATTTCAAACCTCGACCTTTTTAGTGGAGATTAAAATTTCGTTTTTTTGGGTCGCATCGCGACGGCCTTTAATTTGGATTCGCGTTTCTGCAAATTAATACGTAGGTCGTATTCGACCGGTAACTAAGTAAGTTGTCGCTTTTTTTTTTTTAGAAGTCCCCAAGGTCAAATGACCATTTTGCGTAATCGTGTGCAGATTTGTTAGGGGACCCCGATTAGGTAATTGGATGTATTTCGTGCGATAGCGCGGTGATGCTTACGTGTCCTTCCGACGGTTATCTCGGATCTGGGAGAACTTGAAATGTGCGATTTCTTATTGCCCTTGCGCAGTTATTAAATGCATTTGCATTTTGACCTTGAAATCTCTTTCGAGGGCACAGTTACGGCCTTTAACCCTTTCGCGACGAATGGATCATATATGTCCTAGATTAAAACTAACTTCAAAAAGACGGCTTTTTTATTGTCTAGCATTGTCTGGGACACATATATCCCAATATGCTTTTCAAAACCTTGATAATTTGCAAAAAGTCGTCTCGAAAGGGTTAAAGCGAATTTTAGAAATTTTACAAAATTGCCCAAATTAAAGTTCTCGATAGACACCGTCGTTGGCTTTAAATTGTTCCAAGACACGTGACCTTGAAAATTATTTTTAAGACTGAAGTTTGTCGTCAAATTGAATTTTGAATTTGTACCGCGCATATGCAATGGGATGTCGGATCCGCAATAATCGACAGTAAATCGGAGGCCAGAGGCTGACCCGTAACAGGAATAACAAGTGGGAGGCCGAAGGCCGACCCTTATTATTAAAAGCAATCGGGAGGCCGAAGGCCGACTCGGGTTTGCTTCACCATTGAGATGCCAAATCCGGACCAAAGAAACCTGAGATCTCACATGCAAACCAACACTCGACCATGGAATCCTTAAAAGTTCCAAAAACCGGTCGGTAAGCCCATAAACAATTGTGAGGCCGATAGGCCAACAGCGAGGCCACAGGCCGCTCACCTCGTGGGGCTAGGAGGCCGATTTTCAAGTGGCTAGTTTTAATGTTTGAATTTAACCATAAACATTGAATTTGCATAAGAAAACCAATATAGTTGCCGTCACGAAAGATAAAGCTGACGTCAGAACCATCTGAATAAAGTACCGACAATTTGTTTTTTAAATTAATAATTAGTAATATAGGCAACAAAGACAGACTGAAATAAGTATGTTGTAAGTGTGTGATTTTAGTAAACTTATACGTTGCGTTAGCTTCTTCTTTCATGACAACAACTATAACTTCAGTTAAACTGCGATTAAATCTACTTTGCCCCTTTTTCTCGTAAGGCAGGTACGCCTACACTCAGGATTCATCGATTTTTTAAAATTATGTGTTCCTGAACGCATTTATAAAGCTTTTGCAAATATTAGGATTTTTTCCTTATTCAAATCTAGTTTTACTGGACTAAATCTATAAACAATAAAAAAGTTATTAAATCCTACCGTATTTTCAAGGTTTTTCTTTTGATTTTGAGCATCAATTTGCTCTTTGTTTGGAAGCACACTGTCAATATTTCCTTCATTAAGAAGAACGCTAGCAATATCTTCTTCCTCCTCTGAAAGTGCCGGATCTACGTTTTGACTTGTAGAAGGCAAATTATTTATCTTCTAATAAAAATAAAATGAAATGGATGTCAAATATTGTATAAAATAAATACCTCAAAAGTGGTATCTTCCAATAAGTTTTCATTTAAAATAATGGGATTATCTAATTCTTGGATAGTGGGAAATTCTCCTGTTTTCGCTTTTTTAGAATCAATTGCATCCTTTATCATTAATGGATAACGTCTTTTCATTCCCAAACTACTCATTCTTGTTGCCGGCTGAACAAGAGATACTATAAACTGTATAAGCTAAAAAATTATGATATTTTCAACTCTCGTTTAAAATATTACTTCAAGCAACATACTTTATTAATAATAGACTGTAATTTTTGGTGCTTTTGTCTTAGCATAGCCATTTCACGCCATAAAATTGTATTTTCCTGTTGCAAGTCTCGCAGTATCTTTGTTACACCTTGTTGACGATTTTGTAAATTTTTCACTTCAGTCAGCACACTTGATAATTGGTCCTTGTTTGCATTATCAATTACAACTTTTCCATCAGATGCAATCATTTTTGCATTTGATACCTAAAATATAATCCAATTTATTTGATTGTTTATTAATTTTACAGCATTTTCTTACCTTTCTTTTAATTTTTATTAGTAATTCAGAGTGACCCTTACGAAAGTAAGGATGCATAAACTGGAATTCATTTTTATCTTCTTTATAAACCATATCGTCATTTATTTTCAAGGTAACTTTGTGAAATCCATCTGGAAAAATGAAACAAAGTTTGTTGATAAATAATCGGTAGATAATTGTATAACAATAAAAGATCTTACTTACACATGTTTAACTGTCGGATGAAACTACTCATTTGATTATGCTTGTAATACTTAGATAATAACGTTTGCCAGTTTGGTGCTTCATTCCGAATAGCAAATGCGGTGCCATCCTACAAATGAATTGTAAAAATGTTTCAAGTATGATCTAATTATTTTACTTAATTGTACAATAACTTACATTGCACCAGTAGATCAAATCATCAGTTTCAGGATTGTTGACCATCTTCCATAAATTAACTATGAACATAGGAATGTTGCTATTATTATTACTGGGTTGCATTCTTTGTAATTAATTTATAAAACATGAAAATAATTAAATTCGGGATTGTTTAAACCAACCGAAATTATACCTCATTTTACAAGCAATGCCAAAGAAAATATACGTCATTAGTGTAAAATTGATAAAATGACAATTATATACAAGGTACTTTAAAAGTTTACAACAAAATTTTTTCAATCATTCATTATTTTAATTTTCGCAATTTATTACAGTAGTTTATCTGTATTATCTAATCTGTATGTATGTTTAGAAACTCAAAAATAATGTAACTTCAAATTTATTTTAAAAACTAAAGCGTCGAGCACAATGAACGCGAAACCAACGCGCTCTTGACGCCGAGAACTGTCAGAAATACGTTCAACCAAAGTTGTGTGCGCACAATGAACGCGAACCAAGCGCGCCAACGGTAGTGATTTTAACCTTAAATTTATACATATAAATAATATATTATAAGTATAAATATAAAATTATAAGTATAAATAATACAAAATATAAATAGTAATATAAATCAGAATTCAGGATTATCTCTAGGAGGTCGCCACAATATCAACAAAAATAAACAAAGTGAGGTTATAACCCCAGCGTTGCGAACGTAAAAGTAGAAAGTTGCCCAACTTTCTAGGGCGTTTCGCGTCAGAGCGTAACAGGGAACGTTCACTGTGCGCAGCGCCAATTACGTTACATTGGTTCAACTTTCGCCAGCGTCAACCGGTTTCGCGTTCATTGTGCTCGACGCTTTACATTTCCTATCAGCGGCGGCTCGTGGGGTAAAATAACAAAGGGCTCTCCTTTTAAAAAAATATTTTGTTTTTTATACCTTAAAATTACTGTTGAACCAAAGCTATTGTTTTTTGAATATTAATCATTCAATACATTTAATTTGTGACAATTAAATTAAATACAATTTAATAATATTGCTAGATATAAGAATAACAATTGAAGTAAAAGTAGAATTTAAACCGCCGAAGTGAGATTTTTTGATTTTAGGCTTCTATACAAAGTATAGCAAGAAGCCTTATGAATTGGTTCCGTGTCTGTCTGTTTGTCTGTCTGTCCGTCTGTCTGTCTGTCCGCATAATTCAAATCTAACCAGAACCCTCGAAATTGTGATTGTAAACACATCGTATGTATAATAAAATTAAAATATGTTTTACATTTAATATCGACTTTCTAGCCACGTTCTACAAAAAGTTTTACTTATATATAGAATATTTGTTAGGTTGCTACTAAAGATTCAAATTATCAGAATTACCACAGATTTAAGAAATGAAATATTCTGAGATTTATATTTGTGAAAACCTGATTTTTTTAAACATTTTTTTCCATAATTTAATTTATAACTCGAAATCCGTTGATTCTAGACGATAAGGGGTTATAACCTAATTTGTAGACAAGCGAATGATCTTTAAAAAAGTTCTAATCTATTAACCTTAAAAAATCAATAATATCGGAGCTATGACCGTTTGAAATCAGAAATTCAAAAAATTGCTTTAAAGGGAGGTACCGCCCAAGGGTTTGGACTTGGGCAAAAATTTTTTTGAAAATTTGTCTTAGAAAAGTGTCCTTTATCACCACCTCAAAGGTTCTCCATGGTCACGGGGACACCCTGTATATAAAAGAGCATGTCTGCTTGCGTTTGTTTGTTCGCTATACGTTCCTAGACCCTTTGACCGATCTCAACCAAATTTTGCACAGTTATTCTGTAGGTCCAGGCGCAACTATTCGTGCATAAATGGAGAAAAAATTCGCGCGGGGAACAAAGTTATTCGCATTTTTCGATTTTTTTTTGACACCCTATACGGATTACCCTTATAAAAAACCTTATAATAAATAAAAAAAAAATAAATAAATAAAAAACATAAAAAAAAGCCAGGTAAAAAACCCTTACTTTACCTGGCCATTCTTGCTCACACCGCTTTCGCTAGATGGTGCACTTAATCTATCATATAAGTGTACTGATTGGTGGTCAAAAATCTAAATATATTTTTTAAAATCGATCAGTTATCCCACCCTGTAGTGTACGGAAAGTAGTTGTATTTTTTAAAAGCGATAATGTCTTTTTAATTAAATAAAAACGAATTTTGAGACGGCGAAATATTCCAGACCGGTATGGAATACCCCCACGCAGACGCCCCGGTTAAAATAATAGTATAAAATATAGCTTTTTTAGAATTAGATTATTTTGTAAGTAAATAAGCAAATTTACAAGTAGCCTTTTTATATAAATTTTGTGCCCTCCCATTGGAAGAAGGCACGAAACGCCACTGATCTTTAGCCGGCGGTGGCATGGTGCTGCAATTTTAAATCAAACCTCTACAGAAAAATATTCTTTAATAATTTCAGAGTCTTTATTCTGAAAGTCAGTCAATAGAAGGTATAAAAATATGAAACTTAGCTCTCTTACAACAAACTGAAAAAAATTGAGAAAATGCGAATTTTCAGTTTTTAAATAAAACAGAAACTCCATCGACATCTTTGATCTGCAATCCACATCCAAGGGCCACCTTCTCAGTATAATCTTTTTCCTCAGGACTGAGCTTACCCGGCAAAGGATGCTCGACTTCTTCTTCAGACTTCAATGCTTTGCATAAATCAACAATAGCATTCTTAAAACTTTGGTCGACTTTACATCCCATCATAGCTTTACATAATAATTTTTCCTGTTCAGCATGTTTCTTCCGTAATTCGTCCAATTTAATTAACTCCCTCGTGATTTCGTTATTTTGGGGCTCAAGGGCTAGCGCTCTTTTCAAATACCTTTCCGCGGCATTCAGATTATTCAGCATTATCAGGCATCGAGCATGACTAAAGTAAACTTTCGGGGGCACCTTGAGCTCTGTGTCAGTGCACATTGCCATAATTCTATTGCTATAGGAGCAAGCTAACTTTGGCTCCTCTAACATGGTGTATGTCACCACAACATTTGTTCTGATCCTCAACAAGAGCTTCTGCTGCTTTACCTGCTCATCATAATCCTTGAGTTGAAAGCGTTCCAACTTCCCCATTGCAGTGTTGTAGTCACGAATTGCGTCTCTGTAAAGACCCTTTTTGAACTTTTCGTTGCCTTTGGAACACAACGCCAGGCAGTACTTATTCATTTCACTGAAATCATTTTGGCGCTCTTTGCTTAAATTAGTAAAATTTTTAGCAGCTCCTGAATTAATACAATTTTTAATTTCGACTTCAAACAAAATGGTAGCATTGCCACGCACACGATCCAAGCAACCCAATGTACCATATGCCAAATCGGGACTGACCAAAAAGCGCGATTTCTCACCAATCTTCATCGACTGCACCGCCATATCTAAACCTGGAATCGTATTCCCTTCGCCTAACATAAATGAGAACGGCTCCTTTCGAATGTAAGTCGAATCAAACGGTTCGTCATTAAATTCCATGTAAGCATTATAATGAATTGTAGCAAAGCAATTTTCTGGCAAAACGTCACCAGTTCCGGCTTGAATAACCTCCTTCTTGATCTTACCATCTCCGCGAAGATCGACCATTTTTTTTGCGATGTCTTCGAATGGTGGATAACAGTCACCACGGTATGTGTTGAAGTGCTCCGACAAGTCTTTGTAGTCATATTTAAGTTGCGGCGCTTCCTCGGCGAGATCGTCAAAGTTAAGCTCAAAAACGGAACCTTTTTCCGAAACCAGATCACTAAAAAAAGGAATTTGTTGGAATTTTTGTTTATATTTTTTGGTATAACCTTACCTTAATTCGATTCCGGTTTTCAACCGAACGCTGATCTGCTCTTCGTCATCATGTACGATGTCTTCCATTTTTTGGTATCAAAATTGCTTCGATAATGAAAAATATAAAAATTATAAATATCCGTACGAACACCGTGGATGGCGCTTACAAAAAAATGTTTTTGTGTTTCGGTTGGTTTCGGTGTTTCACCTGTCAAAAACTAAGAAAGTTTATGTTAATCCGTAATGCCTAGATGGCGCTGTAAATAATTGAAATATAAAATTTTAAAAACAATTTTCATAGAATAATATTCAAAAATTAGGTCTTACTAATCTGTTTGTTAAAGGACACTACCAAAAAATTGTCTTTATCATAGTCAGTGGTGGACATGTCAAGAGGGCCATGGGTATTCGGTACTTTAAATTTAAATAAGGCTTCTTGCTATACTTTGTATATAAGCCTAAAAAACTAACAACATAATCATTTCTTCTACCAATCAGGGCTGGTCAACTACATTTGAAAATGGTCAACATAAAAAGCTCACGGCTAGGCTACAAAGTTGTTCTATGCGGAGATTTACACAGAATTAAGACTAATTTCACTCATCCCTGGACCACTTGTAGAAATCTAGAAGAAAATTGGGGTTAGGGTACATCTGGTGGAGGTCAAAGGTTCACCAATAGATGGCGCTACTAAAATGGAAGGCGGGATAAATGGCTTGAGCACCAATCACGGATCTCTTGAAAGCAATACAAAGGTAGAATTACAATAATAAAGCAATTTATCTGTTGAAAAGGTTCATTTAACCTCCTTTTACCGAAGTTGGAATTTGAACATTCTTTTGTGTAAATCAGCGAAATAGGGATCAGCGTGAAAATAAATTGGAAATAAGAATTTCTTGCTGAAACCTTTAGTTTCGTTGGGGAAAAGGCTAGCCGGGAATTTTAGGCGATACCGATGTTGCAAATAAAATCGTGGTCAAATTTTGGAATTCAGTCAAATTTGAATTCCCCAAAGATTCTTATCTTTTTGAAAATTTTAAACTATTATTTATTGGGTTTTGTCAAGGTTTAGCGCCCCCATTGCGATAGAAGCCTCAGTCGCCTCACCCTTGCTACGGCTCTGTGTATGTATCACATTGCATGAATATACTCCCTCTCTAGGTGGTTAACCTAGAGAGGAAACAGGAAAAAAAAATTATGAGTTAACTAGCTTGCACGGGCGGCGTTCGCCGCCCTTAGCCATCTAGACCCAGAATAGATCCGAGAAGGCCATAGTTCTTCGGCCTCAGAGGGCGAACCATAATAGATCCGTGAAGGTCATAGTTGTTCGGCCTTCGGCCTCACAGGGGGAGGACCATAATAGATTCGTGAAGGCCATAGTTGTTCGGCCTTCGGCCTCACAGGGCGGACCATAATAGATCCGTGAAGGCCATAGTTGTTCGGCCTTCGGCATCACAGGGCGGACCATAATAGATCCGTGAAGGACATAATAGTTCGGCCTTCGGCCTCACAGGGGGTGGACCATAATAGATCCAAGAAGGCCATAGTTGTTCGGCCTTCGGCCTCACAGGGCGGACCATAATAGATCCGTGAAGGCCATAGTTGTTCGGCCTTCGGCATCACAGGGCGGACCATAATAGATCCGTGAAGGCCATAGTTGTTCGGCCTTCGGCCTCACAGGGCGGACCATAATAGATCCGTGAAGGCCATAGTTGATCGGCATTCGGCCTCACAGGGCGGACCATAAAAGATTCGTGAAGGCCATAGTTGTTCGGCCTTCGGCCTCACAGAGGGAGGACCATAATAGATCCGTGAAGGCCATCATAGTTGTTCGGCCTTCGGCCTCACAGGGAGGATCATAATAGATTATATTTATATGCCTTCAGCTGCCTTGACTGCTAGTGCTTATTATAGTATTATGCCAACCAACCACTTTGCGTATCCCACATACAGGGTGGGATAACTGATCGCTTTTAAAAAATATATTTAAATTTTTGGCCACCAATCAGTACACTAATATGATAGATTAAGAGCCCCATCTAGCGAATACAGAGTGTGCAAGCATTATAAATATAGCACATAAATATAAAATAAAGTGTATTTGTAAGTACTTTTTATTTGCTTATATCTACTATATTAAAAACAACATAAAACTAACATAAATAACAACATCAAACTATTTCTTGTCAATATTAATATGTGAACAATTATAGAAATTATAAACCGGCCGTTCCGTATTGGAAGTGCCGGCCACGGCTCTTCTGTTTGTCAATAACTAAGGCAAGTCGAATATTTTTTGTTGCTGGCCTCTACCACGACCTCTACGACGTATAGGTCGGCGACGCGGTCTGCGCCGATGTACGGGCGGGGAATCGGTGCGCACGGTAATGGGGGCGGGAGGTTGTTCTTGCGCGGAATCGGTGGCACGATAGTGGCGGCAGAAGATTGTTCTTGCGCGGAATCGGTGGGTTCTTCCATGTTTTCTTTGATTTTTTTAGTATTTTTAGTTTGCTTATATAGAAAAAGCTTGTCACCAATTAAAAAGTAATCTCTTTGATCCGGTCACAGGGAAGACAGGGAGGCCAAGATTCAGTTCATATAGGGTTACAGCAACATAAGACTATTTGTAGTACATATTTGCAGGGTGGGATAACTGATTAAAAAAAATATATTTAGATTTTTGGCCACCAATCAGTGTACTTATATGATAGATTAAGTGCACCATCTAGCGAAAGCGGTGTGAGCAAGAACGGCCAGGTAAAGTAAGGGTATCCGTATAGGGGTGTCAAAACAAAATCGTAAAACGCGAATAACTTTGTTCCCCGCGCGAATTTTTTCTTCATTTATGCACGAATAGTTGCGCCTGGACCTACAGAATAACTGTGCAAAATTTGGTTGAGATCGGTCAAAGGGTCTAGGAACGTATAGCGAACAAACAAACACGCAAACAAACGCGCAGACAAGCTCTTTTATATATATATAGATCCATTCGAATTTCAACGCATCGAATAATGACGTGGCTAGTTTTAATCAGCTATTATAATCAGGCAAACAGACAATGTTCTGTACTTCAAAACAAATGCAAATAAAAATTACGTCGCCGTGATTTTTGCTTCTGCATGATTGTAATTATGAATATAATAATTAATGAAAATACTCTATAAATATTATAAATAAATTGTGTTTAATTAATTAAATACATAAAAAATATTATTTAGTTCCACATTTGTTGGGTAGGGCGTGCCTAACGTGCCTGTACGCTGAATCGCCACTGTTTTCTACAAATACTATAAATGGATGTTGAGAACCACTGATATTCCCTAGTGACGACACTTGAAATTAAATGAACAAAGAAGGTGATTTAAATCGATTTGTTATTAAAATGAAAATAAAACAAACTGTCATACTTTAATAACATATGGAAAAGTTTCTAATCGCAATATTTATACTTTAAAACAGGAAATGGTTGGCTAAATATAAAGCAAAATGAGTATGAAAACGGTGGACAACTTCACTGCCAAATTATGCTCGATTGTTCTTACTGATATTTCAGAAGGTAATTTTTTATTGTAATTCTAATTATTATTTATTTCAAAAACGGCTTCATCATTTCTATTTTATTGCTACGTCATTTAAATTTTTACATTCTCAACCAGCCAATTTTAATTAAACTAACCTACCTTTCTTAATTTTAACACTTGCAGAGGTAAAAGACTGGCGTTTACTCGGCCAAGAGCAAGATGGTACTTTATTATTCTCATGGGTGAAATTTACATGCGAAAGTGATGCTTGTACTTACATGGGATTATATTCCTACAGAGAACACAAACTCGATATAATTTATACTTTTGATAAAGAAGTTACAGTAATTCAAGCTTCAATCAATTTAAATAGAACGATATTTGGTTTTGTACTTAAGATACTTACAAAAAATGAAGATTTAGAAGATACGTACGTTTATAAACCTTTTATTGTTACAAAAAACAACGGTCAACAAAAACTGCACGATTTAAACATCGAGAGATCAAAACAAGTAATGCTTCAATTTATTTATAAAAAGAAATCAATTTTTACTGAAAGTCGACCCGAGAAGTGTTTGATACTTATACATCAAGAATGTAAGTTGATGTAAATAAATGTTTACCTCAATATTAGTTGCCATCATTTTAGGTGTTTTGCAATATCAATTAAAAGTGAGTGATGAAGAATTTGTGATCGAATCTTTAGTAAGAAAATTTTTGTGGGCACAATGGGATTCTGTACATCGAACGTTATATTACATTCATTATCGTAAACCTATACATGCTCTAGGAGAAGATGATGAACCGAAACGAAATTACGATGCTAAATTATCACCAACACTATCAGGATTACAATTTCATGATGATCTTCCACACGAAACAGTGGTAATGTTAAAATAATATTTTTGTTATTTTGCAAAGATGTAAATTGAAAGTATGATGATGAATGTTTGAAATTTGTTTCAGATGTGATATGACTTAGATTTTGATCAATAAGTGTGAAAAAATTTCGAGGAAACAGTTGAGTACCTATTTTAAACTGTCTGCTTTTCTTTGAGTAAATGGCTCTTAATATTTCTGTGAATAAGATTGTTCAGGTTTAGGTGGAATTATAATTAAACAATCAAATATGAAAAAATAATAAATCATTCCAGTAAAAATTTTCTTTCTACAGGGTGGTCTGTGCTCCGAGCACACTGCTTACCTTGTATAATATGGAAATTGTCGAGAATATTCCATTAATAACTTGAAACAATCTGTTCAAATTTTGTTCATTAATTTTCCTAACAAATTTTAATCAATGTATACTCAACTTTATTTTTCTTTATAAATTAACCCTTCAGCAATTGTATCGCACTTTACAGGACTGCTCAAATATTCTTCTCTTATTATAATCCCTTTCACCGATTTTACCAAAATTTAGGGGTCCAAAATATTTATGCTTAAAGGCATTCAAAATGTTGGGTCAAGGGGTTATTTTATTCTTAAATTTTGGTAAGTTTATGGATTTATTTAGAATCAAGAAAAATAAATTTATGATTTCGAAATTTTAATAATAAAAAAAATAATCATTATTTAGGAATTTTTAAAAGGGAAAATAAATTGATAAATCTTTAATTACGAGGACCATTGTGATATTCTTCGAAGAAAATTATATCTTATATACTGGGTGTCCCCGTGACCGTGGAGAACCTTTGAGGTGGTGATAAAGGACACTTTTCTAAGACAAATTTTCAAATAAAATTTTTGCCCAAGTCCAAACCCTTGGGGGTACCTCCCTTTAATGCAATTTTTTGAATTTCTGATTTCAAACGGCCATAGCTCCGATATTATTGATTTTTTAAGGTTAATGGATTAGAACTTTTTTAAAGATCATTCGCTTGTCTACAAATTAGGTTATAACCCCTTATCGTCCCTTAAATTTTCTTGCGAACCCCGTATCTCTTTAACGAAACGTCTAAGAGAAAAACTAACGGCCCAAACCGGATAGGGAATTTAACGGGCTACAACTTTCGTCAAATAAATTTTTTTGGGCAACCAACCGTTTTCACAGAAACTCTGATAATAATGAACAAGGTGTAGGTAAATAATATAAATTCACAAAATTAATTTAATAAATGCTCAAAATGGCCTCCCTCATTTTCAGCACACAGGCGTGCTCTTTTCGAAAGGTGTTGCACGGTATTATTTAATACGTTTTAACAATGTTTTAACATTAAAACAAATGCTATAAATCAAATTGAGATTTTTAGTAATTATGTGAATTTATATTTTTTACCTACACCTTGTTCATTATTTTCAGAGTTTCTGTGAAAACGGTTGGTTGCCCAAAAAAATTTATTTGACGAAAGTTGTAGCCCGTTAAATTCCCTATCCGGTTTGGGCCGTTAGTTTTTCTCTTAGACGTTTCGTTTAAGAGATACGGGGTTCGCAAGAAAATTTAAAAAAAAAACCTGAATTTTTTAAACATTTTTTCCCTTAATTTAATTTATAACTCGAAATCCGTTGATTCTAGACGATAAGGGATTATAACCTAATTTGTAGACAAGCGAATGATCTTTAAAAAAGTTCTAATCCATTAACCTTAAAAAATCAATAATATCGGAGCTATGGCCGTTTGAAATCAGAAATTCAAAAAATTGCTTTAAAGGGAGGTACCCCCAAGGGTTTGGACTTGGGCAAAAATTTTATTTGAAAATTTGTCTTAGAAAAGTGTCCTTTATCACCACCTCAAAGGTTCTCCACGGTCACGGGGACACCCTGTATATAACTTTATGTAATTGGTATTGACAAATTTTTTGCATTTCTTTCTTCCTTTTTAACCAACACATTTGTGGGTTTCTGAAAATATTTTCTTCATTTTTTACCACAAATTTGTGGGTAAACCGGTGAAAGAGTTATATAATAAATTAATTATCAGGTTTGCACAATGCAACATATTTTTAATAGTTAACCCTACAATGACCAAGGTGGGCCTGTTATACCTGGATAAATAATGTGTCACACTAATGGCGCGTATTGCTCCTTTATAAACTAATAACTCTAAAAATTATGGGTAGACTCAAATTCCGGTAAGCTAATTTATAGATCCTCCACAGTCAGCCCTTTTACGCATATTATTTTGTTTCATCTCTTCCACCAATATTTAAAATACATTTTGTATGCCTTTGACACCAAAGCTAATGGTTTTATGTTTAATAAATATGGGTTTCCATGCCAAATCACTGTAAGTCAACTTTGTATTTATTGAAAGGGTCATTCCATCTCAAATCAACTGAAAAATAGGCAAAATTGACTCGACCCCCACCAAATTTGACGAAACTTTGTACACACCATCTTAGCAAGAAATAAAAATTACAAATTTTAAGATTTGTCCAAAAAGGCATTTGCCCAATAGCAGATTGAGAAAAAAAATATATAACTTATCATTTAATAAGTTACATGTATGTACTTATTATATTATTTATATTTATTATATTTAGAAAATAAATATTTATGATGAAAATTTATACAATTAATTGAAAATCGATTCTGACCATTTAAAATAAATATAACAGTGGTTGCGCAACTTAGCTCCACTTTGAACGGTTATTACTATGTGAATACGAATCTGACGAAAAATATGTATAGAAGTTTTTTTGTAGAGAATTTAATTAGCTCTAATTTTATATTAAACTATTTAGCCATAAAGTACAAAGAAACTTGAGAAATCGACAAAAAACTGATTTTTGTCCGTTTCTTGCTATAATTAATTTATTTTTACTAACCGAACCCATGCTCATCCCATAATCAAATTTTGTATGCATGCTCAGCACAATTGTACAAAACAACAGTGAAAAAATGAACAAAATAAAAATACCCTTTTAGAAATAGTGGTTGAAATAGGGTTAATATTAGAAAATTAATCCAGTTAGGGGTTGAAAAAATAAAATGTGGTTGAATATTTGAATAGAGCGTTCATTTACCTTTCCAGAACATTTTTTATTTTTAAATTTAGACTACTTTGGATGAAGTTACAGTCGTTTTTCTATAAGTCTACACACTAACTTTTCGACTTTTTGAAGAACCAAAACAAGGAAACAAAAGCCTTTTTGGATAAATCCTGAAATTTGTATTTTTTATTTCTGACTAAGATGTTGTGTACCAAGTTTCATCAAATTTGGTGGGGGTCGAGTAAATTCTTCAGTTGATTTGAGATGGAATGACCCTATAGCAAACTACAAGCTGTCACAGATAAGCATGTTAGTTACCTCCTATGGTAGTAAATTTGCGAAATTAAATTATTTTACCCCCCCCCTCAGCGTTCAGCTGCGAGCTTAATTTACCGCACCTGTGCCAATGTGTTCCATAAGGTGACTTAGTTACTGGTAAATAAGAATTCTGATGTGATCCTGAATAAAATTTCCACGTATTAATAATATATTACATATATGATCAGATCTGTGTTTTTAATAAATTCCAAATTTGGTTTCTTCCATTTCTTAATCAATTCGCTATTGTTACTCTAACACTTATCGAAATTTAAAAAATTTTATGAAACAAACAAAAAAAATTGAAAACAACATAATACAAAACAAAAATCTTCAATATTTTAAAAGGGGGGGAGCAATGCAAAAACGTTTTTCGCGATTTTTAATCTAACACTTCGCAAAATCAAAAAAGGTTTTACAAAACGAACAAATCAAAATGAAAACAACACAATACAATAAAAAAATCTTTGATTTAAAAAAACGGGTTTCATCCAACTGAATAAAAAGTAAAACGGCGTTTGATTTGGTATGAAATGCCCCATATATATTTTATCAATATTTTTTTGATAAGGTATCATTAGCTGTGTGTGTTGCGGTGCTGAAGGCTCGCAATTCTATCCCTTCCATCACATCACTTTTTAAAATAGTATTGGAATAAAGAAATTAAATTAGATGTAATTCTGTAAAACTGACTGTAAGGGATTTATAGAATGGATTAATGGGAATTAGTATACACCTAAATATGATAAAAATCTTTTTAAATAAAATTTATACACTTGTAATTTTTAGATGAATATTCCTTTAAATTTACCACACATTTCAAATTTATCTAATTCTTGTGGTATTTATGAAGACGATGCAGTTCCTCTTAGAATACATGATTGCTCATTGGATCTTATAGTTTTAACAGATTTAGAAAATATTGTTTGCATTTGTCATCATTATTTGTATCAGGTAAATGACTCAATTTATTTTACTAGAAAAATGTTACAATGTTATTTTCTTAGCCAATTCAACCTGCACCTAATCTTGAAGAAAATGATGAAACTCTCGTACATTTTGCATATTCTGTTACCGTTTTACATCAAAGTTGTATTATTCATTGCGTAATACCTGCAATTCCATGGAATCAAGCAAAAACTATTCGTCCAACTTTTACTTTGCACGATGGTAAGAATTTGGTGGTAGAAAACCACTATGGATGTATTTGTTGATTAAACTGCTTTTTCCTAGATGATCATGTGTTGGTTTTCATTCCTGGAATTTGCACCCATTTACTGGATATAGGAATAAGCCATGAACCTGTTTGTCACGTAACTACAACAGCTGAAACGAACAATTTAAGTCCACAGGAAATAAATTTGGCTCCTTTATTAGAAATGGATGATTTGAAAGTAGTAAATCTTGTAAATTTAGACTTGGTTGACATTACGTTATCAAATACGCAATTAATCGAGACGTATAAAAGTGATACTACACTAGAAAATAAATTATCGATACTTCATTATTTTTTAGTTCATCAAGTTGAGGTTGATGCAGCTATCGAGGTAATTTGAACCTTTCTTCTTTTTAAAGTTCTAAATTTAATTATTTTAGCTTATAACTCATCAAATCGAAAAATCAGTTTTTGTAGGATTTCCACAAATTTTAAAAGAATTCTTAATTGGTAGTGCATATATAACAGCAGAAAGGAATTTACCTTCAGATGCTAGTCAATTAGTTAGTTTGCTGCCAATAACCATTCAACCTACCGGGTTTGATTTGGAAGTCAAAATACAAAATAGAACCATTTGTTTATCTCAAGATGTTTTATGGAACGCATCCATGATGCTGCTTTCACCTCAACAAAGGCTTGTTCCATATCGAGTCGATATTTGGACTAGATTATGGGATCGCATAGTGAAAATAGCTAAAGGGAAACAAAAATTTAAGCCAAATCAAGTTGTTGAAAAACTTTTGGTTTCCTTAGTGTGTTATCAAGTAAGATTTCTTGAAAATTAGTTTTACTTCTAAATTTTTTTTTAAACAGGGTTACCTATAAGCGAACTTGCCGCTAATGTTAGAAATAAGCTGTTTTCTTTTTAATTCTGTACGCAGTCAGAAACTTAATGACAGATCTTATATTAGGGACGAGAATCGTTTGCCAGGCGATTCTCACCTTTAAAAATGTTTTGCTCAAACTGTTAGACTTGATGTTTTTTTAATTTTCCCAGCAATTGCAGGCCAATTCGGCTTTCAAAACCAAGCACCTGCCCAAAAACCCCCTAAACTAAGCTTGACAGAAAATAGCTTATGCTATTTATATGACAGATCTTCCATTAGAGGCGATAATTATTTGCACAATTGTCAGGCAATTTTTAATTTGAATAGTTTTTGACTCACCCCGCCCAAACCGTTAAATTTTTCATGTTTGACATATGAATTTTCCCCCACAACTGCAAACCAGTCTCTAATTTTGAAGACCCCAACCACCCCCTTAGCCACCCCTCAGATAGCCCTTAAAGTAAGCCTTACAAGAAGTATTTTATCTATTTATATAATAACTGAAATTAATTGTAAGTTTAAATGCATTTCTACAAATATTTAACCAGAACAGAATTAGAAATATAATTTTTTATTCATATATGTAGGTACTATTTTCATTTTCAAATTAATATGCATTTAAACTTGCAGTTATTTTTGAAAATTGTAAAAATTTTTGTTTTACTTTAGCCTGAAGCACTTTCGAGATCAAGCACTCCCTTATCACCTAGTGGTTCTTTGGGAAGTAATAGCACAATTAGTGATTTAGCTGCTATGACTAGTCAATGTAGTCGTAAAAGCCAAGTTGATGCTTTACCATTTTATGAATTAGAGAGTTGCACTGCTAGTAAACAAGAACATATTATTTCGGTGGTAATAAATGATTTTATTATAATTATCATACAATTTGTTTAATTCCTCTTTCAGAATTTACGTGAATTAAACATGCATTTATTGAAACAAAGTGCAGAGAATAGGATAAGTAAATTTCAATGGCAATCTCAAACACCTATGCACGTTCATGCAGTAACCACACGTTACGTCGCTGCACAACTTGAACAATCACGTTTTCTTTGCCACATTTTATGTAAAATAGTAGCCTACGACTCAAGATTTGAACACGAAAAAGGATTCATTTTCATGTAAACGCCGTGCTTACATTATTATATTTTTTCTATACTTTTCGTTTTTAGTGATCAGCTGTCTGATAAAAAGCGCCATATTTTATTTACGGTATTAGAAAAGTACTATTTGGCTGTCGAATCAATTGCGTTTCCTTTGCCTCAAGGTTTTACGTCCTTTTTTACATTTTTAGGCTATCGTACCTTAAGATTTAATGTGTTTTTGCAATACGTACAAAGAAATGTTTTCGAATTGCATGTCGATGTTATGAAAATTATTTTAAAAGATATTGAAGACACTAAGACAGGAATTCAAAGGAAGCTTAAATTACTTGGTCTTCTTCCACGTTCACGTGCCAAACGTTTATTGAGTTTATGGAATCATCCTGTTAGTTTAATGATTAGGGCCAGGGAGCACTCTTTCAATATTTTATCCGGTGTTGAAGGTGCCAATTCACGTTCTTTGGGAGTACAAAAAGATAAAAATTATCAATTAGGTATGATAATTTCTGGAAATGTTAAACAAAAACTGTAACTTTGATTTTTAGGTTTGACTGCTTTTCCATCAGAAGATCGATTGTCACCTTTGGACACATTTTTAGATTTACTTACAGCAAAAGCAAGTTTAACGGAATTAGATTTTGGTTTATTGATTGAAGCTACAGTTACCTCGATTGACGAATTTATTTAAATGTGTTGATAAATATTATTTATTATAATTTGTTGTAATTTTATTGATGTTATACGTATCAAAATATGTTTGTTTGTGAATGCAAGTTGTTATATTTATATCTACTATTTTTATTATTGTTATTTTTACCTTATTTTGTTGTATCCTACTGTATCTTTTTGTGATTGTTGTGTAATATTCTTATACAGATATTTTACAAGAATTTGGTGGAATTTAATAAACTGTGCAATAAGTATTCTTACTATTTCCCATCTTCTATGAATTCTTCAATTTCAAACTCTTGCCAAACTCACTTCACCTTATGACATTCAGGCTGAACAATAAGTATATTCCTAGGGGCTGTTCATTTTGATAATCCGTGTATAAGCTATCGATAATTTATTACTAATCTCAAATAATCATTATTAAGTAAATTACAATAATTGTAGATAGTTTGAAATAACCCATTTAAATAGTTAAAAGGTTTAAATTTATAATATGTCTAAAAATCGGACCATCTCGCTGTAAAACTTCCAACGCTTTCCTGCATTTTAACAAAAATTCAATCGCATATAACCGAATTTTGATCACTATACACCATCATTTTTACTATGCAGTCATATACGGCCGACAAGTTTCCTTCCTAAAAGTGATCTCAATACCCGATTGATCTCATTATCCATGATCATAATAAGCAGCGTCTACTGTAGTAATTCGACCCCCCTTTTTATTTTTCCTTATTATTTTATTCTTTTGCATCCTATTATATACACATTCTTTTTTTTTAGTTTAATTATGCAGGCATGATTTCCCTAGATACGAACCTGTACAATTTTAAACTTAATTATATATATAATATATAGTTAGCACTACAGGCCCTTGACTTTTTTTGTCACCATATTCCACTTTTTCCTATCTCGAGCGTCTTCCTTCCAATCTTCCATGTCTTCCTGTATTTCTCCTTTCCAACGGTTCATTGGTCTGCCTCTTCTCCTTGTTCCTCCAAATTCCACATCTCACTTGGGGTTCTATCACCGTTCATTCTTGCAAAATGCCTCACCATCTCAGTCTCTGTGCCTTAATACACCCGATTATACTAGGCTCTCCATATAGCTCTTTCAACTCGTTATTCGTCCTTATAACCCATTGACCGTTCAAGCACTTTCCTCCATATATCTTCCTCAAAATCTTTTTCTCCCACACCTCAAGCATCGCTCGTTCTCGTTTCCACATTGTCCATACTTCCGCCCAGTACATCACCGCCGGTCTTACTCAGTCCTGTTGCTACTTTGAAGCTTTCCAACAGTTCACCGTTAACTCTTACTTTATTTTCGGTGGCATCTAGAGTCATATTTATCATGTTCATTATTTTTCTGGGTATTTCCAATTCTTCCATTACTTTGTACAATTCTCTTCTCATGATACTGTCATAGGCTTGCTTGAAATCTAAGAATATCAAGTGCGTCTCCAATCCGAATTCGTGTCCAATTGCTTGTGTCTCTCTCAGTATAAATAATTGATCAGTTACCGATCTTACTCGTCTAAAGCCACTCTAATACTCACCTATAATCTCTTCAAATCGTTGTAGTCGATTTTTTATGCACGTAGCAAGTATTTTATAGTAGACGTTCAGCAGTGCGATACCCCTGTAGATACTACACTCAGTCTTATCTCCCTTATGAATCGGACATATTATTGCCAGTCTCCAGCACTCGGACATCCTTTCCTTCTTCCAAATTTTTTGTATCATGTCGACAACTAGCTCATGTAATCTTCTTCCTTCATACTTCAACATTTCCGCCTGTATCACATCTTCCCCTGCACTTCTATGGTTCTTTAGGTTTGCCACCACTTGCATAATTTTGTCCTCGGATGGTTCTTGTTCTTCATCATTATTACTTTCGTTCATTTCTGCAGGTCTTCCGTCTCTTCTTCTGACCTATTAAGCAACTCTTCAAAATATTCCGCCCATCTCTTCTTTGTTCCTTCTTTAGATCCTACCAGTGTGTCATTCTTGTCTCTACAAAATGTCGTTCTTGCTTGGTAACCTCGCTTTTGTCTTTTTATTCCTTGATAGAAGTTTCTTATTTCTCTGTTGTTGTATTTCTCTATTTAGTACTGTCTTCGACATCTTTACACCTACCATAAAATGGTCCGAGTCTGCATCTGCTCCTCTGTACGATTTTACGTCCTTTATGATATTTTCGCTTCTACCCTCAATCAAAACATGGTCTATCTGGTTAGCATTGGCACCATCCGGGCTTATCCATTCCTCAATACACAGATTCTATCTGTTACTGGTTTGAAATCCATTACCATATCTTTATTCTTGTCGCTCACCATAAAACCAGTTCCCATCCTTCTGTCTTTCCCACCACTCTTAAAAAGTGTGTATCCCTCTACATCCATTATATCATTCTCCTTCTGTTTTGTCTCTTGCAATGCCAAAATATCTACTTTATACTTTTTCAATGCCTTTATTAGTTGTTTCAATGCCCCTGCTACATAGATTCCCCTTACATTCCAAGTCGCCATAAACATTTCATCCTTTATTTCCCCCCCCCCCTTGTCATATCCAGTTGCGTTGTCCTTTTCATGCTTAGTTGTCTTGCGTGTTTTCCCACCGGTTCCTTTATTCAGTTTTTTGCCCTTTCGGACCTTCCCTGTACCTCTTGGAGCTGGTTTGATTCTCGGTTCCAGTAATATTGTTTGTCACCAATTGGTAGTTTCATGTATCCAATCTTCACGCTTTTTCCTTTTTCTTTCTCTTCTCTTGCCACTTTTCTTATCTCCGATTGAATTATTCTCTCTTGTACAGTGAGATCATCGTTTATATACAGTTGGCTACCTTTTAAACTGTTTTTGCTCTTCATGGTTTTTACCTTTTCCTCGATATTTTCCATCTCAACCACACATTTATTTCGGGCTACCTTGTACGCTTTCTGGATCTTTACCTCTATGCCAAGTTTGTTTCTTAGGATGTTCCCTATCTGCTCCTTTGTATCTCTGTTATCGGTCATCAGATCGTCTATTCCCGTTATTACTACATTATTTCTACGTGTTTTCTTCTCCATTCCCTCCAGTCTTTTTTATATTGTGTTAATACGTCCCTTCATCTATTTCCTTTCATCTTCCCAATCTTTCTTTTCTCTCTGGTGACTTTCCCATTGGGTTTTCACTTGTTCTCTTGTTTGTTTCAGTTCTTCCTTTACATCGTTTATTTCCTTTACGAACTCGCTCTTCCATCTCTCCAACATGCTTTCGTTCCCAGTCCGTATTTCCTCCTTAAACTTAATTACCAAAGTAATATAAGTTAATCAATATCATATAATTATCTTATTTACTATCTATCAAATCTTCAAACATTGATAGAATTTTAAAGGAAAACTTTAATTCAAATTTTTAATTGGACACCACTAGTGTCCACAGACGATCGTGTTAGTTAAACAACTCCCCCCTCGAAGGTAATAACTTCAAAAACTTAAATTGCTATTTTTTACTTCCCACCCTCAAATTAAAATTTTAATTCAATATTTAGTTCAAAAGTTGTTTATTAAAACATAATATTAAGCCTTAAGTTATTGAAGTTCAAATTTCATAAACTTCTGGGTAAAAATGTTACAAAGACGTACCTAAGGTAACCCTTTTATCAATTTATCTAACTATCTGCATGTCTACAACGCTAAATTTTTACGATTCTTGAGAGCCTACATTAAAAAAATCTTCCGTTTTTCGCAATCCACATCATTAGAATATAATTCATATTAATATCGTTTTAATTTATTTGTTTTGAATTATTTTCTCATTCATTACATTTTTAATCGTGCAGGATTGTTATGGTTGTGTGGCCAAAAGGCCGCACTGAGGATAGGCATCGTCGGTTCCATTTAGCGTAACAGATACATTTAGGCTATTATATAGGTCAATAATAGTGATGATAGCTATTACCTCCTCTCCCCCAAACGATTCACTTCATTAAAAAATTAATGTTGGCGGGACAGTCCAGATTCTGGACTGTCATTGTTTATGTCAAGAAATAAATGGGACATAGGAACCTGTACAATATCGATGTGATTGGCTAGAGAATGTTGATGTTCCATATTGAGCCATGGCGGTTTAGTCTAAAGGGCACACTGGCACGCGCTCTCCTATTCAAAAATTATAAACAACTTCATAATATACAAAATAATTAAAAATAAATTTATTAAAAAATTAAAAACAAAATAATTTTAAGTAAATATGTAAAGTAAAATGCAATAAACATAGTATATTCATTTTTCTTTCCTCTTTAAATAAAGCTGCTGAGACCGGGGGGGGGGGTATGGATACCTCCCAACAGTTGACCGGCCATTTGGTAAAATATAAAAAAATATTTTCATACTGTTTTATGCTTTACTTCCTCCTTAACCCCACCGCCAGACCCCCCCCCCCCGCCGTTAAAATAATAATATATAATAAAGCTTTTATGGAATTACATTATTTTATAAGAAATAAACAAATTTATGTTTCCTTATTATTTACATTTTGTGCCCTCCCATTGGAAGAAGTCACGAACCGCCACTGCCACACTAATCAGACAAAATCATGTAGATGTAATTTGAAATTTAATTTAACCTTCCAAGTCACCACAGATAGTCACACTGTATCTGACAGATCTAGCTTTACTAAAATTAACCATTACTTCAGAGTTCTTACTTTTATAATAAATATGAATTTCAAGAACATACTACTGTCAGTCGACAATGCGTTCTAAAGGAGCAATTGTGTAAAAAAAATTTGGCCAAATAAATTTTATTATCTTCATTAAGGCCCCTAAAAAAACATACTAGTTTTGAACTGCCTAGCCGCTACCTATAGTGAAAACACAAAGTGAAGAAAATTACATTTTTACAAATATTCGTTTATATCTCGGTTTTGGTGCATTTTAAAGCAAAATATCAAGTTACTGAAAATAAAGTCCACTAAATTAACTAGAGAAAAGATCTTATACTTTTTCCTTGTTAATCGAATGGTTACGGGGTTACAGTCATCAGAACCTACAGTAAATATTTCGAATTATTTATTAATTTAATATAAAAATTGGCAGTAATTTTTACAGAGGTCTGTAGCACAAAAGATTAAATAAAGGTATATGTATTTTGACAAACATGGTAGATATATAAACATAATACAAAAACGCAAGAGATTTGAAAAAGAAAATTAAGGATGGTTTATATAAATATTCGATCTGTCAAATACATCATAACTCACATTGAGAAAAAAAGTTCAACTACTGGAAGGCTAATGTGCTAAAAAAAAAAGGTCCTCTATTAAGGCTCAAATACATTAGCAAGAAATTTGCGAGAGTAGATGTCACGCATGTGTAAACATGCATGAGATCTAAGTCCGTCAGTTAAGTTTGCATCGACGGTTGATGTCAGTAAGTTTATTGAGTAATAAATGTTGCAGGTTTCTTGCTAGTGTCCATGAGCCTTTAGGGATTCATATAATAAATTACACTTTAAAAATAAAATTTTAAAGTTTAATTTATTAGATATTCTCGATAGTTAAAAAATCAAATATTTATTAGGGATTCAAACCCTATTTGTCACTAAGACTACTATACATTGAAATATGAACAAATTTGTTTTTCTTTCTCACAATCCCAATATTTATTTAACAAAACTTTATTAAAGATTAGGATTTAACCTCAATTAGTAACAAAATGGGATACAAAATCAATGGTAATAAACAAAATATATAAATTTATTACATCTACTTAAACATAAATATTAAATCAATTACACTGCACAGGTTCAACTGTCAGATTCTTTTTCACAAAAATCTATATAAGGACATCGTAACTCTTAACTTACAAGGGGACACAACACATAACATATTGGCAATCAAGTCTCCAATTTTTTTGGTAATTCTAAACGCCAATAAAATTTATAATGCGTAACTAATAAAATGTTAAAACATAATTAATTCAAATAATAAATATTATAATATTTTTAAAATTAGGAAGTTAAAAAAAATTGATATGTTATGGGAATCAAAACCAGACTTACAAATTACTGTCCGAATACTTTACAATTAGACCAGCAACCCGACTTATAAGAACCATGGAAGAGTTATGTAGTTAAACTCTATTTTCAAAAATTCATAACTCAAAAACCAAGGAACATTGGCAAAATCTCAGACTCAAAATTGTATTGGCTTTTAAAATCACCAAAAAAAATTGGAAACTTGATTGCTGATATGTTGTTTTGTGTCCCCTTGTTAGTAACAACAAACTTACACATACAAATCAAAATCGATTCGATTTGTGGAATGAAATTCTGCATCTGAATTGCTTTTTCGTGCCCAAACTCCAGTTTTAAAATAACCTTCATTTGCATATTTTAGCATTTGTTGTGAATCGTAAGGACCTTGTATTTCCTTATCTTCTAGTTTCCATTTAAATTCCCACATCACTATATTTGTGCTATCCGGTTCCGGTTTTTGAGACGACGTACCTGCACCATCAGTTAACTTTTCTTTTACGTCGAAATCATCAGCATACATATCAAGTTCTGGTTCAACACTTTTAATTTTGTTTTTCTTATCATTTTCGATCTACAATAAAAATCTAATTATTACTTCTAGAAAAATTTTAAAATTAGTGTTTTTACTTTATCTGTAATGGATTCATAAGTTTCTTGATATATATCCATATTTCCAACAGCTAAGAATTTATTAGCCAACTCCGTCAATTGAATTACTTCGTGGTCAGATTCTAAGAGTCCAGCTTTCTTTCGTCGTAATCTTTCTAAACTAGATAACTTTTTATTTTTACCTAATCGACTTATCGTTCTGTTTAATGTTTCCCTAGGTTGCATGTAAGTTAATATTTGCTTGTAAGTTTCAATTTCTTGAAACTGCTCGCCATCAGATTCATCATCACTTTCTTCTCCAAGTGTGTGATCTTTAGACGCGTTATCTTGTGTTTGAACCTTTTGCCAATCAATGTTGTCTAGCCAATTATCACGAACTTCTATTTCATTTTTCCATATAAAATGCCCATCTTTATCAAAATGACCTTCTTCCATTTCTTCGTTCATATTAAACGCTGTAAATTTTTCTTGACCTGCATTAATGGCAATACCATCTTCTTCGCCTAAAACACAAATAAATTACGATAATATATCTCATAATTAATTAGTTATAATTTAAATACTGTACAATGTTAACATTTTTATTTACCTTCTATAGCTTCTTTGTCCAGAACATTATCGTCTTCGGTTTCATCTTCTTCATCAGAATCCAACGTGTGTTTTTTTGCTGGTTCATTTTTAAAACTTTTTGATGGTAAATCATCAGAAAATCTAGCTTTTCTCTTCGACATTTTTCAATAAGTTCACTTTATGCGGTTTATCTTCGTTCAATTTAGCGAGGTTATAAATAACGAAAAACTCCGGTTCCGAGTTGATATAATTACTTATAAATGCGCTAGATGGCACTTATGAACAAGGCCTTTTTTCCCAAAGTATTATTAATATAAATTAGTGATTTTACCACGATATTGCTTACGAAATATACAATTAAAATAGCTACTTCTGCATCTATGTAGTACACAGTTTAAATGTAGGAAGAAAAAGTGCATTTTGATTTTCACCATATTCCTTGACAGTGGCGGCTCGTAGTTTTCTATAGTAGGAGGGCGACGACTGCACCTTTTCCAGCAGTAATTCAGAAAATCTCACCTGCTGTTCAGAAATCGTGAATTGAATTCAGATTTGTCAACTGATATTCAGAAATCGTGAATTGTAATTCAGATTTGTCAACTGATATTCAGAAATTGTGAATTGTAATTCTGATTTGCCAACTGATATTCAGAAATCGTGAATGGGGAAGATGCATAAATTTTTTTTATAGCGTAGTTGGATCAAAAATAAGTAAATATACTAATTAATGCTATTTAATTTATTTATTTTCGTTTTGATAATAATTTAAAAAATATTTAAAAATCCGTCAATTTGAATTGAAGGAAACGACCACGCTTATCGGGGTTATGCCTTGTGACGTCAAACCAATGGCGTTGCGTTTAAGGTCACATGATTTATAGTTATTTTTGCTGATTTGATATTTAATATATAGGATTAATCGGAAAATACTGTTTTAACTAAATTTTTTTATTCATGCATGTTCCCTATTAAATCAATTAAAAATAAAAAAACAGCCACGAGTAGAGTAAACAATAAAGCGGGGTTATTGTTATTGTGCCATGTAACGTCAAACCAATGGCGTTGCGTTTAAGGTCACATGATTTATTTTAAATTATTATTGAATTTTAAAATGGATTATTTATAACATAATACAATAAATAGAAGTTATTTTTGCTGATTTGATATTTAATATATAGGATTAATCGGAAAATACTGTTTTAACTAAATTTTTTTATTCATGCATGTTCCCTATTGCAATTGACAAATCTGAATAACCCTTGACGATTTCTGAATATTAATTGACAAATCTGAATAACGGTTGACGATTTCTGAATATCAATTGACAAATCTGAATAACGGTTGACGATTTCTGAATTAGTGGTGAAAAAGGTGTAGAAATATAATAATCCCGTATAGGGATTTAATATTAAGATCTCAACGCCTTGTGGTTAAATTTGAGGAATTGCATGAAATTCCTTATAGGTTATGGGTACCAAGGTTTACAAATTAAAAGATATGCAGCCATGTGCATAGTCAACTTATTAGCTACTAGCAAATATTCAAATGACTGTGGTTCCTATATAGTAATAAACAAATTTTGTTATATGTATTTCTTACGTACAGTTACTACAGTCATACGAGTAGCTATATATAAGAAATATATAATAATTTACTATTATATAATATTAGAGTCCGAGAACTTATCGCCTGAAGTTCTCGCCAGAACGATTGAAAATGCGGTAAAAAGAGCCAGTGGCGTAGCTGGGGGGGGGGGACCGACCCGGGTGCCACCCGTCTGGGGATGACATCCGACCCCAAATTAACTGACTCCCATCCTGCCTCATACTTGTTTCCGTGGGTGCAACCTCTAAAAATAAAAAAAAGGTCATCAGCCGAGGTGGGGCTCACACCTCACCCACCTGCCTGGGGGGTGACACCCGACCCCCCCATGCCTCATAGCTGTTTCCTTGAGTTCAACCCCTAAAAAAAAGGTCATAAGCCTAGGTGGGGGTGAAACCCTTTAAATCCGCCCCGGGTGCCACCCATGTTAGCTACGTCACTGAAAGAGCCCAAATGGTCATCAACAATGGCGGCACCCACTTGACCGATATCAACTTCCAAAAGGTAATGGAAAAAAACTTCAAGATCGAAATAAACATTTAAAAAAAATTATGAAATTATGTCGTTGCATTTTAAAGATATAGCAAAACAACATCGGGTGAGTATTGTTGGACCACCTTGAACATTTTTGAGTTTTGAGAAATTTTGAAGTTTTTGAAATTTTCAAAAATGTGCTCTATTTAACAGCGCTGGCGCGCAGCAACTATTCAAGTTAGAGAGAAATATCTTGGATCAAAAGTTGTAGTAAATTTTGTTCTATAAGATTTATAGAAGTCATTTTCGTCCTAAAATCAATTGGTAAAGAAATATTGCGAAGAAACATTTTCTTTTCCCCATTTTTCTTAAAATGGCTGCACTTCCTGGCGGTCGCCAATTCAGAGTTTTTATTAGAACCCCAAACCTTAAAACATATCTAAAAATAAGATCCTCCTGACCATTTTTAGGAAACTCTTCTTTTCATGATTTCGAAGTTGTTAAAATATTTTAAATGTTATTAATATTTTTAATGAACCTGAATTTTGCCGATCACATCCGTACGGCGTGCAACAAGGCGACGGCGATAGTTACTTCGTTCGCTAGACTAATGCCCAACATCGGTGGCCCAAAACCGACGAAGCGAAGGATGTTGGGCACCGTCGCACAGTCGGCGATGTTGTACGCCGCTCCCGTTTGGCAAGAGGCCGTCAACGTCCAGCGTAACAGTAAGAGGCTGCAAGCGGTCCAGCGCAAGATGGCACTTCGAGTAACTTGCGCTTACAGGACCGTGTCCGGCGAAGCCGTGCGAGTCTTGGCCTCCATGCCCCACATAGAGCTTTTAGCTAGAGAGAGAGCAGACGTACGAGCGGGACCGGACCCCACCATTAAGCAGCGGACGCTTGACGATTGGCAAAGGAGCTGGTCCTCCGGCACGAATGCCGCTTGGACCAGAAAGCTCATTCCGGATCTTCGTCCTTGGGTAGCGAGAAAGCACGGAGAGGTGAACTTTCATATAACACAAGCTCTCACCGCCCACGGATGCTTCCAGGCATATCTCCACAGGTTCAGGCTGACCGAGTCACCTGCCTGTCGTTACTGCGGGGACGAAGATACGGCGGAACACACTCTTTTCGGATGCCTAAGATGGGAGAGGGAGAGAGTGATGATTTCGCTCCGGATGGGCGACACACTAAGCCTGGACTACATGATTGCTTTCATGCTGTCCGGCGAAGACGAATGGCTAGCTGTAGCGGTCTTTATCAGTCAAGTGATGAAGACCAAGGAGGGGGACGGACGAGCTGAGCAAGCCGAAGCTCGAGTCCTCGCCCTACAGTTAAGTCAATGACAGCCTTTTAAAGTTCCCTTGAGAAGTTCCTGCGAGAAGATGCGCGAGGAGTTCCCAAGAGAATTCCCGAAGAATATCGTCATTAATCGGCGGGTCGGGTCCGGGTCGAGTAGTGACGGTCGTTCGACGGGGTAGATTATTGTCGGTACGACGATAGCGCGTAGACCCTCTGTGGACACAAACTCTCGTGCTAATCCAGAGGGGGACGATCGCGAAAATAGTGCCGTCAAATATAAAGACGAGTGGACTGGCACTTTGCCAGCGACCACAAGTTTTTCAAGATGACCCGGTCGCATCGCGCTCTGTGATTTAATATGAATTGCAGGGTCGCTTGGGGGCTCGGAGTCTCCGGTATGGATGACGGTCGGCTCGGCCTTAACTTTGTCGCCAGAATTTCCGCCTATTAAGTTAATGACGAGTGGACTTTCACCTATACTGACGATCACGGACCACTAGGTGACCCGGTGCGACGTGTTGGATCGCGGCGAGCGTTGTGTCCGGTTCAATTGAAAAAGTAGAATCAAGTGATAGTGCCTGACCTCCCGGACACAAACTTTTGTGCTAAACCGGGAGGTCATCGGGAGCCTGCATCAGCGATGCAGCATGGAAGATCGCAGACGACAGCGGAAGTAATGCCGAGAAGGTAAAGCCCGCTGTCGTCGGGGAGGGGGTTTTGGTCAGTAAGAATCTGACACTACCATCCCTGATGGGGTGGTGCCTATGAAGGTTTCTCCCTTCCCTGCAGAAAAAAAAAATTTTTTAATGAGTTATATGATAACAATAGCTGAAACAGAAATTTGTTTAAATATATATTGCCAAAAAACATAATTTTCACTCCTTCATAAAAAATTTCAACTTCCTACGAAGAATTTGGTAACAAGCTCAGGGTTTCGACACGACGATTTTTAGTATGTTAAAGTACGAACAATTACCTAACGATATCCGTCGAAAAATCGCAAAAGCCCGATTTTGGATTTTTTTGATCAAAATGTGCCCAATTTTCTAACACTAATATAACTCCACCAAGCTTAGAAAGGACGCGGCAAATATGCCAACTAATTTGATAAAAATTTGAATGAACCAATGAACGTTGAGTTATTTCACAAGTACATTCTGTTGTAAAAGTTACAAATCATTGCGTGTGTTTACATTTGTGTTTACTTAATATTTACTAAATTTATTCCAAAAGTGCTTTATTTAATATTTGCGATAACATTTTTTACGTATTTCGTGACTGCAATTTGACAAAATAATTTATGGATTTTAAATATTCGCGCCGAGACACTTCTTCATCTGAGTGTAAATTTTTAATTTTAGCAGCGCCTGACACGCCCCCTCAGGTCGGTTCTAACGATGGTGGAGCTGTACAGGGTAACAGCGAAACTGCAGTCACACGATAAGGTGATGGTGATCCATTTTTGATAAACTATACCTGCGTTCACGGCTTGAATAAATGGAGTTTCGTCTGCTTCCGCTAATTATTTCGTTTATTTTTGGAACGGTCATGTATTCAGCTAAACGCTGTTTCAAATCAACCAGAACGTCTCTAAAACATATTTTGTTTTAATTTATTTTAACAAAAGGGGAGTTCTAGGGCTCATACCAGAAAGTCACGTTACCAAATAATAGTAATTTTTAGAACAGAATCCTATGTTTGGGGGTAATCAATTGAACGGTGATGGCAGCTTAATCTAAAAATGTTCTTAATAGATAGATAAGCGCCAAGTGGAATTTTATTCGATCAGCAGCTTTGTTTGTTTTTAAAGTAACTCCAGCCGTTCCTAGGAAAAGTAAAAAGCACGTCGCACGATGCAAGTATGCGGTCAAATTACAAGCCAGTGTGACTGAAATGTTCCAGGAGTGCATTTACGCTGATTTTAGGCTTCTATACAAAGTATAGCAGAAGCCTTATGATCTGGCTCCGTGTCCGTCTGTCTGTCTGTCCGTCCGCATAATTCAAACCTAATCAGAACCCTCGAAATTGTCATTGTAAACACATCGTATGTAAGGTATAATAAAATTAAAATTTGTTTTAAATTTAAAATGGACTTCCTAGTTTTTTTTTTACTTTGATGTGAAAAAATACTTTACGTCCAATAAAATTTGTACCAACATTTTCTCGAAAAATTTCGAGTAATCGTTATATACAAATTAAAAATACGGCAAATTAAAAAATTTATTTACAAATCATCCCACATAATTTCGGTAAATCAATTAGTCCTTGCAAACTAATTCCTCAAGTCCTTGCATTCAATATAGTAATGTTTTTTTTCAAATTTTTAAAAGAACATTGCCACTTTTTATGGATAAATGTAATTTAGAATTTAAAATTGGAGGCCGACGGTCGATCCATATTCTTAAACGCAATTGGAAGGCCGAACCGTATTCGCAAAACAGATGACCTTGAGAGTTATTTTAAATTCCAAAATTTTTCGTCAAATCGAATTTGATGTTAGATCCATATTTTTCCAAAGCACATGAGAGGCCGAAGGACGACCCGTATTCTTAACAACAATCGGTAGGGTGAAGGCCGACTCGCCTTCTCTACACCATTGAGAGGCCAAAGAAATCCAAGGTCTAACATGCACACCGACACTCGTCTATGGAATCTTTAAATGGTCCAAGAACCAGTCGGTAAGTCCATAAAAAATTGGGATGCCGATAGCGAGGCCGTAGGCCGCACACCTCGCAGAGCTAACCAAAAAAATCGGCCTAAAGGCCGATTTTCACGTGGCTAGTTGTAGTTTTCAAAGTTAGATGCAGATCTTCTTTCTTGTTGATCTGACACAAAAGCTGTGGATAGATAAATTAAATTACCCTCAATTATTTATCGTTACCTTCTTCCTTACCTGTCCTCCCGGGTGTCCGCCGTCAGGCATTGCTTCCGGGATGATGTGTCCTAGAATCAGACCACGTTCTTCTCCTTTGATAGTGTCGTCCTAGTTTGTCGGCCGGGTAGGGGGCAATGCGATGGAACTCGCGTGTGCTCTTCCGCATGCCTCTCTTCTACCTGTCCGGGTTTCGCGTCGAATCGTTAGTCCTCCATTTGTGTGTCGTCCTCCGTTTGTGTGTCCTCCGTTAGAGTAGCGGCGGCGGCTGCCTGTTGCTCGGCTCTCTCGGCTGCCTCCTTACATCTTAATATGGTGGTGACGAGGGTAGTTATCCGCTGCCACTGTGTCTCGTCGACGAGCATTGCTTCGATTAGGTCCTCGGGAGTCATCGTGTACCCCAGTGCTAGGGAGACCATTGTCCTCTCGCGTTCCCATCTCCAACAGTGGAAAAGGGAGTGTTCCGCGGTGTCGATTTCTTCGCAATACCTGCAACGGGGGCTTGCCAACTTTCCAAATCTGTGTAGGTAGTGGGCAAAGCAGCCGTGCCCTGACAGCATTTGTGTGAGGTGGAAGCTTACTTGTCCGTGCCGTCTTTCGATTCATCTTTTGATGTTGGGGATTAGTCGTCGGGTCCACAAGCCGCAAGTTGCCATCTCCCATCTGGCCTGCCAAATCTCGGCCATCTCCTTCCCGGCATCCTCTGCTCCTTCGTATGTTCTACCCTCAATTATTTGTAAACGCCGTACATAACAACCTTAGAGTTCTAATAGGGTTCTTTCTATGAGCTTGCCAAGCTGTTACTTTTTACATTTTTGTAAATTTTAGATTTTCCCAAATCAACATTGTTTTACAATTTCGATGTAGACTTTCTATCCTGTATATCTGACACAAAAGTTGTACATAGATAAATTAAACTACCCTGAATTATCTGGAAATTCCCGTATACTACAACCTTCCACAGTTCTAAGGGGTCGTCAATAAAGGACATCTGCAATTTTTTCTTCCACCCCTCCCTCCCTCCTCGTCACAGTTGGTCACAATCTTCGAACCCCCCCCCCCCCCGTAACATCCTATGGTCACAAATCAAAGACCCACCTCATTTGAACTTGACCTTTTAAACTAAAAAACCTATTCATTCAAAAAATTTTAATGTTTTTAAAATTTTTTTGGCTGTAATAAAAATTGGATTTAAACAAGCAAGAATTTAGATAAACTTTATTAGACTATTTTATGCCAAAATATTTAAAAAAAACAGGGTTTTAACATTTTTCTGTCCATGGGTTGGTCAACCACACAATCACTGAATCTCTGACTGGCATACCCAACAAGCATTTTAGCCTATTAACGATCTAATAGTTAGCTTTTGCTGTTAAATAGCCATTTTACAGCTAAAATGTTTGTTACGATATTGTGTTCAGTTAATACGTCCAGCTAATGGATCTGTGAGCTTTCACATGGCTAATGGATCAACTAATGCATTATCCTCTTCATGAACTTCAACATCCTCTATATTAATCCACTCAACATCATCTGCTTCCGTTCTAAGATCCTTCACGACATACAAGAATTCGTCCTTCCTATTTGCAACAACTTTGAATGGTTTTACTTTGCGACACCTTGTAATGAGTTCTTGCAGACTGAATAAAAGCAAAATATGCATCACACTCTTTGTCCCTCTCCCTGTCAGAGAGGAGTGATTGCACAGATGGGCAATACATGTCGTATAGGATTTGTTTGAAACCCTTGGATTCCAGCTGCAAATCAATGGCCAAGCGAATTAAGAGCGGTGCAAATATTGTTAGTTTTTCTTCCGAAGATAGGCATTTTAAGTCCTAACGGTGTTTGCAGCATGCTTGCAGGAGGTGGCAAAAACCCGAATTTTAAAATTTTACACAGGCTGCTGTGGCGGATGCCGCAACAATTCAAGTCCTTCCACTTCGCTATATGAAGGCAATATTGGGATTCACACACATTCTTGGAATACCATGCAGCATCAAGAATACACGCAGTTTTAGGCTTCTATACAAAGTATAACAAGAAGCCTTATGATCTGGCTCCGTGTCTGCCCGTCTGTCTGTCCGCATAATTCAAAATCATACAGGGCGTTTCAAATCGTGTTGGAAATACTCTGTGTGTATAGAGGTCTAAGATCTGGGTACCTAGTGCGCTACTTTTAGGCTTCTATTTTAATTATGTAATTACTAACCGAATTACACGAGTCGCTATTATACCGGGTGACCGGCCGAAAACTGAACATAGGGAAATAACATGGGAAATTGATTTTTTCTAAATTCCTGCTTCCCATTAAAACTGATATGAATAAAAAAAAAACCAAATTAAAGAGATTTTTTTTCCGCGCCTAAAGATACCAAACACTTAATATTTTGTTTTTTAATTATTGTTAAAAAGTCGATAGTAAAATTAAGAAATAGCGCTTCTTAAAAAAGGCGGTGCCAGATCAGGAGATCGGGCTGGCCAGTTTATAGCACCACCACGACCAATCCATCGATTTGGATATGCTTGGTTTAAATAATCTCTAACGTTTACCCCAAAATGTGCTGGACAACCGTCTTGCTGAAACCAGACCTCATGGTGTTCAGAAGCTATTTCGTCTAACGCAGGACCAATATTATTTATAAGAAGATCTAAATACATATTATCTGAATTTAAATTTCCAAGTATTTCAAATGGACCAAGAACACGGTTATTATAAATGCCAGCCCAAATATTAATTTTTTGAGGATATTGTGAGCCGGTCATTAAATTTAGTCTCGGATTTTGTATAGCCCAATATTAGCGATGGTTTTGTACATTTGGCTCATTGTTTAATGTAAATGTACATTCGTCTGTAAAACATATTTGTTTCAGAAAGTTTCGGTTTCTGTTAGCACGTTCTTGCATTTTCTCACAAAATACAAGCCTGGATTCTTCGTCAAAAAAAAATATTTCTTGATGACATTGATATTTAAAAGGATGGTACTTGTGCTTTTTTAAAATTGTTCGAACATTTTCTCTACCAACATTACATTCAGCTGCAATGGATCTAATGCTTGCATTTGGATTCGCAGAAATTAAACCTAATATAGTTTCTTCCAATTCATGGTTGTTTCTCTGATATCCTATTTAAAAAATAATGATAAGACAACTTCAATTAATAATTTTGGTTAATACCTTTATTTAAATTTGTCGAGATATTACCAGTGTCTTCAAATTTCTTAGGTAATTATATTCTGTATGGCCGATATTGATGGAATTTGGCTATTATTAAATTTAACAGAAAATAAGTCACGTATTTGGCGTAAACTAGTACCGCTGTAATAATATTTTACCATGAAAACTTTTTCTTCAATAGACCACTTCATTGTTAACAAAATTAATTTTAATCTGTCAAAGTAACTTTTGTTTGTAATATTTGGCTTTCATACAATAGCAATGCGGCACATTAGACGTAATGCAAAGACCCAGCCTGCTAATATTTTTTTAAGAAGCGCTATTTCTTAATTTTACTATCGACTTTTTAACAATAATTAAAAAACAAAATATTAAGTGTTTGGTATCTTTAGGCGCGGAAAAAAAATCTCTTTAATTTGGTATTTTTTTTATTCATATCAGTTATAATGGGAAGCAGGAATTTAGAAAAAATCAATTTCCCATGTTATTTCCCTATGTTCAGTTTTCGGCCGGTCACCCGGTATATAAATACATTATATTATATTCTCATTATATACTCGGTATACAGGTTAAAAAGCTGAGGGGACAAAACACAGCCCTGTCTGACCCCTTTCTGAATTCTATAGTCACGAGAATAAGACCCCTCCAGCCGCACAACCGAGGTGCAGTCATAGTATAGGTTCTTTATCACCGCTACAATATGATGGGGTACACCCATATTGATTATTATGGGCCATAACAAGTCGTGCCACCTAACATTATCGAAAGCTTTATGGTAGTCAAGAAAGCATAGGTACATTGGGATATAGTACTCCCTAGTCTTCTCGATTAATTGTCTGGTGTTAAGGATCTGTTCGCGAGTACCTCTTCCTTTGACAAATCCCGCCTGCTCAGGCGCTATTTGGTCGAAGATATAATATGGCTGAAGTCTCGACAAGATGATGATAACATTATTTTACTTGCGTGTGTAACACTAGCAAGAAGGCGAAAATTGTCACTATTGCTGGTGGAGCCCTTTTTGTGAAGGAGGATGGTTATTGAGGTGGTCCAACCTTTAGGCCACATAGTTTTCTTCCAAATACAATTGAATATTTTATGTATCATCTCAATACTGTTATCAGGCAGAATTTTGATAACCTCCGCATCAATCAGGTCTAGACCAGGAGACTTATTCAGGGCTAACCTAGAGACAGCATGACGCACTTCGGTCAGAAGTATTTCTGGTTCACAGACATAGTCTGTGATATCTTCCATATCGTCACATTCTCTATCGGAGTATAGTGTCTCACAGTATCGTCGCCAAGTTTCAATGACGTCACTAAAATTTGTCATTAGAGCGTCGTTCTCGTCCCTTACAGCCCAATTCCTAGATTTGAAGTTCCTGGTTATTTCTTTAATCTTCACAAATACCTCCCGGGTGTCCAACACATCGGCGTGCCTCTGAATTTCTGTGCAGATATTATTGAGATAGTTGTTCTTATCATTCCTACAGTTTCGCTGTAGGTATCTCGGCTGTTAATTTGTTGTACGCAGCGCTATCCTGTATCGTATTCAAACCCAGAGCCATCAGTTTTCTTCTTTTTGTTATGATGTTAAATGTAAATTCGCTAATCCAAGGCTTCCTCTTCTGGTTTCTTCCAGGTTTAGGCATCGTAACGATAGCTTCCAGTATGGAGTTCTTCATATTGATCCATATATCATTAGAATCATTACTAGAGCTTGAATCAGGTACAGCACGTGTCAGCTCTTCTATCTTCTTGGTTAGGCTCAATGGGTCAGTGATCTTATATCTTTTCATGTTACCGCTTTTTTTATTGATCTTTAGTTTAATGCGGAATCTGAAAACGAGCATTTTGTGGTCCAAATTACAGTCGGCTCCAGGAAGGGTTTTTCCATTGCTGACTGAACTACGCCATCTCCTTCTAACCAGAATGTAGTCAATTTGATTTTTTGTTAATTTGTTTGGGGAGGTCCATGTAAATAATTTGCGGGCATGATTTTGAAAGTTGGTAGTAGCAATAGTGAACGCGTTGTCTATACAGAATTGAATAAGTCTGTCTCCATTACTGTTTCGGGTCCCAATTCCATATCTGCCCACTACGTCCCGAATATGATCGTCATGTTTTGTGCAGCCGACCTTGGCATTAAAATCTCCAATGACCATGACTATCTCATTGTTAGATATTTTTGAGATGGCTGCTCCAAGTGCGCCATAAAAATCATCAAGCTCCGCATCAGTAGCGTCCATAGTAGGGGCGTATATTTGGAAGATGTTAAGAATGCAAGGAGCAGCATTAATGCGAATGGATATAATTCGGTCACTTATTGGACGGTCGTCAGCTAAAGCAGTTAAGTGCGTTGCTGCTAAAGCTGAATGCCTGGTTCGACTCCGGGCTCAGTAAAACTTTATTCTGACCGTCTCCCCTCAGAAGGCAATGGCAAACCACCGAGGTGTAATCTGCCTGGAACAGCCTCTCTGGAGATGAAGTGTATACACTTCCCGCGGTTCGGAGCCCGCGTTAAGCAGTAGGTCCCCTATGTGTGTGATAATACTTCAAACGCACAACACATACATAGGAGAGAGGTCGCCAACGTCAGGGAGACCGGATATGGCACTTGAAGAAGAAGAAGAATTGGATTATATCCCAAGACGGCCTTGTCAATCTTGTGGGACACAAGAATGGCAACCCCCTTCCTGCTAGTATCCGGTCCCGAGTGATACATTGTAAAGTGATCACTTCGGAAATGACCTGACTGGTGCCAGTGAGTCTCTGACAGTCCAGCAATAGTTATGCCGTATCTCATCAGTTCACCCACAACAATTTCCAATTTGCAAATCTGCCGCAAGCCGCGAACATTCCAAGTCACCACGCGGGTTACTGATCTTCCCTTCATCTTGTTCCGCTGTCTCAGTTCATCATCCTGACCACTGGTCGTCGATTTCCCATGTGGTATGCAGTGATCCATACCCACATGCCCAGTAGCCAATTTCACACTCTCTGCCCCGGACGCAGAGGAGCGCCGGGCGCTAGCTGGATCGCCAGACAAACAACCGCTCAAAGAAAACATGATCATAATGCTCTTGGGAGAAATAGTGTAGTAGATTCCCCTGCCTTTCTACACCGCAGTACTTCAGCCGTTCTTACTGATACAGTTCTGCCTGAAGAAATCTATTTATGATCCATACCAAGGTCATTCCTTTTCTGCAACACCATAGTACTGATGGATACTGCTGCCATCCATCAGGGTTCACCATATCTGGCTATCCTCACCTAGTTTAGCCTACAGGTCAATGCAGTTTCCCGGGATATGGCACGTGGAGCCATAGGTGAGAATTGGGTACCCTGCGAGGACCAGTTACCGAAGACCATCTCCCGTCATCGACGCTCGATGTGACCGTCTTGGCAAAAGGTGCTACCTCTGTAGCATATCCCTATACCCTAATAATACTACAATCACTTTAAATATCACTCGAAAGTACGACAAAAACATGCACAAGTAAATAGCGCTTTTACTTTAACCACTTCTATTACAGTTCTATAAACGGTCTCGTGGTGGTGTTTTGTTATTTGGAGTTACCCTGTTAAATCGCAATTTATTGTTTCATAACTCTGATATTCATCTATCACTTTCATCAAATAAGTAAACATTTGAACTAAACGAATTCATAAAATGCATAACGCCAAAGACCATGCGTAAAATAATTGGGTGTCAACGAATGCCAGAACGAAGTCATTTACGAGTTCGAGGTGTAGTGAATACCAACTGGTGAACTTTATTACGAATTTTTAGGAGTAACGAATCGTAAACGCTTTATGAATGACTTACAAAATAGGCATGTTCACGGGCATGTTGATTACAATCTAGAAATAAAAGATGGCACATAATTAATAATACATCGTAACCTTAGTTACGCTATTGATCCATTTATGAACAATGGATTGTGATATTCATGCGATTAATGTGTTTGTTCCAATTTAGCTAATAACCCATTTTGAAATAGGTTTGCAATGAAGAAAACTGTTGATCATCTCAATAATTTAATATTTTTCAACATCCTGTAGTTGATCAGCTATGGAATCAAATGAACTAATTGACTATCTGGCATCTACATAACCTTATACATCACAAATGTCAAACTACGATTAGTTTTATTTGAGATATCGAATTTAAATTTGATATGCATAAACTACTCGATTTGACCACGTATAAATTTTTGTAAATGTAGAATATGTTGTCCAAATTAAAATTTTCAATCCATTTTTATTTATTTATACTTATAGTGAATTGTTGCTGTGGTTATTTTGATGTACAGGAAGACGAGCATTGTTTTTGCCAGGTATTTATTAGATTGTTTTATACAAATAAATAAAAGTTTTTTATCGATATTTTTTAGTTGTCTGGTCGGGTCGATGATTGTACTTGTAATGTGGATACCGTAGATCATTTTAATAATGTTAAACTATATCCTAGACTACGTAGTCTCCTTACGAAAGATTACTTTAGATTTTATAAGGTGAACTTAAAGCACGAATGTCCATTTTGGGTGGACGATAATCGATGTGCTATGAAATATTGTCATGTCGAAACTTGTCTAGAGGATGACATCCCTTTAGGATTAAAAGGAGCTAATAAGGAAATTAAGGTAACTCTTTTAACTTTTGTTTTCTCTATTAAAATTTTTTTGTAGAAATTAGAAAGTGAAAGTGAAAACTGTGAGGATTACAATACCGAGTTGGGATTTTTAAATACCACAATTAGTGCAAAAGCAGAAGAAGATTTTGCATTGTGGAAGGCATACGATGCTCAAGATAATTTTTGTGATTCAAATGACCGTGATAATGATGCAGAGTACGTGGATTTGTTACTAAATCCTGAAAGGTACACAGGATATCGAGGAAAATCTGCTCACAAAGTTTGGAATACTATTTATATGGAAAATTGTTTCAGGTAGCATATTAAATTTTTGTTTTATATTTTTTATTATTACATATTTTGTAGACCACATAACATGTACAGTTTATACATCCAAAGTGATGTTTTAAATGGGATGTGTTTGGAAAAGAGGGCGTTTTACCGAACCATATCGGGTTTACATGCCAGTATTAACATCCATTTGTGTGCTAAATATTTACTGTCGGATTCAAATAGTTTAGGTATTTACTTTCTAAATTATTTTTCTTAATAATTAAAAAAACTTTTTATCAGGTTTAGGATCTACGAAAGTGGAATGGGGGTTAAATATGAAAGAGTTTAAGCTGAAATTTTCACCGGAACATACAAATGGAGAAGGACCAAATTGGTTACGGAATCTATATTTTTTGTACCTGTTGGAGTTGAGAGCGCTATCAAAAGCATCACAATATTTACAAAAGGAAGAATTTTATACAGGTAATTTTGAATTTATTTTTATTTAATGTTCATTTAGATAATTTTACCTTAAATTTTACTAACTAAAATTGATCCTGATCAAGTTTTTGATCTTCTCAGTTCATTGACTTATAACCTTCCCAAGTAGTCGCACCTTTTTTTCGACGCAAGTAGTCGCGCTGTATCTGATAGACGGGATATGTAAACCACCCCTAATTTTCTTTCTGTTCAAATCTCTTGCATTTTTTTATTATGTTTATCTACATAATACTATATTTGTCAAAGTAAATATAGCTTTATTTAATCTTTCGTACTACAAACTGCTTTAAAAATTACCACTAATTTTTTTATATTTGATTAACAGTCGTTTTCAAGCTGATTTTTAGGAATTAAATTTGAAAAAACTGTTACAGCTATTGAGCTAAAATTTAGGATACTTATTTATTCACATTTAAACTAACAGCTAAAATTTTTGTAAAGCTTTTTATTGAAAATTGTACAAGGTACAGATCGACGCGTAACTCGTGTTTCGAAATGACGCGCCAATCGGGCGCATCGTTTCCGACCGATCCAGTTATCTTTTTTTGATTCTTGTTCTATATGAATATGGCTCCAGTTGGAACCTCAAAAATTTAATTTAAACAAAAAATGACAAAATGGCGAGGATTTAAAAAAAAAACTTCGATTTTTACAACAAAATATTTACTTTTCACGGACTGCAAAATGGTAATTTAAAATATATTTTGGATATTTTAGGTTCTGACTTGAGCCTGAAATATATTCTAAATGTTTAAAAAAAAATCAAGTTAATCCGCCAAGTAGTTTGTTTGGAAAATGTGCGCCCGACTTGAGAAATGTAGTTTTGAGATCAATCGTTTTAAACTTTTTCATGCTGTAATGAGGTGGATAGTGGTTGACATTCGTAACCTACCCTTAATCGCGTATACTAGGGCTACACAGAATACATTCTTCGGCTTCGAAGAAGTGAAATTCGGCACTTATTTCTTCTTTTGTGGCAGTTCTCGCCTCTTTAGAATAGTAAGACGCTCGGTGATTAGACAGTATGATGCGCTCGCCGTCTCTCTTATATGCGTAAATTTTGGCCTTCTCGCCGATTTTTACATAATATATGTACGAATACCTCGGTTTTTATCCCGTCTTTATTTACAAAAAGACGTGTATTTTTTAGGAGCTCAAAAGTCACTGAAATTTTCTTATCAAAACTTTTTTTTTATTAAGGGGGTTTCCTACTGTGAACAGTCGTTTTCAAGCTGATTTTTAGGAATTAAATTTGAGAAAACTATTACAGCTATTGAGCTAAAATTTAGGATACTTGTTTATTCACATTTAAACTAACACCTAAAATTTTTGTAAAGCTTTTTATTGAATATTGCACAAGGTACAGATCGACGCATAACTCATGTTTCGAAATGACGCGCAAAATCGGGCGCATCGAGTCCGACCGATCCAGTTATCTGAAATAAATGAATTTTTTAAATTCTTGTTCTATATGACTGTGGCTCCAGTTGGAACCTCGAAAATTTAATTTAAACAAAAAATGACTAAATGGCGAGGATTTAAAAAAAAACTTTGATTTTTACAACAAAATATTTACTTTTCACGGCCTGCAAAATGGTAATTTTAAATATATTTTGGATATTTTAGGTTCTGCCTGAAATATATTCTAAATGCCTACAAAAAATCAAGTTAATCAGCCAAGTAGTTTGTTTGGAACACGTGCGCCTGACCTGAAAAATGCAGTTCTGAGATAAATCGTTTTAAACTTTTTCGTGCTGTAATGAAATAATGAACTCCATTACAGAAAATCCGTTATAATTCGGGTAATTTGATGAATTTTACTTTAATATTTTCTTGACACATTTGCAAGACCCCAAACTATAAAAATATGTAATAAAAAAAAATCGAAAAAATTTATCGGTCACCCCCTTAAAGAACCAACATATTTTTGTAACTCATATTATTTTGTCAGGTTTTACTGAACGTAGTTTATTTTGAAAACTTTTAAAATAAAAATTAGCATAATAAATTAGTCAAAATAGATTAAAAAAACAAACAATTTTAGGGATTTTGTACCTAACATTATTTGTTTGTGTAAGAAATGTGTCAGTTGAAAACCTTGTATACTAACTGTACCCATAAAAAATATAGCAGTAAATTAGTTAACAACCCCAGATGTTCCTGGGTGGTTTCAATTGGTAAGAAAAAACTTTTATGCTCCCTTTTCACAATCAATTCGATTTTAAGGGTGAACTAAAACGTCGATTTTTAATAATTTTCTTTTTTAACAATTTTTTTAAATTTTTTTGGACTCCTAAAGACAATAATTACAAACAGCTACAACTTATATTTGTTAAATTTATTTTTGTATATTTTGTATAAAGTACAAAATACAAAAAGTAATTCCGTTTTAAAATGTAATCATGATTTAAAAAGTTTTAATAATGAACTCCATTACAATCCATCCGTTATAAATCGGATAATTTGATGAATTTTACTTTAATATTTTTTGGACACATTTGCAAGACCCCAAACTATAAAAATATATTATAATAAAAAAAATCGAAAAAATTTATCGGTCACAGTAGGTAACCCCCTTAATAAAATTAATAAATCAATAATTTTAAATATTTCCTATGAGCTCTGATAGCTGTAACTCCGTAACCGCTTGATTAAAATAAAAAAGTATAAGATCTTTTCGCTAGATAATTTAGTGTACTTTATTTTCAGAACTTAATATTTTGCTCTAAAATGCACCCAAATTGATATATTCACAAATATTCGGAAAATGTCATTCTTCAAGTGGTTTTTCCACTATGGTGAAGAAATCTGAGCTTTGCTAGCAGGGGTGGACAAAATACATTTTATTACAGTATTTGGAATACAAAATACAAGATACAGTATTTCAAATAGAAAATATATTAGGTTTTTATAAAATACAGGCATAAAATGAGACATTACATTTTTTTTTAAATTATTGGCAAAAATAAAAATACGCAAGCTTTCTCTAATTGAATAGATTTCGTATCTCATATGACAACCAATATCCCAGTAGGTGAAATATGCTCATTTCGTATATGGCTAGCATACGAGTAGTTTGATCTTCTGAATGACGTAATTTTCTCCCCGTCTTTCTGTTCTTTTACGTAACGTGAGTATTCGCAGGAAAAACTCTGAAGTATTCAAGTTAATTTCTGTAGAAAAAACTTTGAATCAATTGGTATACGCATGACTTGGGACGAATTCAAAGTTTGCACAGAAAATTTATTAACTAATTTGGAGATGTCACAGATTGAATAAATAATTCAAATTTATTTGAATTTCAATATTTAATTACATCAAACTGAGTCACTTTTAAATAAAATCTAATTACATTACATGGCAAAGGACATCCTAAAGATCGTATTTACGTAATAAAATACAACAAATTTTGTTGGTAACACATTACAATATTAATTAATCTACTTTTGGGCGTCCGTGAAGTTGGCCCCCAAATTTTTGAATTTTAAAATTTAAATTGTTGTGCCAGGTTGTGCCGGTTTTAAAATTATTTTTCCGTTCTTAATTTCCGCTAGAAACAAAAAAAAACTGTTTTTCACACTAGCCCCCCATTTTTGAAAAATTTGATTTTTTTTTATTCAATAGATTGTGCTACTTATTCTGAACATTGTGCCAGAGTTTCAATTTAAAATTGTGAACGGAATTTTGGAAAATCGAAAAAAACAATTTGGCCTCTCATTTTTGAAAAATTTAATTTTTTTTACTCAATAGATTGTGCTACTTGTTCTGAACATTATGCTAGAGTTTCAATTTAAAATTGTGAACGGATTTATGGAAAATCGAAAAAACAATTTGATGATAGCCCCCATTTTCGAAAAATTTGATGTGATTTTGTATATCCCGAGAGGAAACAATAATATATTAGTATATTACACACCAAGTGGCAAAAGGAGGTCATTTAATCTCGCGTGCGAATTGGGATTCTGCGGTAGTGGGGGTAGCGGTAGTTACCGCTAAGGGGCCGTTCATGTATTACGTAGACGTTTAGGGGGAGGGGGGGTAGCTGACATCTTATTTTTTCTTACTTGGGGGTAGGGGGTTAAGACAATTTCTTACGAAAGATTTTATTTTTTTAATTAAATGTCAAAATTTGAAAATTATTTAATCTAATTTAGGTGCTGTTGGTATTAATGTTAATGTGCAACACAATACTATTAATTATTTATATTTTAGACCGATTTTGGATTTTTTTCGCAATTTTCTTACACTATAAAGTAAATTGTTTGAATAACATTTTTTTTAATATAAAATAAACATAATATCTTCATTAATTTCACTTTTAATGTTTAATATTTGGCTTCTCATTGGGTAATAATTTATCTTACGTAAGATTAGTGTGGGGGGGGAGGGGGTATACATTTTCTTATTTTTTCTTACTAGGGCGAGGGGGGGAGTCTAAAAGTAGGAAAAAACGTCTTACGTAATACATGAACGGCCCCTAATTACAAATTTATATTGGAGAACCACAGAAGAAACCAACATATCGATGCTGGAAGGTCCAAAATTGTTGAAAAATGAATTTGAATTTCTTAGAAATGAAAACTTCCTCACATGCAGTAAAGCCTCAACAATGAAGATCGTTTAACGAGAAAGTCGTTGTGGAAATGGTTCTAGAATGCAAACCGGCTGTGGGATTTTAGGCGACGATATCTTAAAATGTCGGCACTGATGAATTCTATCCGATGCCGGCGAAAAGTTTGAGATGGCAGTTCAGCGGCGGCGGAGAAAGCGCAAAAGCTTTCTCCACGCGGCAACGCCAGTGCTTCCGAACCGTGCGACGGATTTCGTTGCGACCAGTGCTGATCGACAGCCAAATGTTTAAATTTGCATGTAGATTAGGTGGCAAATTTTTAAAATACCCTGAGACGCCGCACCGGCTTCCCAACAACGAAAAATTGTAATATTGTCTTATTTTCGTAAAAATTTGGTCCAAATCGGATGAAATTTTTCGAAACTTGGAAATTTTGCCATCGAAATACGTAAAGCATCAAATTGTAAGATAATAAGGCGATGATTTAATAAGTTCAATATTTGACGGGGAAAAATCGAGAAACGTTTTCAACAATTTACAAAATTTGGAAAATAAATTTTTTTTCTTCGCTTAGTACGTCGAGGGGACAAATATAAATCGAAAATGTTCAATGAAATTTTCGCGAAAATATCTTCGTTTGCGACGAAAATTAATATTTTTTCGCATATTTAAAATTTTGCCCGAAAACCTTTCGATTTGAAATTATGACGACGATGTTATTTTTCAAATGGTGGTATTATGTGTCGTTTTTCGTCAATTACCATCATATACTAACTTAAAGACCATTAAAAACTGTATTCGAAGCTCCGATAGATTTTTCAAAATTGTCGATGGTTTTCTCGCAAGGGACGAATTAAAGCGAAAATTGTGGAAAACCTTTGGACGTCTGTAACGCCCTTATTTACCGACCGATTTTTAAATTTTAAGATGCACCTAAAGCGTATTGCGAAGCTATAAAATTGCTATTATATAACTTTCTTTCGTATTTTGATCATTAAAGGCGTAAAACCGAATTTAAAGGTGGTGGTAGCATTTGAAAATTTTCAAAAATAAAAAAAATGAAAGACGAAAATGGACGCGCCAACGGAAACTTACTATGAAGTTCTTCTGTTGTAAAAAAAATTGACAAAACTTTAAATAACTTTTTAGGAAAATTGTAAGAATTTGTAATATTCTCGCGTAAAAAAGGTTCAAGGCTGAAGGAAAATTTAAAATATCTAATGTAAAACTCCTCAGGAATTGATGAGCCTTTTTCTTAAAAATCCATCTGTAACGTAATAGTCCTTTCAAAGAGTTCAAATCCAAAAATTTAAGCATTTCTAACTAATTTTCAAATTTTAAATTTTTTTAATCTATATTAGATTAGCGTATTAAAATTGAAATGTAGAATAAAATTTTTTTCGAAAAGGTCTTCGCTTACCTGCAAAATTCATATTTGGATTTTGCCCAAAAAACCCTGCGGCACAAATTTTGCGGCATCACATTACCTTGTAATTATTAAGTTGGAACGGCACTGTTAATATATTTTTAGGTAAATATAAACCAATAATTATTGCTACAGGACCGCATTCCGAATAATTATTATGATCCAAACAATAAGTAAATAATTAAAATAAAAGTGCCAAGGCACAGTCCAAAATTTTTGTAAGTTTTTGCCTAAATACATTCGTAGGAAGGAGTTAAAAGAAACCAGTTTGAAATGGTTTCCAATTTATCAGGTTGATGCATAAGTTCGTAGCGTTTTTGGTTTCCAAGGTAAGAGTGCTTTGAAAACAAATTTGTTTGAGAAATATCAATGTCATTTTAATACCATAGTATTGTTTTATTGAATACTTCTTGAATTTTTCAATTTGTAGAAAGTTAGGGGTAATTGTTGGCTAAAGACAATGGAATGTCAAGTACAAAAAAATGAACATTTCAGACATATCCTTTTGTTTGAGTTTAACTGAGGAGTTAAGGCATTGGAGGCCTCTAGAACCATTGTGCCATTTACGGAGAGAACGCCATCGTGGAAAGTACTGCATGAAAATGGTTTCCTTATTTCAAAAAGGGGGATTTTGATATGAACGATTTCCCACGTTCAGGTAGACCATCCGGCTTTGATGAAGACCGATTAAATGCTTCAATTCGTGATGATCCACGTCAATCAACTCGGGAATTGGTCAATATGATGAATTGTGACCAATCAACTATCGTACGACATTTGCATTCCATGGGCAAAGTTCAAAAGTTGGGTGTTTGGGTACCTTACGTTTTGAACGAAAAAATCACCATGCTACCATTTGTGCTTCTTTGCTTGTTCGTCAACAACATCGGCCGTTTTTGTACCAAATTGTTACTGGTGACAAATAATTTGGAGTCGGGTGGCACCCGTGGCGGTCCGCCCCCCCCCCTAGCTACGCCACTAATTTTGCCTAATGTGCAGTTTGTTTAGTTCAAGGTTAAGGAAGTTTGTACATTTGGTAGTCTGGTGTAAGTGAATTTCACTTGTGATTAACCCCTCGCGTTTAATATTATTTTTTCTCAATTTCCTGTTGACGTTTAGCAGGAATTATGATAGTTTTGATGTTTGATGTTGATATTGTTTCTTTTTGGGTTTATGTAATATTGATATAATCAAGTTTATTATTATTATAATTAATTTTTCTGAACAATTTGTAATTTAGGCGATCCTAGTCAAGATTGGGACACACAGCTTGCAGTTAGAGATTTACTTGGTGTTATAAATTCATTTCCTCATCATTTTAATGAATCTTTTATGTTCAATGGAGGAATGGAAGCAATGAAATTGAAGAAGGATTTTAAACAACATTTTCGTAATATCACTAGGATTATGGATTGTGTGGGTTGTGATAAATGTAAACTTTGGGGGAAATTACAGGTGAGTTTAGGTTAGTTTGGACAGAATTTGATGATTATTCATTATTTTTTTAGATTCAAGGTTTAGGAACAGCTTTAAAAATTTTGTTCTCTGGAAAATTTGATACACATCAAAATGTAAATCAGAATAAGAAAGTTTTTCAACTGGAACGTACTGAAATTGTGTCTTTAATAAATAGTATAGGAAGGCAAGTATCTACATTTTGTTACTTCCTCTATCTACTATACTTACGCGGAAGCAAAAAAGTTTTGCATATCTTTTAATAACATTTTGGATATTAAGGTAGAGGAAGTACAATATTGGGTTCAACACGACCACAACCAAATTTAAAAAATTTAAATTATTCTATTGTTACAGATTGTCTACAAGTATTTACGAATTAGATGAATTTAGACATTTATTAAATAGTAGAATTTCCACATTTTAAACCAAGATAAGTACCTATTATAATTTTTATCTATCGAACAATTATTGACTGTATGTTTTAAGAAAATTTTTAATTCACTACTTTGATTCTTTATTAATTTTAGTGGTATTACACGCAATTACTTACGTATAAATTAAAATTAGGTCAATATTTAAAATTTTTATAAATGTAGGAATGTCTGTTTTATAAGGAAACTTTGTGATATACAGGATGTCCTATTACGGTGGAATTCTTCTATATTTACTTTATTATTTCTGGCTAGGAAAAATTTTAATTATGAAAATGGTTTGATCTAATTTGTTTTACAAGTAGAGAAATCAGAAAATAAATTGTAAATTTTTTGTATCTCATTGTAAATTTACTGCACCGAAAGAAACATAAATACCAATGAATGGTTAATTGATTTTCAACCAATGAAAACATTTCATTGTATTAATGAAAAAATCATTAATGCTATTAAATAGCATTATAAATACAAAAAAATTGTTTCATTGGTTGAAAAAACAACAGGTAACATTGTATAGGGCAAAACTTTCCTGATCGGAGTGGATGGTGTAAAAATCGTCTATTCACGTTGTTCGGAATCCACTTTAAGCTGTAGGTCCTTTGTGCTTGGCTTCATTACAGCAATCGACTATGTTTAAATGCAATACCTTATAATATATTAAAGACTGGAACAGAAAAAAATGGGTCACTTTATATCTTATAATAAACGAAAACGAATTTATTTTTTGATGAAATGATAAAATTGGAATGAAATTTTGACATTTTGGATGTTTAGTCATTTATTTATTATCGAAAACTGTTAAAAAAATCAAAATCTACACAATAATGTCGACACTATTTTTAAATATATTAATGATCAATTAATTTATCACCATTGCGACCTGCTAGTTTATAATTTTAAATTGTGTAGCAGATTGGCACAAACCAATTTTTCATTTGAAACTTGTTCTATCCATCAATATTAAAGGAATAACTTATATTCTACACGAATGGAACACTCGGTAGACTTTAAGTAGAAAACTTAGGTTTCATACTTTTAATATTTTATTATAACTCATAATCAGAAGCATGTTGTGGTTATTGATCTATCCATCGAAAATTATTTTTTGCACTTCCGGGAGTAAAACTGCTACTTTGGTCCTTTTTTTCAAAGAGAGAAGTTACTCTTTAAACCTAACATGGTAGTAAAATACTACATTTAATCTCTTGTCTGGAGATTTCCCTCACCATGCTGTGTAAGAAGCCAATAACTATTGTTTTACGCCCCTTTGTTCTCTCCCAGGACAAGAAAGTGATTTATGTTTTTAGAGTAATAAAATAAATTGTTAAAACATACTAACTCCTACATTGCCAGTTATTATTAATATAATGACTGGCTAAAATATGTAGCTGATATACTTTCTGTAACTTTATATAAGCTTGGTTAAATACTGTTATCAAATAATATACTTGTACATTTTTTCACTTGAAGTCAGCAGGAGATAAAATTGACCCGCGATTTGTTTATTGGATATATTTCAGAAACAATATTTTTTACATCAAAATTAATAGAACCTAATTAATAATTCAGAATAAGCGCCTAATCCAGCACTTGAGCGTTTAATTATTAAGAGATAGGAATTATTATAGATAGAAATTATTTTAAGCCTTTGAACGTTTTTTATTATTAATTAAAAATACAATGCAACATTGAAAATATCCTGTTTGCTTATTTTGAAATCATAAAAATATGGGGTGCGGTTATAATTATGTGACGCACTGTATTACAATAAATTTAACAACGCGCTAAAACTTTTTCAAACTTTCACCATAAAATGACTTTGAATTTCGAGATATACATCCATACACAACCATGTTGTTGTTAGTGGCGCCACGAACGGTAATGTAAATCGCGAATTAGCAGCTGTTTTTTGTATGATTTGATCCACAGCGTGTTGATGCCTATTCTAGAGGGTTGAGCTAAAAATTCCGCGAGGTTCGTTATTCGAACCTGGAATTGCCGCTCTGTAACTCAATCAGTATTGGTGATTTACATTACCGTTGGTGGCGCCACCAGCAACAAAAATATGGCTGTGTTTAGACGTACTATATTTCGAAATTCAAAGTCATAGTCTGATGAAAATTTGGAAACATTTCAGTATGGTGTTAAATTTATTCTAATATGTTTTGTTAATTAGTTGATTTTGTTATGTTTTGAGCCCGAAGAACGAATTTTTGTTTTCATTTAATACGTCACTTACTAATTTGAAATTCTCCCGCATGGTGGCGTTTGCTTAATGTAAATTGCGAATTCACACAAGCAACTGTTGTGGGGTAAAAAAATAATTTGAAACTTGTTAACTATAAATAGTTTTTACTCATTATTGGTGCATAAATGAAAAAAATTTACTGAACACAGATTAAAGTAATTTCTCCTGAACTCCATCGACCCCAGTTTGCACCACTATTGTATACTATTAATGCTGTGATATGGAAGACAACTTATAGAAAATGATTTGTAATTTCTGATATTGAAAGATTAACCCGGTACACAACTTCAATGTTAATGTCATTAAAAACAATTTTATATTGAAAATTTAAATCTCAATTAGGTTCTATTTATTTTATGCATACAAAAAAATGTTCTTTTTAATTTGACTAGGTCATCTTAAAAGAATGAAATTATGTTGCTAATCATGACAATTTAAATTTTTTTGTATAAGAACGGCATCTATTTTTAATTAATTTTTAAATATTACAATTATTTAGAGACTGTACTTAAAATCTAGTGCAGGATGGCTCAAATAACTCCATCCCTATTAATTTTATAACAAAATAGTTTAATTTTTAAATTTATTTATTTATAAATAATTTTATTAAGTTTTATTTTAAAAGCACTCTAATATTGTTAAAGATTTTATATATAATTGTACATAAGTAGGTATTCTGTGTGGAAAATGTGATGTTAAATATTCTATTATTTTTGTAACATACTGTATGAAAAAAATGATTTAAGTAAATATTTTAATATTACCAAATTTTATTCCAGGTTATTTTTACTAGAACCTTGTTAAATTTTGTATGTTAATCTTAAAACCAAACCGGCACTTCTATGAGAAATTGTAAATGAATTTTATGCAATAAAATACTTACTTAATTTAGCGTAACTTTTTATTATTATTATTATTAGTATAAATATTTCGACGGGATGTGATACCTAGAAAACCCCACTGCACTGAAGCTTAATTGTCTCCTAAGTACACTATTCACTCCATCCTTCCCGTATTCAGAATAATTTAGATACATAGTCAATTGGCAATTGGATGCCATTGCCTTTTTGCCGGTCAGACTAACAAAATGTGGTATAGAGTTTCCCTATTCTTCCCTATATCCTGCAGTAGGGTTCATCTATTAGTACAATGATAGAGCAAAGTGCTCTCTAAGACAACAGTGTCTTGTTCTGGATTGTAAGTGAAGGACAGCCTCTTACGATGTCGTACGCACTCGGGCCACAATTTGGCCCATTATGCTCCCTCCATTTAGGGAAGCCGTCTCCCTACTCCCCAAGCCATCCCAACCTTAGAACGAACTCGAGAATCTTAGAGGGCGGCATATCCCTAATACTGGTCATGCTAGGCCAGAGCTCCCCCAACATGGATCCTCTGATGGACGCTAGGGCAGGGCATCTGCAAAGCAGATGCTCCGCCGTTTCGTCTGCTTCTTCACAACCACGACAGATGGGACTCTCTACAAGACCCATCGTGTGTAGGTGTTTATTTAACTTATAGTGCTCCGTCAAAATCTCCGCAATAATACGCAGACTATCCCAAGACAACTGTGTGTAATATTTGGCATTCCTGCAAGACGGCCCTTACTATCCTCTTTAGTTGTTGACTACTCAATTGTAGGATATTTTCTGTTCCCATTATCAAAATGTTCCTTAATGAACACATCCGCGATTACCTTACCCCGGACAGGTCACAATATAGGTTTGCTTATTATCATTAGCCCTTTATATAATTAAACAAATATACATAAAGTTTGTTGAGCATTCTGGTTGATTGACACGGGTAGCCGAATACATAACTGTTGGAAAAACATCCAAAGCGTAAGCAAAGATGAGTAGCGCCATCTGTATAAGTTACATACACAAGTAGCTTATTAAAAATGGACCATATTTGCCTTATAGTGTGGTCGCGGCAAGCAGAATCATCATCGATTCGCAAAACCTCTTTACCTTTACATGTATAATTTTCTCAGTACATTAATCATTAGGTCCGTGACTTCCCAAGTTAATGCATTCTCTGTTCTCTTTCCGCTTATTCCTTTCCCAGTGTTCTGGTTTGTATATCTGTTGAAAAGACTTGTGAATTCTGGAGTAAAAATTTCTTGAAGAGAGGGGCCACTCAAAGAAGTTGCCCTGTAACTAAATTATTACCAGTCTGGGCCTGATTGAGTATCCCTCTACGCCTAGAGGGAGCCATAACTAGAGCGAGTCTTAAAGGAAAAAGATGAGACGGAGAAAACCCCCGATAACTGAAGAATTAACATTAAATGACGCATTCGTAGGCAATAACCAGAAGAGACAGTGATCTCACACACGGGGCAAAGTGCGAGAACCAACACCGAGTATGACGGAAGAAATGTCATAAGGCGAAATCCCGGTACTCGGTGGTAGGAGAGTGAGTTTAGTGGGTGAAGTCTCGTACGAGAGTCTTACCTCGCTGCGCAAGCAAAATTAAAAATTTCTCAAACGAATTCGTGATAGTTGAGGCTAAAAAGAAGAAAATAGAAGTTCATTGATGCTCATTTAGCAAGATGGTATGCTGAAAAATATGGTCCTCAACTTGGATTCGAACCCAGGAGTATTAGATGTGGATACACGCGCTTTAACCACTGCGCTACCGAGGCGATTAGTTTATGTAGCGCAGAACTTCTATCTTGTGGACTAATAAATTCTAGGCCGCTACACTCAAAAGATGTTCTAACATTTGTCACTAACTTTATTTATTTTTGGGCGAAATTGATATCAACGTTCGTCTTAGAATTTAAAATTACACTACATGAAATTTTGTAGACAGGGGTCGTCCATAAATTACGTCACGTAATTTTTAACCCCCTCCCGCCCCCATCGTCACACGAACCTAGACCCCCCTCCAAGTATTACGTGCCAGCGCAAGATGGCACTTCGAGTAACTTGCGCTTACAGGACCGTGTCCGGCGAAGCCGTGCGAGTCTTGGCCTCCATGCCTCCCATAGAGCTTTTAGCTAGAGAGAGAGCAGACGTACGAGCGGGACCGGACCCCACCATTAAGCAGCGGACGCTCGACGATTGGCAAAGGAGCTGGTCCTCCGGCACGAATGCCGCTTGGACCAGAAAGCTCATTCCGGATCTTCGTCCTTGGGTAGCGAGAAAGCACGGAGAGGTGAACTTTCATATAACACAAGCTCTCACCGCCCACGGATGCTTCCAGGCATATCTCCACAGGTTCAGGCTGACCGAGTCACCTGCCTGTCGTTACTGCGGGGACGAAGATACGGCGGAACACACTCTTTTCGGATGCCTAAGATGGGAGAGGGAGAGAGTGATGATTTCGCTCCGGATGGGCGAAATCATTAAGCCCCATTAACACACTAAGCCCGGACAACATGATTGCTTTCATGCTGTCCGGCGAAGACGAATGGCTGGCTGTAGCGGTCTTCATCAGTCAAGTGATGAAGACCAAGGAGGGGGACGGACGAGCTGAGCAAGCCGCAGCTCGAGTCCTCGCCCTACAGTTAAGTCAATGACAGCCTTTTTAAGTTCCCTTGAGAAGTTCCCGCGAGAAGATGCGCGAGAAGTTCCCAAGAGAATTCCCGAAGAATATCGTCATTGATCGGCGGGTCGGGTCGGGTCGAGTAGTGACGGTCGTTCGACGGGGTAGGTTAGTGTCGGTACGACGATAGCGCGTAGACCCTCTGTGGACACAAACTCTCGTGCTAATCCAGAGGGGGACGATCGCGAAAATAGTGCCGTCAAATATAAAGACGAGTGGACTGGCACTTTGCCAGCGACCACAAGTTTTTCAAGATGACCCGGTCGCATCGCGCTCTGTGATTTAATATTATTTGCAGGGTCGCTTGGGGGCTCGGAGTCTCCGGTATGGATGACGGTCGGCTCGGCCTTGACTTTGTCGCCGGAATTTCCGCCTATTAAGTTAATGACGAGTGGACTTTCACCTATACTTACGATTGCGGACCACTAGGTGACCCGGTGAGACGTGTTGGATCGCGGCGAGCGGTGTGTCCGGTTCAATTGGAAAAGTAGAATCAAGTGATAGTGCCTGATCTCCCGGACACAAACTTTCGTGCTAAACCGGGAGGTCATCGGGAGCCTGCATCATCGTTGCAGCATGGAAGATCGCAGACGACAGCGGAAGTAATGCCGAGAAGGTAAAGCCCGCTGTCGTCGGGGAGGGGGTTTTAGTCAGTTAGAATCTGACACTACCATCCCTGATGGGGTGGTGCCTATGAAGGTTTCCCCCTTCCCTGCAGAAAAAAAAAAAAAGTATTACGTCACATATTCTTGAACCAAATTTTTAAATTTTTTTAATTAGGGGTAGCACCCCAGAGGAAACTTCTATGAAGGGCGGTCCGCCCCCCTTAGCTACACCACTGGCTTCAGTGGCGTAGCGACTCAAAAAATAGTTTTTTTGCCATTCCGGGGGTAAAGTACTCACTTTTTACCCCGATTTGCGGGGTAAAAGGGGCACTTTTTTACCCTGGGGGAGTAAAGTTAAAAATTAGGGGGGGATCGGGTGAAAAAAACTTTTTTTTGCCCTAGGGCAATAAAAAAATTCACCATATGACTAATAAAAAAGTCACTAGATTTACTAAATGTCGTCACGTGGTGAGATGTTAGGACGCGCGATTTTTTCGCCACATATCCTTCGTTTTTCCACTTCATAAAAGCGGATAACTTGTGAAAATTGCCGATGTCAATGTTTTTTTTTCTAGTTTAATCACGGCTTTGATCATGGAATAGTGCGACCACATGGTCGACGACTTCAACGTTTTAGCCTTTTCGTAAAAACACGTCTTCAGTAAAATAATCTGCCAATTCTTTGTTCTTGCACCATTGCACAAAAGCGTCGTAGTGCTTTTGGTAAAGTTTTCTAGATTTTGTCGGCAACAGTTCCACCAACGCCATCTTCGGTGCTTCGGCAATTTCTACGTTCTCGCTCATGCTACGTCTTGCTCTTTCTAAGGCACAAATGTAAATGAAATGAATCATTGGTAGAATCAGGGGTGCCATCTGCTATTTCCTAGTACTTTTTGGTAGTAGTTGGTAATATTACTAGTGCTACTTTGTGACACTATCGGCCACGTGCATTATTAAAAAAATGCGTTAAATTTTTGCTTTAAGTTTCTAAATTGGCGAAGTTCCTACTTTACCTCCCGGAATTGCAAAAAACAGTATATGCACGACGGGAGTAAAGTGACTTTTGGCCCATGGGTAATTGTTTCACTCGGCTGGCGCCTCGTGTAAACAATCCTTTACCCTCGAGCCAAAAAGTCACTTTGCTCCCTTGGTGCATAAAGTACTATTATTAAATACTTATAATAAAATATTTAATCTATATATTTTGTGACATCACAATTTTGGAACCCCCCGCGGGTCGGAACCCCCCCTAGGAGCGTAACGTAATTTATGGACGACCCCACGTACTTATATTTGAGTGTTCTAATGAACCTTTCGTATTTCTTTAAAATTCTCGAGGTTAAGTAAAATCTCCAATTGGGGAAGAAACCGACATGGGATTTTACAGGACTTTTGAGTGTTCATTCGGACACTAAAATACACACGCTGAAAATTTTATTTGGTTAGAGTACTCTACTGTAGATTACTTTTTTTATTCCATTTATTGCAATTTTTATTAATAAAATTTCTTCTTCAAATAATAATTTTATCAATGAAAAAATAATTTCAACTGACATACGTGGTTATGAAATTAGGGCGACGATATACCGGGTGTTCATTTTAAAACTTCCAGCAATTAATATCTCAAAAACCAAAGGTCAGATGAAAAAATGTTTCGGACAAAAGTTGTATGATAGCGAGGGGGAAATAATATGGCATAATTGTTTTTTTAATTTATTGACCTTTTTCAAGGTCATTTGAAGGTCAACTTTGTTTTTTTAAATAGCACCTTATATTTTTTTAGCAGATAAACAACTTTTGTTGGAAAATTTTTTTTAACCGACATTAGGCTTTTCGAGTAAGATGCGTTGAAACAAAATAAATAATCAACATTGTTAATCAAAATTTAATATTTACAAGTTTTAGAAGGCTACTTATTAGTATTAAACAGTGGAAAAAATGTTTGTAAACGAGTGTTTTCATAACAAGTTTTCAAAATGTTCCCCACTTTTTGGGGAATTTTTTTATATTTTCCCAATTTTTTCACATTTTGAAAACTTGTTATGAAAACACTCGTTTACAAACATTTTTTCCACTGTTTAATACTAATAAATAGCCTTCTAAAACCTGTAAATATTAAATTTTGATTAACAACGTTGATTATTTATTTTGTTTCAACGCATCTTACTCGAAAAGCCTAATGTCGGATAAAAAAAATTTTCCAACAAAAGTTGTTTATTTATTCATGCAAAATATGAATCTGCTAAAAAAAATATAAGGTGCCATTTAAAAAAACAATGTTGACCTTAAAATGACCTTGAAAAGGTCAATAAATTAAAAAAACAATTATGCCATATTCTTTCCCCCTCGCTATCATACAACTTTTGTCCGAAACATTTTTTCATTTGACTTTTGGTTTTTGAGATATTAATTGCTGGAAGTTTTAAAATGAACACCCGGTATAATGCTGGAGTCTCACTGAAGCCACCGCCGACCACTGATTAAAATTAAACTAATGGAAATAACTGATTTACGGATGGGTGGGTCTTTGAACTTGGTTTTAACTAATTGAATTGGTGACATTTTATTAGGTGGTTCTAGCGAGACTTCAGCCTAATAGTTTTGAAAACGTCCAATTTAATAGTGACATCTATTATAATTTTTTAAATTACATCAGGCCTTTCCAAAACCGTTGAAAACAATTTTATCAGGTGATTTAAAATAATTTTTGATTTTGTAGGAAATTATTCAGACAAATTGGATTCAATAATTTATTTAAATTAATGTTAAAAAAATTTAATTATGTTCAATACGTTGATTACTAGAAGTTTGTGGATAGGAAACTTCTGTATGGGGAGCTAAAAGTTTAAAAACTACAGGAATTAAATTTAATTTTGGATTTCCGTCCTTCTCTAAATGTCTTATCCATGATAAAAGAGAATCGCGGCCAGAAGTTCCAGTCACACATACAGCAAAAATTAATCCATCTTCTTGCTCATGAACGGACGGATAGGTAATTATGTCTTTTGCAGGTGGGGGAGTAAAACTGAAGAATGGAATTGATATTTTACTAACATCTAAAATTCAATTTTAATTATATCCGCATGGATAAATAATAAGTTTTTAAATTTACCATCAACATCACAGTTGTCTCTAGTAAATGGTTTAGAATCTCCTCTCAATATAAAGTAATTTATTGGTTTATCTTTTATCCAAATTCTGTAAGCTCCTTCAACATAAATAGGTTCATCTGGATTGTGTTGATCTAGCAAGTTTTGTTGGGAAATACTTTGGGAACTTACAATCCATGTGTCTTCTAAAGCCTCTGGTATTTGCACCGTCTAAACAATTTAAAAGTGAAACATGTTTTAATTATTTGGAGATTACGAACCTCATAAACAGTTAATTTTGATTGTATATCTACGCTACACATTCTTTGCACTGCTAGTTTTGCTAGTTCAAATATATCGTCTGGAACTGGATTAGGTAAAGGCCAAGGAGAGAGATTTTTAAATTTAGGCATCCAATACATCATTCTCCAAAATTTTCGTAGGGGATATCCACGTCTTCCAAAGATATTTAATAGTGTCTCTTCAATTTCATAGTCGGGCATTACACCTAATAAAATTATAAATAGGTAAGTAAACTACATTTTTAACCGTTTTCCTCACCGTTGTCTTCCATTTGTTCTAAAAGATCGATTATACATTGTTGCTGTTTGGGGTAATGCATAAATTCGGCTTGTATAATATTTTCAGGTATGAATTTTCCTTTCGGCATAATGTCAATAATGGCTTTATAAACTTCAAGATCTTTGTGAACATCAAACTCTTTCATGTTCTTCAAAGCAGAATAGATAAACTCAACGTGACCTCTTCTATGGAGATCTTTATCCTGAAATATTTTAACCATTTCTAAGTACGTATTCTTGTTTTTAGTCGATATGTTTTCGAAGTTTGTACGTAGCACAACATCTTTTGAATTGGAGCTTTTGTCTTGTAATATTGATGCCGTATGCATTTTTCGGTGAACGCCATTGAAATATAATCTATCATTTCTACATTTACAATGTCTTATAAGTTGAAATATTAAAGATTTTCGAAACATTTTAGGTTAATATTTCCTAACCTACAATAACAAACATGACATATCAGTGTTTTCCAAAAGTTTTCCGATTTATCAAAACAAAAATTATTTTAAACTACTTCAACTTGTTTTTAAATCAAATTGGTAGAAATAAAAATTATGATAACGTTATTAGCAGATGAAACTATGAATAAAAAAAGTTTGATTTAAAATTTTGTATGCACTTGCGAATCATCCTGTGAAATTGCATACACGCCTTGTATTACATAACCTTGGTTGGTAATGCTTCCACCTTCCACTGTGATGCTATCTGTGAGAATAAATGTGGATGAGGTTTATTTGCTGCGTTTTTAATGGCGGATCAAGTGTTCGGTTCATAGTCACGTTAGTTTTTCTAAAATAATTATAGTTAATTTTTAAATTTACACGATGTCTACAGAGTCCGAAAGCCGTACTCTTAACGATTTAAGAGTTGTGGATTTGAAAAGTGAGTTAGAAAAGCGTGAATTGGATCGTAGTGGAAATAAGCAAGCGTTGGTCGAGCGTTTACAAAACGTAAGTATCAAGGTGAATCATTTATCTAATTAATTATAAAACTTCCCTCAATTTTTTTATACACAGGAACATTGATCGATAAAATTATCAGGTTTCACATTACCCTGACTACTAATTTTTAATTTAATTTTTATCTTTGTTTTATATACAGGGCGTTTCATAATATTTTGACTTCTTTTTTTTCAATCAATAATAGGATTGCACCAGAATGTATTATTAAATAAATTTCAAACTAAATTTTCTGTTACTAATAAGTTTAAACCCATTAAATTTGCATTTATATTTTATATTATCTTTAAAATGTCCAATTGCAGTGATAAAATGCATCCAAAGACACAACTTTGTAATTTGACATGTTTAAAGCAGAAGTGTAGAAAGAAAATGATAAAATAAAAGTTTTAATTAACAAAATACATTTTTAAACCTCAGTCGAGTTAACCTTAACCCTCAGAACAACCAAGATAGTTTTGGAATATAACCGACTAAGTGTGAATTAAACCATTTAAAAATGCTTGCTTAATATTTTATCGGTCCGGTACGTGCTGTTGCACGTCACGAAAATATTTTAATTTCAAACTAATAATAAAATTCAGTTTTTTCCCCAAGTCCTTCAATATTTTAATAATTTGAGATTTTAAAATAGAGACTATTTTAAATTCTCGAAATGTTAATAAATTAAAGAATTTGAGAAAAAGCCTGAATTATATTTATTATTAGTTTGTTATTAATTAACTCCAAATATTGGCAATATGATTTTTGAAATTTAATGTTTTTGATAAAGTTAGGGAATTGCTTTGCAAATGGATACTGACAAAAAAAATTTTTTTTTACGAAAATTAAATTTTTGTATGTCCTTGACCATGTGACTTAATAAAATTTTTTTGCGTAATTTATTTCTATGTAAATTGGTATTAAATTTTGATATTCGAACAGCGCGTGAAGTCACTACGGTTTTAACGTTAAAAATCTAAAAATTTGTTTTCATGTTTCCAAAATTTAATTACTTTATTACAAGCAAAAACATCTTTATTTTTAAAAATAACTTTCAATTTTTAAAACATTTGTGTAAATTTTTGTTGGTGGGTAATTCCATCTCAAATCGACAAAAAAATAGGTAAAATTGACTCGACCCCGACCAAACTTAACGAAACTTGGTACACACCATCGTAGTAAGAAATAAAAAACACAAAATTAAGGATTTGTCCAAAAAGGCATTCGTTTCCTTGTTTTGGTCTTTCAAAATGTCAAAAAGTTGGTGTGTAGACTTGTAGAAAAACGACTGTAACTTCATCCACGGTGGTCTAAATTTAAAAATAAAAAATGTTCTGTAAAGGTAAACGAACATTCTATTCAAATACTCAACCACATTTTATATTTTCAACCCCTAACTGGATTAATTTTTTAATTTTAACCCTATTTCAACCCCTATTTCTAAAGGGGTCTTTTTTTCGGTTAATTTTTTTACAGTTTTTTTGTACAATTGTGCTGAGCATGCGTACCAAATTTGATCATGGGATGAGCATGGGTTCGGTTACTAAAAATTAATTAAGTATATGTAGGTAGAAACGGACAAAAATCAGTTTTTCGCCGATTTCTCAAGTTTCTTTGAACTTTCTGACAAAATAGTTTAATATAAAATTAAAGCTAATTAAATTATCTATAAAAAAATATTTATATACATTTTTCAAAAACACAAAACTCACAAGTAAAAAAAAAATTGTTCCAGCAACCTAAACTTATAAGTTTATTGAAAAAAAATGAGCCCTCTATGCTTATTAGTTCCAAAGTTACACACCCTGATGTTCGAGGGTGTAAACTAAAAAGTATCACATATAGCTAGCCTTAACATGGAAACGAATTAAATTTACAAAAAAAATCAAATAATGTATTTTTGGTTCAACTGCATTGTCATATTATGATAAACTTTTTATCAAATTTAGGGATGGTGTGGTCAATTTATATTCAGCTGTTATTGCTATGTGAATACGAATCGGACGAAAAATTTGTATAAATATTTTTTTGTAGAGAATTTAATTAGCTTTAATTTTATATTAAACTATTTTGTCCTAAAGTTCAAAGAAACTTGAGAAATCGGCGAAAAACTGAATTTTGTCCGTTTCTGCCTATACTTAATTAATTTTTAGTAACCGAACCCATGCTCATCCCATGATAAAATTTGGTACGCATGCTCAGCACATTTGTACAAAAAAACTTTAAAAAAATTAACCAAAAAGAAAGACCCCTTTAGAAATAAGGGTTGAAATAGGGTTAATATTAAAAAATTAATCCAGTTAGGGGTTGAAAAAATAAAATGTGGTTAAATATTTGAACAGAAGGTTCTTTTACCTTTACAGAACATTTTTTATTTTTAAATTTAGACCACCGTGGATGAAGTTACAGTCGTTTTCCTACTACACACCAACTTTTTGACTTTTTGAAAGACCAAAACAAGGAAACGAGTGCCTTTTTGGGTCAATCCTTTAATTTGTATTTTTTATTTCTTACTGACTGAGATGGTGTGTACCAAATTTTATCAAATTAAGCATGGGTCAAGTAAATTCATGATTCGATTTGTGATGGAATGACTCGGGTATTATTGTGGTGGCAAAAAATGGTATACTATCGACCACTTCCAGCATGACATTTTTTGTTGTAAAGTATAATAATGTAATAAAAGTCAGAGTAAGTTTTAATTTGTGTGATATTATTCGTATTTTTCTCAAGAATTTCAAAAATCAAAATAATGCCATGGGAATAAAATGGAATTAAAAATATAGATTTCTAATTTTTTTTATCAACATGTATTTTATTTCCAGTATCGGATAAAAAAAAATGAGACGCCGTAAATTTTAGTGATAAAATATTTTTAAATAAATTTGTAGCAAATTTTTTTGTATCAATGTTTACCTTGTTATTCTAAGAATTCATACTCATATTTGCTTATCAATTTATGATGCAAATATTTCTTTTATCGCGAAAGTACTTTTTACTATCAACAAAAATATTTAGTTGCATTCATTGTTTTATTGCAAATAAAGTAAGCGAAATAACTTTTTATTATGCTTATAGGCGAAAAAATTTCGGTTGATTTAAAAGAACCTATTGTGCGTTTAAATCGGGAATACCGCAATATTCAATAGTTGCATGGTTCTCTCCAGTCGTTGAGCTTCTTAATAGAAGCTAAAACGATCCTAATGATCGAATTTTCAAATTTTTGATGTGGCGGTGTTCCATTGTTAAATATACAGCAATACATTTTTTTTACATAAACATGATACTGTTAAAAGCCAGGTTTATAAATTTCAATATATGCCCCCCCCCTTTAAGACCCACCCTGCCATTTGTGCTTCAAATATTAGGACAAGAAGAAATATTATTTTTGATGTAAAAACTTACGTATTTATCAGAAAATAAATTGACCAAAATTCAAAGGGGGCCTTATAGATCAGGGTTCCCACTTGTATGGAAAACCTGGAAAAGTCAGGGAATTTAGAACTTGTCAGGGAATTTTAAATTTTTAGCGCCAATGTCAGGGAAAACAAAACATTTGTCAAAGAAATATTTTAATTTCTATTTTCAGATAAAATATTTTTAAATTTGAAATAATTTTTTTAAAATTTTTATTCAAATTACGTATTTTTTTCGGTGCAAATTGTTTTCTCTGACTAAAATGTCAGGGAAAATTAAAATTTTTGTTAGGGAAAACCTGGAAAAGTCGGGGAATTTGCTTTGAAAAATTTAGTGGGAACCCTGTAAGATGTTCCTTTTGGTCATATATGGGTTTAAAGGAAATCAATAAGTTGAAAATAACAAAACCAAATCGTAAATTAAGACGAAGAAGAACCAATATTAAATTTGTTTTATTTTATACATTTTTTAAATTGCAGGCTTTGGAAGAAGAAGGCTTGGATCCCAAAACTTATCAATTTGAAAGCGATAAAAAACCATCAAAGAGGCTTTCAACGTCATCAAGTAAGGTTTTTTTTATTGATTTTGAAATATTCCTTCATGTAAATTTTGACTAGCAACATAAAAATCTTAAAATAATAATAGCATCCAATCAGATTAAATAAAATTATGTTGGTAACTTTTTATATGGTGCTCTGTCTTACTTACATATTTTTTCTAGGTCATCCTGAAAATGATTCAAAAGATAAAGTAGTAGACCATGATGATGCTGAAGAAATAGGAGAAAATTCAGAAGTAAGTTGTCTTTGTATAGATTTTATAATTTTAATCTAAATCCTTTAATTTAGCAAAATAAATCTATTGGAAACAAAACTGATAGTTCATCTTCTGAAATAATGGAAGTAGTGGAACTTGCTGGTAAGAAAGATGTCCGGGAAGAAAAACGGGCGAATCCAAAACCCCTATCTGTGGTAGATGATAAAGCTGACCCCGATGGCAGTGCAGAAGCAGAAGGTGTTATTCGACTCACACTTGAAGAAGAAGAGGAAGCATTACAAGATGAAGAGGTGATTATTTAAAAAAAAAGTTGGCCATGTTTATTTTAAATTATTTGTCAATAGGTGGAACCCGAGAGTAAATCACATGTCCATGTAAATAACTCTGAAAGTCAAGGTAAGTTTCTTATTTCTATAATTTAAGTAACTCAAAAGAGGAAATTGCTTTCTGACTAAGATATTTGTTAATCATTGAAATATAATGCAATATTACTGAACATTAAAAAAGTGAAAGTGAATGTTAAATAAGACGTTTTCAAGTTGGAAGTGTGACAACTGGCAGTTTTTCAAGAATTTCTAGATGATAGATGACACTAAAGCAAGATTTAGTAGAAAGAAAACTTTATTATAAAGTTGAACAACTTTCGTGTTTGGTGAAATAAACGACTGGTATTGCATATATAATTCTTGGTGTTTATTTCTTAGTTAGATTACAATTTCAAATGTTAGTTTATTCGTACATAAATAAAAGTGCATCTAAAGTTAATTTCATCACAAATTTTACGTAATTTAGTGTTACAATCAGCAATGAGTTTGTTACAAGCAACTGGATGTTGATTTGCTACCTACCTGTGCCTTCATGTTTTTGTTATTAAAATATTTTTGCGGTAGCAGTACAACAGTAGTTGCTTGTAAAATAAAAATTATACTTTTTAACCAACCTGCTCAGCAAAATAAATTTTCGTAAATTCCCCATACATTTCTATTTAGTATTCCATGCGGATAATCGAAGAATTTGTATTTAATATTTTGTGTTGTTCGAATTGCTTTTGTTTATATATTTTTAAAAAATGAAAACAGTTTTCATAAAAGTTTGTTAGTATGGGCTCATCAAATAATTAAGCATTTCATATACCTGGATTTGTTACATAGATAAGAAGAGTACATCAAACAAGAATCGACAAGAGGATCCAGGAAAGGAGGCACAGGATAAGGAGAAGACACAGGAGAACAAAAAGCCAGAGGGAAATAATACATCTATTGGATCTAGGTTGGTTTTTCTTCGATACATCATGACTGCATTGTGGTTTTTATTTGCACTTGCATATTCAAAACAAATCGACTACTATATTTTCAAAACTCATCAGAAAATATGCTGCTAAAATGATAAATGGATAAATTAAAAATGTGACTATTGAAGTGGAGGTTACACCAAAGCTCAAATTTCACCTGTGCAATTTCATCCACCTATTTGAAGCTTTTCCAGGATTTCAGTCAAGTGTTCATCACATTCTATGATACCTACAAAATATTTCACATCTAAAATTGAAGGAAGAATAATTTTTAATCTGAAGATATGATTCACAATTTGGAAAATTATAATCATCAAGAGCAGCTTTTTTGATGAGTTGGAAATATTAGATAATGTTTTAACTAGATCGTTGGACTGAGGTTACCATTTAAGGTATTTTTGGTATCGAAGGTAAACTGATAATAAAAACAATTTTATCCTGGTAAACTTACAACTTCAGGGTAAATTTAAGGCTGAAAATCACAACTTTTTGTCATCTCTTTCAGGAATATTGTTTATCAAATTTTTGAAAGAGACCCTGATTGAAAGGAAAAATATAATTGATTTCATAATAGGACCCTTTTTTTGAACAATTTAAAATTATTTTCAACCTCAAAATTAACAATTTACCAGACTATAATTTAAATTGTGCCCTGAAAAATGAATTTACTATTTAAATGAAGAACAAAATGGCGGTGTCACTGTTTTCCATCTACTGCAACAACTGTACCCGGAACATTTTGATGTAACAACTGTTATTTTAGAAGAATTCAGTTTCATCAAGGTTGATGTTTTTGAAAGAATTGCTGTGTAGACTATACATGGTGGTTTCTATTTCAAATTATAGGAGGTCGTGGCTGAAAGAATTGATGAAATGGTTCACATCTTAGAATTTAAATCAATAATGCTGCAGACTTGCCAACAATGAAAATCATCAGAGAAGTCACAAAATATATGAAGCATGCTGCTAATTATTATTTCTGCAACATTTGACAATAGACAACATAAATAAATGTAAATACATTTTTTAGGGCACAATTTTTAAGAAACGCCTACATGTAAACAAATCTCTTATACTTTTCCTAAATATTTATTACGATCATTGAATTTGCAAAATTCTATTTTAATTTGTAAATTTAAATTTGACAAATCGTCCAAATATTACAGTAATTTGTTCTTGCTTCGATTTTACATATTTTAAGATAATTTGTTACTTTATAGTGCTAATAAAACGGCTTCAAGAGCTAAGAAGAGTAATATCCAAAATAGAAATTTGTGGATAACAAATATCTCCCAGGCTACAAGGGCAACTGAATTAAAGCAGGCGTTAAGTTCTTATGGAAAAGTAATTGGTGCTAAAGTAGTCATCAATGCTAAATATCCAGGAGCTTGTTGTTATGGTTACGTAACGATGGACACTGTACAAGACGCTGATAATTGCATTGCAAAAATGAACAATACAGAATTAAATGGACAAATAATAAGAATTGAGAAGGTAGTTACTACTTACTCATTATTTACAACTGTTTAAAATAATTTATTATAGGTAAGACCAGACCATATTAATGCTTCTAAATTGAATCAGAAAATGCCCCCTAAAATTGATACAAAAGGTAAACCTAAACCTTTACCTGTAAACAAGCCTCCATGTGCTGTTGCTCCTCAAGATGCAGAAAAGAAAGATGTATTAAAAGAAGAAAAAAAGGACGATAAAAAGGAACTTAAGAATGAAGCACCACATAAACCCGATTCCTCCACAGGAAGGCGCAGAGACAGCAAACGACAATCTAGAAGTCATGACAGAAAGTCACGCACTGAAAATCGTTCTAGATCCAACTCCAAACGAGCTCGTAGACCACAGGAAACGCGCGACATCTTAACGTTTGACAAAATTAAAGAAGAACGTGAAAGGCAACGTCTTCGTGAACGGGAACGCATAATAAGGGAAGACACTCGTAGAAGACATGAAGAAGCTGCTCGTCAACGTGAAGTTGAACGAATGCAAAGAAGTGAAGCTGCACGGTTGGATCGTGAAAGAGAAAAGTTGCGTATGGAAAGAGAAAAATTGGAAAGAGAGAAGGCGGAAATTATCAAGCTAGAACGAGAACGTCAAAAATTGGAACGAGAAAAGTTGGAATTGGAACGGCTTGAATTACAAAGAGTTAAATTGCGTCTACAAGAAGAAGATCGTCGAGCTATTAAAAGAGCTGGACCATACAGACGTGAAGGATCGTATGAAGACAGAAAACGTATTGCTACTGATAGACATTACGAAGAATCGCCTCCGTCACCTCGCTTTGATTCAACTGGGTAATTATTTCTAATAAGGATAACTTATTTATGTGTTATGGTCAAATTTTTACATTGCTTTTGTTTCTTAATTAAAAAAATTAGGAAGTTGAACCATACAAGTGAACATCTGATTTGTATTGTGAACTCCCAACAATTAAAAGAAAATAGTATAAATAATTAAGAATAACTTCATAATATAAAAAAAAAAATTATTCAAGTTCTTAATTTATTGTTGAAAAGAATTTATTAGATAACTGATGAAAACCTGTTTTACGTTCAATTTATGTACAGGGTGGGTAAACTTTGGGTTTGTAGACCAACAGTTTATTATTAAAAGTAATAAACATCCCGGGCCAATGTTTCGAATTCAGGTAAGGGGTCATCCATTAATTATGCAAGGGTTTTGAGGGGGGTATTGGATATTTTACGGACCCTTACGTAGGGGGGAGGGGTCCGACGTATTCCTTATGTAAGTTTCTTAAAATATTTTTTTTAATTAAATTTAAAAAAAAAAAAAATATATAGTACTTAAAAATCATTCAACATAGTGGCATAATAGCATAATATATTATTATTCATATTTTATAAATATAAGGGGAGGAGAGGGGGGTCAAAATTAATTTTCTTTTAAATAATCCTTATGTAAGATGTGGGGGGGGGATCAATTACAAAAATCATCCTTACGTAATTAATGGACGGCCCCTAAGTTGTGGAAGCAGATTTTAGGTGTCATTTGTTACTAAGTTATGGGCATCATTATTGATTATGTATTTGAGAATGTTTCATATTTCTGTTTTAAAAACAGAAAAAGTGTAAGACTATAGAACTATTTAGGAAGACTTAATAACTTCTAGAAATAATGGCGGACAACTTGATAACAAAAAATGATATCCTAGATCTTGATTCAGAAAATTGGCTCGCGATATGTTAATTAAATTTTCAATTTCTAACCGAGCCAGCCTGAAAAAACTAGATATTGCACTCCCACTTTGCAAATCAGGTTTTCAACATTTGAACTTTCGAGGGGAACTTCAGCATGCTGGGTAGCCGATTTTGATAAATTTGAAATAGGTAAAACTAGATCGCATTTCATTAGACCTAAAAAAAATTTTTTGTGTGAATGAGGTGTGCTTTGGATGTAATTGACATTTGAATTTCGCCGCGCCACGCCTCCTAGTGCAATGATTGGTAAGTCACCATTACCTTGAGAACACAATATTTTTGAAATTCGAAAATTTGTTTAAATATTTGATAGTGATCGTTTTCGTTAAAAATTACAGGCAATTAATTTTTTTTAATATATAGTTTATGTAACTTAATTTAAAAAATAAAAACAAAAGACGAGTTTAACAGCATTACACAACTCGAAGATAACAAAAAGTCCTAGTTGGTGTAATCGGCTAGGTGGTCTGAATGTGGAACGTAACGTCGAGTTCGAGTTCGATCCTTGCTTCTGTGGATATGTTTTTCATACTATTGTTAAGAAATTATTTATAAAATTAACGGTTGAAAATTAAGTTCTGTTCTTTTCATAAATTAAATTGGATAAAAGGAGAATTATAAAGAATAACATTTTCTACAAAACTGTAACGGTTTTGTTTTCACCAAATCGAGATATAAATAGACTTATGTTAGTTGCATAGTTTCTTGAGCTCTTTGGAAAATAAAATTATGATATACACCTATAGTAGAAAATGTTTTTTTTTATGAATCTCCTTTTATCCAATTTAATTGAAGAAAAGAACAGAACTTAATTTTCAATCGTTAATTTTATAAATAATTTCATAACGAAAGTATGAAAAAAATATTCACAGAAGCAAGGATCGAACTCGACGTTACGTTCCACATGCATACCGCCTAACCGATTACACCAACTAGGACTTTGTTATCTTTGAGTTGTGTAATGCTGTTAAACTCATCTTTTGTTTTTATTTTTTAAATTAAAAGTTACATAAACTATATATTAGAAAAAATTAATTGCCTGTAATTTGTAACGAAAACTTTTAACGAACAATTTCAAAAATATTGTATTCTAAAGGTAATGGTGACTTACCGATCATTGCACTGGGAGGCGCGGCGCGGCGAAATTTCAAGTGTTAATTACATCCAAATCACACCTTATTCACACAAAAAAAATTTTTAAATCTAATGAAATTCGATCATTTACCAATTTCAAATTTATCAAAATCGGCTACCCAGCATGCTGAAGTTCCCCTTGTTAGTTTCTTGATTATGTTATAATTATTATTTCAACAGACTGCAATAATAACTCAAATTTTAGTGTTAAACCAAGAGAACCAACTCCACCCTCAAAGAAGTTTAATCCTATGGTAAAAGATTATAAGAGCCGAATGCCATACGATAAGCGCGAAGCTTATCCTCCTAAACGTGATAGAGAATATGAATCACCTCGTTCTCATCCACAATCATCAATGTCACGTACTGGACCATCAACAGCAATCACCAAGTACGAAGGTAGCTCAGTTTTCAATATAAATCGTGACCGAGACTTGCATGATGCTAGGGCGAGAGATAATGCCTCAACTGTTTCTAATTCGAGGTAATAAGTGATCAAATTGTGTTAAAACAAATTACATTTTTAATGTCTTTCAGAATCAATAAGGATTCACGTTATAACGAACGTGAGCGAGAACGTAGCCCACATTATCGTGCTATTAGGGATGATCGAGATCGGCGTCCTATACCCGAACATAAAGGTGATTATTTATAATTATTTCAAAGTTAATGCAAAAGTACGCTTTAAACTTTTTTTTAGAGCCTCAACGATTTGATCGTAATACAGGTGGTAATAATTGGAATCATCCAAATTCAAATAACAAGGGATTTAATTCTGGGAATTCTGGACCTCCCAAAAGTTGGGGTAAAGATTCCTGGAGACCTGTCGATACTTCCAATAATTCTGAAAGGTAAATTGGATTAGTTTTTAAGTCTTCCTATTTATATTTAATTTATTTTAGATGGAATTCTGGTAACATTTCACGTGCATCCATGTCGGGGGTGCCATTTTCGACCAATTCCAACATGAACATAGGACCTTCCTGTCCTCCACCACCTGCAATCAATAGTTATTCTGGGGACAGGTTTGATTATAAATCTATGGGGAATATTCGTAAATATTAAATTTGCACTCGACATTTTTTATCGTGTGATTGATGATTTAATATTATGTATTTATGGTCATATACATATACATATATGATTGTTATATATTATGTATTTTTAAGTAGTTCTTAGTTTTTACTTCGATTATTTACAACAATTGTGAATGGAAATTTTTTTTTGAATCAATATATTTAAATTTTTTATTAATTCTTACACTTTGAAAGTTTACAATTAATTAAATTCTTACACTTTGAAAGTTTACAATGAATTCTTACACTTTGAAAGTTTATATTTTAATACAAAAGCATGAAAGGAAATGCAGTTTGTAATGTACATAGTGTCTTATTTAGTAGGGGATGTTTTAGAAAATAGGAATGATTTGCTGTTCAGTGTTCTAAATTCTTAAGATTAAGAAATTGACTCCCTTAGATAACTTAAGACTTGTAGTCCTTTGGCGACTAATATATTTTGTATCATTAGAATAAGTTTGCGTTATAAAATATATCTAAAAAGTATTGAGAATGTGTTTTATTCGATTTTAATTTGAATTTTATTTGTTTAGTAGATTAGAGTTAGGGTTGGCAATTCTTTTATTTCATATATTATATCGATGGTCCTTTGCAATAGTAACACAACTTAAAATGAGATAAATTTTGAGGAGAGCCATTTAAAGCTTTTCCATTAGGAACTATTTAATTTCTAAGGGAATGTGAACAAATGTCTGATATTTTTATTGGAAATATTTGATAAAAAACATTGCTTTAATTATGACTAAATAATGTAACCGTCAAATCATCCCTTATTTTGAATTATGCCACTATTCCATAACAAGATAAATTTTTATAAAATTAATTTAATTTCAAGAATTATAATTATAAAACTGTATTAAATAATACTAACCTTATTGTTCAAAATCAAAACTTGATTCTATAAAACATGAACATACCGGGTGTGCATTTTAAAACTTCCAGCAATTAATATCTCAAAAACCAAAAGTCAAATGAAAAAATGTTTCGGACAAAAGTTGTATGATAGCGAGGGGGAAAGAATATGGCATAATTGTTTTTTTAATTTATTGACCTTTTCAAGGTCATTTTAAGGTCAACTTTGTTTTTTTAAATGGCACCTTATATTTTTTTTAGCAGATTCATATTTTGCATGAATAAATAAACAACTTTTGTTGGAAAATTTTTTTTATCCGACATTAGGCTTTTCGAGTAAGATGCGTTGAAACAAAATAAATAATCAACATTGTTAATCAAAATTTAATATTTACAAGTTTTAGAAGACTATTTATTAGTATTAAGCAGTGGAAAAAATGTTTGTAAACGAGTGTTTTCAAAATTGGAAAAAAAATAAAAAAATTCCCCAAAAAATGGGGAACATTTTGAAAACTTGTTATGAAAACACTCGTTTACAAACATTTTTTCTACTGCTTAATACTAATAAATAGTCTTCTAAAACTTGTAAACATTAAATTTTGATTAACAATGTTGATTATTTATTTTGTTTCAACGCATCTTACTCGAAAAGCCTAATGTCGGATAAAAAAATTTTTCCAACAAAAGTTGTTTATTTATTCATGCAAAATATGAATCTGCTAAAAAAAAATATATAAGGTGCCATTTAAAAAAACAAAGTTGACCTTAAAATGACCCTAATAAATTAAAAAAAAAACAATTATGCCATATTCTTTCCCCCTCGCTATCATACAACTTTTGTCCAAAACATTTTTTCATCTGACTTGGTTTTTGAGATATTAATTGCTGGAAGTTTTAAAATTAACACCCGGTATACTAAAAATAAAACTTCTATAATTTAAATCTAGAGGTTACAATAATATGCTGCATAAAATTTTGGAATTAGATTTTTCTCCATTGGTCTTTCCTTTTTCTTTTTGTCTAGCCTATTGGCATGTCATATAGTCATGTGAAGTTAATAAACTCCTCTGGATGCACAACCGTGAGTACAGCCCTTTGCATAATGCTAATTTCTTGTAGATCAACTTCAGCATAGCGGTACTTGTAGAATATTTTCTGTACCTTCATTTGACACCAAGTGCGCTTTATTGCTTCACTTTGCTAATTCTGTGTTGATTGCGAAAAAGTGCTTAAGTCAATATTTGTCAAACTGAGATAATGGCGAAAACAAATTACGGGCAAAATTGAATTTGGTTTACTGAGGAACCTTTTTTAGGGATATAATTTTGTTTTGAAAGTTTATTATTAAATGTAATGTTATTACAGGCATATAACTAAATAATTATTGAGAAAAACTGAAAATTACACCATTAAATTGATTACTTTCGACTTAGGCGAAAGGTATTCTATTAAATAACTGCCTTAATATGTACGCTATGACTTGGGCAATTATACCAAAAGAAAGAGCAAGTTTTCCTGTATCTGAATAAGTCAAAACCCCAATTTTGCAAAAACATGACTTAAGCACTTTTTCGCAATCAACACAGAATTGTGCTGTGCCTTTGTTTCATATAAAAATATTTACTATTAAGGTTCATAATCCACTAAAAAATCAATAAACGCAAAATTTTGATTTGTCACTATTGCAGAGAATCATTTATATATTTATATGATTTTCTAGTTTTAGAGAAATAGGATTGCAAGCATTTATAATCGTATTTAACTGCTGTATACAAAATTTGTGTTTGCTATATAAAAAGTTGATAAATTGATATTTAGGAAATTATTAATTTGTATAATTGTTCTATTAGAAATAATAAATGCTATAAAAAAATTGTGCTCGTTTATAAGCAGGGACGTGCTCAACCAACTTTTTTCAGGGGGGAGCAATCCTCAATTTGCCAACTGAATCAATTAAAAATTGCCAACTTTTTTTAAGTAATTGGGTATAAATTGGGACATAAAAAGTAGATCATTTTATAAATACTAAAAATATAATTTTATTTACAATATTATACATAGTACATGTTATTAAAGTAGATTAATATTGAATAATTGTTATTCATTTAGACGGATTCTTCTGTTCTTTAATTCGGACCACACATTGATGACTATCTAAATGAATGTTGTCAGTAATATCAACTTCGCGGCTAGGGTTATATAACCAGCCCCGCTCAAATCAAAATTTCCTATTGACTATTGGATAGTATAAGGTTTATATAGTAAACTGTAAAAATATTTAGGTGAAAGCGGGTCAAACTTTTGAATAAATCGAATTTGAACTTTGCACATTTTACACATTCAGTGACGCGCATGAGGGACGATTTGTGGAATCTCCCCATTCTGTTCTCAGTCCGTGCAAAAAGATATACCCTAACACTTAGAAATTGACGACACGATTGACGGCACCATTCGTAAGCGTAACATCTATTAAAGGTTATTGTTTACCCTTTATTTTTTGTTTTATTCCATATTTTGGGGGTGATAAGTAAAAGTACCTATACTTTTAAAAGCTATATCCCGGTTTTATATGATCCCTATTTAATTGATCCCGGTTGGGGTGAATTAATATTCCTCAAGTATGTTTAGTCCAAGTGGTATCGTTTAAAAAAACCGCCCGAAGGGCGGTTTTTAAAACGACCCAACTATCTGTATCGAATCCCACACAAATAACGGGTGATACATTTTGATTTTCACTCATTCCGACCGGGCACGGCAAAGCCAATAGCCGCGGTCGCGCCGGCTGTTATGACTTGTATCCCCTGGCATGAATGTTGCCGATTTCCGCACTTTTTTCGGATTTTATCGATTCTTCGATAATTTTAACCGTCTACAACGGCGTCAGAGTCACATTCGGACCGAAACATACCCAAAAAATCCGGATATTACCCCAATTTTTGTGAAATTGCATGGGGGCGTGGCGTATTCACCCGGATTTTTAATTATTCGAAATAAGGGTTATTTCTCAAGGGTTCACCCAAAATAATTTTTCTATAGACTCTATTAACCATTCTCTTTACAGTAGTCAATAGGAAAATTTTATTTGGCTGGGGCTGGTTACATAACGCGATCCGCAAAACCGTGTTGTTCGAGGGGTTGTCTTTATATTTCCGGACTGGGCTGTTTTGAATTTTGATGCAATTTTTCATTATGCTGTTTTTTTGCCGTCAGTTTGTGTCGTCGCGAGTTGTATATGTATCGAAATGAATAAAATCGAATACCGGGCTGTTATAAAATTCCTTACAAAACAAGGAAAACCTCCAAAAATTATTCTTGAAGAAATTTTGGCTGTTTACGGGAATGATTGCCCTTCTAAGTCAGCTATTTGCGAGTGGTCAAAATTGTTTAAACATGGTCGAGAATCACTGAATGATGATCCCCGTCCAGGGCGCCCTGTTGACGTGATCACTTCAGATGTTGTTGAAAAAACCAAGTGTTTGGTACTGGAGGATGCAAGACTAAAGAAGCGACAATTAGCAGCTTGAAGAGCGAAGAGTGAAAAGTGAAGAGACGTGGAAAACTGACGCAAGGTGTCTTGTTGCTCCACGGCAATGCACCAGTGCACAAGTCCAGACTTTCAAAAGCTGCTGTAGCTGATTGTGGCTTCGAAGAAATTGAACATGCGCCTTTATAGTCCAGATATAGCACCTGGTGACTATTTTTTGTTCCCGAATCTCAAAAAAACACTAAGGGGGACAAAATTTAGGGACAATGACGAACTTATAGTAGCTGTTGAGGGCCATTTTGCGGAAAAACCAAATGAATATTTTTATACTGGATTAAAGATGTTATTGAAACGGTGTTATACCTGTATTCAAAAGCAGGGGTACTATATTGAAAAATAAAATTTTGTTGTTGCTCTAGTCTTTTGTTTTCATACCTAGTCCGGGAATATAAAAACGACCCCTCGTAGTAAAGCAATTTTTGAGGAATCTTACAACTTTTAGGACAAATATTTGTCCTTTGCGGCCCTAAATAAAATAATTATGAATACTTAAATTAAAATTTTTTATTACATTTTACACTGAATGTTGGTTTCAACAAAAGCAAAACTTTTACGCATTATTTAATTAGTAGGCTTTATACTAATAGTAGGCTTTAGTTCGGAAGGTTTTACAGTAGGCAAAGAATGCTTCTGTTTACCTGAATGAACGATTTGCCGTAGTGTCATTTGCAGTTACGAGTGTAGTGTGTTTTTTCCATGTGTATGCGGTACTGATGATAGCAAATAAGCTTGAAACATATGTCTGCCGCTCACGCGCTTGTGATTGCAAAATTTTATTTATTATTTAATTATTTCAAAATTAGTAACATTGTGTAACTAAAGTAACGTGTTGAGTTACAAAATATAACTAAAATAGTTACAAAATATAACTACACACGTTATTTTGTACAGTTGGTATGTACAGTACAGTTGGAGAAAATAGGAATATTATATTATTTTATTACTTGAAATTTTTTGGAGTTGATAAAATTTTTACAAACCTAGTTTTGGTTTAGCGGCTTTTGCCAACTTCACCAACTTTTGGGTGATTTTGCCAACTTCACCAACTTTTGGGTGATTTTGCTAACTTTCTAAAGTATTGGGGGGGAAGCTCCCCCCTCATCCCCCCCATGAGCACGTCCCTGGTTATAAGCATATTAATCAATGATATATAGAATATCGTAATATATACTGCGATTAAACCAGAATATTACATAAAATCCAATGTAATATCTCTTAAAATTTTAAAATGTAACATGTAGGATAAATGAAAAAAGTTGCGAATTAAGCAGTTCATGAGAACAGTTTGGGAAAGGCATCGTATCCATGGAACCTTTTCTTACGAAAAAAAAAATACAGGAAAAAATATGAACTGCGGAATAAGGAATGTTTTTGCGGGAATGTGTTACCTGGATTTTACGCTCGCGTACAATGTAAATTTTTGTGTAGGATAGTTTCGGTAAAATCATAGAACTTATTTCCGTCTTTGTAACGTTTAAAAATCAAATATCGTAAGTTAATATAAAGTCAGTTATTTTAAAGTTAAAATAAATACGATCCAAGTCTTAGCTAAAATTTTATCGTTCGAAAATATTACAGATCAAATGCTACCGATCTAGGTATAAGAATGTAAACTTACGTACCATTGAAATTTGTACATTAGGAAGTAACGCAACCAAGCTTATGTAGCACGAACCTACTAGCAAAATTTTATGCTGACGATACCTTTTAAAATTATAGATTGATTTTATATTCACGCCGTTAATTTGTATGTAATAACAAATGTATGAGCTATTCGCGTATAGACATTTTCACGTGGAATAGAATAGACTGCTTGCAGGTGGCCACACGTGTTAGTGCAGGCTTGTTATTTGCTCGGTTTTATCGCGATCCACATGGTTACATGTGTTTATTCCTATGCTATTTTGTAGTTATGTTGAAATTTTACTAGATAAAAAGCAGTAAAAACTATTAAGAAGTGCAGCTGCATGGGCGATATTAACTTAAATTTCAAACAAAAAAATAGACACGTTTCTGCAAGTCTCGACAAATGTTGTAGTTTGTCGATCAAAAAGTGGGAACCGTATCCACGCTAGTTAGAGCCAATGCAATTCGACGGCATTATGCTATCCTTTGTTTTCGGTCGAAATTTTAAAGAATACCACCAATCAGCATGTCATTATACCGCCGTAGGAGAAATCTTAAGTTCCCCTGATTGTATTTTCTGGTCACATTTTTCGGGAGAAATGACATTTAAGCGAGGTAGCTGCATGTAAAATGCAGAGATTCGACGATCACTCAAGGTGCTACAATAAACTATGCCCGACCGCGGGTAGACGCTTTTAAAAGTGGAGTTAATAAATTTACCACAGTAAATTAATTTATCGAGTCTTATGTGCGTTTAAAAAAAAACTAGTGATTGTGTAACACAGGCAAGTTTGACGTTCAGTTTTGACGTTGTTTTGAAATTACTTTTGTCGCTTTAAATTAAATATTAATGTACGCTGGTATAAATTGTCGATTGTTTCAAATTAAACATTTTACGAACATTATTTCAAATCATTTTCGAATTTAATATTACCTTAAAGTACTGCCGCTTTTTTTAAATATGTTATGAATTGTCGATTGTTTCGAATTAAATATTTCCTGGACATTAAACTAAATTATTGCCGGGTTTCTAAAGTAAACATTTAATGGACGCTGTTATGAACTATCAGTTATTTAAATTAACTATTGGTGACGTCATTTATAACTAAGGTGAGTGAGGGTAATTACGCCACTGCAGCTAAGGGGACGTCCATAAATCACGTGAGGTGTTTTTTTTTTAATTTTGACCCCCCCTCCCCCTTGGTGAGATTTGGTGAGATGTCGTGGGACTCCCCCCCCCCTATCTAAATCTCACGTGAGATTTTCCTTATAATTTTTCAATAATTAAATTTACTTGATATGTTATTGTATTTTGCTTTATTATACCACTAATAACTACCTAAGCGTTAATACTGATATCTTCTATGTACTACATTTTTTCTGTGAAATAAGCGGAGAAAAATGATACTACGTTTAAGGTGAACTATATATTTACGTATTTACAAATACGTCTAATGACTGTCTTCCTATATTACTACCAAAAGATGAATGAGTGAGATAACTCACTCCACGGGAATTCATGTGCTTCCTCTATAGTAATGATTGGACACATGACGTCCGTGTCTTTTGGTAGTGATATAGGAAGACAGTCATTATACGTATCTACATCCTCCTCGTACAGCCACTCCAGCCTATCGTCCACGACGCATAGCAGCTCCTCAGCCCGAACGGCAACTACACGCGTTGGTCGAACCCTGACCACAGATGCTCGCGGGGCTGCATGCAGCGCCGACCCATGCGCCGACCTATGCTTCTGAAGCTTCACACGCGAAGCAAAGTAGATGCCGCACGTCTTGCAGCATCTGTTTTGGATTGTATTTAAAAGAGATGGGCAGTAGAAATCGTACGGCATCTGGGAATAGCCTGCATGTTTGGGATACACCGCGAGCCATTGCCGAAGCAGGCTAAAAATTCGGTCTCTAGTTTTATAATACTAATATATTCGCTGAATTAAAAAGTTGACGTGAGATTTTCTTTGAGCCCCTCCCTTCCCCTTGGTGAGATTTGGTGAGATTTTGCCGGACCGCCCCCTCCCCCATTTTACCTCACGTGATTTATGGACGTCCCCTAATTACGCCACCGTCAAATATCTCCGGTAATAAATACAATTTTCGTAATATACCGCACGCTGTATCTTTAGGCACAACATTCTTAGTCAATAAAACAGAAATTATCCGATTTTGATGGCTAACTTGAGTTTGTCAACTGTTTTTGTTGTTAATGGCGGTGTACGATTTTGTTGATGTAAGTAAGACAAGCATTTACTTTTGTGTGTATACATTATTTTTTACGTGGTAAAAATTTTGCATATACTTGTTTTGTTGTAAATTTAATGCTCTTCAAGAATATGTATCACTTTCTGGTGATAAATAATTTCAACACACAGAAAAATTAGTTTATTCATGAAGTAGTAATGGCTGGCAATTACGCCATGCGTTATTATTATTCAGTTCTTACGTATTTTATGATTTATTTTTGCGTTTACTAGGATTGACTATGGCTTCTCCACGCAATAAATGGGTTGAGGATGATCTTAAAAAAGCATTGACAGATGTGAAATTAAATACCATGTCGGTGAAAAAAGCATCGGAAACTTATGGCATTTCAAGAAGGACTTTGTGTCAATACATTAAAAAAATAAAGGTTTTTTTTCCATAAATGAGCCTATATATTACAAAAAAACTCTTAACATATTTATTTAAGCATTTATTATAGTAAACTTGCTGTAAAATTAATTTATTTAAATAATTTATTTGAGTGGCGTAATTGCCTGCATAGGTTGGTAAATACGCCAGTTTCCCAACTTTTTGAAAAACACATCTTTTGGAATTGAAAAGACAGCTAAAGCTCTCAAATTTTTTTTTCTTGTACCCAAAAAGTTCCTCTTGGTGGTACCTATTTTTATTTATTCTCTCTATCCTCAGGAAAATTTTTAAAAATTGACAAAGCTTAAGGTGGCGTAATTACCTTCAATGACCTTATTTACGCTTTTATTAACGTTCCGTTGTTTAAATCAAATATTACGGGCGTAATTTAAGAATCAGTTTCGCAGCCTAAATTAAACACATGCATATTGACTTTATTTTAAATCAGTTTCGGGTTTTAAACCAGATGTTTCGTGCCGATTATAAACGAGTTGAATTTGAATTGTTAAATATAAACCAATTTTATCGAACATTTTCGAGTGAATTACGTTTTGGTTTGTTTCGTGGTACGATCTATTAAAACTAGATTACGTACGGTTTGCGCGAATTTAAAGTCGAAAGACAGAACCGTCTCGGTGTCAAGTTTTAAAGATGTATGAAGCATTCCACTTTCGTATTTATTAACGAACACCCACTATCGAAGCGTTCCCGATCTATCGAACCTTTTTGTCATCTCGAGTTTTGGAAAGGATTTTGCCTACCGAAATAGCATTCTCACGCTGGACCATATCTACTTGGACGACCGTCTCCATAGGAGCATACCTGTAAAATATTACGTAAGCATTCGTTTTAGTATTATTAAGTATTATTGTACCTTGTGGTCAGTTTGACCACCATATTTCAAAGAACCTTCAGTCCTACCGTGTAAGACGAATTCGCACCATTTTGTATTCCTTTTTGTTTGTGTATTAGTATTTATTTGGACGTGGTGTAACCACGCATATGTTGTCAATGTGTTGAAATTGTTTATTGAAGTAACGTCATAGTTTGAATTTTGTGTTTTATGTCATCTTTGAGGTTTAATAAATTAAACCAGTTAGCCTGTTCCATTTTGGTGACCAGCTGTGTAAATTTCAGTATCAATATTTTTCTCGTTAACTTTTCTGTTATTCAAGCCAGTGTAAATATTTTGTCTTTCAGCATTTGTGGTTGTAAATTTGATTATACAATTGTTGTAAAGTGTCAAATGTCCTTGCATATTTCGTTTTTATTATATCTGCTTTATTATTTATTTATGTTTTATTGTCGTCATGTGTATGTTTTGTTTAGCTATTTTTGTTAAGATAAAACCTATCAGCTGTAAAGGTAAGGTAATCCAAAGAGATGTCACCAGTGTGAGAGGCAACGCGATTAATCAGCAAGCTGTCGTGTACCAGCTTGGAAGGGTGGTTTTTCATCCCCTTCGAATAAACTCCGGTTTAAGTTCACGTGGCGCCCATGTAAATACCTCGTGTGTAAATTTACCCCCCCCCCCCCTGTTAGCGACAAAATCCAGAATCGCGATTGTGAACCGCCCAATCGTTGATGAGAGACCATCAAATCGCGACGTTTCGTCACCAGCCCTTTTGCTCCTTCAATCGACCCACCCCTTCGCGGCTAGAGCTAGTCACCCCATTAATTTTGTACGGAAGGTGTCTTGTTTGCGATTTGTCAGGTTACAAATGTTGATAAGTAACCTGGAGATGAAAATAAGTAAATTAAAGCTGGTAGTGAGAAGATGTAAAAACCATTACTCCCAAAAATATTAAGAGATGTGATAAAATACAGTCACAATATTGAACAAACAATTAAATTAAGTTCATCAAGGCAAAAGAAGATTGAAAATTTAAAGTCAAATGAATTGTGGATAATTTTATTTAAACCCGATCTAACTAGTGAATTCTAGTTTTAACTAACTGCTTTAGTTAATTCTAGTTTTAATTGAAAGAACTTTAGTTAAAACTAGTTTTAACTGAGATGACTAGTTAAAAATAGAATTAACTGACTTTTTTGTAAGTAAATTCTAGTATTAACTGAAAAAACTTTAGTTAAAACTAGATTTCAAGTAAAAGTAAACGTAAAATTGTTTTATGCAATCCTAGCGTGTTTATCATGGATTTATTACTACTTCTGCAGTTCGTAATGACCTTCAGTCCCACGTGTTGTTTATTATTAGTAAATTTGCTCCCATGGGATCATAGTATGACCTCATAATTTATTATTGACTCAACAAAAGTCTACATGCAATATTTTATCTTACGTTAGAATTATTTATCTCTTCCTTGAAAGGAATGCGTTATCACATTGCAATGAGATATTCTTTCGACGTGTAGGCGTTGTATGCCGCCGAAGCTTCATATACTTTTTTTTTAACTCCTTGATTACAGCAATCTATCACAATGATAACAAGCTTCTTGTAAGAAAGAAATAACTGACATGTATGAAGTGTTCCAATGAACACTGCATATTATAAATTAACTCATAAATAACAGTTACGCATGTATATAATATGAATATTATGTATAATCACTGTAATGAAAACTTAAGTTCTTTTGGATTAAATTAAAATTCAAAATTAGAATCTATTTGTGAGGTCAGTCGGTCTAAACCTTTTTGGTCTGCGCACTTCATCACTGATGGATACAATTAGATTATTGGCAAGCACATTAGTCTCTCGCGATAATTTGCGCTAAACGTCTTGATTTCTTCCCTAACCGAAGCAATAGGTACGAGTATATCGCGTTGTATTACCTTGTTGGGTATGTACCATGGCGCATCGACGATCGTTGGTAGCCCTTATTTTGAAATTGTTGGAGGATTTCCAGATTGGATTCAGCTGCCGAGCCCCAAAGTTGGATACCGTAGGTCCAGATCGGTTTAATTATTGCCTTATAGAGTAATAATTGCCTTATAGAGTAATAGCTTATTTTCAAGGGAGAGTTGTGACTTTCGGCCAATGATCCAATACATTTAGTTGAACTTGATTCCAAGTTGTTTGCGTTTACTAAATATGTGCTTGCGCCAGGTAAGTCTTCTGTCGAGGTGAATGCCGAGGTACTTAGCTTCAGTCGCTTGTGATATTATGGAATTGTTTAGTTTGACTGGTGGACAAGTATCTCTCCTCATGGTGAAGGTTACATGCAACGATTTAGTTTCGTTAGCCTTAGGGACGGTTTTATCACCTCTAGTCAAGTGCTAGTTAAAGCTTGACTAATAGTTGACGATCATTTTGCCGTTTTACAATCTCTAGTCAAAGGACAAAATGGCCGTCGACTATATAGTAGTTAATTTGACTAGTGGATTTTTTGGTAGTTGAGCTTGACAACTACTAGTCAGGAGAAACATAACCTTACTTTATAGGCTACACAAATAGTTTACTTTTCGCAATATTTTCCAATTTTGATTTTATTTCAAGTGATGAAGAAGAAAAATAGTCGCTCTTCGTAGGAGATATAAGGTCATAAGAAAAAGGGTCGATTATTTCAATTTATGGAATGAAAATCAGTGTTTTCATTTTAGACATTGTAACTCGTTGGCCAGGCTCTTCCCATGACCAAACAGTTTTTAATGCATCTCGAATACGACACAGGCTTGAGGGGGTAGAGTTTGGCAACATTTTAATTGGCGATTTAGGTTACGAATGCAGGAGTTACATTGTAGTACCCCTAAGAAATTCTGTATTACCAGAAGTGCTGTTTAATGAATCATTAATAAGAACACGGCTGGAGTGTGGAAACGTAGATTCCCAATTTTGTCTACAGGCATTCGGGTTTCAAGACATAATATGTATAAAATTGACAATTACATAGTTGCATGTGCTATTTTACATAACTTTGCATGCATTCAGCATGAAGAAGTACCTCCCGTTGATCCTGAAGTAAAAATTTCACCTGGCGATGGTGATTTTGCAATTGAACCCAATGCTGATAGAAATGGCCATGCAAGATATTCTGTACGGCAGGCTTTAATTAACGATTGGTTTGCTGCTCTGTTATAATCATATTTATCATCATTAGAGATGAGATTTTTAGGTCGTATAAATGTTATACCAGAGAGCGTTAAAGGGTTAATTGATACACGGCCCCGTTCGAAAGTTATGCTGTATGAAAAAGAAAGAAGAAACGGGGCCGTGTATCAATTAACCCTTTAACGCTCTCTGGTATAACATTTATACGACCTAAAAATCTCATCTCTAATCATCATCATCACTTCCTTCACGGATTAGGTCTTTGACCTGTTCCGGCCCATCTCTTCCTCGGTCTTCCTACGTCTCTACGTCCCACAGTGGGGTATTTGGCCTCAAAACGTGGCATTAAATCAAATAGTATTCCAACGGATTTCTAAGTAGGATATTTATTTTCAGGGCTCTTAGTAGTATCTAAAAAATACTTTGCATAATTCTGGTACATTTATTTATTAAGAAAATGAATTTATTTGAAAAACTTTGAAAAATTAACATCATCAGCAAAAAACACAGAAATAGTTTTTGGAATATATGTGTAAATATACACTTATCTGAAAATACAGATTGTGATATCACAATACAACAAATATTTAATGGATACGAATTACAAAATTCAGAAGAGAAGTAGTTAATAATTTTTATATTTATTTTTCAAGTAATAGCGTTAAAAGTAAAAATAAAGCAAACATTTTAAATATTGTCTTGATCATCTTCTTCGTCATCATCCATTGATCGCATCGTCACTCTCGGAAATCTGTTTATGATCATCAATGACTTGATTGGTCAGTAGGGGGTTTTAATAAATGTAATACCTGCTGAGATAAGTATCAAAGGTTTTTTTGGGTAATTCTCTTTTGTTTGTTATAACAGGGTCAGAGGTTAAAAGAAATCTGTTTAGAATGTCTCTGTTTGAACTTTCGCGGCTACATTTTCACGAGTTATGTTCACGATATCTCTTGAAATCTTTATTGCAAGCTTCCTGTGCTTCTTCACTTAACTGACCTATAGGCAGCAACGCAAATTGAACTATTTCTGGGCCATGAATTAAATATTTGTGTATGGTAGGTGGCATACAGTACCATGGGTATTTATCAACAAAGTACCGGGCAGTGCTGTGGCAGTGTTCCCGAAATATTTCAACATTTATTTCGTGACCAGAAGCCACAACTATTAATATCACTTGCATTTTTCTAATAAGTTCTACATCAATTGCAGTTACTTCAGCAGAGAGTTCAGGAGAGTTCAAAAAAGCGTCTTGCCGTGTTTCCATCATTAGAATTGCCAAAACCAGGTTTAGGTTTATCGTTAATAATTAAACCACAGCGTTCTTTAAATTCTTTTTGAATCCGAGTCTTGATTTTGGCTACTATATCTTTATCACTACCGCGAGCTTGCCATTTTTTGATAGGTAACTTATATGCCATATGGAGTAAACATTCAAAAAAACGAATCCAATCATGTAAAATTGATAAATAATTTAATAAAAACTATATACAGGGTGACTTAGAAATTTTTGAGTTCTCCAAGGAAAACGCGAATTAAAAAGAACCTTGCAAAGCTTCGCAGCCAAAAAATGTATTTTAAAGTCTCAAGTATCAGTATTATCCGTAAAAAAACATAGTAACTTTATCGACCTTAATTCATATTCAAATCTTCTTTTTTTTCTGATAATCTTTTACAAAAATTAATACAATGCTTTATATGATTGTAACCATATTTATTTATTTAGTTTTTTTAAATTTGAATACCTTTTGTTTTACAATCTGTCTAAAATATAAACAATGAGTAAAATATTTGACATCGAGAAGCAAAAATAATCAAAATAATCCAAAACACAGAAGGAGCTCGCCCAGTGGCACTCCTCCATTTCAGTTGATCTTATATGAATGCTACATTAGTTCATCAGTTACTTCGGGTCTGAAGGTGGTGAGAGGCAACCGACTCAGAAGCGATGAGGTAGGTCCAATGGATCGAAACGCTTCAGCCTCTTGGCTCTGTTGGTTGTCAGTAGTTCTGCAGCAAGAGAGTTGGGGTGGTCTCTCACTCGGTTTTGGTATCTTGTACTGAACGATTTGATAGTTTCCTCGACTGTAGCTATGTGAAGATCACGATGGATAACCTGATTTCGGCGATGTTGGAGTTGCTTGCAGCTCCCCAGAGCTGAATGCCGTATGTCCAAATTGGAACTATTATTGCTTTATATATGAGAATCTTATTTTCTAGGGACAACTTTGATTGACGATTCAGCAGCCAGTAATATTTTCTCAGAGTATGGCCTAGTTGTAGTCTTTTATTCCAAATGTGTATACCCCACGTCAGTCGTCTGTCCAGTCGCATCTCAAGATACCTAACTTCCCTTCCCTGTGGCAGTATCATTCCATTTAAACTTACAGGAGGGCAAGAGTCTCGTCTATTTGTAAATGTTATGTGGGCCGACTTTTGTACGTTAGCTTTGATTCGCCACTTTTTTTAACCATATTTCATACTTGTTGAGGTGGATTTGTAAGTTTTCAGATGCAGTCAAAGCATTCTGGTGAGAGGCCAAGATTGCGGTATCATCTGCGAATGTTGCGATAACTGTGTTCCTAAGCGTTGGCAGGTCAGCCGTGTATATCAAGTACAGGATCGGACCCAGTACACTCCCCTGAGGGACTCTGGAGTTGACAGGCAGGAGTTGGGAGAACTGGTCCTGGAATTTGACAAAGAAATGCCTATTATTAAGGTAGGACTTGAGCACTTGGTAGAATGTATATGGTAAATATAACTTAAGCTTGTAGAGCAAACCAGTGTGCCACACCTTATCAAAAGCCTGCGCAATATCAAGGAATGCCGCCGAACAATATCTTTTGGTCTCCAGGTATGCCTGATTTTATCGGAGCCGGACAAATGGACGCGGCCGAAAGGCCGCGACCGAAAGGACGCGAGCGTTTGGACGCAGACCCAAAAGGACGCAGACCCAAAAAGACGCCAAGATTCGACATAAAATGGGGGAAAGGTTATATTCACGATCTTCGTCACGTAAAGTTAAATCTTCACGTAAAGTTAAATCTTCCGCAAAGAGGTGAGTCTTCCGCGAAGAGGTGGATCTGCGGTTAGGTTAGTGTTAGTTTTTGATATTTCTTTAGAAAACTAATTAAAAACAAATAAATCTTCACGTAAAGTTAAATCTTCAGGTAAAGTTAAATCTTCCGCAAAGAGGTGGATCTTCCGCGAAGAGGTGGATCTGCCGTTAGGTTAGTGTTAGTTTTTGATATTTCTTAATAAAACTAATTAAAAACAAATAAATCTTCACGTAAAGTTAAATCTTCCGCAAAGAGGTGGATCTTCCGCGAAGAGGTGGATCTGCGGTTAGGTTAGTGTTAGTTTTTGATATTTCTTTAGAAAACTAATTAAAAACAAATAAATCTTCACGTAAAGTTAAATCTTCAGGTAAAGTTAAATCTTCCGCAAAGAGGTGGATCTTCCGCGAAGAGGTGGATCTGCCGTTAGGTTAGTGTTAGTTTTTGATATTTCTTAAGAAAACTAATTAAAAACAAAAAACAAATAAATCTTCACGTAAAGTTAAATCTTCCGCAAATCTTCCGCGAAGAGGTGGATCTGCGGTTAGGTTAGTGTTAGTTTTTGATATTTTTTTAGAAAACTAATTAAAAACAAATAAATCTTCACGTAAAGTTAAATCTTCAGGTAAAGTTAAATCTTCCGCAAAGAGGTGGATCTGCCGAAAATATTGGTATATAATCAGTATTAAATTTTAAAATAATTTTTTGCGTCTATATGCTCGCGTCTTTTTGGGTCTGCGCCTATATGGCCGCGTCTTTTTTGGGCTCGCGTCTTTTTGGGTCTGCGTCTTTATGGCCCGCGTCCTTTTGGGTCTGCGTTCTTTTGGGTCTGCGTTCTTTTGGGTCTGCGTCCTTTTGGGTCTGCGTCCTTTTGGGTCTGCGTCCTTTTGGGTCTGCGTCATTTTGGGTCTGCGTCCAAACGCTCGCGTCATTTCGGTCGCGTCCTTTCGGCCGCGTCCATTTGTCCTAGACCCTGATTTTATTAGCAATTCGATGGGCCTGCTCTATGGTGGAATGCTGTTGGCGGAATCCAAACTGATGTTTAGGGATTATATTCCTTTCTTCTATTAGTGGCATCAATCTTTTTAATAGCAGTTTTTCAAAGATTTTAGATAGAATAGGCAGCAGGCTAATACGTCTGTACGAAGCTGGTTCTGTAGGTGGTTTTCCAGGTTTAGGGATCAAGACAATTTGAGCCACCTTCCATTGGGCAGGAAAGTATCCCAGTCTCAAGATGGAATTGTAGATCGTGGTGATAAATTCTATCACATTTTCTGGCAGTTCTTTCAGGACTCTTGCGGTTACAAGATCGAAACCTGGAGACTTCTTTAGATTTAAGTCTTTCCTGATGTATGCTGAGACCTCGCTTTTCTTGATTTTTCTTATAGGCAGGTCCATCTGGAATGGGGTTTCAAGAGACTCGCTAAATTTGGCATCTTCGTGGGGAGTTTCCGCTTGGAAAGGTTTAAATACTTCAACAAGGTGGTTCGCAAAGGTACTTGCCTTTTCTCTACTGCTTCTTGCCCATTCGCCCGGCAGGGGTGTTGATAGGTGGAATTGTCATCTGTGGTCTTTTGATCTTCTTGACTGCTTTCCATAGTGAGTACTTGGTTGCCACTGTTGCTGTCAATCCGTTTAGATAGTTTTGGATTTCGAGATTGTTATGATCGTTTAATAGTTTCTTTCAGTGGTTTTACTGCCCTATTGTAGTTCGTCCTATCTATAGGTGCTCGGGTGGATTACCATTTTGCCCTAAGTTTTCGTTTTTCACGTATTTTCTCTTGGATTGCTTTGGGACAGTAGTTTACGATTTTTGGTTTTTTTTTTCAAGAGTTGTCTCCCAGGCTGCCTCTTGGATATTTCTGACTAGATTTTGTACTGCTTCATCTAATTCGAATTCAGTCTTAAGAGAAACACGTTGGAGAAACTTGTTGTAAACCAATTCCTTAAATAGAGCCCAGTTTGTTTGCTTACTATGTAACGTTGGGGGTCGTGGTTGTCTAACAATTTGTAAAGAAAGTTTGACTATTACAGGCGAGTGATCCGACGAAAGTTCGAAGCAGGGCTCAGAAGTGAGATATTTATGCGATATACCACCAATGATGCAGAAGTCCAACAGATCAGGTAGCTTTTCCTTATCTGTTGGCCAATAGGTTGGATGCCCAGTGGAACAATGATAGAGATTTTTTGTTTTCATGGCCTGGAATAGTTGGCGACCTCTCGGATTGGTCAATCTTGATCCCCATTGAGTGTGTTTGGCGTTAAAATCTCCACCTGCAACAAAGCGATTACCAAGCATATTAAAATAGTGCACGTATTGTTTCTGGTTGATAAGGTGTCCAGGAGGATTGTAGACTGCGGATATCGTAATTGGGCCACTACACTCTTCAATAACAATACTTGTTGCTTGTAGATGTGCTTCATTATATTTGAGGGATTCGTAATGTTTAATGTTGTCCTTGATGATGATGGCTGTACCGCCTCTCGCTCTTCCACTCGGATGCTGAGTGTCATACAATTTATATCCAGGGATCACGAAATAGCTCCTGGTCGTGAAGTGGGGTCTCAGATATTAGTAGTATGTCTATTTCATGGCTGGTTAAGAATAATTTAATGTCTTATTTATGGTTGGATAAGCCGTTAGCGTTCCAGACTGCCATCCTCAGTTGCACTGCCATTAGTTCATCTTATTTAGCATATTAGTGAGAATATTGAGCAGGATCTCCATCCTCTCTATCATTTTTGTCAACATGCTCTCTAGTTTAGAATTTTGATGGGATGCTTGTAGATTTGTTGGATTGGCCATCTGTGAAGATGGGACGAAATGCTGGTGATGCTGGGATCCTTCTGCTATACCTGCGTATGAGTTTCTCGAATCTACATTTTGGTTGTTTGGGCTGGTAAGGTTTGAATTGTTTGTGATTATTGGTTGGAATGCTGGTAGTTGTTTTTTTTTCTCTTAAAGATGGATACGTTTTCTTCTGCAAATCCTTATATATAATACATCCCTTATAGTTAGCGGGATGGTTACCGTCGCATAGTACGCACTTTACGTTCTGATCCCGCTCTTTTCTCAGGCAATCTTTTGTAGCGTGGCTTCCGGTGCATTTGACACATCTTGCCTGTTTATAACAGAATTTGTGGGTGTGGCCGTATTGCTGGCATTTTGTACATTGTGGTATTTCTCTTTTGGGATAGGGAGGTTCAAACTTTACAATCGAATTCATCAAGTGAGTCACTCCGTAGATGTCTTTGTTGTTATGGTTACTTTTTAATTCGACATGAAACAATGGCAGGGGGATTTTAGTTTCTCTTGCCCGAATGTTGTACAGGTTTACCACTAAATGACCAAGCTCCTCAATACTGCCTTTTAACATTGTCGTGTAAGTCGTTGGATGCATGTTACGTAGTACCACCCTAAAGGACCTTCGCCGCCAAAAAATTTATTTTAAAGTCTCAAGTATCAGTATTATCCGTAAAAAAACATAGTAACTTTATCGACCTTAATTCATATTCAAATCTTCTTTTTTTTCTGCTAATCTTTTACAAAAATTAATACAATGCATTATATGATTGTAACCATATTTATTTAAAGATCAATTATTACAGACTTTATGTAAGATATTTGAACTTCTTGTTTCCATAAGTAAAAGTTACAATTTATAACGATTTCTAGCAAAAATAATCTTTGAAAAGAATGTGTTTACCACCCCCTCAGCAAATTTTTAGCATCTTTTGACGATGTAGTGGAAAGTTGGAACGAGTAATGCTCCTATAAATTCACATAATGGTGCCCAAGATGGACATATGTAGACTGCGCCGATGATCAGAAATTAATCCTTTTTTTTGGGTAAATGACCATGGGCAACCTGTAGATTGCGCCGATGGTCATTATGGGTAACATACAGATTGCGCCGATGGTGTACCTGAGGGATTAAAAAGTATTACTAAGGCATAATGGGGTTATTATTGTAAATCAGTTTATTAAATATTAATAAAAAATTAAATTGCGGTACCTAATTATCATTAATATGACAATACTTATTGCAATACTTATTAGTAGATATTAATAATAAATATTCTCAAAAAAATGGAAAATAACCTGTATTGCCGAAAAAGTGAAAAAATTAAATTTTTTTTCTTCGATTTTTGGGATGTGCATTCGATAAGGAGGGTAATCCATCGTCAAAACCTACCCTTTCGGGGCGCCGCTTCGCTCCGCTTCGCTCCGCTCCGCTCTGCAACCCTGCAGGGCGGTTTTGACTCTGGTTACTAGGCTAAACATACGAGAAGGTGCCACCCATCAAGAAAACCGGGATAAATGAAACCGGGATGTGAGAGAACCTCGAAATAGCATTAAAAAGTATAGTTGCGGTATGGGGCAGTAAACTATAACGTTTCAACCCCAAAATTATAGACCAACAGAATCGTGCACAAATTGTCTCGAAATTGCAAATTTCTCGTAGTTATAAATTTGTGTTATAAAAGTTTTTAATAATGAAAGAATCAAAATAATGCAGTTATTTAAAAATAACCTCGTCAAATTACTAACCTAATTAAAAATCGGTGAGCGAATGGCTGAAATGCTAGCGTGTTCGCTTTCAAGCCAATATTCACGGGTTCAAATCCTGTGAGGTACTATCTATAGAAGAAATTTTCGCTCACCAAATGTCTATCTGCTGGCCCCAGATAACATTATTTATGGCTAAAAAACTTCCCAGATGGAGTAGGCGGTGTAAAAATCGTCTATTTCCGTGGTTCGGAATCCACGTTAAGCTGTAGGTCCTCTGTGCTCGTCACACATTTTCAACACGCAACGAGCTGAGACAGGGAGGTATCGGGAAAAGTCGCAAGACGTTCATAACCGAATATAGATAGATTAAAAATCGCACATAATGTATAATAGTAGGTACTCCTGTAATAAAGTAAGTACCTTAATCCTCTAATGGGATTTTCACTCCGTCGTTACCCAAAAAGATTACCTATTAATTGACCATCGGCGCAATCTACATACTAACCCTAACCGAACCCGGCGCAATCGACATGCTAGATTATGAGACCCTTCAACCATCGGGCGCAGTCTACAACCTCCCCCCAAGATAGTGTAGTTTACAAAAATCATAATAGGGAATATGCATGTAGCATTTGATTTTTGTATTTTATGCCACGTTTTGAGGCCAAATACCCCACTGTGCGTCCTTGGGGTTTGTAGTTGAAGTATAATTGATTTATTTTTGTTAATTTAAAATAAACATGAAGAATAACATTAAAAGATTTATTTCATATTTATTTGTTTTATTACATAACAAGATCATTTTTGTGGCATACCTTTAAGCAGCTTCGATAACAAAAATTGTAATCATCAAATGTCAAACAAAAAGCAAGGTTAGGAATACCTTATGAAAACTATTGGTAGTGAAAACGTATGATCAATTTGTGCATAATCTATTATTTTGGTAAACGTTTTTAAGATGTGTAGTACCAACCTAGTACGGTGTATGGTTTGCAACTATGATGTGTTGGTTAACGTGACTATAGGTTGTCAAACTAAGGTCAAACGATTGTAAAACCGGCCGCGGCCTACAACTACTAGTCAACGTTAACTACTAGTCACGTCAACTAGTAGTCAACGGTAAAATGCTAAAACCGGCCCTTAATACGCCACGTTTCAAGCCAGTTCTGTATCTTATTCAGGTTTGTTTGAAGATTTTTGGATGCTATTATCGGAACTTCATGGGATGATAAAATTCCGGTATCATCTGCAAATGTGGCTACAGTATTAGGGCTTCATATTGGTAGGTCGAATGTGTATATTAGGTATAGGATGGGACCCAGGATGCTTCCTTGTGGCACTCCAGATTGGATGGGATGAAGGTAAGTCAATACAGATTCATGTTTAACGAAGAAATATCTATTGGTTAGGTAAGATTTAAGGATTTGATAATAGTGGTGTGGAAGATTTTTCTTCAGTTTATAACATAATCCATTGTGCCACACCCTGTCGAAGGCCTGGCTAATGTCAAGAAAAGCCGCTGAGCAATAACGTTTTGTTTCAAAATCCCTGTTGATTTTTCTGACCAATCTGTGTACTTGTTCAATGGTTCCATGGTTGTTTCGGAATCCAAATTGATGGTTGGGAATCAATTTTCTTTCTTCTATTATGGGTCGCAATCTTTGCAGTAGTAGCTTTTCAAGAACTTTAGCCAGCACAGGCAGCAAGCTTATTGGCCTATACGATTTAACTTCTTCAACTTTTTTACCAGGTTTAAGAATCATAACTATTTGAGCGACTTTCCATTGGTTGGGGAATTGATTGATTCGGATAACAGCATTAAATATTTGTGTGATAGCTTTGATACACTTACTGCTTACCTCCTGTAGAATTTTACCAGTGATAAGATCAAAGCCTGGTGCTTTGTTTGGATTTATTTCGTTGTTAATTATTCTTGTAACTTCACCCCTTCTGAACTTTTTAATTGGAAAATCCATTTGAAACGGAGCTCCTAAGTATTCTTGTATTTCGTTTTCGTTGGCAATTGTAGACGAAGGATTTGGTTGGAAAGTATTTGTTAAGTGTTTAGCAAAAGCTTTTGCTTTTTCTTCGTCATTTCTGGCCCATCTGTTATTTTCATCCTTTATAGGGGGAATATATTGTTGTGGCCTTTTAATTTTTCTGCTGCCCTTCCACAGGGAGTACTCAGTTGCCTCCGTTGCACTGAGGTTTTTCAAATATTCTTGAATACCTTGGTTTTTACTTTTTGTTAACATTTCTTTCAGCTCCCTGCCAGCTTTGTTTAATTTAGTTTATCTTCGGGGTATCTAGTTTGTTGTCATCTTTTACGTAATGTCCGCTTTTCAGCTATTTTCTGCCTTATTGAGTATGGTGTTTCTTCTTTGATGTATTTATTGTAGGTATCGGGGGTTGCCTCCCATGCAGCCTGTTGTATATTGTTTGTTATCATGTTGACTGCTTCATTTAGATCATTTTCAGTTTTTAAGGGGATATCTAGCATGATTAGTTTGTCGAGTTCTTCTCTGAACAAATTCCAATTAGTTCTTTTGCTGCAGTGATGGTTGTTTTTCTTTGTGTACCTACTATTTTATCAAAAATACTAACAATTATCGGCGAATGAGCAGAGGAAAGGTCCAAGCAGGATTCCGCTTTGACTCTTTTCATATCGATACCCTTTACTATACAGAAGTCGATTACATCAAGTAACTTATTTATGTCAGCTGGCCAGTAGGTTCGTTCACCGGTGGTAATGCTCACCAAGTTATTTGCACTCATGGCTTTAGCCAATTCTCTGCTCTTTGATGTTGTGAGTCTGGATCCCCATGCACGATTTTTGGCATTGTAATCACCTCCAGCTATGAATCGGTTTCCCAAAGTGTTGAAGAAACGTTCAAAGTCGATTTTGTTGTTGTTATATTTCGGTGGACAACAGATAGCAGAGGTAAGGAATTTTCCCGATTTATCTTCCAATACTACAGTGGTCGCTTGCAGCCATTCCTTTTCATATTTATTAGTTTCGTGATGTTTGATGCTGTCACGTATGATTACCGCTGTATCACCATGAGCTCTGACTTCTGTAGGATGTTTAGTGTAATAAACTTTGGGCGACTCTACCACTAACTCAGCCACTCGAAAAAATTTTTCGAGTGCTACACACTAAAGAACAGGCTTATATCTGTCTATTAAAACAATAAAAAATGTGAATATGGTCAAAATAACCAAAATATCGACTTTTGAAAAGTACGGTAAAGTAGCATCGATTAGGCGGCCGACCGGGGTCTATGTGCATCAGTCGCCCGTGCTCCGTCGAAAATGCGTAAAATTTTTTCGCTCCGATTTGAATTTTTCTTTGAAATTCGGATAGATGGGGGTGTGATTAGTGGATATTAGTAATTAACATAATCAAAAAAATGGAAAATAAGCTGTGTATTGCCGAAAAAGTGAAAAAATTAAAATTTTTTTGCCTTCGAATTTTGGGGTGTGCATTCGATAAGGAGGGTAATCCATCGTCAAAACCTACTCTTCCGGGGCGCCCCTCCGCTCCGCTCCGAGTTGCACCCCTCCAGAGCGGTTTTGACTCTGGTTACTAGGCTAAACATACGAGAAGGGCCTCCGATCAAGAAAACCGGGATTAAGGCAATCGGGATACGAGAGACCCTCAAAATAGCATTAAAAAGTATAGTTGCGGTATGGGGCAGTATACTATTACGTTTCACCCCCTAAAAATCGCCTAAAAACCAAAAATAATCGATGTTGCATGTACGACGGTCGAGCTGCATCTGCCGCTGCGAACCTTTACCTTTACCTGATATGTATTTGATGGAGCATCCCGGCATGGCCGGCCTTCTCCTTCATCTGAAAGAATACATTAATGACATTGGAAGTTGTAGAGACCGGTGGGTCTCTGGGAATTGGCGCTTGGCGGACTGACTGGTTAGAAACCTGGGCTGTGACTGTGAATATGAGATATGTGAAGAAAAAGAAATTTTTTACGTTTGCCGATATAGTAGAGTCCCTAATTCGAAGAAAGAAATTATAATTTCTATTGATGACCTCGAAGTGATTGGCTTCTACTTGGAACTAGTCAGAATTGGCGACTAGTGGGATTATAGTGATACTATGGGGGGTGATTTATCGAAGCTTGTGGAAATTGATCGAAAAATTACACAAATCTAGTGAATAAATTCACTTTCGAAGAGAATTTGTGTAAGTTAAACCTGTGAACATACATTAGTCTGTGTGGGGGGTGAGTTATGGTCAGTAGTTGTCCGTGGTCAGGAGTGATTTGGGACGGGGTATGAAAAAGTCGGCTGGGTTGTATTGACCTAGTTGATTTACTAGTGGGTTTTCTGAGAATTTGGATTTGTTGTAGAGATTGGTGGCATGTTTACGATTAAGAGTGTTAATGAGGTCTAGTTTGGCGTCTGCATGTAGTCGCCTGTTAGTGACGTAATAGGGGGCGCTGAAAATAGCTCGGAGATTTTTGTTTTGGATGACTTGAAGTTTATTTATGGCCCTGGGGCGTGCATATCCCCAGACAGGGGAGGCATAAATCATTGTTGGGCGGATTATGGCTTTGTATAATCTTAGTTTGTTAGCGGGGGACATGGTACTTTTTGCGTTCATGAGGACGAACAATCTATTGAAGAGGCATTTGGCTTTACCGGTTGCGGAGGAAATGTGAGCGTCCCATTTGAGGCGCCGGTCCATGGTAATGCCAAGGTACTTGACCTTGGTTTTCCAGGGGATTTGCTCCTCAAACATCCAGACACTGGAGTTGTGAGGCTTGCAACGATTTCGAAACATGATCGCGGAACTTTTGCTCGAGTTAACCTCGATGCGCCAAGTTTCGTACCACCTTCCGAGATCGGTGATCGCCTCCTGGAGGCGGGTTGTGGCTATGTCCGGGTGGATTGAGGATGTGTATATTGCAGTGTCATCTGCATATAGTGAAATTTTTGTTGCGGGATCTAAGGGGGTTGGAATGTCGCTCATGAAGATGTTAAACAGTGAAGCTGCAAGGATCGATCCCTGGGGGACCCCGGAGGTGATGGGGCGCTTTGTGGATCTGGTGTTCATGAGTTTGACTTGGAGATTTCTGTCGTGAAGGTAGGAGGCAATAAGTCGGACTAGTGGAATTTGAATTTTGGATTGAAGCATTTTGAACAGGAGGCCTTCGTGCCAGACCTTATCGAAAGCTTTCGATACGTCGAGTAGCACTAGGCCGGTGAATTCTTTTTTGTTGAGTGCCTGCGTGACGTGCTCAACTAATCGGAGGGCTTGGTGGGTCGTGCTGTGTCCAGCACGGAAGCCGAATTGTTCGTTTTGAATAATACTGTTATCGAACATGGCTTCTTGGAGACGGGTGAGAATGACTTTTTCAACTACTTTTCCGATGGAAGGGAGCAGGCTGATTGGTCTATAGCTTTTCGGAAGTTTGAGATTTTGACCGGGTTTGGGGATTACCACTACGTCAGCGGTTTTCCATATTTGTGGGTAGTAGTTGAGTCGAAAACATGCGTTAATTATGCCGGTGATGGCAACTTTGGCTTTTTGGGGGAGTTCTTTGAGGGCGGTATTGGTGATGCCATCGGGACCTGGGGCTTTCCTCTTTTTGAGGCGTTTAATGGCAATGGTGACCTCCGGAAGAGAGGCGGGGGTGATATGTGTGTCATCGGAGGTGTTTAGGGTGGTGGTGACATAATTTTCGACCGAATTGATATGGTCTTGGTCTAATCTTGTGGTGTTGGGGGAGCATTGAGCTTGGAGGCTGTCGGCGAAGATTTCAGCCTTTTCAAGATCGCTCCGGGCAATAGTGCCGTCAGGGCGGGAGAGAATTGGGATGGTGACTTTCTTTTTCCCCTGGAGGGCGGCGGCCATGCGCCATGCGGACATGTCTTTAAATGATAGGGAGTTAATGGTGTCTAACCATTCATTGTCATGAAATTCTTTGACTTTAACGTCAACTTGCTCTTTGAGCCGGTTGTATGACCTTTGGTCATCAGGGTTGCGAGTTCGCCGGGCGAGTTTCCTCGCTCGGTTTTTGGCTCTGATAAGATCTTTGAGGGAGGGAGTGAGTTTGTCTCTGACGTCCGTGGTGTTGACTTCAAATGAAGTTTCGTCAACGGATTTTTTGATGTTGTCTTGGAAATTGGCAATGAATTGGTCTAGGTCAGTGGGGGACTCAAAGAATGGGATTGGTCCAAGGTTTTTTGACAGAGTGTCTTTGAAAGAGGTCCAGTCTGTTGTCGTTCTCGTGGGAGGGCCTTTTGGGGGTAACAGCGGTCCAAGTGTCAGGAGGACCGGGTAGTGATCTGAGTTTAGTTCTTCGCTGGTGGAGATGTCGTATTGGAGTTGTACGTCTTTGAAAATGGCTATGTCCAGAATGGACGGCGTACCTGCGTTAGAAAAGTGGGTGGGGGAGGTGGGAGCGATGATCGCGAAGTCCAGCTCATTTGCTAGTGAAAGAAGGTCACGTCCTACATGGTTTGTGTGTTTACACAACCAGTTGGAGTGTTTAGCATTGAAATCGCCGGCGATGATCTTCGCGTCGGGGCCTTCGAGGAGGGTTTCTAGGTCCTCTTTGAGGATGCGTTGCTGAGGGCGATTATAGACGGAGGAGATTTGCAACCAACCGTGATGTGCGGTGTGGATGCTCACCGTGGTGACTTCAAGGTACTCTAGGTCGGGGGTCGGTATTGCGACGTGTTCGATGGATGATTTTACGTAAATTGCGGTTCCGCCGCCGCGTCCGTCACGGTCATTCCTATAAAGTGAATAGCAAGGGAGTTTTGCCAGTTGGCCAGCTCTGAAGTGGGTTTCGTTGACCAAGATTACGTCAAGGTCGTGATCGTGCGCGAACGCGAGAAGTTCATTTCGTTTGGCTGAAAGGCCGTTGGCGTTCCAAAAAGCCGTCTGCAAAGTGGTGGGTTGGAATCTGGGTTTAGACATTAACGGGTGTGATATTAGTGGCTTTGGCGTTCATGATTATTTCAATATTGCGGACGAGTTCGGCATTGGCATTGAAATTACGAAGTTGTTCAAAAATTGCTTTTGTTTGTCGGGAGGGAGTCTCATCGTAGGAGGTGGTGGGCGTGGGGGTGGCGTGAGTTGCTTCCCTGTGAGGGGCATGCCGACTAGCGACTCCCAGATAGGAAGGTCGATTGGGGCCTTGGGAGGAGGGGTAATTGTAAGTGGGGCGGTCAGCGAAGCGGGAAGCTGCTTCGCGGGCTGAAAGTTCTCGCCTCTTGGGCTTAGGGAACGAAACGCAACCTTTGTAGTTTGCGGGGTGGTTTCCTGTGCAGTTAGCGCAGGTGGCTGGGTCTTCACGGATTTTTTGACAAGCCGGAGTGAGGTGATCCCCTGCGCATTTAACGCATTTGGGTGGGGCGCGGCAGAGGGTTTGGGCGTGCCCGAACCGTTGGCAACGGTGGCATTGACCGACCTCTGTACGTTTGTGGGGGGTTTCGGTGCGGGTATTTATGGACAGGACCGATGTCATGTCAAAAATTCTCTTGCCATCTGAGTTGTGGGTTAGATGGACAAGGTATAATGGCATAGGTTTTTTGTCGCGACCTTGGCGCATCTGAAAAACTGACTGAATTTCAAAGCCCTGTTCTACAAGGTCTTCTTTAACTTCTGCAGCAGTGATAGTGATTGGGAGCCCTCGAATGACCACTTTTAGTGGTTTGTCCTGAGGGAGAGAGAAAGAGTGTGAGGGGAGGGATTTTTCTTCAAGTAAGCGGCTGAGGGCCCGGTAATCGGTCTCGGTGGCCGGCTGAATTGAGATGCCGTCCACGAGCGTGCGGATTTTAGTGGTGGCAATTTTTCGGTCACGAATCATTTTATTGATGGCCGGCCAGTTGTCCTTTGTACGGAGGACAATTGGGGGGATTCGGCTGGAGGAGGAGTATGTGGTGCGGTCTGGGTGTGAAGCACCCTGGGTGTCGGGTTGGGAGTCGGTGACTTCCATACCGTCATCGTCGCGCTCGGTTTGGGTGTCGGTCGGGGGTTCCTCTACGTCCAAACAGGCGAACCTGTTCTTGGTAGCGGGTTCAGAGGTTTGGCTGTCGCTACTTAAGTTGGAGCGGGCCCGTTTTAGGGTGTTTTTGTCTTTTGGAAAGACGAAATTATCTCCACCGGTGGAGGTGGAAGCTTGGGCTTCGGGAGTCGATGATGGAATTTTAGAAATGCGGGGGGATGTTCGGGGGATGATCGCAGGCTTGACTGCTGGAGTCGATAGCCGGGGTTTCGGGATGGCCGTTGCCATCAGGGGTTTGAGTAGGGCGGGCTTTTTTGGCTCTTTGGGTTTAGCTTCTGCTTTTTTGACAGCAGGGGTGGTCGGAAGAGGGGGGAAGGCGGTCTTGTCCTTCTTTTTCCCTGAAGGGGCAGTCGGGCGAGGTTGGGCAACCGGGGGTGGTCTTACGACCGAAGGTGGTTGTACGACCTTGGGTGGTTGGAGGGCGAGAACGAGTGAGGCGACTTTGTCAGTGAGATCTTTGATTTGTTTGGATTGGTCATCGAGTTTTTTGGATTGATCATTGAATCGGGCTTTCAAATCGCGGTTTTCGGCTTTCAAATGGTCAACAAGTTCACGAAGGAAAGTGTTGTCTTGGGACATGTCGGTAACATTCGTCATTTTACAAATAATTCAAGTAATAAAAATAAAAATTTTTAAAATTAAATTATGTTGCGAAATCTAAATTGATAAAATTAAATTTGAATTAATTTATGTCTGTGAAGCAGCTGATTTTAATGAGTGCAAGTTTAATTTTTAAGTCTGAAAATTAAATTTAGTGTTGTGAATCAACCTTTATTTAAATCTAAATGAACTTGAAAAATTTAAAAGGAAAAGGAATTTGTTGGTTGACAAAATTTTTGTTAGGTTGCGATAAAATATAATCTGTAAGAAATCTAGGTCAAGTTCAGTTCACTAACCTTTGTTGCGTATACTACAGAATACGTCGCCTGATGTCTTGAAGGGGGTAGGGGGCAACAGAGCGCGCAACCGTTTGCTAATTGTGACGTAGCAAACTACGTCACTTAGCAAATGGCGGGATCTTTTTGCCGGGAAACTGGGAGGAACACTTAAAAGCGTGTTTAAACGCTTTGTCGACGAAATTTAAATAGAATTGGAGCTTGATGTAACACTTTCACTTCTATATTAAATTATCGTTTAGACAACAGTAATGAAAATTACTTTTTGAACTTAATTCGTGAAAATTAAAGAACGCAAAAATTGACGTGCGGTTAGCTCGGATGCAAGATCGGAACTGCGCCGCCGCTGCGAAATATTCTAAGTGTTAGAGTATATCGGACTGCACGGACTGAGCACAGAATGGCTGACGCGCCCCTGAATCTCGTTAATCCATCACTAAATTGGTGTAAATTTCATGAAAATTAGCTAAGTTCAAATTCGATTTTTTTAAAAGTTTTGACCATATTCACATTTTTTATTGTTTTAATAGACAGATATAAGCCTGTTCTTTAGTGTGTAGCAGAATAAATTTAGTTTCGAGTGGCTGAGTTAGTGGTAGAGTACCCTAAACTTTGTATTTAGGTATTTAGGTATTGTAATATTGTGTTTGTCAGTAAGATACGCTTCCGATATTAGCATTATGTCTATATCTTGATTTGTTATAAATGTTTTTACCTCTTGTAAGTGTTGATTGAGTCCATTAGCGTTCCAGATAACAATTTTATTTTTGTGGTGTTCTTCCATTGCTGGCAAGGGCGGTTAGTAAATTTAACATTGTACTCATATTTCTGGCGTTTTCCTTGTTTTGCTCAATGAGCTCTCTTATTAGGTTTTTGAGTTCGCCTATGTCGTTATTTGGTTGACTAGGGGTTTGGTTTATTGGTTCCGCATTGATTAGTGGCGGATTAATAGTGTGAACTTCTTGTGCATGCGCCATTTCTTGACAAATAGGAAGTTGCGGAAAGGCAGCATTATAATTTTCTGGCATACGGTATCCCCATGCGTTTTGTTGTGGTTGTTGGTTTGGTGAAATTTTGTTTGGTTGGTCTGTTTTCTTTACTCTAAGAGCTGGGTGTAGTCGTTGTTGTAGTTGTTTGTGGACCACACAACCTCTATAGTTTGCCGGATGATTTAGATTGCAGTTTACGCACTTTACTCTGTCATCCCTTACTTTCCGTTCGCAACTTGTGGTTTCATGATTGCCTGCACATTTAACACAGCGATATGTCCTTCGGCAGTAATTTTTCGTATGTCCGTAATCCTGGCATCTCGTGCATTGTGGAATGATGCGTTTAACATTATGGTGGTGTAAATTTTACAATTGACTTGTCCAGTTCTACAATTTCATATATTTCCTTATTGTTTTCATTGGATTTGAGGTCTACATAAAACATTGACAATGGCTGCTTGGTTTCTCTGTTGTTTATGTTCCACAAATTTATTACATCATGTCCTAACGTTTTCAGATCTTTTATAATCTGTTCTGTTGGTGTTGAGGGATGTAATCCCTTAAGTACCGTCCGAAAGCTTCTTTCTTCCATGAGCTTCTACGTGACATATTGTGTTTTCTTTTCATCAAGAGCTTCTAGAATCTGTTTGAAATGCTCCGATTTGTGTATCTGCAACTTTACCTTTTTATCTGGCAGCACCTTTAATCTATATTCGTCTTTTACTACCTCTAAACTTTGATGAGTTTATGTAGTGGAGCAATATCCCCCACTCCATGTATAGTTATGGGTGGAGGTTTTGGTTCGGAGTTTTACTGATCTTGATGTTTATCTGTACTGTTTTCCTCTTCGTTTAGGAGTTCGTATCTATTTTGGGTTTCAACTGGTTTATTTAACCAATAATTAGAGAGCATATTTTGTTTTCTGGGTCTTAATTTATCTGGGCTGCATCCGGATAGCCTTTTTTTTCTATTTTGATAGAGTGTGTAGCCATCGTTCTCTTGGCTAGGATGAACAGATTGTTGACTCGGTATAATTTGATAATTTGGAGTCTCGACCCCGTGTCCATTATTTGTTGGCATTGTTTGGGGCATAATCTGGGATGGATTAGTCCGTTGCATCTGCTGATACGCTCCCTGGAACTGTTGTTGGCATTGCTGCGTGTTGGGGTCAAAGTACTTTTGAATTATTGGTGCAGCTGGCGTTGGTTGAAAATGGGAAATGTACGGCCCTGGCGGTTGTTGTAGTGGCTGTACATTAAGGTTATGATAATTGGAATAATTCGTCGGGATGGTGGCTACTCATGGTGGCTACTGTATGATTCGACGGTAGTTCATCGTTATCCGTTTCCACCACTTGGGATAGATTATCTCTCCTAGCAGGTGGTGTACGTTCCATGTTTATGCAAAGTGCATTTTTAACCTCTGTTTTGTGCGCACCAAATGTTGTTAATTGAAATTATGTTAGCTTATGAGATTTTGTTGGATAGCACTCACTAATAATCCTAACAGTTAATTTAATCACTATACACTATATCACTTAATAATAGTTCGATATAACGAGTATTTTTCGTTTAAACTGAGAATAAACAAGCATTACATTTGCCAGTGGCGTAACTAATATAAGCGCTCCGTATTTTAATCATACAACCACTGTTATCATTTGTAATGGGATACATTAATAGACAATTTTATAAATTGAATAATTACAAAGTATTTTTACCGCTACCCCCACTACCGCAGGATCGCAATTCGCACCAGAGATTAAATGGCCTCTTGTAGCCACTGGGTGTGTAATATACTATTATTAAACCGATTCTGTTCATAATACGGAATTAAAAATTGTTCATGGAAAGCCACGCCATAGGGTCAGGGTTCGGTTGAAAGAGCTAATCAGGACTTAGAAAAGATGTTGGCTTTATGGATGAAGGACAACAATACTACTAATTGGTCAAACGGTGTCCATTTTGTACAATTTATGAAGAATATAGCCCTTAATTCAGGAATAAAACAATCCCCTACAAGGCTATGTTTAGAATTGAACCAAGAGTAGGACTTACAAATATCCATGAAGAAGATTACCTTCATGAAATTGTTGAGTAAATAAAGGCAGAGCAGGGTGAAGGAGAAGCAGAGTAGGCGCCGCTAGCTGATACATCGTCAAACATTTCTTCTGCCAGAAGAAACAATTTTAATCTAATTACGTTTGCTTTTACTTGAGATCTAGTTTTAACTAAAGTTATTTCAGTTAATACTAGAATTTACTAACAGCAGTCAGTTAATTCTAGTTTTAACTAAAGTCATCTCAGTTAAAACTAGTTTTAACTAAAGTTATTTCAGTTAAAACTAGAATTAACTGAAGCGGTTATTTAACCCTTCAGTGGTCGCGCTATGAGCAGATCGCTCACGATTTAGTTTGAAGTGCTGGTAATTTTGAATAACTCAAAGAGGAACAACTTTATTCTGGCCGTCTCTCCTCGGAAGGCAATGGCAAACCACCGAGGTAATTTGCCAAGAGCGCCCATCTCAACATCAAGTGAAGCTATTAGAGCATGAAGGTGTTAACTCACTATTTTTGGATAACACTAACAAAATATGTAGTGTGTGGTAAAATGGCACATATACTTATAAAAGTATGTCCATTCACTAAACATTGTGGCTCTAAGTTGTTACCTTACAATTCGCAAACAAGACACCTTTTGAACAGATATAAACAAGGGTGGTTAGCTCAAGTCGCGAAGGGGGTGGGTGGGTTAAAAGAGCCAAAGGGTCCTGTGACGTGATGTCGCGATTTGCAGGTCTCTTACCGACGATTGGGCAATCCACAATCGTGGTTCGGAAAATAGTCAAAATCGGTGGGGATAAATTTACACGCGGGGTAGTTGTCAAAATCGGTGGGGATAATTTTACACGAGGGATAATGGAATGGGCGCCACGCGTTCTTAAATGGGAATTTATTCGAAGGGGACGGAATATCACACCTTCAAGTTGGTACGCGACAACTTTTTGATTTTTCTTGATGATTCTCACCCCGGGAAAATCCTGTCCAACGACCTTACCTTTACAATAGGCAGACTCTCCTCTGGTGAAAATAGCTAAACAAAATACATACACGAGAACAATAAAACACAAAAATAAGTAACAACATAAATATAATAGAAATAATATCAATAGGGGGTGGTGACAAAATACATACAGAGTACACTCAAATTTACAAGTACTGGAGTATATTGACAAATATTTACAATTGACTTGACTTTTCACGAAAGTTATCAACACAATTTGACTATTAGTAGTGTAAAACAATGAAAAACTTAAACTACTAATTTGCGAAAATTGAATACAAAATCCCATAAGAGGGGGTGTGGATTTACTACTAAGTTCCACTTTAATTGCTACATGAATGTAACACATACAAATTCTGAAATACCTAGTGCCAAATTAGATGCAAAACTGACTGCAAAATTAAATGCAAAATTCCCATACAAGGGGAAATTAACTTTAGCATCAATGTAAAGCGCAAAATATTACGTTGAACCAACAAATGAACGTTAAGGCACTATTGGCGTATTAAAAGTTATGTTACTTTTAAACAAATACTATAAAAGAAGCAAAAGGATTACAGGGGGTTGCGATCGACTGCAAGGTTGAGTAGATTACTCCTTAAATATAAGCGGTGACCAATGGGGCCACTTAACACAATAAAACTTATAAATAATAAAAGATTGCTTACATATTCCTTCATAAATAGTTCTGGCCTTCAGGAAAAGTCTTTGGACATGGACTTCCAAAGTGAGAATATCGGTAGACGTCGAAAATTGAATCCTTCCAATGCGGAAGTAGCTTGATTACGATACCAATGACCATTCCTTCGAGGTGGGTGTGATTTCCCGTCTAAAGTCCCTCCAGTTATGAGGTGGTGTTGCGAATGGAAGCTCGCCGGTATAAATGGGGTTATTTAACTTTCCCGCTTTTTCGACAAGGGGCAAATCAACACTCGAATGAATGCACTTGACAATTAATTCTCGGATTTAAATTTAATCTGAAGCCGTCACTGTCTATATGTACGTTAACTTAAAACGTTTTAATAAAATGTGTTTGAATAATTAATAAAAAACATCCGTCACGAAATTGAACAAAATAACTTTAGTACGCACATCTGTGCACCTGATTACAACTGCACTCCGATAAACTACCATATGCACCGGTCGGGGTCACGACACGTGCGGTAAAATATTTATAACGTATTGAGTTATTAGCGACTAATTTAAATATCTTAAAAAAGTGTCTATGATATTCAAAAATTAACGGTGCGTATTTAATGTTTAAATAAATGTCTATTTCATTTGATTAAGAGTTCGATAAAGATTTATATGTAGCGGCACAAATTTAATGTTTAAATGAATGTCTTTATTATTTAAAACAATGTCTGTTTTATCTAAAGCAATGTTCGATAAAGATTTACAAATAGCGGCACATCTTTAGTTAATATTAAAGAAATGTTTGATACTAAATACAAGAAATGTCGATAATATTTCACGTTAGCGGAACTATATTATTTATCGATGATTTAATTAAATAAAATTAACCGATGAATAAATTACATAAAGGTTGATTTCAAAGTTCGATATAATTCAACGTGAGCGGAACTGTTTAATTTAAACAAAAGTTCGATATAATCCAACGAGAGCGGATTCGAGTTAAGTCCCGATAAAATATTTGAATCTTGAATTAAACAAATGTTCGATACTATATTATTTATACCTGTTTGGTGCGACACTACATTTATTACACAAATGACTGTTGTTCAAGTTAAAACCTTACTTTTGTAAGATTTATTTAATTTCCGCTTAAAAGCGATTATCACTGGCAAAACCGGCAGAGGTTCGATACTGAAGACTTCGGTTCGAAATCTTAATCTTTGCATGCAGTGCATTGCCTTTTATATGATTTTTCTCCGAAAAATGCATTTGTGGGGGCATTCATCCCACTACTAGAGCTGTCAATACGAAATTTAATTGGCTTCCAATTATGATCTGACATCGGAAAATAAGAGATACCATCTCGCGCCTGGATAGGCTGAGAGCTAGGAGTGAAGAAGCATCATATCGATCTCTGTTCATGCAGAATGAACCGCAAAATTTCAACATACATGTGGTGAACATATAATTTTTTGTGGTTGCAAACTAACTTTATCTAAGTTTGCACATTTCAGAAAGGTTTAATTTCTTAATTTTTTGTTACCTGCAGTTACAATACAATGTTGCAAATCCCATATAACGCTATATAAAATTTAACATTTGGTCGATAGGACCGACATTTGGGCGAGATAAGCACACATTTGGTCAGATAACAAATTAAAATGAATATATTTCACACGGTTTGGCGGTCACACGTGTGTGTTTTTGTTCAAACTTGCAAAGAGAATTTCTGCATCAACTTAAAAATTTCATTATGTACAATTTGATTCTTTATATGAATATTTGGGATTGCTGACGTGAAAATAAAAACGTATTGGAGTGAAGAGATTTACGCTGACCGGGCGAATTATCGATATAGCGATTTATGCTACGGCGATTTGAATTTGCTAGTTTATCCACATGGATCTATAATTTACGTACAGAAAAATTAATAAGCCTAATTTTTATTCTCAGACGTTTAAAAATATTACTCGAATTAAAAATATCGGTATGTCTTGATTTAATTTTTAAATATTTGATTGTATTATCCGAGTTAACAAAATATTTTACGTGAATTTAGATTTTGTAAGTTATAAATGTGTTACTACGAAATCTGATTTCGGCTATTATTTCAATTACTTTTCCATGAAAATCTAGCATGGTGCGCGAGCGAAAAACTCAGGTTACAAAGTATATAAATTTATCTAACACAAAAAAAGTTCCAAGCAAATAAACTTTAACCTTAATTATTGGCAAATATTTAAAAAGTGAGTTAACACCTTCATGCTCCAATAGCTTCAACTGTATTACACTTCCCGTAGTTCGGAGCCCACGTTAAACAAGTAGGTCCTCTATGTATGTGAAAACACTTGGAACGCACATCACATGCATAGAAAGAGATTGGTCACGACGTTCGGAAACGAACAATATGACTTACAAGAAGGTAAGTTTCAATACAGGTAGATGGATGGGTACACGGGTGATTGTAGACTGCGCCGATGGTTGAAGGGTCTCATAATCTGGCATGTAGAGTGCGCCGGGTTTGGTTAGGGGTTATATGAGAGGGTTAAAGCCATAGTAGTGTAAGTCACATTTTTGTAAAATTTGAGTTATGTATTGTAGGCATATCTTTGAAAGTCAATTTAGTGAAAGGCAATTTTACAAAATTTTTATAAAAATGTGACTTACACCACTATGGCTTTAACCCCCTCATATGTAGACTGCACCGTAGGTCACTTAGTAATTAATCTTATTTTTTGGGTAGTGACTAAGTGAAAATCGCCTCAAAACTTCATCGTTCACTTTACGTGTGATACATTATAGGGACATTATAATTTAAATTAAACTACCTGCTGCACGAAAAAGTAAATCGGCCGCTCAGAGGTGTATAAGCTGGGTCGAGCTTAGGTTAGTGTTAGGAAATGATTGTTTTTCGCAAGTTGAACGTTAAAAGTTAGAAGCACCAGAAATGTCATGAATCTGGATGGCTCAATGTATCAGGTGCACCATCAGCGCAATCTACATGTTACCCTTAATGACCATCGGCGCAATCTACATGTTGCCAATGGTCACTACTCAAAAAAAAAGATTAGCTTCTGACCATCGACGCAGTCTTCATACGTCCCATCTGTAAACAGCAGGCAAAGGTCCCTGTACCTTTTAGCAACCACCCTTTATATTTCAGACAAAACCAATTTTAATTCTAATGGTCTACCACAATCTCGTTTAATTGAGTTGAACTGTCACAAAAATTACTTGAAATTTTTCTTATCTTTATGGGAATTATGCGATTCTCGCCCTATTGAATCTTATAAGATTATTGAATAATTAAAAATATTAACAAATCATCAATGAATATATTTAGAATCAATAAATTAACAAATAAGGGGATAGCCTCACAAAGTGTTGTGTACAAAATCTTAACCATATGGATTAAAGAAAAACTATCCCTGCATTCCTGAAAATTTATTGGCGAATACCAGTGAGGATTTAGAATGAGCAGATCAGTGATGGAACAGGTTTTCGCACTCAAGCAAATTCAAGCAAAAAGCCACCTATTGAAACTGCCTACACATTACGATGATGAAGGTACGGATGGACCCCGCCAATCGCAATTTAATAAAATTTTCAATGTTACTGATTATCACGGCTAACTGGGTTCTTGTTGCATGTAAACTTGCTTATCTCAGTAGTGGTTTCTTTTAGGAAATTGTAAATCAAATCTTATAAAGCTTGAAAATAAATAGCCGGGAATACAAGAATCCCCAAAAATAATCCGTTTTGTAATAATAATTTTTATTACAATAATTATCGATAATTTTGATGCAAATAAACGTATACAAAAATTAAACAGTTTCTTATTACTTAAATTCCCCACAATTAAATCTAAAAACGTGGCGTCGTATTCCGCACTCGTCGCACAAAAATTAAGTTTTTGGTAAAAGTTTTCGCTTACCCTGTATAAATATGGTTCGCTCCTCCTTTTTGGTCTAGCGCATGTGTAGTATTAAGTACTTCTTTCCGTGGATGAGTTCGTTTTCACCATAATATTTCCAGATTTATCTTCGCTAAAATTTGTAACCCTCGTGGCAAGATTTTTATCTTCTCAAAAATATTCACGATCGGTAAGTATTTTTATTTTCTTTTACCGTATTTACATTCACATTTATCTTTTATCACTTTATTTTTGTAGGTTTCACCTTTTTATCCTACTTTTATGTAATTAATTAATTAATTTTCGAGCCGCTACAAATTACACGTGCGATCTCGATGCACAACTAGGAAGAAGCCCCTTTTGTTTTTCGTATCGTCAAGGTGATACAAATTCATTGCTACTTGATTATTTAACCATAAATCGGTAAGTAAATCGAAACCACCATGTTTTTGTGGCGCGAAATTTAAAATTGTCTTTTAATTTATTTTTCTTATGTTTTTAGGTTAACCGTTAACTTGAAGCACATAATTTCTGTTTATCACTTGAATTGTCCAACGATGGTTTATCGGATGACCTGACTCTGTTTTTGATTAATTTTATCGACGCACACGTAATGTTTAAATTTTTATACCTAATGTTTTAACAAATTATTTCTCACACCTTAACTAATAAATTTTACATGTAGTTTATAAATTTCTTATAACTAAACAATTTTATTATATTATTTTTAACAATTTTTGTCATTACGGATTTTAAATTGAACATTTTAATTTATTTTGTTAACCCTTGTATTCTTTATTGTTATGATTTAAATGATTCTATTTGTTTTGACTTTGTAATGATAATAGTAAACCTCCTATTTAAATTAACAAGTTCCATGCATTAATTTTTCTGTTCAACCAAATTAAATGTTTGTATTACGAGTGGCGTCTCCATCAGATATCACCGTAACATGTACTCTTTATAGATTTGCAACAAGCTTACGACACAATTGCAAGAAATAAATTATACGAAGCGCTCTATCAACTAGGTATACCAATAAAATTGATAAGACTGATGAAGATGACTATGAAGGGCACCAAAAACAAAGTAAGAATGAATGGGATGGTATTGAGAAAATTTGAAATGAAAAAAGGGTCTGAGGCAGGGAGACCCCTCTATGCAGCACTATTTAACCTGGCGTTGGAAAAGGTCATGAGAGATGGTCAATTAAACAGAGCAGGAACCATATTCAACAACACTCACCAGTGCTTGGCGTTTGCGGACGACGTAACAATGACAACAAGAACAAAAGGAGAGCTGAGAGATTGTGTTTCAAGACTGATTGAGGCGGCTCGCAACATGGGGCTGGAAACAAATGAGAAGAAGTCGAAATACATGGTATGGGACGACAAACAATATACAGAGAACTACGAATTGCGATAAACATGCAAACTCATATTGATGTGGAAGAAGTACCGAGATTCACCTACGTGGGTACTGTGATAATGAGAAAACCAGAAAGCAGTACTGAGATATGTGCCAGAATTGCAATGGGAAAGCCTAGCGGCACTGAACGTTTTTATCACAGGAAAGATGCTGTCTAGAGCGGTCAATATACGAGTGTATAAGACTATAATACGGCCAGTGGTGACTTATGCTAGCGAACTCTGGATCTTGACAAGGACAAACCAATTAATGCTCGAGGTGTGGGAAAGGAAGGTGCTGAGAAGGACATATGGAGGAACACTGAAAACAAGGGATGGCGAAGACGAACCAACAATGAGATTCAGAAACTATACGGAGAACCAGTGATATCTCAATTGAGATGGTTGGGCCATTTGCTGAGGATGGGTGTAGATAGAGTACTACGGAAGATATGGAATAGCGAGATTGATGGAAATAGAAGACGTTGAAGACCACTATCTGAATAAAGGGAGAACGTGTTGGGGGATTTACGACTTCTCAACGTGACGGATTGGCAGAAGAAGATCAAGCACAGAGGTGAATGGAGGAAGATCGTAAATGAAGCTATGGGCCTACAGGGCCTCTAATGCTATTGTGCCAATAATCGAGCTTATATCTGCACAAATATTGCCACTTGTGCCCGTAGTAAATTCGGGCGGCTAAACTCTGTTCTTTTCGAATCACAGACCGAGAGCTGGGATATTCGTAGGTCCGATACTCGATTTTCCAGTGATTTATTCCTGTAACAATAGCTGAAAAGAAAATAATTTAATGGGCGCCAGGCCGAAATAAAACGCCATATAGGTGAGAACGGTGATTTAATTTCGACCAATAGTTCAGTGACAGATGGCAAAAACGTACAAAAACTATAACAAAATATTCGACTTAATAGTCGCAAACACAGGATATGAAATATTAATTTGGAATCGCCAATCGATCTCAACTGGCTTAAGTCCAGTTCTTGGACCGCAATTACTGATCCGTCCCTAACTAAGCCAATTTACTGGCAAGCAAAAACAGAAATGCTTGCAAAAAAAACTTAAACAAAGCTGCGGTCACAGCCAACAGCAATCTCAACAACCAATCTGTTATTTAAATACGGACTTACCCCTTATCGTTGGCAAGAAAATCCTGGACCTCCACAGAGCTCTGCTTCGCCAGCTGCCAATCCAAAAAATAATCTTTTCTAAGGTCCTACAATCAAACGTATTCAAATGCACAAATTAGTTACCAAAAAAACAGTCAGCTGCTCCAATGCGTAATGATGACAAAAAAATATAAATTGGCTAAAGTTTGCAACGACTCAGCAATTATGTTGTTATCCAGAATAAATGAAATTTAGGTTTTCGTATGGTTCTTGCTCGTTCAGGAATCCTATTGGAGATAAGACCTCGGAGGCGATACTGAATCAAAACGTCGGCTGTTACGACTTTTTCTTTATCCAAATAAAAAAGGCAATTTCGTGTTACTCGTGGTAAAGAAAACTTTCCAAAATTCCACTGATAAACGGATCAGCCGATGATACGATTTGCTTTCCAAATTTGCGGAAATTTCGTCCCAGATCAGAATGATTATCCAAAATTATTAGGCCAAGTGATGGGTGTGAATCAATATTATTGGAATTACAACAATTTTCACGAAAACTAATTACGTAATTAATAAAATTTGCTTTTTTAATTTTCAACTACTAAAATAGCGATCTACCATTTAAGCGAATCGTGTCAAAAAGCCCCTTATCGCTCGCCACATTCTCTCACGATTGCCGTGTTATCAACCTTTAATGCATTTTCAAATTGAAAAATACGATGTACAGGGTATAACGTATTCTATCGGAATAAAATAATTACTGTAAATAATTAAAAAAACCCAAGAAGAACCATAACGGGCATTGAGAACGTTACACCCCCCCCCCTGCTAAACTTTGAACTGGCGGCGTTCAAAACTAAAATGATACACACATGGATACGATGTTTGAATAAAATAATACTGGATATAATATGGAAATTCGATCAACGAATGTTAACTGCGTATAAAAGCATGACTATTAAGATATGATGGACAAGATGGAGTATAAGTAAGTCGCCTCCAATCGAAAATTTGAGTTGCATCTCAGGTGGAGATAGATGTAGTAGTAATTACGGAAGCACCACATGAACTCATGACGTGACACTTCCCACCCAGGAGTTTAATGAAATTGCTGACTTTCAGGCGCTTGATTCTAAAACTACACCTTCCGGCCTTATCGCCAATGAACCTTATGATCACTAGTGAATATCCAAAATGAAGTGTGAAAAAAAAATTATTTTGAGTTTCAAAAAAAAATATCATATTTTAACAGATCATAGAAAGAATAACTCAAGTGGGGAAACCCAGGAAAAAACCAGTTCCTGTAAAGAGGTATACATGTGGAGCCTAAATGACTCTAGAGTAACTTACAATTCGTCTAAGCGAATTCATGACGGGATCGGCAATCGCTGCAAAACAAAACCTATTATTTTCAGCCTCAGACGCCGACCACAATCAAAATAACTAAATTGTCTTGCTCTAAGATAGCAATTAAAAATTAAATAAAATGAATTCTTTGGTGGGATCTGGCAATCCAATCACCTGAAATTGAATCAAAAAAAATCGTACGATTCATATAACCCTATTAAAGAGTCAGCGTCAATCATAAACTCCTTGCTTTTTTTACAATTCCTTAAATGGCTAGTCAATATTAGGGGAAACTTTCAAGTCTTTTATATGAAAGACACCAAGGTTTTTACCATGCTCGTCGGTCAATCTGTAGGTTACCGTACCCGTGACTTCGGCAACCTTGCACTTAACATATTTTGGCGCTAACTTTTTCGAAAAATTATCAATGGCGCTCGATAGCACAAAATTCCTCTTCCAGACGACATCACCGCGCTTAAATGACATTGGCCGCTTTCGTAAATTATAGCGGGCCTTATTACGTTCATATGCTGCTTGCAACCTTTGCACTACTGTTTGGTGTAATTTACTAAGTTCGTTAACATCAGAAACAACGCGTTCGCAGTCACCCAAACTAAATTCACCAGGATCTGCCTGATTTAACCTGCCGTAGTAGGTTCCATTATTAGGAGTCGTTCTACCTAAATTTAAAAATGAAGGTGTGTAACCCGTCACCTCATGTACTGCGTTTCTGATGGCATGTGCAACCTTATATATGTGCAAATTCCAAGATCGATGGTCGTCTACTACAAACGAACGCAAACACGTACCGATGACCCGGTTCGTACGTTCTACAAAGTTAATTTGTGGATGGTAATTAGCGTTATACCACGTCTTTTGCACTTGGTATTCGTCCATGAGATTCTTGAATGATTTGCCGGTGAATTGTGTACCGTTGTCGCACATGACAATTTGTGGGACTCCAAACAGTAGGAACGTTTCCTCTACTTTATTAACTATAGAAGACGCTGTGGGCTGTCTTAATGGGTGAACGAGAACGAATTTCGTAAGCCAGTCCGAGATAACTAAAAGGTACGAGTTACCTTTTTAGGCCAGTCAATAGGTATAAAAATTCCGGATTCGCCGGAAAAAATTGCAAGAGTTTTGAAAATTAGTGGAGATGTACAATTTGACCTCCTAATCAACATACTAAAAGTCACCATTCCTATTGGTTGTGCTTTCGCCGCCATCTTGTTTCAAAGGTACACAAAAGCGTTTTTCTGCAAATATCCCGTTTTCTTCGATTCGGATCGTGAATTTACTTATTATGAATAATGTTCGTTATAAAATTCTCTACAAAATGGTACCCTTACTTTTTGTCGTAAGTCCACTGGTTCCATCATGGCGGCCCTTAGAAGTCGGTTAACAGTGAAATTTCAAGCAATGAATCCGCAAATCCCTCATTTTATGGTTGATTATTAACGTAAATAACATTATTAACAAAAGAGAATTATCACTTGAACAAAATTTACTAAATCTGATGTTGGGAATTTATTTAACTAATTTTTTGTAAATTATATTTTGAACAGTTTTAACATTCAGTGAATTTATGTAAATTTTTGTATTTTGGACGTCGACGGTCCATCGTCATTTGATGTTATTATATAAGAATCACTTTCATGTGTCTCTTGTGTGTCTTCTTCGTCGACTAAGTCTTCTGAAACGAAGTTTTCGAGTAAGATGTCCTCTTCGTCGTCATCAAACATATCGATGGTGTTTTCTGCATTATCGCACGATCGTCCACGACAATTGGCACACATTATTGAACATTTCAAGCCTGCCTTCGTACATCTGCATGCTGATCCGCAACCTTTGAGACATTTACATGATATAAATTTCAACAAATCCTGAGGAACTGGATCTTTTTTCGATGGAATTGGAATTAGCCCGGTTGTTGTTCGTTGCCAACCCCATTCTTCCGGATTTTTCTTATTTCCGTGCCAGTGTTGAACTTGCAGATAAGTACGTAGCGCATGTTCTCTTGCGGCTCCAGTCGTCGGTGGCATCGATGGGAGGTTGAATCGGCTTTTCGTTATTGACTTAGCAAAGCATTCGTACCGATATTGGTCAAGTGAACGTGTGTCACGGGGAGCACCATATACAGCTAACATATACAGTAACCAAATCATGGACATTTATCACACGAAGAGCAACTTCTTGGCCCCATTTGTCCTGTCGATTTTCTGCTACTTCCAAAATATTAGATCTCAACGGAAGGCTACGGACAAAGAAAATAGCTTGCCGTCTATTCATCGATTTTTTCTTCTCTTTTTCTTCAAAATCCGGAGGAATTTCTTCAGCACAAAACAAACATTTCTGAGCGAAATCGAAAGCCGGGACGTCGAATCTTCGGCATCAAGAGGCTTGTATCTCCACGTTTGCATCTTCAATCAGTTGCTTGATTGCTGCAGTTATACAATTGCTCGATGTGTAGGTTTTGCGACACCTAACATGAACGATTATAGATTTTAAATCGTGGCATTCATTAAACTTGCCATCCTTTCGTTTGAGGCTACATTCCTTTAACCTCACCAGACCTTTTTCCTTCACGATCACTGTTTCACCTACAGCTAACAAGTCCGCACAAATCAAACACACTTCGCCCGCCATAGTCAATCGGGATTTTAATTGCAAATTAGTAGGATAAAATATATTTAACGCGTCACAATTATCAATACAGCGTATATAAACATGATTTACTGCGAATCCGTAAATTGTCAACTAACGTTGAACAAAAGCTAGACAAACAATTGACTGCTTTTCTTTCGATAAATCGAATATAGCCGAACTGAAATACAACCTGAATTAAAACAAGCAAAACATATAAGTGGTGGACTCATATTTCCAAACTCGGGATTATTGATCTATAAAGTTAGTTTTTACTAATAATCATAGCTAAAGGCATAAGTTATGAGCAATTCATTGATGCAGAGCGTATACAATGTTATTCTCGTTAATAATCAACCATAAAATGATGGATTTGCGGATTCATTGCTTGAAATTTCACTGTTAACCGACTTCTAAGGGCCGCCATGATGGAACCAGTGGACTTACGACAAAAAGTAAGGGTACCATTTTGTAGAGAATTTTATAACGAACATTATTCATAATGGGTAAATTCACGATCCGAGTCGAAGAAAACGGGATATTTGCAGAAAAACGCTTTTGTGTACCTTTGAAACAAGATGGCGGCGAAAGCACAACCAATAGGAATGGTGACTTTTAGTATGTTGATTAGGAGGTCAAATTGTACATCTCCACTAATTTTCAAAACTCTTGCAATTTTTTCCCGCGAGAAATACCCATTGACTGGCCTATTTTTAGTGCGTGGGAAAGGACCCATTAAATCAATCGAAAGTATTTGGAATGGATACTCCACTCGCTTCGATTTTCCCATCAAACCAGGACGTAACTGATTGGAAGCTTTGCTCGCGATGCATACTTCACACTTAAGGACGTACCGCGTAATGTCTGATTTCATTCGCGGCCAATAATACAGTTCGGAGATTTTATGGAAGGTTTTGAAAGCTCCTAAATGACCACTTAACGGATTATCGTGGCAATCGCGCATTATCTCACGACGTCGAGACTTCGGTACCATCAGTTTCCATTCGACTAAATTAGCAATGACGTTGTGTTTGTTTGGTACAAACTTGAAAACATACCCATCTTCTATTTTGAAACATGGATAGCGATCCGGGTGCGCGAGGATCTTATCGATTACCTTCTGGTACCAAGTGCTCTTATCTTCCGGTGTTAACGAGATAGCATGGATATTAATTGGTGCACGAGAGAGAGCATCGGCCACGACATTGAGAGTACCCTTTCGGTGAACGATATTAAAATTAAATTGGTTAAGGCGAACCGACCATCTGGCCAACCGTCTTAAGGGGCTCTGAACCGTCCCAAGCCACTTAAGGGCCTGGTTATCAGTGATGACAGTGAACTTAGCACCCTCAATGTACGGACGGTACTTCTCGATACCAAACAGAATAGCGCAGCATTCTTTCTCCATGGCGTGGTAATTTTTCTCGCATTTGTTAAGTGTACGACTAGCGTAGGCTATGACCTTTTCATCTTTGCCTTCCCCTTGAATAAGTATGGCACTCAGACCGGCATCGGATGCGTCGGTCTGAATGAAAAATGGTTTGGTAAAATCGGGACTGCTCAGAATTGGAGCAGATATTAAGCAATTCTTTAACGAGCGGAAAGCACTCTCAGCCTCCTCATCCCACAACACGCGTTGACGTTTTTCTTTCCCATTTAAATGCTTTAGCATAGGCGCGGCGATAGACGAAAAGTTTGGTATGAAACGTCTATACCAACCTGCCATACCAAGGAAGCGTTTAATCTCGGTGGTAGTTTTGGGAGTAGGATAACCTACGATTGCCTCCACTTTGCTGGGATCAGTTCTAAGGCCCTTAGCGTCGACTACAAAACGCTCGAACCTGAGACAACCAGTGTTGCCATTCCGGACTATCAGCCTTCAGTCCAAAAGGACTGGGCGGTAAGCGGCTGTTACTTACTGCCTCCTTTCTACTTTTTGTTGACATCTAGGGCAGTTCGCGTACGTTACATTTTGTGTACCGCATATATAACAAAATGTGCGCCTTTCCGCTGTACAGGTATGATAAAGATGACCGACCTGCCTACAATTGAAACATTTTGTATTGGAGCCAATAGTTCTCCCGAAATTACGCGTCCTATATTGAGGTACTTGTGTCCGCATCGAATGAACCTCTGGAGTTGCATGTACTGAATCTTTTTCTGTATAATTAGTGTATTCGGGCATATTACCCGATGTTAATGTGTAAGTTTTGCTGGGAAAACTTTGACGCTTAAAACTTGGTGTAGCTAGGTCGGGCTCCAAAGGAGTACGAGTAGGATTGTGTTGCATAAACAAATCTTTGCGCCTTTCCGCTTCGACTAACAATTTACACGCTCTCAGAATCTCATTAATATCAGTGAATGTATGAAAAACTAGCTTATCACCGTAGCGGGGTTGTAAGTTTTGCAAAATGACCCTAATTTGTTTCTCTTCTGGGGGTTTGTGTTCTAACCTAGCCATAAGGTTTTGAATGAAAGCAATGAACAAATGTGGGGGTTCGCTGATACCTTGTTTTCTGTTACGAATCTCTTCCCACAAGGATTCGTCATAATCTAATGGCAAATAAGTGTATTTCAGCAACTCAACTAGTGCCGCCCATGAGTTCACGCGTGATTTATTAGCCCTAAACCAAATTAACGCGCTTCCGTCAAATAAATCATAAGCACTGTCAAATAACATCCTATCAGGCACCCTACGTGCAACCTTAAGCTCCTCTACCCGCTCTAAAAAAGCATTGACCCCTAGTGCTGAGAGATCACCAGTGAATTTCAAATTCCACTTGCTTACAGCATCTAATTTGCAACTGTAATTATGAGTAAGGGAACCGAGTTGACCAAACTGTTGGCAGCCCGTAGGAGGCAGAACACTCGGACTAGATATTTCTTCTGGCCCCCTAACTGCGTAGTTAGCTTGGGGTGGACTTGATAACTGTGGACTGTTGTCCATATTTACGTTGGTATTGTTTACGGGAATGCTCGCATTCGCGGCAGCATCAACAGGATTTTGAGCAGATTGTGTCCCACTAATGGGCATAATTGCGCTTAGTTGACAAGGTTGCATATCTGCCAAAGCAAGCGTAACATCGTTCTTTTTTGTGACAGGAGAAGATAAGACTGACTCCACGTCTTCAATTAAATCAAAAATTAAGTCTTGTAATTTTGTTATGACTACTTTATCCTCTGTAGTAACAGAATCATCCTGCAAGTAGTAACACAATCGTGCTAAAAGATGATTGCAACGCGCAGTCAGTCCCTCTCCCACAGCGGTAGTGCGGTTAGATTTGAAATGACTTCCCTTTTCCGAAAGTCCTGAAAATTTTTTGTCACAGATGTCTAGTTCGTCGAGAATGTTATATGATACGCTGGCATAATTTGCAACCAACGTTTTATCTCTAGCTTCAGCCTTAAGAGCTGTTCGAAGCTTCTGTCTACGCTCCGTAATCGTAGCACCGCTAGTATTTCTTCCGCGAATTTCAAGCTCCCACTTCAATTCGTCCGAAGATAAAGGTTGATATGTTTTGATATCATTTTGATAAATTTTAAAATATAAATTATCTATAAAAGATGAGTCAAAATCGAGAGTATTTTGTATAATTCCTGCACGCGTTACCGAAGAGAAAATTACAGAGTGAAGAAAATGAAAGTTTGCTGTTGTTACTGATGTTAAAAAGATATAACAAAATAACTGGTAGATGTAATAAAGTTATAAATCGAGTATACCCGAGCCTGAAGTTGGGCGTCAAACTCTTTGTGCCAATAATCGAGCTTATATCTGCACAAATATTGCCACTTGTGCCCGTAGTAAAATCGGGCGGCTAAACTCTGTTCTTTTCGAACCACAGACCGAGAGCTGGGATATTCGTAGGTCCGATACTCGATTTTCCAGTGATTTATTCCTGTAACAACAGCTGAAAAGAAAATAATTTAATGGGCGCCAGGCCGAAATAAAACGCCAGATAGGTGAGAACGGTGATTTAATTTCGACCAATAGTTCAGTGACAGATGGCAAAAACGTACAAAAACTATAACAAAATATTCGACTTAATAGTCGCAAACACAGGATATGAAATATTAATTTGGAATCGCCAATCGATCTCAACTGGCTTAAGTCCAGTTCTTGGACCGCAATTACTGATCCGTCCCTAACTAAGCCAATTTACTGGCAAGCAAAAACAGAAATGCTTGCAAAAAAAAACTTAAACAAAGCTGCGGTCACAGCCAACAGCAATCTCAACAACCAATCTGTTACTTAAATACGGACTTACCCCTTATCGTTGGCAAGAAAATCCTGGACCTCCACAGAGCTCTGCTTCGCCAGCTGCCAATCCAAAAAATAATCTTTTCTAAGGTCCTACAATCAAACGTATTCAAATGCACAAATTAGTTACCAAAAAAACAGTCAGCTGCTCCAATGCGTAATGATGACAAAAAAATATAAATTGGCTAAAGTTTGCAACGACTCAGCAATTATGTTGTTATCCAGAATAAATGAAATTTAGGTTTTCGTATGGTTCTTGCTCGTCCAGGAATCCTATTGGAGATAAGACCTCGGAGGCGATACTGAATCAAAACGTCGGCTGTTACGACTTTTTCTTTATCCAAATAAAAAAGGCAATTTCGTGTTACTCGTGGTAAAGAAAACTTTCCAAAATTCCACTGATAAACGGATCAGCCGATGATACGATTTGCTTTCCAAATTTGCGTAAATTTCGTCCCAGATCAGAATGATTATCCAAAATTATTAGGCCAAGTGATGGGTGTGAATCAATATTATTGGAATTACAACAATTTTCACGAAAACTAATTACGTAATTAATAAAATTTGCTTTTTTAATTTTCAACTACTAAAATAGCGATCTACCATTTAAGCGAATCGTGTCAAAAAGCCCCTTATCGCTCGCCACATTCTCTCACGATTGCCGTGTTATCAACCTTTAATGCATTTTCAAATTGAAAAATACGATGTACAGGGTATAACGTATTCTATCGGAATAAAATAATTACTGTAAATAATTTAAAAAAAAACCAAGAAGAACCATAACGGGCATTGAGAACGTTACACTATGTATATATAAATTGTGACGGACAACTCGTTGGGGTTGGGAACGAATCCCCAAACTCCAACAAATTGCCCCGTAAACGGCCGAATTCCCAAATAAAGGGGAATGGGCGGAAACCTCTGCAGAAACAGCTTGCCAACTAGCCAGTGGGAGGGGTGGGTTTATTGAATATAGAATATTCCACGGACACTGTACTGCAGAGGGGGAGTCGAGATCGTGAAAAAAATGAATAAATAAGGACGCCACATAGGTCTCATTAAAAAGGGAGGAACGTAAGAAAACTTACCTTAGAGGTCGATCTTGTACTTACGCCGGGATTCGTTGTCGAACCGGATTTCCAATCGAAAGGACCAGGACAATTCGATGAAGACCTAAATAAGGCACGACGTACTCCCAAGGAAAGGATTTCGTAAATAATACCCGCATAAATCGCGTGGCACATTTATTGAACAATAAAAAAATTAAGGTAATATTTACGGCGAAATTAATACGCGTCTTAATTTGTAAGAAGCTAACGTGCGTAAAACAACAAACTGCTAGCACACGCGTTAAAACCCTTACTTACTAACAAATTAAACTTAATTGCCAAAAATAAAATAAAAGAAAAAAAGGAAACAGTAATACAAGTAATAACTAAAACAAAAATTATAAAAAAAACGATGAACGTAGTCTACCAAAAACACGCCACTGGTGGTTAACAAAAAAATAGTATATGAGACGCCACTGGTGTTTAACAAAATAGTATATGATACGCCACTGGTGTTTAAAACAAAATTCACTAGGGCTTTCGAACATCAATACTTGTCAGTAACTAATGACATTAAAATGTACCCAATTTACAAAAAATAGGACACACCTTTGAGCGTGACGTTGCGTAAAACTTACGCGATTCGAAGTAAACAAATAAGTTAATGTGGTGTAAATAATCGCACTTACTTAGTGACTATCGGAAGTCCGTTCCTACAGGTTTTGTCGCTGTATTTGAATAATACCTTGGTCGTTTCGATTGTACCTCCAACGCTTGACGGTCCCAGCGGAATTTCAGATGGCAGAGGATTTACAGGTGTAACAGTGGATTTTCTACAAATGGCGATTGACGCTAGCCTTATAAACACACAGGCGAATCTTCTCCCAATCGAGTATCCCACCTAACAGATGCAATAAGCAAACAGCACAGCTCCGGCAAGCAAATAAACGTAACGGAATAGAACTGGCTTCGGGATACTCCCAGGAAATTAAAAAAACACACACACCTTTTCACACCTTGCTTGTAAGCTACCACACCCAAAAGCGTTCTTGCTTAAACAAAAAAATCCCTATTATCGACCATGATAATTATCGACCTAGTTGCCATTGCAAAGCAATCGCACTAGAGGGCGTTAATAGGCACGTAATTGAATTTAATTAAATTTAAGGGCGAATCTACGAAACCCGTAGATATTCAAAAGAATATCACAAAATTAACAAATGGAAATTAACAACCAGTGCAATTGCATGATTTTCACCAAATTAAGAATGTCAATTACGAAAAATTACAATTAAAAAATTTAATTAGTGCAGATTATCGGATTATCTGATATTATATCGTATTATAAATATTATGTCGACCAAATGTAACTAACAATGACAACTTTTCGCACCAGAAAGGTAGCTGTATAGAAGCCTATAGGAACTGCCGCTATTTTTGACCAATAGCCAATGAAATTGCAAAATCTTTTCTGGATAAGGGATTACCAACCTTATATTTTAAAACGAAGAAAATCTTGGAGAATTACGGTCATCCGAGTTCCACCTTTTAATTTAATAAATCGACGTTTTCCAATTTATATTGTAGATCCCTTTGACTTATATACCGGCTGTTGAATGAGTTAGCCGTTCATAGGATATTTACATGTAAAAACTTATTTATGCAAATTCCTGCTTCCCTAATTATTTTAGAAAAAAAATGAAAGACACAAAAATCATGCAGAAAAATAAATTACAAATGATAAAAGAATTATTTTCATCTAGTTTTTACTTAAAGTGGCAAAAAATGCTTTTGAAATTGTTCAAATTTTCATTTATCAGACTAGCCATGAAATAAATTCATTTTAATTTATTTATTACATAAATTATTATTAATAATAAACAATTACAAACATTAAGAAATAATTAAATTTACAGCAAATGTTCAAACAGGTTTCCATATTCAGCTAAACAAAAACCAAGTCTATCATAAAAGTTACATCGTACATTCGCAAGTTGTCTTTCGGTAATATTGCCACACTCCTCCACAATTTTATTTTTTAATGAATCAATACTTTGGTATGGTTCACCATAAATTTTAGATTTTAAATGACCCAAAAAAAAAGTCATTTGGAGCCAAGTCTGGTGACCGAGCTGGCCAGTTTATTGGTCCATTGCGTCCTATCCAAGAATTGGGATAACATTCATTTAAATAATTGGTTACATCTCTAGTATAATGTGCCGGACATCCGTCTTGTTGATAGTAGATTACGTTATTTTCTCCTGCCACAATATCAATTGCCGGTCCAATTTCGTTTTGTAACATTTCTAGATATTTTAGTCCATTCAAATTTCCATCAATAAAAAATGGTCCGATGATGTTTGCTCCTAATATCCCTGCCCAAACATTTACAGTTTGGCGATACTGTGAACGATTGTTGATCATTAAATGAGGATTTTCGGTGGACCAAAACCGATAATTTTGAACATTTGGTTCCCCGTTAATACTAAACGTTGTCTCATCGGTAAAACAAATATTTTTAATAAAATTTCTATCCAAATTGGCCTTTTCGATAATGCTTTCACAGAAAATCATTCTTTTGTACATATCCTCTTCAAACATTTCTTGATGGTTTTGGAACTTATAAGATATAAATATATGTTTTTTTATAATTTTGAACGCCGTAGTGTGATGAATATTTAACTCCGCACCAATTGTTCTTGTACTGATACAAGGATTATTCACTACGGCAGCAGTTACATTTGTTTCGATATCGGTACCTGGAGCTTCACCAATATTGATTTCTTCTAAATTTATTCTTTTATTTCTGCAGGTCTTGCATGACGGCTTAAATACAGATCCATATTGATTTTGATTATCAATTACATTTTTAATTGTCGAATAAGTAGGGTTTGGTCTTTCTGGGTATAAACCAGCAAAGAGATCTCGTACCATACGTATACTGTTTCCAGAGTAATATAGTTTTAAAAATTGATTTTTTTCACTAATTGTGTACTTTGCTTCCATTTTATGAAATTAAAATTTAATAAAGTGCAAAACTGTAAACAAAGTGCAATTGTTTTTTAATACTTATCAAAAATAATTACCTTGGAAACTTTCATGGTTAGTCTGATAAATGAAAATTTGAACAATTTCAAAAGCATTTTTTGCCACTTTAAGTAAAAGCTAGATGAAAATAATTCTTTGATCATTTCTAGTTTATTTTTCTGCATGATTTTTGTGTCTTTCATTTTTTTTCTAAAATAATTAGGGAAGCAGGAATTTGCATAAATAAGTTTTTACATGTAAATATCCTATGAACGGCTAACTCATTCAACACCCTGTATAGGATTTTTTATGTTGGTGTCAGATTATCCGATTACCGGAAAAGTTGCATAAAAACCCTTATCTTTTAGGCTTCTACTAGCTGGCACGGGCGGCATTCGCCGCCCTTAGCCATCTAGACCCAGAATAGATCCGAGAAGGCCACAGTTATTCGGCCTTCGGCCTCACAGGGGGAAGACCATAATAGATCCGCGAAGGCCATAGTTGTTCGGCCTTCGGCCTCACAGGGCAGATCATAATAGATCCGTGAAGGCCATAGTTGTTCGGCCTCACAGGGGGAGGACCATAATAGATCCGCGAAGGCCATAGTTGTTCGGCCTTCGGCCTCACAGGGCGGACCATAATAGTTCCGTGAAGGCCATAGTTGTTCGGCCTCACAGGGGGAGGACCATAATAGATCCGCGAAGGCCATAGTTGTTCGGCCTCACAGGGCGGACCATAATAGATCTGTGAGGGCCATAGTTGTTCGGCCTTCGGCCTCACAGGGCGAACCATAATAGATCAATGAAGGCCATAGTTGTTCGGCCGTGGGCTTCACAGGGCGGACCATAATAGATCCGTGAAGGCCATAGTTGTTCGGCCTTCGGCCTCACAGAGCGGACCATAATAGATCCGTGAAGGCCATAGTTGTTCGGCCATGGGGCTCACAGGGCGGACCATAATAGATCCGTGAAGGCCATAGTTGTTCGGCCGTGGGCCTCACAGGGCGGACCATAATAGATCCGTGAAGGCCATAGTTGTTCGGCCTTCGGCCTCACAGGGCGGACCATAATAGATCAATGAAGGCCATAGTTGTTCGGCCATGGGCCTCACAGGGCGGACCATAATAGATCCGTGAAGGCCATAGTTGTTCGGCCTTCGGCCTCACAGGGCGGACCATAATAGATCCGTGAAGGCCATACTTGTTCGGCCTTCGGCCTCACAGGGCGGACCATAATAGATCCGTGAAGGCCATAGTTGTTCGGCCGTCGGCCACACAGGGCGGACCATAATAGATCCGTGAAGGCCATAGTTGTTCACTATTATTTTCAAGTTTCGAAAGAACGCAAATTTAAAATTCTTCGTTTTTGAAGTCGGAAGAGATGCTTTTTGCTCTCTCTCCGTCGCCCCCAAACCCCCATCTCAAATGTTTCGCCGTCAACTTAATTAAAATCCCGGCGCTGCAAACACGTGTTTTGTTCACCATCTAGCGAAAGCGTAGTATAGGGTGATTCACCGTAGTATAGGGTGAATCAATAAAAAATCGAAAAACGCGAATAACTTTTTTCCCCGCGCAAATTTTTTTTCCATTTATGCACGAATAGTTGCGCCTGGATCTACAGAATAACTGTGCAAAATTTGGTTGAGATCGGCCCAAGGGTATAGGAACGTTCAGGCCAGCCCGGCCCTGTAAGTAAGTAAGGGTTTGTTAACTGGGTTAAGTACCCAGGTATCTGGGTACTTAACCTAAGGCTAAAGTATACAGTGTATCAATAAAAAAATCGAAAAACGCGAATAACTTTGCTTCCCGCGGGAATTTCTTCCCCATTTATGCACGAATAGTTGCGCCTGGACCTACAGAATAACTGTGCAAAATTTGGTTGAGATCGGTCAATGGGTGTAGGAACGTATAGCGAACAAACAAACAAACAGACAAGCTCTTCTATATATATAGATACAAAGTATAACAACAAGCCTTATGATCTGGCTCCGTGTCTGTCCGTCCGTCCATCTGTCCGTCCGTCCGTCCGCATAATTCAAATCTGATCAGAATTTATATACTATTAAGATAGGTTACAAAAATATTCTGTGTTTTAAGATTGTAATTTTCAACCTATATAGTAGACTTAATTCGATGATCTGACCGATCAAGGTATCAACGGATCAAGGTATCAACGGATTAAGTTATCAAATTAACGGATAAAATTTATTGTCATATTTTATCTACTATATTTTTCTGAAAAAAAATTTAACAAAAGGCTTCTATATACAGTAGAGTCGCGATAACGTGAATTAATTACTGCATGGCGTTTTCACGTTTTCAAGGAGTTCACGTTTCTGGATATGTAGATAATAATATTTGATGTAATTTTTTAAAAGGTACATGGTTGGAAAATACGTAAAAAATAGCTAAATTAACATTTACGTTTGTGAAATGGAATATAAAAACAAATAAGAAAGAAGAAAAACAAAGAGAAGACATGTTCTCACCTAAAAGTTTTTGAGATTTTAATATTATGCAGACGAAAGGTTAGGTGATCTTACCGGAACAAATATTTCATTAAACCATTCCTTAAAAATTAATTATGTCATCCATGCAGACTTGGAGCTTTTGTAGTGCACAGGAACTTGAAAATTCTTGAAGCATCGTGGTTTTCTTGATTTCCCTATGATTAAAGGTTTCAATTTATGTAATCCGGTTGCGTTTGTAGATGTTAAGAATGTTATCCGTTCTTTTGCTGTTTTTCTACCAGGGCCAGTTTTCTCTTCACTGGATACATAAGTTTTCCCTGGCAAAAGATTCCAATACAAGCCGGTTTCATCCGCATTGTATCTGATTTTGATCTAAATTTAGCTCTTCAATTGTACTGGCAAGTTTATGTAAAAATGGAAAAACTAGCTCTGGCTGTGAAGATAATTTTTCACCAAATATTGTTAAAAATCTTATGCTATACCGTTTCTTGAATTTTTGCAAGCAACCTGAAATAGCATAGAAAGTACTAATTATATTAATTTTCTTGCAATTTATCATGAAAATATTTGGCTTTTTGTTTTGATATTATGTTACCACTTATAGGAGCATTTTTCTCGTTGTTGCAAAAACCATTTATATAATGCTTTTTCCATCCTGGAAAATTCTGACCTCACTGATTTTCCTTTTTCTGGGCCGGCATATATTTCAGCATCTCTGGAGATACTACACACAGTTGACTTGGCAACTCATTTTTTTGATAAATAAGTCACTCCAAAACCTTTTTTAGGAATAGGTACAAAATCAAATCAGGTGTTCACGTTTGTAGATGTTCACGTTATAGAGACTACACTGGATACAAAGTGTATCCGCATAATTCAAATCTAATCAGAACCCTCGAAATTGTGATTGTAAACACATCGTATGTATAATAAAACAATAATTTGTTTTAAATTTATTTATTGTTAACCACAGCAGTGGCTTGATGTAATTGGTGAAGTTAAGTAGTAAGTAAAAGAGAAAGAAAAGGATTGATTGAAATGAACTTTTCGTTTCTCCCCGTCCCTAATGAGAGGACGGCTAACGAGAAAGAAAGATTCCTCCCACGTGAAGTGACGAACTCCACTTTACAACGTGGTGAGCCCTGATCGAAGTTTAAGCTAGCTTTATAGTTGGTAACGTCGGTATGCGAGAGCCGTGGATTCCGATTGCGAACTTACTCCTGAAAGCTTTATAAAAGAATACCCTTCTACAAGGGAAATAAAAACGGTAGTAAAGGTAACAATTTAATGACACACAAAATGGTAGTCAACAATAATGACAACGGTTAAACAGGTGAATTAGTGGTACAATACAAAACTGAAAACGCTGATTCCTGATGGAAATCAACCAAACAATTTAAAACAGCGTACGATCAAACTGTCGCCGGTAAACCAGAACGTTGCCTCGAAGAGCTACTAACAATGAAAGTGGTAAAACAACACACACCTTCTATTAAATTGATAAAAGAAAATATCTTGCAATAACACACAATCCCCAAAACAATGAAAATGTAAACCGACTTACTCCGGCCGAGAGGGACGATGAAATCACTCCACTGTCGGAGACTGCTGCGAGATTGAATGTGACGTGCTACTCCGAAACAACCTCCGGTCACCGGACGGACAGGTAACGCCTTCTTGGATGGTTCTTCGCTCGAACGACTCCGCTGCTTCGCCGTATGTTTGGTCGGACAGGAGACAGGCAAAAATGGTGTCGGCAACGCAACCAAGGAAGAGTTGAACCCCCAATTGAGTTTGAAACGGTAGAAGCAAAAGCTAATGCTTCCAGTTCCAATTGCCTCTTTTATGCTCGTTGATGTACTAACGAAGCGGCTTAGCTTTGTATGTCTAATACTAAGTACTGAGAGCTGGGTAGCGACGGATCGCTTTCGTGGATTCTTGGATGGGTTCTTCTTTGCGTAGTAATCTTTTCCGGAGGGCGCCAGAATCGAATAAGGACTTTCAGGGACCTTAGTTGTCCTTATCGAGACAAAAATCAACTCAAAATAGAAAATAAAAAATACTCGTTTTGAACACACACTTTTAATATAAATTAATATGAAATCAATCGTAAATAACATAAGCGAATTCTTGTTTACACAGATTGTTTGAATAATAAATGTTTGTAATAAAATATAAAAATTGACAATTATTTACAAATGTTGAACACAAATACATATACTTGATACCCAGAGCGAATCGACAGATGTCGCTGTGTTGGAGTCGAGTTGCCAAACGGGGTGAACCTTCGCACTTGAATTGTCGTGTCTACGAATTTGATTGTCTTATAAAAAGCTAGCGATAAAAAAGTCGCCCTAATACTACCAAAAAAGCAGGAAATTCTAGCTACGTCTACTGAAGGTAGATCAGTTTTGGATAAGCAGGTTGACAAAATGTTAACTACGTGCTTGGTATTTTTGTTAAACAATTCATACAGTAAATAGTGTTTATAGCTACTTACGATTTCTGTTGGAATGGTTATTGGATTACGTTCAATCAGATCTGATGGTTCGTTGTCAATCCTGGCCAAAATCGTCAGGATTTTAAATGGCAATTGTTGATCTAAAATGTAGTTAAAAACACAGTGTACGATATTGTAAAACATAAAAAAACGTAGCAATTGATCTGAATTATTTAAATAAGCAATTAAATTCGTTTTTTTTTGTATCACCAATTTTGCGTTTTGTTCCCCCAGTTGTATTTGAAATGGAATTTGTTTTTGCACACATGTAGCTTTGGAAAATTTGGCAGATGGTCGACAAAGCGGCGATCCTCGCTGACCCAAAATGGTGGGAATTTGTTCGTTGATGAAATAGAACGGTTAGAAGTATTTACGGGTTCTCGAATCTTTTTCTTATTGGGATTTTACAATCCTCCGGATTTGTCCAATGATATTAGGATCGATATGGTAATAGAATAATTCACCTTAAAATATTGGCTGCGGTGTTTTGCGATTTTTTCCGGATTTAGAAAAATGGAGTCGCATCGACTTCGCACATGTGGCGCGATGAAAATTATAGTCGTCGAAATAAAATCGATTTTCTGGATCAATGCTGATCTTAGCGAATCTAAAAAGCAACCCTGCACTGGTAGTGAGATTTCACTCGTCATAAACTCGATAACTTAATTCAATAAAACTTAATCGAATATCAATAAGCTGAAATTTTGTACGTGCTATCGTTCTTAATACGATTTGGCGAGAGTGATTACCAATCGAATTTGCTCCGAAGCAAATCGATGCAACCTTGAAAGTTAGTGATCTACCTTACCGATATCGAATAAAAATCGCATTGATTATAGGTGAGAAAGATGTGTGGTAATCAATGGTTTATGACAAGTTACCCAAGCAACACAAGACCGTCAGAAATGCACATATTCTGTACATATTTTTCCGTGACGATATTGCATTGATTTGCCCACTTTGTCGTTACGGTATTATATGTATAGTTTATGTACATATTCGCTAAATAATTTTTCGCAACGATTTCTTAACTAATCGGCATTGATTTTTCCGTTACGGGTTACGGTATTTTATTCATGGATTATGTACATGTGCGTTACATAAATTTTCATAACTAAAAGGCAGTGATTTTTCCGTTTCGGTATTATATGCATCGTTTGAATAAATTTTCGTAACGATTTCTTAACTAAACGGCATTGATTTGCCCATATTTTCGTTACGGTATTGTGACGTTTTTTTCGATGACGTTTCAATACGTAAAATTTAGGTGCCGATACGGCACTAATAATTTACATATTGCGGTATCGAGATACCACGTCAATGGAAGTACGTCATTTAAGTTTCAGTAAAATTTTGTTAATGAATAAAAGCATGTAACTTATCAAAGTAATCAGAAAAACTTCATCCGATACCAAGAAATTAACTTAAAGTCAAATGATTCGTTGAAAACGGGACATAAAACAGGTTTGAATAAAATAAATTTGAAATGTATCATTTAATAATTGTTTTTGTTAAAATGTTAATTTATAGTAAATGAAAAATTGTTAGCAATAAGAAAGGTATTTTAAAAGTTAGAAATTTGTTAATTAATTGATAAATGTAAAAATCCATGTTAGCGTTAAATTTAAAATAAGTTTGTTAAAATTATTACGTGAGTTCGGCATGTCACAACTTAATGAACTGCGTATGGAAATTTCATGTCCATCATCTTTATTTGTCCAACCACGAAGCAATATCAAGAAGTCGATCCAATCTGAAAATATAAAAATTTTACTTATAAAATTTCAACGAACCACAATGGGCTTAGTCCATACCTGTACTGTGAAACTTCAAATAATATTGATTTTTCGATCAACCAATAAAATACGTCTATGAAAAATCAAGATTGCGTTGAACTTCGAGAAGAAAATAAATAAAACAATTGATAAAAGGTTGGTGTTGATATTCACACGTGCAAGGTGGCGAATTTAGAATCGTGCTAATAAAATTGATAATTATAGTAAAAATAAATAGTGAAATTACAAAATACAAGTGCATAATTCAACAAAATAGTTACTTACCTACGTAAAACCAATAATAAGGTGAAAATTGTAAAAGATTGGAAATATTTTTGAAGAAATAGAATTCACAACAAAACAAGGTCAACAAACTATATCTGGAAGTTTCCGATGGTAAATGAACCCTTTGAGTGTCTTTGACGCGCAATTGTACCATCTCCATTTCAAATAAAAGAAATATTCCTGGATTTAATAAGGTATCGTGCACATTGCAATAAAATCTTTATAAACTTAAGTGAAATCTCCGGACTTCGTACGACACGTGTTTTGCATCATTTTACGTTCAGAATTTTTATATAATAGATTTAATAATAGAACTTTTTGATATAACCAAATATTTATTTTCATTTGTGTGCTTAATAAAAACATTAATAACTTTGTAACGAAGGATATTTATTTAGACCTGTTCCGCACCATAATTTCATTTACAGCATTGGTAACGGAACGAATCCACCCTGTACAAGGTAAGATACATGCACTACGAAAGAGCTAAGCTGAGGCACCTTATTTCATTAAATTGTGTTTACAAAATATCACATACTTTTCCATTGACGGGGTACAACTACGTACACCCATATAAAATATTAACGACAAGAACCTTTAACCCTATTAGCGAGGGTATTCATAACAATTTTGTATCATAAAGTGTGGGTCTCTTAAAGGCCTTACGTAAGCACACAGCACTTTTTGGCGCAACAACGTGAGGCTCGAGTCACCTCGAATAACCTCGTACCGCGAGTAAAATTAGGTCATTATAATTAAATTAATAGATAGGTTAATTACAACGAGAAATTTCATTAAAATTATTCATAACGTTGACATTAGAACTAACAATTTTCTTAAAACTAAAATTAAAAATATTCTTAAAACTAAAATTAAATTACATCAAAAAATCAATTAATAACTATTTCCTTAAAATTAAATTGAACAAATACATAAATCAAAATGGCAGAAAAATCTGAAAGGACAATAAGGTATGAAAAGAAAAATCCGGAAGTAGAGGAAGAAGAAACGTCAGAAGAAGGTGTATCGATAACTGAAGAAACTATAGGAGGTGAAATGTTAATCCAACTAGATGTTGACGAGACGCCTAAGGTAGAAAACCTATCTGAGTTGCAAAAGATGATGGAATTCTTCAATAAAAGAGATCTCCTAAATGCAAAGAAAGCAGAAGAACAAACACTCGAAAAGGAAAAGAAAGCAGAAGAACAAACACTCGAAAAGGAAAAGAAAGCGGAGGAGAAGCATAATGAATTGAAAGAGATAATACAAGACACCAAAAAGGAATTGAATGATAAAGCTAAAGAATCAAGTGACAGATTAGAAAATTTAATCAAGAAAGGCGCAGAGGACTTTAATATTGGTTTACAAAATTTAAAATTAGAAATTGAAGGCAAATTTTCGAAAGAGGTTAACAAAACAAATCAAAATGTAATAAGGGTAGAAGAAAAGGTGTATGAACTAGGCGAAGAACTATCAGAAATTAAGGATAAAATTATACTGGAAAAAGAAATCGACACGAAAATAGAAAATTCAAAAACGGTTATGAGTCAAGAGGTGTGTAAATTAGAAAATCGGGTAGACCTGAAGTTCAATGATCAGGGCGAAAAACTAAAATTACTTGAAGAAAACGTAAAAATAAAATGTGAAAACACAAACAGTTCTATAACTTTATCGGCTCTACAAGACATCGCGTGGCCGACAAACAACGGGCAAGCAATAAAGTTCTACGAAAAAGGGGACTTTAACCCTAAACAATTTATCAAATACGCGAACCGCAGCACAAGTCACATCCGCGATGTGAATAAATTCAAAAATTGCATCTGCTCTATGATGGGTGGCAATGCTAAAAAATGGTTCGGGTGTGTGCAAGATAAATTTGAAGATTTTGTCGGTTTTGAAAGACTATTTCTAGATCGTTACTGGGACAAGCAAGCTCAGGGGCGAATACGTAACGAGTTAATGAACGGTAAATTTAAAGGGTACGGTCGCCGCAATGATTACGCGGAGAACATCATTAACGAGGTAACGCAACTTGAACCGGAAGTCTCCGAGGAAGAAATCGTTGAACACTTATCTAATCATTTCTGCCAAGATATAATTAATCGGGTAGCTCTGGAAAATATAAACACGATATCCGAATTATCGAAATTGTTAAGGAGAACAGATGCGGTTAACATGGACGAAAGAGCCAATAGGCCAAGTTATAATAACGCGACTAGAAATTTCAATACTTATTCAGGGGGGCAACGCGAATCGAATAACCAGCGCACTTATCACAATAATGGGAACGACAATCGCAATAATCAGGACAATAGATACAACCGTTACGAACGATCTGGAAATTATAACCAGAACAATAATAATTACGGCAGAAATGAAAATAATTTTGAAAATCGTAGGGGTGGTTACAATAATTTTAATACTAACAATCGGGACAGTCAGGATGATCGTAACGCAGGGTACAACTCAAATCGAAATAATTTTGGTAGAGGTAACTATTACGGAAATAATAGAAATTATAATCAGGGTTATCGTGGACGTTTTCAGAGAGGAGGTAGATTTGAGTCAAATTGGCGTAGTTATGACAATCGCACAAACGACCACAATAATCAACAAGGGGGCGACGAACGTTTCCCAAACCGAACGTCAGCCAATACAGAAAACAGACCGATTAATAGTGTTACGATAAATAGGACACCTGCTGTGGAGGAAGAAACATCTTCTCCACAGGATTTTCAATAAACGGCGTGCCAATGAATATGCAGATAAGCTCTTATCAGCATCCCAAAGAGTTTATCAGTGTCGAAAATACGGGGGGGTTAAATAATGAAAATAAATTTGATTTATTGCCATACATTATGGTAAATATTAATAACGTTCAGGTAAATTGTTTAATAGATACAGGGGCAGAAATTTCATTAATAAATCAGGGGGTAATTTCGAAAAATCAAGAAAATTTTAAAGATACAATTTTAAAAACAAAGATAGTAAATTTGGTAACGCCAAACCAGAAAAAGTTCTCGTCTGCAAACGAAAGCGTACTCGCGACAATTAAAATAGGGGATGTAGTTATAAAAGAATCGATCTTAATTATTAAAAATTTATCTATGCAATGCATACTTGGAATCGACTTAATTAATAAATTTAATATGATCATTGATGCAGAACGGAAGGTAGTAAAAATATTAAACAAAGAGATCACTTGGACAAACAATTTAGGTAATCAAATCACTGATGGGAATGAACCGGAAATGTTAGTAGAGAATTCAATAGAAGGGGAATACAATGTTAATTATGTTAATTATGACAGGGAAAAAGGTTTAAGAAATGTTAATTGGGATACACAGTTAATAAATAAAAACAAAGGGGATTTGAAAAACATAAAACTAGATTGTCCAAATGATTACACTCACGAAGTCATAAAATTATTCACGAAATACGATGCATTGATAAATCAGGAGTCGGGTACCGCGAAAAATTACGTACACAAGTTACAAATTATCAAAGACAAGCTATTCCGCTGTAAGAATTACCCTATTCCGCAATGTTACAAACACCAGGTACAATTAGAAATTCAAAAGATGCTAAATGACGGCATCATAATAAAATCTCCGACAGCGTATTTAAACCCACTCGTTATTGTTAAAAAGAAAGACGGGAGTTTAAGATTATGTTTAGACGCGAGGGGGTTAAACGCAGTTACAAAACCCCAGTTTGAAAGTCCGGAAACTATGGAGTCATTGTTATCAAAATTGGGATCATCAAAAACTTTTAGTAAACTCGACTTAAGAAATTCGTTTTGGCTGATTAAATTACATAAAGACTCACAACAATACACAGGTTTTAGCGTCGACGGAAACACATATATCTTTCGAGTTGTTCCATTTGGATTATCCACTAGCAGCGCGGCACTCATCGGTGCATTACAAGTCATTCTCAACCAATTTAGTCATTTTTGCGCACACTATGTTGATGACATAATAATCTTCAGCGAAAATGAAGAAATTCATAAAATTCATTTAGATAAAATTTTAAAAGCATTAAATGATGCAGACTTGAAGCTCAACATAGAAAAATGTGAGTTCTACAAGACGCGAGTTCAATATTTGGGTTACATAATTTCAAACGAGGGTATTAAGATAGACGATGGGAAAATAATAGAAATCAAAAACTACCGTCGACCATTTAACTTAAAGTCATTAAGATCATTTTTAGGGTTAATGAATTATTATAAAAGGTTCGTACCTAACTATTCTAATTTAACAGTTCCGTTACTTGAGCTACTGAAGAAATCGGTAAGGTGGAAATGGGACGATGACAAACAAAAAGCTTTTGATCAAATGAAAAATACATTATATGAGAACGTCAAACTACTTCATCCCGATTTTAAAGAAAAGTTTATACTAAAGACAGACGCAAGTCATTTTGCGGTAGGAGGTGCTTTAATACAAATGCGTAATGGGGAAGAAGAACCGATAAGTTTTGTTTCACGAACGTTAAAGAAATCTGAACTTAATTATTCCACGTCCGAGAAAGAAATGTTAGCTATCGTGTTTGCGCTCACAAAATTAAAATTTTACCTAATCGGCAACCGTTTTGAAATACACACTGATCACTCGGCGTTGACATTTTTAATGCGTACAAAATTTACGAATAATAGAATTTATCGGTGGAGTTTGCTCATTATGGAGTACTCATTCGACATCGTGCATATTAAAGGCAAAAATAATATTGTTGCAGACGCGCTTAGTAGAAAAGATAACCCGGAAAATAAGCCTAAAGAAATTTTAATCGCATTAAACCAACTGGTTGATGACGAAATTCCGTTTACACGTCAGGATGTTTTACTAGCTCAGGAAAATGAATGTTTTGATAGCTTAAAAATTAAATTAGATAATAACGATCAAGAAAATACAAAGTCATTTAAATATAAAGATAACGTAATCATAAAAACTGTGAGAAATTTAGAATTATATGTGGTAGATGAACCTACCACAATAAATATTACAAACGCGTTACATTCAAAATTTGGGCATGCCGGTATCAAGAGAACGTGGCTTATGTTCAGGGAAAATTATTTCTGCCATAAAGATTTAAAAATTATAAAACGTACCATTAACCAATGTACATTATGTCAAATGGGGAAATTTAAAAATTTTCATAACCAAAATATCGTGCAAAGCTTAAAACTAGAACAACCTGGGGAGTTAGTTGCAGTTGATTATATCGGTAATTTAATAGCCAGTAGTGAGTTTCATAACATCTTCGTCATAGTTGATGCTTTCACAAAATTCGTCCAATTATATCCAATGGTAGCATGTACAACGGACATTTCGCTGGAACTTCTGGACCGTTTCTGTAACGAAATCATTAAACCAAAAAGAATTTTAGTCGATAATGCAACTTACTTCGATAATCAACGATTTAGACAGCATTGGGAAGAACGTGGTGTGAAAGTCACGTATTGTTCCATACGACATCCACAAGGAAACATCTGTGAGAGGTATGTCCAAGAGACGATTAAATTCCTCAGACTCCTGGTACACAATGATCAACCTTCATGGCATAGTAAACTCGAAACGGTAGAAAATTTCATCAACCATATCCCAAGCATAGCTACGGAAAGAACACCACACTTTCTTATGTTAAATCAGCAACCGGAACGACCATGGGTGTATGATCAGCCGGAAAAAGAATACAATGAAATACTAGAAGACGTTAGAAAAAGGCTCAAGAAAAGGAGCCAAAAATATACAAGAAAAATGAACAAAAAGATAAAGAAAAAGTGCAATTTTGAAATAGGCGAATGGGTGATAGTTAAAAAGCTACGATTGGGACGTAGAGAGCACAACCAGTGCCAAAAACTTCAACTTCCCTATGAAGGACCATTCATCGTCGATGAAAAGGTAGCCGAATGCACCTATCAGCTAAGACATCCCGATTCAGAACAAATTCGAGGCCGCTTCCACATCGATCTGATTTATAGGTGGGACGATGGATCTATAATGATAAATGACAACAATGAATAACGGCGAAACTTAAATAAAAAAAATTTTACAACATACACGACAAACCGCTACAGGAAAATAGTAAAAAGACAAAATTTTGACAATTGTAAATATAATTTTAAGAATGGAACAATGACCAATTAAAAATAGCACTGTAAATTTGATTAAGGCTATTTAAATATGAAAATAAAATTGACCAAGATGAAAGATTCCATAATAATAAAAATTATTGAGATTTGCTTAAGATAAATGATAAAAGTTATTAATACAATTGGAAAACGAGAATTTATTCAATGAAACTTTAAAAGAATTTAATTAATTTTAGAAAGAAAATTCTGAATTTAGGTTTTGGGTGAAAACATGAACTTGAGATAAATAACTATGAATTTAAGTTGAGAGACTAAAAAGTATTTAATAAAATTGGTATTCAATGTTGAACAATGAGAAATAAAAGGGGGGAAAATTAAAATATAATAAGTTAACTCAGATGGAGTAACTAGAAGAAGTTAGGTGAGAATAGATACCTGGGGATAAGAAAATAGATCACAGGTGTAAATGAAATAAATTGATTATATGATTATGTAAGTAAAATGAATATGGAACCAAAAAAGAGGTTACCGAATAAATATGGGGAAATATAGGACAATATTGATTATAGTAAAATAAAGAATGCCAATAATAATAATAAATAAAAATGAATTGGAATGATAGGAAAATAGAAATCACCCAAAAGCAAATAGACGAGTTAAAAATAGGAAGATTAAAAATAAAGGGTCAATGTTTGAATAAAATAAAACTGAAGTCAAATTTAAAAATTTAACACTCAATAAAGTTAAATCGTTATCAGAAATCTTGGTCAAATTTGTTAGTTAAGTTAATATATAGAATAGTTTGAAAATTTGAATAGGATTAGTTAGTTTCGTTGAATTTGAGTAATTAGTTAAAACAGTTATTAAGATTTAGTGAGTTAATTTTGATATTAGTTATATTCGTTAGAAAACGTTACAGTAAAAATTTATTTTGTCATATTTTTGAAAGAAAAAGCACATAAATGTTAATTGTGGAATTTAACACAAAAATAGGTATTTTTCTTTTAAATTACAAATTAACAGGGGGTAAATGCGGTATCGAGATACCACGTCAATGGAAGTACGTCATTTAAGTTTCAGTAAAATTTTGTTAATGAATAAAAGCATGTAACTTATCAAAGTAATCAGAAAAACTTCATCCGATACCAAGAAATTAACTTAAAGTCAAATGATTCGTTGAAAACGGGACATAAAACAGGTTTGAATAAAATAAATTTGAAATGTATCATTTAATAATTGTTTTTGTTAAAATGTTAATTTATAGTAAATGAAAAATTGTTAGCAATAAGAAAGGTATTTTAAAAGTTAGAAATTTGTTAATTAATTGATAAATGTAAAAATCCATGTTAGCGTTAAATTTAAAATAAGTTTGTTAAAATTATTACGTGAGTTCGGCATGTCACAACTTAATGAACTGCGTATGGAAATTTCATGTCCATCATCTTTATTTGTCCAACCACGAAGCAATATCAAGAAGTCGATCCAATCTGAAAATATAAAAATTTTACTTATAAAATTTCAACGAACCACAATGGGCTTAGTCCATACCTGTACTGTGAAACTTCAAATAATATTGATTTTTCGATCAACCAATAAAATACGTCTATGAAAAATCAAGATTGCGTTGAACTTCGAGAAGAAAATAAATAAAACAATTGATAAAAGGTTGGTGTTGATATTCACACGTGCAAGGTGGCGAATTTAGAATCGTGCTAATAAAATTGATAATTATAGTAAAAATAAATAGTGAAATTACAAAATACAAGTGCATAATTCAACAAAATAGTTACTTACCTACGTAAAACCAATAATAAGGTGAAAATTGTAAAAGATTGGAAATATTTTTGAAGAAATAGAATTCACAACAAAACAAGGTCAACAAACTATATCTGGAAGTTTCCGATGGTAAATGAACCCTTTGAGTGTCTTTGACGCGCAATTGTACCATCTCCATTTCAAATAAAAGAAATATTCCTGGATTTAATAAGGTATCGTGCACATTGCAATAAAATCTTTATAAACTTAAGTGAAATCTCCGGACTTCGTACGACACGTGTTTTGCATCATTTTACGTTCAGAATTTTTATATAATAGATTTAATAATAGAACTTTTTGATATAACCAAATATTTATTTTCATTTGTGTGCTTAATAAAAACATTAATAACTTTGTAACGAAGGATATTTATTTAGACCTGTTCCGCACCATAATTTCATTTACAGCATTGGTAACGGAACGAATCCACCCTGTACAAGGTAAGATACATGCACTACGAAAGAGCTAAGCTGAGGCACCTTATTTCATTAAATTGTGTTTACAAAATATCACATACTTTTCCATTGACGGGGTACAACTACGTACACCCATATAAAATATTAACGACAAGAACCTTTAACCCTATTAGCGAGGGTATTCATAACAATTTTGTATCATAAAGTGTGGGTCTCTTAAAGGCCTTACGTAAGCACACAGCAATATGTACCAAACGTAATAAATATTAATATAAAAAAATTATTTTTAATTAATTATAAGCATTTAGTAAAATTTTATAATTATTAATAATAATTAAAAATAAATGTAATTTTTATTTAGATTTGAAACTTTTTACAGTCAATTATTTATTGTTATGTTTTATTAATTACATTATTAATACTAAATTAGTCATATAAATAAGCCTTATAATATATTCTTGATTCCATTTGTTTGCAATGCTAGGATCTGAAAATTTTTCATTAAATTATACCCATTTTACTTACTTTTTTTTTACCTAGTAACTGCCGATGTGGGATTCGATCCTGTGATTTCTGCTTGAGAGTCCGGCTCCTAATACACCAGGCTGTCCGGGTTGCTTAGTTTCAAACATTACTTATTGAATATTTCAAGTTTTTACAGCTTTACTTTAAAATATTAGAGTGCGTTGATATCGCAATAAATTCCACAGCATTGAATAAAATATTTATTTATTTACACAAATATTAAAAAAATACAACAAAATAAAATACTCTATTTTTTATAATTACACAAAGGTATACAGAAAAATTTAGATTTCGAATCTAATAAGGGTAGTAATAAGCATTTATTATTCGTAGAATCAAATATATTATGTTGCAACATTGCTTTTAAATATATTGTTATGAGGGGTCGTCTTTATTAATCGAGCCACACGTTGGGCTGTCAAAAAGTGCTGTGTGCTTACGTAAGGCCTTTAAGAGACCCACACTTTATGATACAAAATTGTTATGAATACCCTCGCTAATAGGGTTAAAGGTTCTTGTCGTTAATATTTTATATGGGTGTACGTAGTTGTACCCCGTCAATGGAAAAGTATGTGATATTTTGTAAACACAATTTAATGAAATAAGGTGCCTCAGCTTAGCTCTTTCGTAGTGCATGTATCTTACCTTGTACAGGGTGGATTCGCTCCGTTACCAATGCTGTAAATGAAATTATGGTGCGGAACAGGTCTAAATAATTATCCTTCGTTACAAAGTTATTAATGTTTTTATTAAGCACACAAATGAAAATAAATATTTGGTTATATCAAAAAGTTCTATTATTAAATCTATTTTATAAAAATTCTGAACGTAAAATGATGCAAAACACGTGTCGTACGAAGTCCGGAGATTTCACTTAAGTTTATAAAGATTTTATTGCAATGTACACGGTACCTTATTAAATCCAGGAATATTTCTTTTATTTGAAATGGAGATGGTACAATTGCGCGTCAAAGACACTCAAAGGGTTCATTTACCATCGGAAACTTCCAGATGCAGTTTGTTGACCTCGTTTTGTGTTGAAGTTTATTTTCTTCAAAAATATTTGCAATCCGTTACGATTTTCACCTTATTATTGGTTTTACGTAGGTAAGTAACTATTTTGTTGAATTATGCACTCGTATTTTGTAATTTCACTATTTATTTTTACTATAATTATCAATTTTATTAGGACGATTCTAAATTCGCCACTTTGCACGTGTGAATATCAACACCAACCCTTTTATCAATTGTTTTATTAATTAATTTACGAAGTTCCTCGCTATCCTGATCTTTTCATAGACGTATTTTATTGGTCGATCGAAAAATCAATATTATTTGAAGTTTCACAGTACAGGTATGGACTAAGCCCATTGTGGTTCGTTGAAATTTTATAAGTAAAATTTTTATATTTTCAGATTGGATCGACTTCTTGATATTGCTTCGTGGTTGGACAAATAAAGATGATGGACATGAAATTTCCATACGCAGTTCATTAAGTTGTGATATGCCGAACTCACGTAATAATTTTAACAAACTTATTTTAAATTTAACGCTAACATGGATTTTTACATTTTTCAATTAATTAACAAATTTCTGACTTTTAAAATACCTTTCTTATTGCTAACAATTTTTCATTTACTATAAATTAACATTTTAACAAAAACAATTATTAAATGATGCATTTCAAATTTATTTTATTCAAACCTGTTTTATGTCCCGTTTTCTACGAATCATATGACTTTAAGTTAATTTCTTGGTATCGGATGAAGTTTTTCTGATTACTTTGATAAGTTACATGCTTTTATTCATTAACAAAATTTTACTGAAACTTAAATGACGTACTTCCATTGACGTGGTATCTCGATACCGCAATATGTCGCAATCTCATCAATTTAACCTCATTTGTGATGTGAAAGAATTTTTTTCAAAATATCTAACTACAAAAAACGCGAAATGTGGTTTTTACAAACTGCAAGTTCCTTTTATTATGAAATGTAAGCAGTTATACTCATCGTTACTCTGATTAGACCTTGAAGATTTATTAGGGTTTTACAATTTTGTCTATTTTCAGATGACTATAAAGTTTTATGACCCTTTCAATTTTTAAAGCAATTTGAGCATGTGTTTCTAGCCTGCATACAACCTTTTAGAGGAAACATGGTTTCAATACATATTCGACCTAACTATAACAATTATATTATTTCAACATCAAAATTATTATAAATTTGTTATAATTAATATTACATTTATTTATTAATGAATTTGAAACATTTTTAAATTAAATAATTAGTAACAAAAGCCGTATTTTTCGTAAAGCAAATTTTTCATAAATTTGATGAAACGGCACAATAATAAATACTCTATTAGTCATTAATTATTATTTTCCAGTAAACATAAAAGTAATGTAAAATAATAAAGATAATAAAAGTATTCATTTTTAGTTACAAAAATTTCAATTATATTCGTAGATATTTTTATTCGAGTTATTAAATAATAAAATAATTAATTCGTATATTTCTTTATTAGAGCTTTAATTTATTAATAATTTAAATTCTGATGCATCGATACTGTCGTAACTATGTTACTTTATTTGCAGGCAAATTACAAACAATCTTAAAGGTTATATTAGGTATTTTTGGACAAATTTAATTTAAAATTAGGTAAAATTAAATAAGTATATTGTAATTAAAAACCAAAATGATAAATAATAATGATTAATAAGATAGTTAAATCCAGCTATTATATAAATTGGGAAAGTGGAAATGTCGAAGTAAATAGATGTATAATATAAATTTAGGCAGGTCATTTTACATTTAACAATTCTATGACAATAATAAAAACTAAAAAGGGATGTTATTGTGCAAACCCCCTGTTGTTTAATGGCCTTCACTCCTGCACATGTACTTCAAAAATTTACTTACTTCAAAAAAAAAACGCTATGAAAATGTATGCATTGAAACTCGTAACTAAAATTAAATATTTTTTAGTTAATAAATGCTATGTGCATATTATGCATCGAAATTTACTTCAAACAAACGCAACGAAAATGTAGGCATTGAAACTCGTAACTAAAATTAAATATTTTTTAGTTAATAAATGCTGTGTGCATATTATGCATTGAAATTTACTTCAAACAAACGCAACGAAAATGTATGCATTGAAACTCGTACCTAAAATTAAATATTTTTTAGTTAATAAATGCTATGTGCATATTATGCATCGAAATTTACTTCAAACAAACGCAACGAAAATGTAGGCATTGAAACTCGTAACTAAAATTAAATATTTTTTAGTTAATAAATGCTGTGTGCATATTATGCATTGAAATTTACTTCAAACAAACGCAACGAAAATGTATGCATTGAAACTCGTACCTAAAATTAAATATTTTTTAGTTAAAAAATGCTATGTGCATATTATGCATCGAAATTTACTTCAAACAAACGCAACGAAAATGTATGCATTGAAACTCGTAACTAAAATTAAATATTTTTTAGTTAATAAATGCTATGTGCATATTATGCATCGAAATTTACTTCAAACAAACGCAACGAAAATGTATGCATTGAAACTCGTAACTAAAATTAAATATTTTTTAGTTAATAAATGCTGTGTGCATATTATGCATCGAAATTTACTTCAAACAAACGCAACGAAAATGTATGCATTGAAACTCGTAACTAAAATTAAATATTTTTTAGTTAAAACATGCTATGTGCATATTATGCATCGAAATTTACTTCAAACAAACGCAACGAAAATGTATGCATTGAAACTCGTAACTAAAATTAAATATTTTTTAGTTAATAAATGCTATGTGCATATTATGCATCGAAATTTACTTCAAACAATCGCAACGAAAATGTATGCATTGAAACTCATAAGTAAAATTAAATATTTTTTAGTTAATAAATGCTATGTGCATATTATGCATCGAAATTTACTTCAAACAAACGCAATGAAAATGTATGCATTGAAACTCGTAACTAAAATTAAATATTTTTTAGTTAATAAATGCTGTGTGCATATTATGCATCGAAATTTACTTCAAATAAACGCAACGAAAATGTATGCATTGAAACTCGTAACTAAAATTAAATATTTTTTAGTTAATAAATGCTATGTGCATATTATGCATCGAAATTTACTTCAAACAAACGCAACGAAAATGTATGCATTGAAACTCATAAGTAAAATTAAATATTTTTTAGTTAATAAATGCTATGTGCATATTATGCATCGAAATTTACTTCAAAAAAACGCAATGAAAATGTATACATTGATACTGTACATAAATAGTACAGTGTAGATATGAATTAAAAATTATGTACCACTTCGGTACCTTTTCGGTACATAATTTTCAGTTATGAAAAAATATGTACATATTATTCATTCTTCAATGATATACCGGCACAAAATCAACATTCGTGTTACTTGGGTATAAGTAAGTGTTATTCGTTCTTAAAATAATAGTAAATAATAGTAAATCGTAATAGTAAAAATAAAATTGGCTTTGTTTAATACAAAGCTGGTCAAATTAATCATACATAATTAAATTTCAAATCATAAATGTTTATTGGAAATTAATAAACCCTGAAAATAAATATAAAGTTTTCATATTGAAACCAAGATAACAGAAGCCTGTTACAAGTTGACCAAAATATTCGAAATAGCGACTTCTACGAAACCTCGGGCGGTAGACTATGATGGTGCGGTCAACACAACGATCGTAAGCGTGTAACGGTTATATGAGACGTACTTAGGACAATAAACTAGACGGGCACAACTTAATAAAGATTACAACTGCTTCACAACAAAAAATTTGGTGCAGCTTAACTTCTCGCGAGACTGAGGTTAATCCCAAAAATATTTGACAGCTCGTACAGTTTTACCAACTTTGGTAAAACAAAATCTCCAAGATTTAAGCGTGCGCACTGATAACAACTCGACGTGAAAAATGTGATTGATAAACGAAATTGGATCGAAAAATTGCAACACAAAAATCTTGCAAAATACGCTGCCGCGCGCAAAAATCTTCGTGCCCAAATCACTCTCGCAACTTGCTAAAATGACCCACCAATTCCAAATCCAAAACGATTGAATCTTCAAATTGTAAGAATACGCACATAAACGGACGTCTTATATCGCGAGAGCTCACACCAAAAGTAACATCGGAAGTTTCCCCTCCTAGAAGGCGGACAAAAATGAAACTCCACGCGCTAAGATTGAGGTCATGCAGGTAGTGTCTCAAGTGACGCCAGACCGCAAAATAACGGGCAGTAACTAGGTTGACGTTGACGAATCTAAAATTCGTCACATGATCCACCTCAAAAAATGGACTGTACATTACAGAGAAGTAAAGTTCCGAATGGAATGGAAAAGCTTCATTATTATTAGTTATATAGTGAATAGATGATACATACCAACCGCAAAAATTTAATTAGTGCAGATTATCTGATATTACATTATAAAATTATGGTGACTATAAATCACAACAACTTTTCACACCAGAAAGGTAGTTGTATAGAAGCCTAGAAACTGCCGCTAAAGCGAGTTCCACCCAGAGGCGTACCTAGGGGGGGGGCGGCCCGCCCCGGGCCCCTTTACTAAGAGGGCCTCCAAAAGGAGGCTATTACCAGAACTTCTTGTTTATTTTGTCTTTACTTTTGACTTTACATATGTCATATGTTGAAAAAAATGGTTATTATATTTGTTCCAAAAACAACCTTTATTGTGTTCACTTCAACACAAACATTGTTTCGATGCATTCCTATTCTATTATTTACTTACTGATACTGTAACTGTGTATTGTTTTGTAAAAAGCAAATTTGTTATATGTTGAAATAATTAAAGTTAATGAAGATCAAAGTGAAGTATTTCTCTGGTTTTCCTTGAAGCAACCAGAATATTATAAGTGTAAGTGAGCGAGCTCGTTCGTGGCTCAGTCGTTCAGAGAGCGTCGGTTTCGGAGCTGCGTTGCGTCGTGCTGAACGTCGTAGATTCAATTGTTCGAATTCGGGCTCTTACGATAAAACTTTTTATCAGTTTAACATTTTTAACAGTAATGATAATTGATGACCTCGGACTGCACGAGGTTGTTCCCTTATTCTATCTATTATTTCTCTGCACAGGGCAATAGCATATGTAAGACGGTTAGATTAAGGCAAAAAAAAGGCTAGCCACATTAAAAAGTGATGAATGACCTTTTTTGAGGGTGAGGGGGGGCAACAAAATAAATCCGCCCCGGGCCCCAAGTGGTTTAGGTACGCCACTGGTTCCACCTTGTTTATATTTATAGGGTAGATATGTTGTAATCACTTTATTTGAGAACTATGCCAATACTTTGGTTCCATATAGCGAGTGATCGGAATCGATGTGCTTGAGCCGGTGATTGTGATGATTATGATGGCAAAATGGTGGTGTTCATTTGCTACCGGAAAATCTCCCTCTTCTGGTACTGCTGGTAAGGTGGCGCGTGACGTCTTGGTCGCGCCATCTGTGAAGCGGGCTGTATATACCATGGTCGCCACAAGAACCCCAAATTAGTTATATAATAAACACATCACCATCATCACACGATACCTTCGAATTAGGCTAGAATCGTCACATTGTGTATGGTCACTAAGATTATATTGGAAGTTATCCCATGTAAATAAGCTAACAGTACTAGTCGTCTAATGCGCCCTATCATGGTAATTTTTTTTTGTGGGATCCAAACGGATCCACGTCTTTACGCCTAAAACTTTTACGCCTAACACACTTACGCCTAAGTCAATACGCCTAATCCTTTACGCCTAAAGGAATTTATGCCTAATGGTTTTAATGCCTAAATCCGACTACGCCTAAAACTTGAACGCCTAACGCAATTACGCCTAATCCTTTACGCCTAAAACATTTACGCCTAATGCTTAAAATTTTCTCAAAATCGTACAAACATAAAAAAAAATTAAAAGCCGAGATAATATGAGATTTATAGTAAAAGTTTATTAATAGTACAAGCCCTTACTTCTAAAAAATTTATACTTAATCAATTTTTTAATGTTTACCAGTTGATACTTATTTTCATAGTTTATTATTTTTTCAATAATTCACAATAATTAATTAATCGTAATAATAATTTATTTACAAGCAAAAAAAAGTACAAATGTTAAACAGCTTGAAGCTCAAAGTTGTGCGCGATGCCTCGAAGGTAAACGTCGATTTCGAAGTTCAATGGACCTAGACCATCCCCATATAGGACTCCACGATTCTCTTGATGTTGGCAGCGGTTGTTCGGTAGCGCACACGACCTCTTGGAGGTTCCAATCCTGCCACGTACTGCTCAATTTTCAATTCGTTTGCACTCTGTTCCATTTTTAACACCTCTATAAATTTCCAAATAGAGGGATGGCATGCACTCAATAAAGAATGAAAACCCCGGTGCCACCCTTCAACCGAGTTGTTTGTCTTGAGGAGGTTATTCAAACTGGCCTCGTAACAGTTCCAGAGTTGGATGGAACCAATCTTGGGGTTTTTTCGGGTTCCGTTGTTACGAAGCCGGCCAATCCAGTTATCCTCAAAATATTCAAGAAAAAGATCGAGAATATTTCCATTATCAACATAAAATGGAAATTCAGTTAATTGTACGAATGCCATAACTACATCATCGGGAGGGACGAAAGCAAGTGCAGCCAACTTTCTTACATGAAGAGAAACATCTGGGTTCTCCACATCGGCATATTTTTCTCTGAGATCAGGTATTGACGCAATTTTTCGCCACAAACTTTGACTAAAGTGGAAGAAACAACCCCTGTTCTGTGAATTAGGAAACACGTGTTGAAAAGCGTTAATCTTAGCCTTCTCGAAATCTGTCATGATGGAAGTTGGAGCAAGGTTTTGTTTTATATTCTTTAATGCCTCTTTAGATAGCGAATTGTGAAAAGTTGCTCAAATAATGGCGGCACAGTCTTGAAAGTACCATCAGCGTATACCAATGGCTACAACTTGCCATCAAATCTAAACCCAATTGAGTACCGAATATTAAAATGCGATCTGCTTCAGGTCCACTGTCAAAACTAAGGAACTGCTGAATGGTTTCAATCGAATTAAATTCGGTGACATAATCTGGAATTTCAAGTTCCGTAAGGTTCGAAGGTGTTGGAAGTGCAGCCCCAGCCACTTGACGCGTTCTTTGAATGTTGCGTTTCAACCGATCTTACGAAGGAAGTGCGGCTTTTACCGCAGCTGGAAGTCCAATACTGGTTGCGGCAATAATCTCGTGAGGTGTGTCTCGACTGTCCCGAGCTTTATCCTTGATTTCTGCCAGGACTTGCCGGGTTTTGACCTCCGCTGCCCGTGGTACGTGGTTGTGCTCTTCAGCACTCTCATAAACGATTAATTCACCTTTTGTGTGAACATTTACATTTGTTGTATTCTACACATTTCCAAAAAATTTTATCGTTAACATTCCTGTTTTTGGTATACACGAAGCTTTTGTGTAGTAATTGATCATTCCCTTTTCGACTTATGATAAACATAAGAACCATTTTTTTAAATTTAATCAGGGCTAGGAATGAGTTACTTTTATTACTAAAAGTTATGTAGGTATTATATAGTAACCAAGTAAATTAATTTCTTACCAACACAAAAAAATTTAACAAAAAATTAAATTTTCAAATTTGATTTTTTAATTTCAATGAAAAACAAAAACATTTGCGATTATTTAAAAAAAAAAAGTAACAAGAAGTAACCGTTTTGAACATAATAAAAATAATAGCCAAAATTCCATCAAAATCGGAGCAGTGGTTTTATGTTTGTACGATTTTGAGAAAATTTTAAGCATTAGGCGTAAATGTTTTAGGCGTAAAGGATTAGGCGTAATTGCGTTAGGCGTTCAAGTTTTAGGCGTAGTCGGTTTTAGGCATTAAAACCATTAGGCATAAATTCCTTTAGGCGTAAAGGATTAGGCGTATTGACTTAGGCGTAAGTGTGTTACGCGTAAAAGTTTTAGGCGTAAGTACGTGATACCGATCCAAACAGCAGCAGAAATAGAAATAATTCACCTGCACTGCATTTTATTTATATTCTTCTGGTTCTGATACTTAGCCATTAAGACATTGCCTATCAAAAATACATTTACTTCATGTTAAATTTTAAAACTATGACGTCCAAATATTACCGAGGTTATTTTTTATATTTATATAATCTTTCTATTTGTATTTTATATTATATTATGTATAAAATAGTTTTATGTTACATGTCACAGGAAGAAATTGCTTCCAGGAGCAAAAAGCACCAACACCGACTCGGCGCTCATCCAAACACTTTGGCTTCAGATCGTCTTCGATCGATCCCAATATTAAAATATTAAAGAGGTTTGATCCTCTAAACTTTCCCTAGCGAACCTACATAGTGACTTTATTCATTATCACAATGAAAACAATTAATGTTTTTTAGCAGTCATTATGAGGCTTACCGATGGGTTAGCTTCTCCCATGTTATTTTTCTTGGTCAATACTAATGGTTATTGTTATTTACATATGTAACAGATTGTATTAAAATCAAGGATGTTAAATTTAAAATAAATTTGCATGTAGGGTGTTCCCGCGACCGAGCGTACAATTTCAAAACTTTTGGGGGGGGGGGGGGGAATTAAAGTTTAACTCTCTTTAAAGCAATTTCTTGAATTTTTTATTTCAAATGGTCATAGCACCGAAACTATTAATTACTCACAGCCTTATGCATAGTCGTACTTTAGTGGCTACTAGTTAGTAGCCACTAATAATATGTAGGTATCCATGGTTTTTTTAAATTAAAAAGTTAGTACTGTCATTTTAGTAAAAATACTAATTCTGACGTTTACTATTATTTATTTGGTAATTTAATTATTCATTTGGATATAAAACTAAATGACACCAATCGAAAGAGATTTTTCTTCCGCATCGAAAGATACCTAAAGCTCAATATTTTGCTCTTTAATTATAATGTAAAATGCAAAAATAAAATCAACAATTTAAAAAAAAATATTATGTGCCTTGGAATAGGTACATATCTACTCTTAAAATGTCTAATTAGTAGCTACTAAAAGTTAGTGGCCACTAGTATACGACTATGCATAAGGCTGTCAGTGTTAAATACTCATCTACAAATGAGATTATTATTTATTGTCTTAATTCAACGGATTTCCAATTATAAATAGAAAATAAATATTAATTTTTGAAAGTTATTTATTAAGGTAGAGTTTTTACATCAAAATTTGAAAATTTTTGTAATATTGCCAATTTTTATGGTTTACAGTAGTAAAGTCATTACAATATTTAGCGAGTGCAACCAAATATTTTGATAGAAATTTCAATTCATGGTCGTTTTTGAAATTATTCCTCCAGTAGGGTTTAATCTGCAATCCATTTTTGGGATTTGCGAGGAGATTCATTTCTTTGTCATCGATCATCAGTGTATTTTTACTACCATACCCTGGAGCTCTCCTCCATACCGCTTCCAAGGGCTTAACCTACAAAAAAACTCCATTGGACAAAATTTGTAAATATTTAAAAATTACTTACAATGGCTTCTTTACTTTTATTTTTTACGCTTATCCTTGCCATAACATCAATGTCCAAATAAAATAAAATTTTTGAAAATTTGTTGAATAATTTAAGTCTGTGAATTTTGTCTAAAATAATCAATTTTTCAGTAGCAGACCAAATAACAATGTCATAATATTCATATACGGAGCAGAGGAATTCGGTTAAATATGGTCGCCTTCCATCATTCGTCGCCTTGTGTGTAGAATGTTGACTAAAATCGCATACTGTGTGATCTAAATCAAGAACCAACAGTTTTTTGCCTACTCTGGAAGGACCCCAAGGTTGCATATTATAGAGGGGTCTCTTAACCGTCGATAGAAGATTATTTTCGTGGTCATGTTTTCTTGATTTACCTGCATCAGTAATCTTGATAGATTGAGCACCATCAGCCAAAGAGTGAATTTGGCATGATTTCAATTTCTTTACCTTTTTGGATTTAATTGCTTTGAAAGGAGTTTTTATCGGCGTATAAATTTTAGAGCATTCCAATTTACTTGGACGTAATTTTTCTACTGAAAGTTTAAAAGGGTTTTAGAAAAGTGAGGTTAATAATCTTTAGATTTGTTACCTTTATGTTTAATTTTTGTTGCAGTTGCATTTTGTGGTAAATCTTCATTATTCATTTTCATGGTATTTATATCAGCACAAAAATAATAAAATTTTGATTAGGTTTATGATGTAAACGAATGTCAAACACCACCTTAATAAAATTTAGTTACATTCAAATGATCAAGAAGGCAGCCGAGTAGACTTTGCAAAACAATTTCATTGGTTTAGCAAAACGGATGTGATTACTTGAATGCAGCCTACAATTTAAATAATCTAGAATTAAAATATTCTTGATGATTTTCATATTTTCAGACTGCTGAAAAATAATATTTTATAATAACCAAGTTAAAGAAATCTAACATGCATTAGAGAATCAGGAAGCATAATATTTTCATGAATAAAAATATGTCATTAGAACTGAAAGCACAAAATTTTTCGGAATGGAATAACTCGGCGCCAAACCAACTCGGCGCCAAGCCAACTCGGTGCCGGGTCGACTCGGCACCAAACCAACTGGACGCGGGCCGACTCGGCGCCAGGTGAACTCGGCGCCAGGTAAATTTTTTAAACATTTTTGATTAAGGGCCAGTTTATCAATCTCCAGTTAAATTTACCTATGACATAAATCGATCATATGACGTCTTTTAGTCCAATGAGAAGACGCCAAACCTCGCTTACCTGTCAGATAAGTCTAACTGGAACTTTAACTAGTGATTGATAAATTGGCCCTTAAATGAATGAAGATGTAAATTAAATAAATTAGGTTGGTAATAAAATGAATTTATAAAAATGATTTTAAAATCTTTTATCTTTAAATAAAAATAAAATTTATTTTAATAAAAATTAAAAATAAAACTGGCTTATTGGTTCATTTCATAGTTATGCGCTATTCCGCGTAAAAATGTAATTAGTATATTTCGGTTTTCGTAATCTATAACCAGTTTTAAAATTCGTTCATCACACTCCCTATATATTTTTAATTTTTGCGGAGGGTTATTGCCTGCCACTAGCTAAAATAAATCACGCCCTCTTTGCACTTTTTTGAGACCATCGATTAACTTCCATATTGTTGGGTGGTCCATCGCCAATTCGCTTTATAATCTCCGATGGATAGCTTCGGCGTGGTTATTTGTACGATCTTCGCTGTTTAAAGTTCTATTGTAGCGGATGCACGTGGTATTCAAACCTACTTCTAGTTCCAAATTTTACATTCAATACTTTCTTTATTAAAGCCTGTGACCTAAATTTAAATGCATTTGCAAGTAATCTTTTATATAAATTAATTTATAAAATTGTTTTATGCTGCATATTACAATTTTCAAAATTTGTCTTAATTTCAATTGTCCTTTATACATTCATTGCTTATGCTTGTCTGATGATGGTCCAATCTCATATCATGGTAAAACATATCGTAAGCTGTATGTTTGCAAATTTTTGTTAATTTCCCCTCCCTTTTCTTGATATTCATAACTTTTAGGTTTCTATACAAAGTATAACAAGAAACCTTATGATCTGGCTCCGTGTCCGTCTGTCCGTCCGCATAATTCAAAATCATACAGAGCGTTTCAAATCGTGTTGGAAATACTCTGTGTGTATAGAGGTCTAAGAACTGGGTAGCCATAGCCAGTGCGCTATTTTTAGGCTTCTATACAAGGTATAGAAAGAAGCCTTATGGTCTGGCTTCGTGTCCGTCCGCATGTTTCAGAGCCAATCATAACGTTGATCAACTGATACGTTGTTATATTTTAAATACTTCGTCTATATAGTATTGCGTCAATCTGTTAATCCGTTGCTTCGATTCGCTAATGCAATTTATAAATACGCAAATGTTCGAAAGAAATTTACTAAGTTAAGATATTTTCGAAGAGGTCTCCCTATATCAACTACTTGTTTTACTTTGATGTGAAAAAATAATTTTTTATTGATGTGGTTAGTGAAGTTAAGTTATAAATAAAAGAGAAAGGAGAGGATTGGTCCACCTCAAAAAAAGGACCATACATTACAGAGAAGTAAAATTTCTAATAGAATGGAAAAGTTTGATTGTTATTACTTATATAGTAAATGATAATTACCAATCGCAAAAAATTTAATTGGTGCAGATTATCTGATTATGTGATGTTACATTATATGGCGATCAAAAATAACCAGATAATAACAACTTTCCACACCAGAAAGGTAGCTGTATAGAAGCCTAAGAACTGCCGCTAAAGCGAATTCCACCTTGTTTATATATATATAGAGTAGATATAGGGTAGATAAGGGATTACCAACCTTATATTTTAAAACGAAGAAAATCTTGGAGAACTACCTTGTTAAATTGATAAATCGATGTTTTCCAATTTTGGTTTTTAATTTATATTGCAGTCCCTTTGACTTATATAATAGAATTATTTGTTGATTGTCAGATTATCCGATTATCGAAAACGTTGCATAAAATCGTTGCATAAAAGCGTTGCATAAAAACCCTTATCTTTTTATTTTTTACTTATATAGCTGTGTAGCCTCGGAGCTTTGTTAGGCTTGCACTCTGAACTGTTAATGACTTGTACAAGTGTACGTAAAAGTACCTCGTCAATAGAAATATAAGCAAATTATTCTTGACAAATACAAATAAAATAAATTGATACCTCGGCTTGACTATTTCGGATAGCACAGACTTACCTTTTCCCAGGCTGAGTTCCTTCCTTAGCCAAATCTTAAATCTGAAATGCAATCTAGTGGCTTTTGGAATGATCATACATAAATGATGCTCCTTTTTATAGCAAATCGTTTTTTATTATTATTATTATTAATTTCCAAATGTAGATATTTAAAGTTAATAAAATTCTTATTTCTAATACAAAATCTTAATTCTATAATGAAACTAACGTTTTCCCGCACGTGTAAAGTTAATCGTTAATTTGCACAAAATTTATGTTTTTAATAAATTTTTTATGTAACGGTACCTTTATTTGGTGTTATTCTTTTCGTTGGGTTCATATACCATGAAGTTATACGGTGGTATTCGTTCGATGGCCTTCAAGGGTGCGTGATCTAACTGGATTGAATTCCCTCGTGGTAGTTTTTGTATCGTGACCAAAGTTTTCGTTCGAAATAATTGTGAATCTTTTCAATTTTGCACAGATTTTCACTTTTTGAAATACGTAAGTATAATATTCTCTCAATTACTAACTTTTTAATCACTTTCTAAATCAAATTTTGTTATATTTTTCCACTTTTTAGCTGGACACCAAAATTTTTACACATTTTTTTATTTATTAAGCAATCAACCACCATTAATCAACAATCCATTGTTTTTACCATAGTTACTGGTATTTTCAAGGCACTTCTGATTTTCCATTTATCGAAAATGAAATCGATTTATTTTGACGTAAAATTTCCAGGTCCGTACTTAGCTCAAAATGATTTGTAAAATTTTAATGAAATTTTTATGTTTCAGATTTATTTTGAAGTAGTAACATCTCCTGTGGTCTTCCAGTAAACCTTTTGAAGAATATGTTTTTCGCATTCGTGGTACATTGAGTTTACGGCGCACTTTGACACGTAAATTTTGTTATATTAAAAGTTCTACGTTTCAACACATTTTTATAACTAATACTTTTAACAAATTGTTTTTGATTTCAAATTACATTTTTATATATCACTACTTAAATTAATTTACAATTTTAACAAACCTTTATTTTAAAGACTGAATTAAAACGTTGCATTTGGATTTACATTGTTTTCTCATTCCGTGACCTTATCTTCATTAAATTTATGACGTTAAAACAAACCTTTGGTGTCGGATAAAACCCTTTCGTTTGAACAAATAAGTCTCGTGCTACCTTTGTTAATAAATTAAAAACATTAACTCAAAACGTGATCATTTCTATTGACGTGGTTTTGGTACACCGCAATATATAGAGTAGATTTACATAATTTTTTACCTATATATAGGAAATTTAAATACGTTGATACGTTGATCCGTTGATACGTTGATCTGTTGATACGTTGATGCGTTGATCCGTTGATCCTTTCATCCGTTGATCGTTTGATGCTTTGATCCGTTGATCCGTGAGGACGTTAATACCTTAAGACGTTGATACCTTAAGACGTTGATACCCTAATAAGAAGTTATATCTCGAAAAATTTAATTGGTGTAGATTATCGGATTATCTGATGTACATTATAAATATTATGTCGATCAAAAATAACTAACAACAATAACTTTTCACACCAGAAAGGTGTGAAAACGCCCACCGCAGAATTCTGTTCTCAAAAAAAACACACTATCAATTTGGTACGCGACTTTCTGGTAATAAGCCCCAGACACTCCCCGTTTTGGCGTTATGTCCCCCGGCTAAATGTTGAAGTTGAAACTTCGGTGCGGGTAAAACGACACTAAGTTCGACACTGAAAACAAAACGTTCTTTTCGTTTAGGAAAAACTAAAACACTGAATTTTAAAAAACAATATTTATTACTATGATAAATTTAAAACAAATACATATTGCAATGTGATTTCGTAGCCTCACGTTGGGCTACAAAATATGCAGTGAACGGTGACTCCTAATACTGCCACACGTTGGGCTAGCCAAAATATGCTCTGAACGGTTTCTCTTTGTAATTAATTTTTGCAATGTGCGGGTGCACGTAATTGTACCCCGTCGATAGAAATATTAAACTTTTACACAATTGACAAATAATGTAATAATAATACCTCGGCTTAACTGTCTCGGTGTGCATGGACTTACCTCACTCAGTCTGGGTTCGTTCCGGGACCAATAACTGTGATGCTAAAATCAAATTTTTGGGCTCTCGGAACAGGTCAAAAAAATATCTTCCGTTGCAAAGACAATTATATTTTTATTAAGTACAATTTGTAAATAGATGATTTATCAATAAAAATGTTCTTAAAATTAATCTTATTTCTACAATTATCAAACGTTTACGAATAAAGCACGCGTTTATATTTGTTTAAAATTTTCACTTCGTTTTATTTCGAAAATAAAGTTAATGGAGATTTACCTTTATTAAATATAGGGAGTTTTTCGTTTCTAGTACTAAGTACCGTGCAATTGTACAGATGAACTCAAAGGATGACTTCATTTACATGTAAAATTTTGTAGATTCAGTTTCTTGTGCACGTGGCGTCGATATCCAATTTTTCCAAAATAATCACAATCGGTTGATATTTTCAACTAATTTCACCACTACGTTAGATAAGTACGTTGATTTAATTATTTTTCACACTTTTTGTTAAAGATGACTTAATATTTTCACGCAATTATCGAATTTTAGTATGGACAATTAAAATTAACACGCCATTACATGTGAATTCAACACCGGCCTTTTTCAATTGTTTCTTTTTTTCATCGCCTCGAAATTCATACCGATCTTGATTCTTCGTTATTGTTTGTTATTGGTCGATGCAAAAATCAATACCATTTTGACCTTCCAAGATTGCAGGTCTGTATTCAGCTCAACGTGAATTGTTAAAATTTTAATAAAAATTTTTTTATTTTTAGATTGGATTGGTCTTCACCATTACCTCGTGATTGACTTTATGAATTTTATGGATATGCATCATCCATTTTCGGTGCACTAAATCGAAACACTCCGAACTTACGTAATGTTTTTACTACTCATATAAATTTAACGCTAACACAAATTTTCACATTAATTAAGCAATTAACAATATTTTGACTTTTGTATTACCTTTCTTATGACTAAACAATTTTGATTTTGTATTATAAATAAACATTTTATATAAACGGAATTAATTAAGTGTTACATTATAAATTATTTTTGTTGACTTGTTTCATGCCTCGCTTTTCAAATTAAATGATACTGAACTCAAATTCTTGGTGTCGGACGAAAGTTTATCTGTTTGATTAGATAAGTCCCATGCTTCTTTGTTATTAACAAATTTTATGAATCTTAATAAACGTATTTCTATTGACGTGGTTCACCGACATTGCAATATACACTTTAAATCTCCCTTACAATTTAGGGTGGCCCTTTTAAACACATAGGTATACAATCTAAAATAACTATCAGAAAAAAATACCATCCTTCTGTTAGTAAATAATTCAAAATTGTACTTACATAGGTGATATATTTTTCCTTCTACCTTGGATCTCCAGACAATTCAATGCGGCCAAGACAATGCCTTGTCTATTGCCCAAAACAACGATAAATTCGTCACAAATGTCTCACACCAGAGAATACACAATCTATTTACGGATTCAATAAACAAACTATTTGACCTTTTAAAGCACTTAAAATACACAAGCAAGACAACTCGGCAAGACACTCCCTTGTCTTAATTGCCCAAAACCAAAATCAAAACTGACAATCCGTCAAACCGTCCCGCACGCGAGAATCTACAATAGTCGCCGACGGACTCACTGGAAGGACTCCCTTCTGTTTTGTTATTTAACCATATTTATACCTTTCAGAAATCACGAGGGTTGACCTTCCATAGAGTGAGAATTTGCACCACTGACAAATTTCACCTATAGACAGATACATCCCTATCGCTTTTTTAACGAGAAGCAAATGTCTACTGATTGCTTCAATGCAATCAAATCTTGATTGCTTCATCAATGAAATCGCGTAGACTGCATCGAAATATCTGGTCAAATTGGCGATACTCCACTGTTGTCTGAAATTAAACAGTTCACCTGAACAAAGAACAGTGTAACAGTCATCTTTAGACGCAGGAAGTTCGCATGCAGACGAATATTGATAAAATACATTATCAATTCTCGTTCGCGTTATAAAACTTATCTCTTCCGCTGTTGATAAATATGGTTGATTAACAATCATCAATTATTATCGTAATAATAATTTATAAGTATTTCTCAATTTAAAATATTAAAATTAATTTTTATGAATTAAAATCCCGTTTTGTTACAATATAAATAAATTCACCTTGTTAAAATTCACAGATTCATTTCAGATTCAGGGAAGCCACTGGGTATATAACAAAATTATGATTATGCTTTCTAAAAATTCATGTAGCTCCCTCGTACCTTTCTTAAGGCTACAGCTGCGGCAGCTCAAATTATTAGCGGGCTGCGGGTAAGGAATCCAATACGCGAAAAAAAAACGACAGCAAATCAAATTTTGGACGCCACCCGTTTTATTATTATTGTTAAAAAACCGGGGAAAATTTTACAGACGTGCTTCACCACCGTAAGCCTAACCTTTTACAAAACTACAATTTTTGGGTAATTTACATTTATTCGACCCTATGATAGGGTTCTCAAACATTTGTTAACTTACGCTAGCGCTTGTTGATGGTCTTCGTGGATAAGCACGTTGTTGGAATTTATGATCTCCAGAATTTGCTCTCGGTATGACTGCGTCAGGTGGGGTTCCTTATTTGACCTTATTAACATCCGCCAAACTCTATATCTAATCTGAGTCGGTATCAAAACTAAACTTGGAAGCCTTAAAAAAGGAGGGCCAAATGAATGAGAGTCCAAAAGTGGTAATCGCACCTACCTTCCCCTGCAGAAGGAAAGCTTCCCGAACAAAAACTAAAACACTGTTCAAATAATCTTAAGCCACCCAATCGAATCTATCGGGAGGAAACGGTACAAAATATCTCAAATTCGGACTCGAAATAATCTCAAATTGAACGGACAATTATTCGAAGTATTGTCTTATCCGGCTCTAATTTCTAACCTCTTTATCGCTCCAAATCTGCGCAAGTCTACTTCTCACCTCTAGTACCGGGTGCTTCGAAATAGCTTGCTACAACTTTCAGTTGCACTGTATTGAAATGTTTCAAATATTTCCAATGCTTCGTCGCCATCATGTTCATTAGTAACGCAATTTTTAGTTTGTCACTTTTGTTCATCTTTTCACTAGCTTCTAGGTAGAAGTTGAATTTATTCTTAAACCTTTCCCAGTTCATTGCATTGTTGCCTTCAAACACCATCTCATTCGGAATTTTTACACTAGCGTCTTGCATCTTGCTTACACTTGTAAAAAACGTCATGATACTGGTTTTTGTGTTATCCGTCTGCCACCATGTAATATGGTTGATATTCAATAAAACTATGTTAATGGGTTTAACCTTTTACGATATTGTCTAATATCAGGTTTTAGTTACGAGCGCGAGTGCTTCTTACTTACGTTTGCTGTCATTGCAAAATTTAGCGCCATCTACTGCTACATGACATAAAGATAGTTTAAAGATATGACACCTAGCTGTTCAGAATTCGTTCGGTACGCGCATGACGTCATACTGTGAGCTAAATATTTCGACTACCCTCGTTTATCAACATACTAGGAGAGATGTAACTTAAAGGTACTAGAAGCCATAATGACTAATTGTGAACGAGGCGTAAAATAATCACAAATTAAAACTTGATGCGGTCTCAGAGACCGCGCGATAGCGTTTAAGGGTTAACAAGAGTTTAATTGATTATTAGTCCAAATCCCAAAAAATCTAAAATATTAATAATATCATTTAGATAAACTCTAAATAGATAAACATAAACTCTTCAGAGTTTATGGTTAAAATTGAAAAACTGGAACATATCTTCAAAATTGTAAATTCTGATGGTTTATTTATATCAAAAAATTATTTGAAAACATTATTTGATATGAGTTCGGATATTCTGTGTCCTGATAAAACAAAGATGTTATTTTTTCGATCAAGAATGTATTTTAGAATAAAAGAATTAAATAATAATTTAAAAAATTCCGCTCTTTCTAGAAAAAGAAAAATGTCGAAAATATTAAAATATAGTCCGAACCACGAAAGAAGAGCTCCACGTGATTATTTGATGAACTTAGAAATGACATGACATTATATTTTCCTTATATCGTTTAACGTAAAAGGGACAAAGGTGCAAAATAATAAGTTGTCTTACAATCAAAAACTATGAATTTGACTAACGTAGTACCTACTCGTATGTAGGTATTTCTTTGGTTATGTCTTACTTCATAATATATCTTGTGACATGTGACAAGTTGTAACACAAATTTTAATTATTTTGTAAAATGTCAGCGAAAGGTAAAACTTTACGTTCTCAGGCACAACAGTTAGTTGTAAATTTTGTTGCATTACTTTGAACAAGAGAAAAATAATGGAGGTCATTTAAAGCCCATATCTTGTGTGCAAGAGGTAATTACTGGCACTACATATTTAATTATAATTTATATTTTAACAATTTCTGTAAATCGTTACAGCGAGTTGCAGATGCTCTTGGAATTAGCATTTCTTCAGTAAGGAGAATTAAAGCACAATCTAGAAAAAATCCCCTTTTATCGAGTCCTGGAAAAACAAGATAGCGTAAAAAAACGAAAACCAGTGATTTACCAGAAAACACCAAAATGGCTATAAGGAATGAAATAAATACAATGTATTCTAGTCGTAAATCTATACTAATAATTTGTACCATTAACCCGAAGGTTTTATTATTGTACATGCTGGCTCTAGCTCAGGATTTGTTGAAAATGCATCGTTACTGTTTGAATCGAAATCTTTAAAAGAAGATTACCATGGTGAGATGAATTCTGAAATGTTCAAGAAGTGGTTAGTCGAAAATTTAATTAACAATTTGGAATATTGTTTGATTTGAATAAAATTGTCCACATTCCCAGAGTATCTTGTTTTGTTATTTGATTGATATGGACGCTATTCATACAGAAGGATTATTAGACAAGAGCAAAAATTAGCGCCTTTTTGTGTTGAAATAATAAAACATATAATTTCTTCCAGCGTTACTTTTTTTAGGTTCGTGCTATTTTATTACCGACTTATGTAAATCAACGCCATATTACCTTAACTTAGGAATTTTATTTACCATCAACATTTAGGTATATGTAGTATTTTCATTTATCGTATCTTTTTATCGAGTCGTCTAACTCGCTAATTTTAGATCTGTTTAATTAGTTTTACACTAAGAAATGTCTCTCTTTCAATATGAGTCTAATGCTGTAGTCCAAATTTTTGGTGGTCTTCCTCTTGGTCTTCGTCCCGCTGTCTTAGTTTGACACACATTTTTCATTCTTTTAGGTGACCAAACCTTCTCAACTGTTAGAATCCTATTTTGAACCTTTTCTTTTCCTATGACAAAACCCATTTATTGAGTGTCTTCCAGGGACTCTTGCCTGTTTCGAAAATTATTTCGCTATTTACTTTGTCCCATAAGGTTATTCCTTCCACTCGTCTCAGGAATTTAATTTCTGTCGTCTGGATTTTATGTTTCATTCAAAACTCACATCCAAATGTTATTGCCAGCAACTATATAGTTTTATACAAAGTAACACAAAATATTGTAAAATTTCTATACGATGGAGGTGAAAATAAGTCACGTTCATGAATAGATACTTAAAAGGCCATAAAACCGTAAGTAGTTATTCGATACTTGACTTCTACAACTACAAATGTTTAGGGAATTCCCCTTCCAACTTCACAAAATTTTATGCGAAGCAATTTTAAGTTTGTATGTCATGCAGTTTTCCAACTATGAAATGTGTTTCATTTGTTTGTATTTCCTTAATACAAATACTACAGAATATTTAGTGTGAGCTTGCAAATGTTTTAAACAAAAAACATGCAAAAATGAGAAATAGTATTTTATATTTCTAAGTTTACTTGAAAAATTGCACCCTTCTATTTGTTAGTTTATAATTTATATTTTTGTTTGTAACTTTTTATTTTATGTGAACAAGACAAGTCTATTTTATAACTTTTATTTATTTAAAAATAGAGTTTGCGTTTTTAAAAAAAAATCTTTTTTTACAATAGAACATTAGGATAACACAAAGACGCATTTAATTAATATTACCATTGTCGGTAACATATTCTGCGAATATATATTTGGAATCCACTACTGAATACTGAAATACAAATCAGGAATTTTTACTTACTAACTAAACGGTGTAGCGGTATCGATAGTTTAACGTGTGATTCAAACCACAGCAGAAATAATTTGGGAACCGTCGGGACTCGAACCTGTGTTGCAGTACAGGTAGTTTACTTGAGTGACAGACATAATCCTGATTAAAGGCCGGTTATCCCAAAATTATTGGTTATTTACATGATAACAGTTAAATGCGGTATAGTACATTTTTCATGTGGCACGTCCCCCGGCGAAACCTTTTAAGAACGCAACAAAAGGTAAAATAAATAGTAAATATAACATAAAATATTATGTAAATATAATATCGACTTGCAGTCGAACTTGCATGTGCAATAATATCAGAAATACCGACAAAAAATATATAAACGGATATGTACATAATATTTTATAGAAAAACTGTATTTGCTGAAAGTCTACTGGGAAACCAAAATCACTTCAAAGTTCAAATATTTTAAATATTAGTTAATTTTTGGTATAAAATATTGAAAATACTTTTAGAATCAAATTTATGGATTTGATTAATTTTATAACCAAAATATTACACAAAATGATTATTTTATTAATACCGAAGTATGTTTGTTATAGCGCTTTCAAGTTATAAACTTTCGTAACATACAAACAACCTATGTAATCCATGGGTTTAGTTTCATTCGAAATGATTTAATCTTCTTATAGGAACCACCAACAAACAATAGCAAAATTTGTCTTTAAACACATTACTATTTCAAATTAATTAATATCCTGTAAATTACTATTTTAAGCTAATAATTCACAATACGGTGTAGATCAATGGTTCTCTAACTTTTTTTCTCGTGGACCACTTTCAAAGTTTTACTATTTTCGGTAGACCCCCTGCTGCTACATTTTTACTGTATTCCCAAAACTCCTAAAAAATTTCACCCTAAATTGGGGGTGTTAAGAAGAAAAAAAAGTAGCACATTTTCTTGTGTCCTATTTATTAAAATAATACTTGTGGTTATACAAAATTATAAACATTTATTATTACAAACAACAATTTGATGTTGATTATAACAATCAACAATTGACAAAAAATCAACAATGAACTCTGAAATGTAAATCAACAATAAAAAATAGTCATACTTTTAATGAAACGGATGTACTTGATGAATTGACAGCAAATTATCAATATTTGGCTTCAGTTTTGTAAGAAGTAATCTCAAATCTCCCCGTTCTGTGATGTTCAATCTGCTCCTTTTTTTGTTAACAGGTTGGTAACGGCACTAAAACTTCTTTCGACAAGATATGACGAGGGAAACGCTATCAAAAATTTTCTCGCAATTTCCCACAGCCCAGGATATCTTTCGGGGATTTCTGCCTGCAGCCAAAATGTTTGATAGCCTTTTTTAAATTTCACCTTCAGTTCCTCGTTGGTGCTGAGCTCAAGTAGCTCCTCTTGTAATACCACATTCGCCTCTTCCGTTTCATCAAATGGGGTTATGATCCATGGTGGTATTTCCATCGTCAGAATATCTTCAAATCTATTTTTGAAGTCATCATGCACGGTATTTAAATGTTGAGCGTATGTCTGAATATCCTCATCAAGACATTCTATCTGTGACAAGTGCGGAAACTGGGAGAATTCGCGCCGACTAATATTTTGCTTCATTAATTTCAATTTACCAAGAAAAGCCGAAATTACACTCTTTGTTTTTATTAAATTAAGGATGTCCCATTGTAACTGCAAGTTAACGGCATTGAATTTTTTGAACAAATCTGTTAAGTACGCAATGTCCGCTTTATATTTGATCAGATTTTCTTTTAAATCTGGTGCTTTAGTTTCAGAAACTCTATCACTGATTCGAAAAGTGAGTAAAATCTCGATAAGCATGCACCTTTCGACAACCAGCGTACTTCAGTATATAAGAGCAGTCGTTGGAAATCTTCATCATTTTCATCGCACAATAGTGCAAATAAACGGGTATTCAAAGCATTGTTTCTTATTTTATTAACTGCGTTAATCACAAATTGAAGCGATTGGTGCAATCTATCACTCAAATTTTTCGCTACAAGGTGTTGTCGGTGGATGACACAGTGAAATGCAATTAGTCCTGGTATTATTCTTTTAAGATGGCTTATAAACCCACGATATCGCCCGAACATGGTAGGAGCTCCATCTGCTGCCACCGAAATAATGCTTGTAAATGGAATAGATTTTTCTGTAAAAAAATCACTCAGGACATTAAATATTCGCCTTTAGTGTCCGACTTCAAAGTTTTTGCGAATAGCAGCTCTTCATGGATTTCTTCGTCCATAACAAATCGAACATATGCCAATAATAATGCTTCATTACCAGGCAAAGTAGACTCGTCCAATTGAATAGAAAAATGAGTGGTTTGCAGATAATTACACAAGAAGCTTTCTATATCAGAGCTCATTTCATCAATACGTCTTTGTACAGTGTTGTTACTTAAAGGAATTCTTTTGAGTACGTCAAATGGAGGTTTGTTCAGAACAGTTTTTGAAACCTCTTCAATAGCGGGTAAAATTAACTCTTCTCCGATGGTGTGCGGTTTTCCAGATTTCGCTATAAACAACGAAATATTGTAAGATGCTCGCAAGCCATCATCGTTACTTTGAGACGTTGAAGCAAACATACTATTTACGGTAGGTCTCTTTTCATATTTTTCCTTCAATGTTTGAAAGTATTTCAGATCTTTACCTATTTTTTCAGGATGACACCTTCTTAGATGGTCTTCGAGCTTCGATGGTTTCATAGAGTCATTGCTCAGAACTTTGTTGCATAAAAGACACATAGGCAATCGTTTGTCTGCCGTTGATGGAAGAAAACCAAATTTCAAATAATCAATACTGTACTGTCGACATTTCTTCTTAGATTCAGCCATTTTCCGTATCAGTTGTGACCTTTTGAAGTTTCTTTATTATTATATAGTAAAATAAAAATACAAATCCGGCTAAATCCGCAAATTGGCGGATGATCCGTTGATCCTTAAAATTTTTGCAGGTGTTTCCACAGTTTTAGTATTTTCATACTTATGAATCATACATGTATCGATTCACTCATAGTCACACTTTTTTGTTCAAAATCCCGGAAACAAATGAGTAACGTTTTGTTCTTGGCATTCGTATTTATACTAATGTAGATTGCAAGCACAGCGCAAGTCGCATTTCATCCCTTTGCAGGTCTAAACAAGCATCCCGGACGAGCGGGCGCACGGGCGGCACTTTGCAAGTCTCGACATGCGGTGTTCACTTGTACTATTATTTATTGTTCTATTCAATTCTGTGTTTGAACTGAGTCTCGAATATTTTTGAGTACCTACCTAGTGAATGATGCTACCTGCCTACGTTGATAGGTAAATCCAAGCCAAAATTTTTGTTCTTTATTATGAAAACCAGAAAATTTTTCGTGGACCCCCACTTACAACTTGTGAAGCCCTGTTTTCTTTTCACGTCTACGTGGACCCCCGTGTGGTCTCCTATGGACCCCTGGGAGTCCACCTGGACCACTTTGGGAACCACTGGTGTAGATAATAGAAAAGTGTATTCCAATCTATTTAAGAAATTGTGCCATTTTTTATTGTATGTTTTTTAAATCCAAACATCTCGAGTTATTCTCATGATCATCACGTTGCTTTCTACTATGTATCTTTCGAGACTTCTAAATAAATCAAGGCGACAACCTATTTTATACTATGCCGGGTTACCATATGTATGAAATAACGTAGAAGACAGTGTTTTCTATTAATCAGTTCAATGGTAAAGTATTTTGGTGAAACATTTGAATGTGCGATAAAATCAAAACCTGCCTATACCTTTTTTGTACAAATTTTGCCTTATGCGCGCTAAAAGTATTTTCACAAAATTAATAAGAATTTATGGCCGTGTTATCTAAAAGATACAGAAACAAGTAATAGAGAGGGACGACGTTAGTATAGATAGGGTCAATAAAATAGAAACAATGAATGGCTTGTTTTACAACGGCCCGAGAATTTGCAATGAATTGCCAGTCTGAAATTCTCGAGGAGCTTAATGCTTTATTTAAGGAATGGTATAAAATCGAGATTGATTATAATTGTAGTGAATTTTATTGTAGATATAGTTTATTTTGTCATATTTTCATTTAAACCTTTTTACTCTTACAAAGTTTTATACATTGACATTGGTCATATTATAAAAAAGTCAATTTATGAAAAACATTGAAACCTGAAAACTGTTGTTTAAGACAAACATAACCTCACATTTACTGAATGTATCGAAGCAACCCCAATTTTTTTCAACTCGACGCCCACTTTTCTTTTAGGACGCAAGCAATTACAAAAGAGTTTATTCTAAATTTTCAACAATTTTCATTTTCCACCCTTCCATTCTTTGTTAACTAAAAATAATTATTTGGTTTAACTTTCATTGATTTTTGCCAACTGACGAATTTTTGTTTAAACATCGAAGTATTTGACAATATTCGACGAGCATAAAGCACATCAAGTTCAAGTTAAAATTTTCCACAAAAAAAACTGGATCCGTCCGTTTAAGGAAGCGTAGGAACTGAATAATAAATAAAAATATTTTGTTATGTACCAAATATTTCAAATACATATAAAAGAACATGTAGGTACATGACAATTGTATTATATATATCTATACGGATATAACTTTTGAATGTATAAACAAAAAACAGCAAGACAAAAACGTCACTCTATGATTTAACTCAGAATCCATATTCATAAAAACAAGCTTTTCCAAAGCACATTGTATTTGATAGCAGGGTATCAAAAGCTCCAAACCGACTGCCATCTCGGGAACGTTACGTTGTCGAGCAAAACAGTGAATACCAGCAACTTACTTGAAAAAACAGACATCATTAAGGATAGAGAAAGATGTATAATATAAGCACATAATAGGGTTGCCTATATTGTGTTATGATATCTGTAATGTATTCTAAATAATACACTAATAATTAACAAAACCTTTATTATAATCAAAAACCTTTTATGCTTGTAACATGGCGGATCATACATAACTGGCCATGTTTCATGGCGTACGCATGCGCATACATTACATTCTCCCCCTTAAAAAAAACTAAACAACATTCTACAAATATTTACAATGGTTACAATATATAATACAAAAATAATAAAAAAAACTTCATGTATACTGTAACCGCTCTATGGGTTTAACCGTACGTTTAGATCGGTTGTTACCTATATGTGCCACTGGAGAAGTTGCCACCTCCAAAACTCTGTCAGTTTGTGGTATTTCTACAAATTCTGAATCTCTAAATTTAAATTTCTTAATTTGATTAATATGTCTCTTCCAAATGAGGTTATTCTGCGAGACCACCTTGACCAAGTATATAGATTTGGCAATTCTCTTAAATATTTCGCCCTTAATCCAAGTTGGCTTTTGCACATTTCGATAATCCTTAACAAACACTGCCTCGCCCAATTCAAATTGTACAAATCGTTTACCCCCATGATACGTTTTTTGCTTATCTTGATGTCTTAGGACCCGATTTCTTATATCAGTCTGCTTGACATTCTGCACTGCCGTGTCCTTATCCGGCAATAAATTATCAAATCTACTCCTAATTTTCCTATTACCAAACATTAAACTCGCTGGACTGACCCCTGTAGTACAATGGGGAGTAACGTGATAATCGAACAACAAATTACAAAGGACTTTATTTAAATCTATCGCGTTGCCATTACCTACAGCGCTCTTGAGAGCCCCCTTTACCGTTTTCACCGCATTTTCGGCTGCCCCATTAGATGAGGGTTGAAAGGGAGGAGATGTAGTATGGATTATATTATTTCCTGTCAAAAAGTTTTGAAATTCAGTAGAACAAAAAGTCTGGGCGTTATCCGTTACTATTTGTTTGGGCAAACCAAACCTTGCAAACGTTGACCTCAATACCTCTATTGTGGCCTTCGATGTAATTGAATGAAGAGGAAACACCTCCATCCACTTGGAGTGAGCATCAATTAATATTAAAAACTGTTTACCCAAAAATGGTCCCATAAAATCTAAATGTAGTCTGTTCCAAACCTCCCCCGGAAAATGCCAATTTTCTAACACTGCTTTGTTAGGATTGCTTTTATTTAACCTACAATTTTGACATGTCCCGCAAATATTTTCAATTTCTCCGTCCAACCCTGGCCACCAAAAATAAGAACGTGCTAAACTTTTCATTTTTACTATCCCCAAATGAGACTTATGCAAATCTTCTAATATGCTTCTTTGCAATATTTTTGGTATGATTAAACGATTATTCCACAATAAACACTCCGCCTCTATACTTAACTCATTTCTAACCCGGTAAAACTGTTTTAATTGTTCATTATGTCTTTCCGGCCATCCATCACTCAAATATGCCTTAATTTGACTCAATGTTTCATCACCTAACGTAGCTTTCTGTACTGTCTTAAAATTTAATGGAAAGTGTTCATTTGTTGAAAAATAATTAATGAAATCTATATCTGTGTCTACCCCTTCATCATTTAAAATTTTTATCGGTAACCGCGACAAACAATCTGCATAATTATGTTGGGAATCCACAAACTTAATGTCGTACTGATAATTTGATAAAATAAGTGCCCATCTGCGTAAGCGATTAGCTGAAAACTGCGGAATACTTTTTGCGGGGTGAAAAATGGTTGTCAACGCTTTACTATCTGTTAATAGCGTAAATTTCCTACCGTATAAATATTGGTTAAATTTCCCCAAAGAAAAAATTATTGCCAACGCCTCCTTTTCCAGTTGACTATATTTTTCTTCCGCCTTTGATAAGGTACGCGACGCATAGGCTACGGGCCTCTCACTGCCATCAGCAAACACATGACTTATCATGCCTCCGATTCCATATTGACTGGCATCGGTACTTAATTTAATCACCAAAGAGGGATTATAATGTGCTAAAATTGGTGCCACCGTCAGCAACTCTTTAATTTTTTTAAAAGCTTCCTCACATTTAGGTGTCCAAAGCCACTCACTACCACTCTTCAGTAAGTTGTACAGAGGATGCATCACAGAAGCTAAATTTGGTACAAATTGGCCATAATAGTTAATTAACCCTAAAATTGACTTTAATTGTGTGATATTTTCCGGTGTAGGTGCCTGTACAATTGCTTCTACCTTTTCTTTTGCCGTATGTAACCCTTCCTGATTAATCGTAAATCCTAAATACGAAACCTCTCTCATAAAAAATTTACATTTGTTCCACGACACCTTCAAACCCGCATCCTGTAACCTACTTAAAACCTTTTCCAACCTCCACAAATGTTCCTTACTATTTCTTCCCGTGACCAGGATATCATCCAGAAATACTACCACCCCCTCTATATCTAATAACAAAGATTCCATGATTTTTTGAAATTTTGCCGGGATACTGGCAATTCCAAAAGGTGCCCTGTTAAATTGAAACAACCCCTTATGCGTAGATATGGTTACCAACTTTTTTGATTCTTCATCTAAAAGAATTTGCTGATACGCATTTGACAAATCTAGTTTTGAAAATTGCACCCCACCTTGAAGTTTCACAAATAATTCATTTATACGTGGCAGTGGATATTGATCAATTTCAATAAATGGGTTGAGAGTTACTTTAAAATCCCCACAAATACGGACGGTGCCGTCTTTTTTTAATACTGGAACGATAGGCGTTCCAAATGGACTGTAATCCACCGGTTCTATAACACCCAACCCTTGCAACCTTTCCAACTCCGCCTCTACCTTCTTGGTTATTGCAAACGGCAAAGGACGGGCTCTAAAAAAAAGCGGAGCAACATTATCTGATCTCCATTTAATTGAAATTACTCCCTTTGTAAAAGTACCCATTCCAGGAGCGAAAACATCCTTAAACTTTTTAATCAAATATTTCAAATCTCTGGGAGATTCTAAAAAATTCAATTGCGATATGCCAAGCTCGAACTGATTAAAAAAATCACGTCCCAGCAGGGGGGGTCCTGCAGCGCTTTCAATTACATATAATTTTAAATCTCTTTCCTCACGTTGGAATTTTACCTTACAAATTATATAACCCAACGGTACAATTTTACCACCATTATACAACTTAAAAATCTTGTTCGTTTGAAATAAAGGTTTATCTTTAAAATTTTCTAAATAAAAAACTTCAGGAACAACAGTCAAAGTTGATCCTGTATCTAAATTAAATGTACATTTAACCTTTTCCACTTCCACCTCTAGCAATATTGGATTCGTCCTTGATTCTAAATTAAACAAACAATCCTCCGAGGAATTCAAATAATTTTGAAAATTTACCTTCCTTTTATTATGACACACTGCTGCTAAATGGCCTTTCCTCCCACAGGAATGACACACATATTCTTTGAACGTACACCTCTCGGTCGCATGATTTTGTCTACCACAAACCCTGCACGCACTTCTTGCAGCTACTGAAGGATACGAGGTCGATACCCTGCTTCTTGATTCCCTTGGATCCATAGATGCTGTACCCTTAGTCCACTTCTTCTGCACACCCTTGTCCGCTGGATATACAAAATGCACTTCCGGTTCCTGTTTCACGCTGCGTAACACCAACTCTCTTGGTTTAACCGCTGATTTTGCCATCGCAATTGATACCACATCCTCCAACTTTGTGTTTTTACTTTCTTCTAATAAACGATCTTGAACCGCCCCTGGATCATAACCCACAATAAATAAATCTCGTAAAACTGTTTGTAACATTATGGCGTCAAATTCACATGTGCCCGCCAAACTTCTTAATCTCGCGATCCACTCTTTTGCCGATTCATTATCTTCCTTTTTTGCATTGTAAAATTTATACCTCGCTGCAAACACTGCTACAGCCGATTTAAAATGATCACTTATTAACTGAATTAATTGACTGTACGTTTTTTCTTCTGGTGGTGTTGGCAGACATAAATTATGTATCAATTGATACGTATCTTCTGTTAACAAATTCAACAAAATTGCCCTTTTTCTAATATCATCTGTTATTTCATTTGCTATGAAATAATTTTCCATGCGTCTTTTATATATCGGCCATATCGCGTTTGTTGCATCGAACTCCCCCAGGTGTCCGACATTTTCTACCCTAGAATTTGTCACTACCGGCGCCGGTGTTACTGACATTTTTACTATAATTACTATTACTCGTTACAATTATTACTAATGCTCCCCCGTGAGTTCACTCGTCGCCACTGTAATGTATTCTAAATAATACACTAATAATTAACAAAACCTTTATTATAATCAAAAACCTTTTATGCTTGTAACATGGCGGATCATACATAACTGGCCATGTTTCATGGCGTACGCATGCGCATACATTACAATATCCTTGCATTGTTTTGATATTCAATACTTGAAGTATTTCTTATGTGAAAACATATTTTTTATAATTAACAAGTCAGGACTAGAGTAATCCCAAACTATGAATATTTGAATTTACCCTCTTGTAGTTGGTTTAATTAAATACAAGTTCCTTGGAAATAAATTAATTTTATCATTTTGTTCAAGTGTGTAAGGAATTCTTTAGAAAATATAAAAAATATTTTTTCTTTTATAAATCAAAAGTGATACACAATAAGCTGAAATAAACTACAGATTTTGTTTAGAAAACCTTTGGAAAGCATTAAGAATATAAATACTACGGTTTATTTGAAGTGAGGGGTTGTGAATTGTGTATTCACCCTTGGGAGGCTACTGTAATATATAAAGTTAAAGATATCTGTTGCTCTTGGGTAAAGAGTTTTCCTTATATATTATTGTGCAAATGACATGTCATTTAACTATCAGTTATTGTTTATATAAAACTTTAAGTTAATCCAAACTTATTTGACACTAATATAATAAATTTTTGAATTTTAAATATACCCGACGTCAACCGACGCTATTTCATTGTTTTTAAACAAAACATAATATACAATTTTAGGTTTATTACAAATTTTTCCCCTAACTTCTCATATGATTAGTATTTGAGGATTCGGATATTTAAAGTGACAAAGTTTTTCAAAAACTAATATCCAGATTGTGACATAAATTTTCAAATTAGCTCGCATAGTGTAAGAAGTTGTTCGTGTAAATTTGTAAGACAGCTAACATTAAGTTAATCCAGCAATCCATGTATTATGTAGTTGCAGGTTACATTTATTGGCCTTGCACTATAATTCGAATTGTAGCCAATACTTCATTTGGAATAGGAGAGAATTTCTACCACGGCTGTTTGCTTAAGGCGGCCCACTGGGACATTTCAGTCTCGCACTGCGATCCCAATTCAAACCCCGTATACGACATTTGACCATTCATTATACCAGGGTTATTGAAACAAATATTCCCTTAAATTTAACCAAGTTTCTAACGTTGTTTAACGTCTTCTGACTGCTTTAATAACCCTTCTGCCTTGATAAATTAATATACTCATAATTTATTGAGGTTACTTTTTGCTCCTATCAAAACTACCAAATCCCTTTCGAGATTGAGTAACATAAATCTTGTAATATTGAGTTTTGAAATTTAATTTAAATTTTAATTTACCGCGTCTTTTGGTTTAGAATATTTTAGACGTCCTGTATATTTCATTTCGAAGTCATACTTGGGAACGACACCTATTGGTAGAGAAAGACAGTGGTTCTTTAAGGGTCAAATTTGCTAGGGTAGCGTCACTTCTTTGTTACCAAAGAATCAGGCACTTGAAGGTGAACCGTTGAATGTGCAAGTTGACCGGCATTTCTTTATTTTTGAATACAGATAATTTCTGAGTGTTAGCTTTCTTTTAGTGTTGGTGTTTAATTAACAGGTATAATTTATGCATTAATTAATAAGGTTTCTTGTTTATTACTAAAATTTGGGCAAAATAATAATTTAATTTATTAGTGTTTAACATAATTTCATTGTTTAAAATTATAGAAACTTAACAGGTTGTTTTAAAGGGTTTTACATTATAGTTAAATTCGGTTTTCTAAATGCATTTTAAAGTTATTTATTATTAAAGATAGAAATAGTTCACTTATGGAAAATATTTGTTACAAGGTTAAAGAGTGCGTGCATTATTAGGATGCGTAGGTAAGGGGGTGTTGTAGATTCAAGGGTGTGACAGTGGAAAACTTTAACTATTCTATTCAAGGCTAAATGTAGATCATTGCCACATGTAAGAAAGGCACAAAGGGATTCTTTTAAACTGCAAGGTCAAATTTCTAATGGTAACTTGTTTTATTCAAACAAAGAAAATGCAAGTATGCTTATATACAGGGTGTTTTTAATTTCAAATGAGTTTAGATTTATAAATAAGAGTTTTCATTATTTAAAATAGATACATAACTAATTTATTATATAATTAATTTATTATCATATACAGGGTGTTTCGTCGATATGGTTACTTATTGTTTACGATTATGAAGATTAGTTAGATGAATTCAGTCATTGATTAAATCGCACACAACGGTTTAAAAGATGGTTTACAGTAAGTCAACTAAGCTTTATCTTGGTAAATGATTGACTCATGTAATACAAGGTTTTGATGGTTTCGGTTTCTTAAGTACAATTTAGCTTTCCGACGACTCTTGTATGAATGAGCCCAAATCCCGTGGTAGGTGGAAAATAAATCACTCAGTACTACAATGCCACGTAAGGCAAACAAAAAAGCAAGTTTTACATTAAACCGTTCCCAAAGACTAGTATTCATTTAAGTTGTAGTAACGTAGATCTGGTTTTAGTTATATTGGTAAATTAGGTAGTAAATTGTAATTCAAGAGTGGTTATTTAAAGGTAGATTAAAAAGGTATTTTTTATTAACAGCTAGTGTTTCTATAAAACACATAGCTTTACATAATCTTCAATAAATGTACTAAGTACATGAAGAAAATATTATTACAATCCAAAGGATTAAATCCAAACAAGTAATTTAAAAGTTATCAAAATAACATAAAGCGATTTAAAACAAATCGACATTCAGGGTAATTAAATAAACAGATTTATTAGGTCACGATTTAGGTAAATCATTGCTTCAGGTTAAATTCCTCAAACAAGAATATTAAAGATAATAAAAGAATTGACATTGCCCAAAATTTGGTTGTTTTATTTGTGTTGGAAGTTAATGTTCGTCTCTCTTTCGGAGCGATCATTTGTTTTTGACACTATGTTTTGTACACCGGAAGAAAGAGTTTGGTTACTAGATGGCGATCGTAGGTATTTCACAACGTGGTGGTCCAGGTTATTTTCCGTGTCGTCGAAGAAGTGTGATTTTAGATTTGAACTTTGTTAGTTCTCAATAGATGGAGGTTTTTTCTGGAGAGGACGTCGGCGCGAAGTTCAAATTCAAAAGTTGCATCTTACAATCTTGAATCGATATAAAATTAATATTTCAACACAAGCTATTGTTAGGAGTAGTCGTAAACGCAGTTAATGAGTTTTGTTTGTTATACAATTTTCTATTTTTAGAACCTCTGGTAAAATTGCTTCGGCGAATCTTGGGTCTCAGGATACAACAATTATATTGCTCCTCGTATTGTCTGTCTACTGAGTTAATTTACTTTGTATTAAAATACGGCCAGGGAATCTGATTCCAGAGAATTTCTGATGTCTCATCTCCAGTTACGGTACACACATACCTCTAGAGGACGAACTTACCCTGTTATGCCATAACTTAGACAGATATCTATTTTAAATAGACAGTAAACCTTCTGATTTGTAAACATTAAACACTAAAAGCCTAATTTATTATTAGAACGAATTGAGAACTCTAATGATTACACATATAAGAGCAACGCAGGTTCATCCTATAAAATACATTTAATTAAACAATTTAATTGTTTTATTCTATCTTCTAGCTTAGTTTGCTTGCCACCAGTGGCGGCTCGTGGTATTTTCACAGGGGGATCCAGCTGAAAAAATTGTCCCTAAATCCGTTAAATCAAACGCAACATTTGTTTTCTAGCCCGGGGAAAGAAACTTTCGAAATAAAAATATTTCAACTTTTTTATTTTCTTATAATAAGGAACGTACCTACCTATTTTATATTCTTATTGTATTATGATTATTATACGAGCATATTATGTATCATTTCGTATGAACTACGAGTCACGTATAACGAGGCGCGTTTTATACGCTAAACCTCCGTCTCTTATACGAGAGTTTACTGTACAGAGACAGCCATTTCTTTTTATTAAAATTAAATTTACAGTCTGCTTAGTAAGTTAGTAAAACATTATGAAATGTTTTCAATTTAAATCAACTCACTGTTCTTTTTGAACATTGAAAATCTAATGAAATAAAATTACCAATCAAAGTTTATTTGAATCCCGTCGATATAACGTCTCGAGATCGATCCATATACGGTTTTGATATTTTTTTATGACAAGCGAGACGAGATGGGTTGAAAATATTCGGAAAAAAAGTTAAAATGATAATAAAGAACTATCAAGAATTAATTGAAGAAATTTTGAGGAGAAAAAAGATTAGGGCCAATAGAAGAAAGAATTGAGTTTAAAGGATTTAAAAGATGGTAATCGGCAACTGGAGAAAAATATTATACCTCATTTTTAAATGAGAAATTTAATAAATAAAAAGTTGTCTCAATTATTTTTTTTTCGCTCAACAGGATGGAAGTTTAATAATGTCACTCATTATTCTTCTTTAACTAGTATTTAAATGAGCGTCGGTGTAGCCGTGAAAGTAATTTTTATTACAATTTTATGATAAAATTAACAAATTTAAATAATGTTTAAGTCAATTAACAGCTGCAACGAATTCAAATCTTGATTCAATTTTAAACGTTTTATCTATTGTAATTATTAAAAGCCATTAGTTTTATTTTAGCATAATTTTATTTTGGCAACACATAACGAACAATGCGAACGTACAATTAAGGTTTGCGAAATTAATACTTTTAAAGCAATTTTCTAAAACTTTGACACTATTTTACTTAAAATTTTATAAAGCTGGTGCTTGTGGCTTACTTTGGCATTCCCAATTTCATTAGGACTGCGTGGGCCTTCAACAAATTTTAATTTCCAGTTGGAATAACCTTTGCGTACAATGTGCAAAAAGCATCGCGGTTTGTTCTCATCCCTTTTTCCGACATGAAAAGTATTATTCTGCTTGGTAAATATTTGTCATTTCATTAATCAAGCTCTAATTAAACGAAAATGTCATTTACGTACCAAGATGAAGTATTTAAAAAGTTCCTTAATAACTTTTAATTCAAATTCAGTTGTTGATAATGTTAATTATAAATTTTAGAATTTTTGTCGATATTTTTATTCAAATATTTTCGATTAGTGGCTTTTTATATTTTTTTAAGAATATTTTAAACTAAACAGCGCCATCTAGTTTTATGTTTCATAAATCCGCCACACACGACAACGGCGCCACCAATTCATAGCCATTTTAGTTTATTTTGACGTTTGTACGTGCGGTCGTGTTATATTAATTATCCGTAGAATATTTAATTTATAAACGCTTATATTAATACTAAATTATATAAAACATGGTGGTAATCATGCAAAGAAATGTTCTGTGTACGAAGAAGATACCAAAAGTGCCCGATATTAAGAAAACGCCGCTATTACATGAAGAAAGTGCTACTGTTGAAAGCAAGAATATCGATTTAGAAGAACGAAATGCAAAATCGGTAGTGGTATTTCTTAAACCTAAATCTAACGTGAAACGCATCTCATTACCTACAAATTTAAACAAGTTTTCTCCTAATGAAGCAAATAAACATCTTACCAAAGATTCTAAAATCGAACATAGTAAAGTTCCTTGTTGCAAAGAAAGCTTAAGTTCGAAGGCAATACGTAAAAGAAAATCAAAAAATAAAAGCACGAAAGTTATAACAACCAAGGTCGTTCAAGCTAAAGAGGATACCACGAAGAGTGATGTAAAAAAGGCGTGCATTCACTGTGATATGATCGATGATGTAGACGAGTTGTTGGCACTGATTGCCACACCTGGAAAACCTACAAAAAAACCTAAATCCATAAAGAGAACATCCAAAATTCCCAAGACAGACCGAAAAAATACTAACGATGTTAACAAAAATGAGGAAAAATATAAATATTACAATAAAGTTAATGTAATCCACAGTGTTCATGCGTTGGTGGATCTGCTTGCTGTGCCTAAAGAATCTTTTAGAAATGATACAAAATTCAACAAAAGCAATAATAATAAAGAAAAATCCGTTTATCTGGAAATCCCCACAATTCATTCTGACCCTGATATTAAAAAAAAAATCCCCAATCAACCAAAATTTAGAGGTAACTATCATAGGTTTTTCTTTTATTAATTATTAATAATTTTTTGTTCCAGTGTTAAATGCCCAAGGAATTTATGTAGCCAAAGTACCCAAACCACGTAACATCTTAGAAAATGTTTGCACAAAATGCAAATTTTTGAGTTTGAATGCACCCCGAGACGGGAAACCACTAGCGGTCATCGATTTAGATGTAATTATTTATTATTTTAAACCAGACCAAAGAAATTATGAAAAACTAACACCAAGAGCATCTGTCCATAACTTCTTGGCCACCTTGTACGACCACTACAATCTAGCAATTTGGGTCAAGACTCCCATGCATATGTTGTTTATGAAATTAAATTCTCTGGAAATCATTACGAAAAAGCAGGCTTACAAAATTAGCTTTTGCTTAGATAAATCGTCTGTTATCAATTCTTACATCCCTAGATTAGGAAATCCCACTGTAAGTTATAATTTATTATAAAAATATCAAAACCGAAATTAATTAAAATTTTTTTTTTTAGATCAAACCTTTAGAAGTGATTTGGAGTCTTTATCCTCAATTTAACGTCAGAAATACAATATTGATTGATGATCAACGAAACAAATTCTGTTTCAATAGTAGATTTGCCTTGCAAGTTCAAAAGTGTCAGAAAATGACTCTTTTTAAAGATCATGAGCTGGTTAACCTTACAATGTACCTAATAACCCTTGCAAAAACCTGCGGAGATTTGTCCAAATATGGTGTTCGTATTACGAGCGCTTATTTGATGACTAAGAGAGATTAATAATATTTGAAGTACTATGTATCTAAATTTATAATAAACACAAGTCCAAACGTATAATTATTTGAATTTTATTTTCCAAAATGTTTTTGTTAGTTATGGAAATACCTGACATAACTAAGAAGATCACCCCAGATATTTCCAAAACTCCCATAAGGTTTGACTATCTGGAACTATGTAATCAGAGCTGATGGTAACTATACGGTAAATAAGTTTTGAAAAGGGGGATCTAATAGTTATAGTTTTATAGTGAGTATAGTTTTTATACTAATGATGATTTTTAAGTAGACAATCTAAACCCTTGTTGAAATCATTTTACTTTTAATTATACGTAGAAATTAATCTGAGTAATTGAAAATTTATCAAATTTTGTATTTCAAAAACTTTCCTAATTTTATACTAATGGTGAAGCTGGAATTTTTGAAATGGCAAATAATATAAGATTAAAATGATTTAAATACTACAAATAAATTATTATTTAGGGTTGTTTTTTAACTCTTTGACAGAACGGTTTATACAAAGAGCCAAGATAACTGAAAATTAAAAGCTGAATTACAAGCAAGATTTTATTCAAAGAAAAACTTTACCATTGTTCTTTACTATAAATTAACTTTACAATTATTTTATTTAGGCAAATTTTTGGTTAAAATAATTTTAAATATTTTAGATAATAAACTCAATTAAATTTGCCATTCTAATACAAAATACAATATTTAAATTTCTAGTGCGATTACAAGATGTGGAATGGCCAAAATTGGCTTGATTGCGCAGAATTCTTTAAACTAGTAAGTACCTATTTACAATGCACTTTTTAATAATATCATTATAGTGCGAAATGTTCACATTTTGAGTATTACTTTTATTTATCAACTAGACACATTAATTGAAAATATTAATATCTTTCCAATTCTAAACTAGGTAAACGATTGGTTTGATTGCTTAAACACCCGAGTCCCAGAACCAGACAGTCGGGAGAGAAAGAAAGCTTACGGATTATGCCTTAATATTCAGAATAATATCATAAATAAAATGACTGACGTTATGAAAAATTTGAGAGTCAAAGGCAAGTTTCAGCTTTGCCATTCCAAACAGGTAAATTTTTTAAATTAATGTTAATAAAGTAAATAATACGTTATTTTTTGCAGGCGTTATAATCACCAACGCATCATTACAGTGGTTATTTGAAGACCCTGTGAAAAGATTTGGTGCAAAATATATTTTGACTTATAGACTTAACCAAGATGTGCTTGAGAACTTTTTTGGTGCTATAAGATCTAAAGGAGGGCTTCATGATCATCCAGATCCCCTGGAATTCAGATATCGGTTGGGGTCATACAGTGCCGCGTTTAGGCATGCGAGTACCCTAGGCATATTTTTTTTGCCGCCCCCTTATAATTAAAAATTGAAATTATTATAACAGTATATATTTATTAGCAAAAAAAATAAAAACTCTTGGAACAAAGACAAAAACATTTTATAATATTTATAATAATGAAAAAGGAAACAATATAATATACTCCTACTACTTTTTAACTTTGGTCTTTGGTAAAAGGTGACTCAATATTAAAATATGATGTACATACATATATAAAAATAAATATTATATTTTAAGAGCTTTTTTTCTAGACTTTTCTTCAGCAAAATCATTTATGATTTCATCATAACTTACATTTTTTGTGATGTCGCATTCCAAAGACAAAATGGACAAGGCATTAAGACGTTGTTGGTTTATGGTCGATCTAAAATTGTTTTTAATCCTTGTCAATTTTGAAAACGATCTTTCAGACGACGTGTTAGCAACTGGAATTGCCAAATATATTCTCAACGCGATATCGAAATTGGGAAATGTTTCTCTTAATCCAGTTTCTCTCAAATATTTACAAATTTCCAGTGGAGATGCAATTTTGTTCTCTAAATGCACTTTTAAATGAATGCATTCATGAACGAACGCAGAATCTAAATCGTTTTCGTAAATATGCATTAACTTTTGCGCTTCTTTAACTATTCTTTCATTGTCTAAATTTAAAAAATTTGTAAGGACATAAAATCGCTCATAGACACGTTGGTAAGCGCCTAGGCGTCGGTTTAGATCTGAAGTAAGTGTATCGATAATAATATAAAATGTCCCGATTTTCATTTCTGGCTGAAAACTGTTCTTCATCACCAACACTCTCACCAAACTGAACCTTTCTTCGTTTCATTCTACCTTCTTTATATGTCTTTGAATGATTTTGTATTATATTTTTGGCTTCTTCTTCGTAAATTGCAAAATTGTTTCTTATCGAGTTTAAATATTTTATAAGTGCTTCTAATTCTCGAACCACAGAGCCCAGGTCAAGCGCAGGATTTTGCACGTATTTATTTGATGCGTTCATTCTCTCTAAAATGTGATGCCAAATAACAAGTAAAGAAGTTTCATATTCATCCATTTTTTCAAAGATTGAATGTGCTTCGTGTCTTACAGCTCCAGTTTGACTTTCATCATTGCTCAACTCGAAAAGTGAATTTTTAAGTTCCTTATACCCAGAATACAAAGCTTTAGTAGCATCTGCCCTTGCAGACCACCTAGTTTCTGATAGGGATTTCACAACCGGTGTCTTTAAATTCCTTGACAAAATTTCCCATCGGTATGTTGAAGCTGAGAAAAACGTGTAGAGATTTTGCAAAAAATGAAAAATGAAAAAACAAAGTAGCGTTTTGACATGACTCTGCTGCAACAGATCCTGTCAAGTTGAGCGAATGTGCAGAACAAGGTATGTACTCTACAAGTTTGTTGTAATTTTTAATCCTGGCTTGCAGTCCTGAATATGCCCCGGACATATTCGATGCATTGTCATACGACTGACCGCGCTAATCCATAATATCTAGAGCAGGGGTGGGCAACCTTTTGTATAACAGGGGCCAGAATAATATTTACGTTTCGTTCGCGGGCCTGTGGGACGCGCATGAATGGATTATCGAGATTCCTTAAAGGAAGGCAGGCTACTCAAAATCAACTTAAAAAACAATAATGAATGCTGTCAAGCTGTCAACCGGTCGACAATGCAAATACGCGTGCACGTGCTTTACGTTTCTATTTGACCAATCTTAACCAAATTTGGTGTAGATGTTCCGATATTTACAACGCTACGAAAAACATAGGCTACTTTAGAACCTTGCAGTGAGGCCGAAGGCCGAACAACCACATCCGACACGGTCTAGATTCTAGATGGTTAAAGGCGGCTGGTAGGCCGACTGTGCCACCTAGTTGTTTTAATAATACGCGAAAACGTAATTCGCGTTAAAGGGAATTTTGCTTCGCGTATAAAAAATTCAGGTATCAAAATCTAATTCGCGTTATTCTGAATTCGCGTACATCGAACTCGCGTACATGGAGGGTCTAGTGTACTATTCAATTTACGTTTTACAATACTTTTTAATTTAATTTAAATAAGACGAATTATATCGAAAATTAAACTGTAGATCTCTCCTTTTTCCTTATGTTAGGTACTAACCTAATCCTTTTCTTTAAAATTTTTGTTTTTGAAAATATTTATTTATTATTTCTTCTAAAGATCTCGCGGGCCGCATTAGAACTTTACAGGGGCCGCAGTTGGCCCGCGGGCCGCAGGATGCCCACCGCTGATCTAGAGCATACTCTTCTAACGCAGAGGTTACTGCCATTTCCAAATCAGCAGATTTGTGACCAGCCGATGGAATGTATTTAAGAAACCTTTCAATGGGTATACCTTCAGACGAGACATATCGGACTAAAAATGCCAGTTGATTAATATGTGAGACATCTGGTGTTGAATCTACTATTATAGAGTAATATTTTGATCTTTTTAATTCATCAATAATAGTTTTTGATACCCTTGTCCCCATTAAAATTACTAATTCCTCGCATATAGTATTTGACAAATAATTGCAATTTCCCTGGCCCACATTTCCAAACTCGGCAAGATGTTCACGCAAAAACGGATCAAATTCAGCAATGAGTTCCAAACAGCCTAAAAAATTTCCATTGCGAATTGATCCAATATTTGAATTTTCACCTCTAAGTGCAAGTCCTCTGGTTGTCAATGTAACAATAGTCGCGATGACACGTTTTAAAACGTCACGCCAGTATTGCACTTCATTTTCGCCCTATTTCCGCAAATAGCTCAATATTAGTGCAACTTGAGTACAAATTCGGTATAATTTGGAGTGTAAAAGATAAAATTGTAAGGGAAAAAATTGCAATGTTGTAATCCCAACAGTTTAGGAGATATAGATTTCTAAACAATCTTAAATTTCACATTTTGTAAATAGTACTCTTTTCAGGGAATACTGTGAATAAGAGTAATAATTGAACTAGATATAGGACGTAATTACCTGGCTGAAGTTTGACTCAAACTCATACTCATATTCGTAAACATTACAGTCGATCCGTTAAATCATGGTAAAAATATTAATATTTTTATTTTTGCTTTTAAATTTATAATGAAACAATAAAGCGCTTACCGAAGGTACCAATACAAACTAATTAAATAAATTAAAGTAAAAATTACGTTAATAGACCTCATTTAGGCTTCCAAAACTATGCAATGATAAGCACAACACAAAATAACAAAAAAACTCCAGGAGGTGCATTTGACGAGATCCCCTCCCAAATTTTTGCTATGACAATCTACTTGATGACCGGAATCTATGTTCCAGATTTCATAACCCTCTTTTGAGGATAAGGGTGTCAAAAACCAACCCTTACTTATAAGAAGTTAGTGATAAATTCCCAATGGCGCAGTTGACGAGATCCCCTCCCAAATTGTTGATATGACAATCGACTTGATGACCGGAATCTATGTGCTAAATTTCATAACCCTCTTTTGGGGATAAGGGTGTCAAAAACCAACCCTTACCTATAAGAAGTTAGTAAAAAATTCCCAGATGGCGCAGTTGACGAGATCCCCTCCCAAATTTTTGATATGACAATCTACTTGATGACCGAAATCTATGTTCCAAATTTAATAACCCTCTTTTGGGGATAAGGGTGTCCAGTGGTAATTGCAACTGAAGTCTTGCATAATAAAGCAAGACGTGCTGCAGAACCTTTACCCCCAGATGTTTCAGCAATAAATATTCGATGGGATGAAATCGTTAATGAAAATATACGTAATGCTGAAAATAACAAACAACAAGATAACAACGATGTCACTCGGAGAAATTTAGTTGATTATTTTGAAAGCTTATAAAAGAACAATATATTTTTATATAAATAATAATAAAATTTATTTGTAATAATTGTTTATTAAACAATATTGCTTTTAATATTTCGTTAATTAATCTTTGGGTACCTAATTTCTTTTCCAGCTCGGCGGTTTGTTTTGTCGTTCGGGCTCTTTCTAATTCTAGCTCCCCGGTTTTTTCTTACAAGCTTTATAATACAAGTTCCATATCAACCAATCAGAACAGCCTTTGCAAAATTATACCCGAGTATACATGAAGTAAAAGCAGTCAACTAATCATAGATACTAAATGCTTGGTGGAACGCTTGGAAATTAATGTCGGTTAAATTCTTAACTTAATCACGGTTAATCATTAACCGTGATTAGTTAACCAACGATTTAATCAGAGTTGGTGGAACCGGCCCTTAATGTTATAAAATCACCTTCGTGTCATTCAAGATCGCTAAAATCATTCTTCAGTTTTTTAACCAGGATGCATTTTTTGGATGCTGCATTTCAGATTAATTTTTCTAGGTGGCACATTATCAGAAATATTTTTAAACGCTGTTAGAATTCCAATATATTTTCTTAAATTAGTCACTTCATTGTTAAGCCGACTTTCCAAATAGGTTCCTTAGCTGCTTTATTTTTAGGAATATCAATTGTTATATTTTGATCATTTTTTTCCATTATTATTAACTGCAGCACAGTATAATGGCAAATGTATGTAAAAAAAATTTGATTTATGATTTCGCAAAAATGAATCAATTACTTCATTCCAAAATATTAAAAATATTTTTAATTTTATCCAACTTGAAAATTTTAAATTTGGAATTTTTGGCCTAGATAATGGATTAGGTTACAGTACCCTAACCAGTACTCCGAAAATGACTTTTTCCTATTAAGTTTGGTAAAGTTTAAGGTTTATAAAGTAAAATTAAATTATAAAATTCTTGGATGATGACCCTAACCCGACTTTTAATATGAAAATAAGGACTTTGAAAATCGTAAATTATATACGTTCAGCGACGCGCATAACGCTAATTTGTGGAATCTCCCCATTCTGTTGACAGTACGTTCAAAAACATATACCCTAACAATTAGAAATTTTTGCTCCGGCCGGCAGTTCGACCACGCCTCTCGTAAGAGTAACGTGCACGAAAGGTTACTATTTTCACATTATTTTTTGTTTTATTTGATTTTTTGGGGGTGAAACGTAAAAGTTTACTGCCCCATACCGCAACTATACTTTTAAGAGCTATATTCGGGATTTCTAGGATCCCGCTTTTCTAAAATTCCGGTTGGGATGGATTCATATTCCTCTTGTATGTTTAGCCCAGTAAACCATTGTCAAAACCGCTCGTAGGGCCTAATGGAGCGGAGCGGAAGGCCCAGAGAATAGGTTTTGACAATGGAACAACCTTCGAATCGAATGCACGCCTCAAAAATCGAAAAATACACCAAATTTATGGTGAGCGTGTCCGACACTTTTCCGTTAATACACTGGTAGTTTACGATTTTTTTGCCAATATTTTTTACTAAAACTACTAATCACACTCCCAGCTATCCGAATCGCAAAGGAAAAAATCAATTTCCGGGTGAAAAATTTTCACTCATTCCGACAGTGGACCCTATGCCGTGAGTTGTATCCCCTGGTATGAATGTTGCCGATTTTCGCACTTTTTTCGGATTTTATCGAATCTTCGATAATTTTAAACGTCGGTAACGGCACCAGAGTCTCATTCGGGCCGAAACATACCCAAAAACTCCGATAATTATCACAATTTTTGTTAAATTTCATGGGGGTGTGGCCTATCTTTAAACCCCTAAATTAGGGTAGTTCTTCAATTAAACTTAATGATCCTCGGTTTATATTAAAGCTAATGACTTTTTTGATCGAAATATTAAGTCACTTCTATAGGGAAATTTCAATTTCCGAGTATTGGACAGGGTACTATCCCCGGAGGAATGAGCATCACTTCATGTTTATTTATATATCATATTAAAACTGTAATTTTAGCATGAACAACTACGATAGTACTTATTTACGTTATATCAAGTTATATTAATATTTAAGGTGAATATTCAAAGTTTCTTTGCCATACGAAATTTGATAGCAAAGATAGCAAACAATATAACTTTGATTATCTTATCTGTTTGGGGAAACGAAATTAAATATGTAAAAATATTAAGATCCAAAAATTACCGTTATAGAATTTCCGGTTGCAGTGCAATAAACTAAACCACCCGAAACAAATTTTCGTGTGCTACACACTAAAGATCATAGTTAATAGAGCAAATTGTAAAAATATTTTGGGAGGTAACTTTTGAATAAATCGAATTTGAAGTTAGCAAATTTACATGTAAAAACTTAACGAGATTCCGCCCGTCGCTCATTTTGTTGACGGCACGCGTGGAATGTATGACCCTAACACTTAGGAAATTTCGCACCGGCAGATGCAGCTCGTCTCTCGTACATGTAACATCGATTTATTTTTTGTTTTATTCGATATTTTGGGGGTGAAACGTTATAGTTTACTGCCCCATACCGCAACTATACTTTTTAATGCTATTTCGAGGTTCTCTCACATCCCGGTTTCATTTATCCCGGTTTTCTTGATGGTTGACGCCTTCTCGTATGTTTAGTCTAGTAACCAGAGTCAAAACCGCCCTGGAGGGGTGCAGAGCGGAGCAGCGCCCCGGAAGGGTAGGTTTTGACGATGTATAACCCTCCTTATCGAATGCACACCCCAAAAATCTAAGAAAAGGAAATTTAATTTTTTCACTTTTTCGGCAATACACGGGTTATTTTCCATTTTTTTGATAATATTTATTACTAATATCTACTAAGGTATGAAAAAGTATTTTTATGATTTAATAACACTAGCTAACGACTACGATCCAAAATTACAAATTGAGGATTTTAGGGATTATTTCGAACGCGGGTTACAAACTAAATTTTTACCAATTTATTACACCTTAAAAAAACCGGATATGACGAAAGACGAGCTCGAAGTAATAGTAAACAATATGAGTGATTTAGAGGATAGAATCCAGAGTGAAGAACTTCTTAAAATGACTTCATTACTAAATATTAATCAAACCAATAATCAAACTCAGCATAACGCACAATTCGCGCGGGCAAATTCAAACCGATTTGTTGACACCCCGCAAAACGGAAATACTAATCCTAATAGAATTAATAATTATTTTTGTTATAATTGTAAAAAACCAGGCCCTACTATGGAAAGCTGTTGGTTTAATACACCCAACAACAGCCAGGCCAGTGGAAACGCAAACGGTAGGAACGGGCAAATAAGATATAATAATTATTACAAAAACAACAACGGTCGCGCATATCAAAATAATACCCAAAATGCGCGAAACAATGAGAATTACCATGGTTCCGAAAACAAAAATTTTAACAGAACCTCATTTTCAAATAATAGAGGACGATACAAAAACTTTAATAGAGGAAATTTTACACAGAATAATAGACAACAATATAATGCTAATCAGTTTAACAATAATAATCGAAATCAAAATAACGTCAGATTTAATTCAGGGCGCGTAAATAACGACAATTACAGGGGTAACAACCGCCGGACATCTTTTTATTCAAAAAACGAAGAGAGACAACGAAGCCGACCCACCACTCCGTTGTCTACGAATTAACAAAAACGGGCGTTGACGACAATATTTTGACAATAAATGCTTTTGTAAATAATAAACTTACACAAATAGTTATTGATACCGGATATAATAAAAATATTATATCCTAAAATCTTGTAAATGATATTCAGGACACACACCCGAAAACAGTTTTGAAACAGCCGGGAGTAACCTTGTCCCAGTATTAAGCTTAACCAATGTCGAAATCGTTATTAGAGGACAAATTTTTCACACTTCCGCGTTGGTTGTAAATGAGTTACCTACGCCTTTGCTATTAGGCAACGAATTTTTGAAAGAAAATAACGCATTGATTGACTACGGAGCGGAAACCATTACGTTCCGGGGTAAATTCCATATGGTAAAACAATCTTTTTATCGTGGAGAAAATTTAAAAACGCCACAAGTAAATCTTACAACAAACGCGGAAAAAACTTTTCAAAACCCTTTTAACAATGCTGTATATTCCACAAACAAGGTGAATAACACGCCAAGTAATAAAATGTTATTAAACGAATTATGTCACGACGTGATTATAGGACCCAATAATCAACACAAAATTCAAATAATAGAAGATTACCGTATAAAATCCTATACGCCAACCACAATATTTTTAAGTTCAATTAGTGAAAATGTTATCCCAGAAAATTTTAAATTTAAAGATAATAACGAATTCCTATCACGACATAAGTTGGACTAACATCTTATTTACAAAGAGTAAAAGACAACTTATTTATGGTAAAAATCACTTTAAAATCAAATGTTCCACTAAAACTCTTTAAGGGAACCACAATGGGGTACATAAATATTGACGACGCCAAGGAATCCTTCCTAACTATACAATAAAATAAACCAACTACGCGACAAAATTCAACGGTATCAATTGATGACCACGAAATAAACGATAAATTAACAGAAATTCAAAAACAAAAACTACAATCATTATTAATAGAGTTTAAAAATAGTTTCGCTAAAAATACATCGGAAATGGGATTTACGACCTTACCCAAGTAACATTTTTCCCTGTGAAATTAAAATTTCTCTGGTAGGTCCCTGGCAAATACCTGGTAGGTAACTAAAACAGGGTTTACGGCTTTGCCTGTCTATAGGGATTTGTCAGGTACCTGTTAGCATGTCCTTTGTAGGGTCCTATTAAATGCTTGCGCTAGGGATTTGCCAGGTAGCCAAATACAGGTTCCTTGTAGGGCCCTGTGAAATGCTTGCGGTAGGGATTTGCCAGGGAGTCATATACAGGTTCCTTGTAGGGCCCTGTGAAATGCTTGCGGTAGGGATTTGCCAGGGAGTCATATACAGGTTCTTTGTAGGGCCCTGTGAAATGCTTTCGGTAGGGATTTGCCAGGTACTCATTTACAGGTTATTTGTAGGGCTCTCTGTAAAATGCCTGTGGCAAGTTGAACAACCAATAATAGAAAACCTTTGATTAGTAGACCAATCAAAGTCGACATCGACGTCAAAGTAAGAAATTCATCGCAAAAATATAGTAATTTTGATGTAAAAAAAAATCGTTCTACAGTATCGTTTGGAATGTAATTCTAGTAGGTTGTAACGAAATGTCGGAGGTATCATTTTTTTACGTATTTATGCTCCGAGCAACACATGCGTTACACTTTGAAATGCAAACAAGTACCCACGAACGATGTTTTCAGGCAATTATAACAAGTTGCGATGTAAATTCCGACAACATTTTTTTCTCTTTTTTTCACTTTTTTATTTTACGAATACCTGTACAATTACATTTCAAACAATACTGTACAACGATTTTTTTTTGCATCAAAATTACTAATTTTTTTGACGTATTATATGATTTCAACCCACGTGTTTGAAAAACATTTTTTTGGTTTTTTTCCATTTTTTATTTCACAAAACACTGTAGAATTACATTCCAAACGATACTGTAGAACGATTTTTTTTTGCATCAAAATTACTCATTTTTTGCCATAATTTCCGATATTTTTGCGATAAATTTTTTAAATTTACGAAAAAAAAAAAATTTTGGCTTCTTTTTTGTAATTCTTGGCTTAGTAAGAAGTAAGAAGACAAAAAATCATTGAAAACACACGAAAATTAAGAAAAATGACATTCGATTCACCGAGTACAGCCCTCTCCGCGAGTTTTATTATAAGTTACGATGAAAATTGGAACAGCATTTTTTTCGCTTTTTTTCACTTTTTTATTTTGCCAATCCCTGTACAATTTATTACATTTCAAACAATACTGTACAACGATTTTTTTTGCATCAAAATTACTAATTTTGTTGATGTGTTTTATATGATGTCGAACCCGCCACGTGTTTGAAAAACATTTTTTTCGCTTTTTTCCATTTTTTATTTCACAAAACACTGTAGAATTACATTCCAAACGTTACTGTAAAACGATTTTTTTTTTGCATCAAAATTACTCATTTTTTGCCATAATTTCCGAAATTTTTGCGATAAATTTTTTAAATTTACGAAAAATAAAATGTTTGGTTTCTTTTTTGTAATTCTTGGCTTAGTAAGAAGACAAAAAATCATTGAAAACACACGAAAATTAAGAAAAATGGCATTCGATTCACCGAGTACAGCCCTCTCCGCGAGTTTTATTATAAGTTACGATGAAAATTGGAACAGCATTTTTTTCACTTTTTTTCACTTTTTTATTTTACCAATCCCTGTACAATTTATTGGTAATCGGTAGAATAGTCTAAATCAAAATAGTCTACGGTAAATTGGTCCAGGTAAAAAGGTCTACGGAAAAAAAGTCTACGGGTAATAAAGTCTAGGTAAAATAGTCTAGGTAAAATGGTCTAGGTAAAAAAGTATAGGTAAAATGGTCTACGGCATAATTTAAGGAAAGATTCATTGGATAACTTTTTAATAAAAAGTTGCGATTACACCGCTTACATACTATAATACTATAATATACACATCATATAATGATGATGCAGTGATATCATTCTGACACGAAAATACAAGCGAGAATCCAGACCTTGATTCTGGAGAGTAATAGAGTTTTAGACTTGGAAATCTTTCAAAGTCCAAATCCAAATCTTTCTTTAGAAATCGTTAAATTTAAATTCATTAAATTATAAAGGAGTTTTTGCAATACATGGTGACAGGGCCGTCGAGAGAAAATCGGGGCCCGGGGGTAGATGCATGTTTGTTGTAAGTTTTCCCAGATTTCAGGATTTCGGTTGAAATCCGGGGGTTCTCAGAAACTCCTGGCCTCCTCAGAAACTCCGAGCCCGGTGGTAATCACTATCTACCCCCCCCCTCTTGTCGGGCCTGCATGGTACACATGTCCATGGTACACATTAAATATTGTAAATATATAGCGAAAATATGCATCATATCACTAGATTTTGGGTAAAATATGCAAATAACCGGCTAAATATTATTTTGTCCATTCTCACCGGAATCTTTCCTTGAATTGTGCCGTAGGCCATTTTTCCATAGACTTTTTTACCTAGACCATTTTACCTAGGCCATTTTACCTAGACTTTTTTACCCGTAGACTTTTTTTCCATAGACTTTTTTACCTAGACCAATTTACCGTAGACTATTTTGATTTAGACTATTTTACCTACAATCCAATTTATTACATTTCAAACAATACTGTCCAACGATTTTTTTTGCATCAAAATTACTAATTTTGTTGACGTGTTTTATATGATGTCGAACCCGCCACGTGTTTGAAAAACATTTTTTTCGCTTTTTTCCATTTTTTATTTCACAAAACACTGTAGAATTACATTCCAAACGTTACTGTAAAACGATTTTTTTTTTGCATCAAAATTACTCATTTTTTGCCATAATTTCCGATATTTTTGCGATAAATTTTTTAAATTTACGAAAAAAAAAATGTTTGGTTTCTTTTTTGTAATTCTTGGCTTAGTAAGAAGACAAAAAATCATTGAAAACACACGAAAATTAAGAAAAATGTCATTCGATTCACCGAGTACGATTGTAGGTAAAATAGTCTAAATCAAAATAGTCTACGGTAAATTGGTCTAGGTAAAAAAGTCTATGGAAAAAAAGTCTACGGGTAAAAAAGTCTAGGTAAAATGGTCTAGGTAAAAACGTCTAGGTAAAATGGTCTAGGTAAAAAAGTCTATGGAAAAATGGCCTACGGCAAAATTCAAGGAAAGATTCCGGTGAGAATGGGCAAAATAATATTTAGCCGGTTATTTGCATATTTTACTCAAAATCTAGTGATATGATGCATATTTTCGCTATATATTTACAATATTTAATGTGTACCATGCAGGTCCGACAAGAGGGGCGGGGGGGTTGATAGTGATTACCACCGGGCCCGGAGTTTCTGAGGAGGCCAGGAGTTTCTGAGAACGCCCGGATTTCAATCGAAATCCTGAAATCTGGGAAAAGTTACAACAAACATGCATCTACCACCGGGCCCCGATTTTCTCTCGACGGCCCTGTTACCATGTATTGCAAAAACTTCTTTATAATTTAATGAATTTAAATTTACAGATTTCTAAAGAAAGATTTAGATTTGGACTTGGAAAGATTTCCAAGTCTAAAACTCAATTACTCTCCAGAATCAAGGTCTGGATTCTCGCTTGTATTTTCGTGTCAGAATGATGATATCACTGCATCATTATTATATGATGTATATTATAGTATGTAAGCGGTGTAATCGCAACTTTTTATTAAAAAGTTATCCAAGGAATCTTTCCCTGAATTTTGCCGTAGACCATTTTACCTATACTTTTTTACCTAGACCATTTTACCTAGACTATTTTACCTAGACTTTTTTACCCATAGACTATTTTTCCATAGACTTTTTTACCTGGACCAATTTACCGTAGACTATTTTGATTTAGACTATTCTACCGATTACCACCGAGTACAGCCCTCTCCGCGAGTTTTATTATAAGTTACGATGAAAATTGGAACAGCATTTTTTTCGCTTTTTTTCACTTTTTTATTTTACCAATCCCTGTACAATTTATTACATTTCAAACAATACTGTACAACGATATTTTTTGCATCAAAATTACTAATTTTGTTGACGTGTTTTATATGATGTCGAACCCGCCACGTGTTTGAAAAACATTTTTTTCGCTTTTTTCCATTTTTTATTTCACAATACACTGTAGAATTACATTCCAAACGTTACTGTAAAACGATTTTTTTTTTGCATCAAAATTACTCATTTTTTGCCATAATTTCCGATATTTTTGCGACAATTTCGTTCATAATAATTCAACCAATAGGATGTTACAATCTCATCAATTTGAACCAATCATAATCTACTTCCTTTGACAATACAGACCACGGTGGTGTATTGTCGCGGCAATACGACCACCGTGGTCTGTATTGTCAAATTTCCATAGTAACGATGGAAACTACGTGAACGCATACTATAAATTATTTGTTGTCAGAAAAAATTTAAATTTTATTTACGAAATTGTCAAACGAATTCCACACGATACTATAAAATTGTCGGTTAATTTTTAAACCATGGAATCTTCGTGTTTGTCGCCATTTAAAATCACCATTCGTGCTAAAGCACTCATGGTGATTTTAAGGGCGACAAACACTCAGTTCCAGTTTCAAAAATTATTGCCGACAATTTGATAGTCTCTTGTGGTATTATATATGATAAATTTTTTAAATTTACGAAAAAAAAAATGTTTGGCTTCTTTTTTGTAATTCTTGGCTTAGTAAGAAGTAAGAAGACAAAAAATCATTGAAAACACACGAAAATTAAGAAAAATGTCATTCGATTCACCGAGTACAGCCCTCTCCGCGAGTTTTATTACAAGTTACGATGAAAATTGGAACAGCATTTTTTTCGCTTTTTTTCACTTTTTTATTTTACCAATCCCTGTACAATTTATTATATTTCAAACAATACTGTACAACGATTTTTTTTTGCATCAAAATTACTAATTTTGTTGACGTGTTTTATATGATGTCGAACCCGCCACGTGTTTGAAAAACATTTTTTTCGCTTTTTTCCATTTTTTATTTCACGAAACACTGTAGAAGTAGATTCGTTACTATAGAAGGATTTTTTTTGCATCAAAATTACTCGCTCACTCACAAAATTACTCACATTAAATTTTTGTAGTCATAAAGCAATTTTACAACTAAAATAACAACAGCTCGGTGGCGCAGAGCTTAACGCTGTCGGACAATGAAAGGAAGGTTACGGGTTCGATTCTCGCACAAGGTAAGATTTTATTTCTAATTTTCAAAATTTAATTCCAGACTCCAAGAGAAACAAAGAAGACGACAACATCATGAGATGTATCACCACCAACAAGTTCTTACTAATGAGAATAAATAATGAGAAATGGGTAAAATAAAAAATTATATGTTGTAGAGTTAAAATTGTTAAAATTAAAAATGTAGCAAAAATTAATTTTTTTATAATAAATAAATTATTAAATAAATAAATTTTATAAACAATAAATTTAATTATAATCAAAAATTTTTTGCACCCTGTTAATCGCATATAATAACTCCCTGGTAGATCCCTATAACAACTCCCTGGTAGATCCCTGCGGTAGGGACTTACCAGGGCCCCTGTGAAAGGTACTTAGTAGATCTCTAGTAGAGGCCCCTAATAGGTGGTCCATTTGCCCCTGGCGCAAGCCCCTACCACAATCCCAACTAGGGTTTTAGACAGGGACAGGGACCTGTGAGATTTGACTGGTAGGGATTTGCCAGGGGCCTACCAAGTTAAAAATGTTGCTTGGGTAGTCATTCATAAAATTGACGTCCAAGGCTCACCACCCCTCAAATCTAAACCGTATCGTGTATCATTAACCGAAAGACAATTAATAGAAAATCAAATTCAGGAAATGTTGGAAGCCAAAGTAATAAAGCCGAGTCAGTCAGCTTGGGGATCCCCTATTGTTTTAACCACTAAAAAAGGCAAAACTAAAAGATCCTGTGTCGATTATAGAAAATTAAATAACGTATCTAAAAAATCAAATTATCCACTCCCAAATATAGATGACATTTTAACTTATTTACACGGAGCAAAATTTTTCACTTCATTAGATTTATTTAGCGGATATTGGCAAATCGGGATCGAGGAAAATTGTAAACAATATACTGCATTCGTGGCACCAAATTTCGGGTTATATGAATTCAACGTAATGCCTTTTGGGTTAACCGGAGCACCGGGAACGTTCCAAAATTTAGCTGACCGAGTGTTTGAGGGGATGAAATGGAACGAGGTCATGATTTATTTAGATGACATTCTAGTTTTTTCGGACACATTTGCAGAACATATGAATAGTCTTCGTAAAGTTTTTGAACGTTTAAGGGACGCCGGTCTAAACTTAAATCCAAATAAATGTTTTTATGCAAAAAATGAAATTAAAGTTTTAGGACACGTAGTGAATCAAGAGGGGGTGGGTCCCGACGAGGCTAAATTATCGGCCATAAAACATTTCAAAAAACCTATCAATGTAAAGACCACGCAAAGCTTTTTAGGATTGTGTAATTATTATAGGAAATTCATCCCTAATTTTTCAATCATCGCTAGACTGTTATACGAAGCCACGAAAAAATCCCCAAAATTTTTTTGGGGTAACTTACAAGAAAACTCATTTAACGAATTAAAAAACAAGTTAACCAATGCCCCACTATTAAAACATTTCGATCCTAATTTGGGATGCGAATTAAGAACCGACGCGAGCGTGAAAGGTTTAGGCGCTATCTTATTACAAGCAGGATCTGGATCAAATATGCATCCAGTTGCTTATGCAAGTAGGTCACTAACAAAGGCCGAAAAAAACTACACCATATAATTGAACTCGAAGCTCTGGCAGTAATTTGGAGCTTACAATATTTTAGACATTTAGTATACGGAAAACCGGTTCAAATTGTTACGGATCATCACGCGCTGTGTTACTTAAAGTCATCAGGCGAATTAACATCGAAATTAGCTCGGTGGTACTTAAAATTATCAGAATTTGATCACACAATAATTTATAAAAGCGGTAAAAAACACCATGATGCATATCGCCTGTCTAGAAATCCAGCGACGGAGGGTACAGAAGAAGACGAGGTTGACGCGCACGAAGTGACTACTTTTGTTTTACAACAAGTGGAGATACAACAACTGCAGGAGGACGACCACGAACTAAAAGTATTAAGAAACGCCATTGAGAATCCGCAAGACATAACTGTAAGTATTGGGTTAAGAAGAAGGGCAAAAAACTTTAAATTAATAGACGGTATTTTATACAAGAAAAATGCGGCAAATAGCGGTAACGAAAACTTACTTGCAATTCCAAAAAAATTAATATCCGAAATCTTAATCTCACACCATAGAGAACCCTTAGCAGGTCATTTAGGAATAACGAAAGCATTAAAGAAAATACAAGAAAGATATTTTTGGCCCAAATTACATAAAGATGTCGAAAAATTTGTCAAAGGTTGTACGGAGTGTCAGGCTCGAAAAGGTAGATCAAATGTTAAACCGGCAGGGTTCTTACAACCTATACCTGTGGGGTTTGATACAAAATCTTTCCTTACTACTCTAATGAGAAGCAGTTTGGAAAAGATTAAGTCCACGCAGAAGGATAAACCATCTACTTTATATTTGCGTGGGGCCCTGGTGGTCGATATAAACTAGCTCGTTTATTGCGGCGGCGAGAGTCGTGGATCGTGTGAAAGAAACGCCCCGGAGAAATCAAGGAAACAGCTTTGCTAACACAACACAATTAAAATGGACAATTGGATGTTAATTGTTAGAAGGCAAAAAAGATATAAACGATATCGGATGTAAATAGGTGTTAGCCAACCAGAATAAGTACAGTGGCAACGACACTGCCACCGAGAATCACTCCCAAAAACAAACCAAAGGCACGTTCGAATGGTTAAATAAAATTCCCACAAGAAGGTGGAACCATATCGAACTCCCTACGATAAAATAAATGATAGCAACCTCGATGAAATGCCGCACCCTGTATATGGGTCGGACATCGCAGCCTTTCATAAAAATAAACATAAAGCAAAATAAACACACAAAAAAATGTTCAACATAGAATTTCAAATACGAAATTCGAACCCATGTCAAACGCTTAGGAATTTCAAAGTCATTGCATTTGACCAACGCCGGTTGATGTTACCTAGTGAAATTTAAATGCACAAATAAAACTCAATTAATAATACATAATCATATAGTATAATTAATTAAAATAATTATAAAAAAAAGTAAAGTTTAGCATTGGCATTAAAATTCACGTATTCGAACGTCGGATAAGATTATAGTTAATCGCTTCGAGCAGAAATGCGAAACCTGCGGCGTATCATTTATCTCGGTCAAACATTCAAATAAACAAGGTGGAACTCGCTTTAGCGGCAGTTCTTAGGCTTCTATACAGCTACCTTTCTGGTGTGGAAAGTTGTTTTTATCTGGTTAGTTTTGATCGCCATATAATGTAACATCACATAATTAGATAATCTGCACCAATAAAATTTTTTGCGGTTGGTAATTATCATTTACTATATAAGTAATAACAATCAAACTTTTCCATTCTATTCGAAACTTTACTTCTCTGTAATGTATGGTCCTTTTTTTGAGGTGGACCAATCCTCTCCTTTCTCTTTTATTTACAACTTAACTTCACTAACCACATCAATAAAAAATTATTTTTTCACATCAAAGTAAAATAAAAAAACCAGTTCTTAGAAACACTCTGTATGATTTTGAATTATGCGGACGGACAGACGGACACGGAGCCAGATCATAAGGCTTCTTGTTATACTTTGTATAGAAGCCTAAAATTGAATCATTAGCAATTTAATAGAAAATAATTTGAAACGTGCGGACAGACAGGCAGACGGACGGACAAGTAACAAGACATGGAGTGAACACCTCGAAAGAATGGCAGAAGGGAGACTGCCACTAGCAGCCAAGCGATATAAACCACCGGGATAAACAAGTGTGGGAGGAGCAAGAAAAGGATGGGTACCGGAACAAGCAATAACGCCTACACCGCGAAGTGAAGAAGAAGAAGGTTTTCCGTTGCCATCTGCATTCCATGCCGTTGACCATATTGCTGGATTCGTCCGCGTTTAGGAATGATTTCTCTATCCAAGGACAAGAAAGTGCCCTATACTTGCTTGTTCATCCATCCGAAGCTATCGGTAATACAATTAAGGAAGTTGCTTATACCGGCAACCACTCGGTTATTGCCATATCTGGCCCCTCACTTAGTTTCGCCTGCGGGTCAACGCAGTTCCCAGGGTGTGGCACGTGGAGCCATAAGTGAGAGTTGGGTATCCTGCGAGGACCAGTTACCATCAAGGACCATCTTCTGTTATCACGCTCGATGTGACCGTCCCGGTAAAAGCTACTACCTCTGCAGCATAACCCCTACACCCCTTACCCTTATCCCCCTGGATAAGGTAATAAATAGAAATAAGTTTGAATAGAAATATTTAGAATCAAAATATATTGTGGTGTTCCGATTGTTGATTTCGAAGCCACGACAGATATAAATTTTGAAATTTTTAAATTTTTAACTTTTATTTTCTCGTTACACAAAAATTCTGTTTTATCATAAGTGATAACTTTTGATTGTGAAATAATTCAATTCTTCAATTTTTTAAATTTTCTTGTTTAATAAAATTTTTTTTACAATTCTAAATATGGGTTAGTAAATAAATTGTTTTCACACATAAAAAATTAATAGCACCTCTATAATAATAGTTCAGAGATAAAAATTCATTTGATTTGCAAATACACATGTACTTGTATAGATAATATTTTAATGTCATAAATTTCACTGTTAACTGTTAAAAAAATAATGCTAAATACCTTGTCCTTTGTTTTAATCTTGTTTACAACACTCGATGAACACACCAATCTCATACGCAGGCTGATTTCCAATCCTCCAAACCAACTGTTCATGAATCAAATCCACAATTGTCGAATTTTCCAAATAATTTGTGATTAATTTTGCAACCATTAAATTTTTATTAATTTTGACCACTTTTTATTCCTCTTACTATAATTTTTCTTAAATTTCCACTTTGGAAAACCATATAAAATTCCACTTTGTGTTCCACTTGATAAAAAACGCTTTTTTTTAAAATCAATCTCATCGATCGCTAAATCACCGCTCAAATTCCTCTTCATCCAAGAACGAATGCGTCCATGTCGACTTCGCCGCCGAAAATTCTTTTCCACGCGTGCGCGATTTTTGATTTACGCCCTCTGATTGGTTGATTGATTGATTTTTGGCTCATTATTTTAAAATGTGTCCGGGTACTGTACGTATTTGAAATTTGCAAATCTCTGCGAGTGTCGTTTCGCGCACTTATGTTTTTTAATTCCACGCATGACTTTAAACACATCATTTTCAATTTTAAAATTTTTAAATACAATAATATTTTTGTTTGTTTTAATAAAAACAATCTAGTCCTTTTTGGAACAAGCTCCAGACTTTTAATTTAATAAATTTGAAGAATTATTTTGTTTATTTAAATTTTGACTATTAAAGATTTTGTGTGACGAAATTATAATTGACATGATAAATATTATTTTGTTAAATTTTGAATTTATTTTATGAAAAAAATTTGGTAAATTGTGTAATTTTGTTGAAGACAGTTCAACGCCTTCGTGGAATTTTAAGAATTAGTAAAGTATTGGATAATTATTGAAATTTCTAAAATCTGGCTTCAATGAAATTATATGGTTATTTTGCTAGTATGAATTTTCATATTCCGAAGAATATCCTTTTTGTTATTTATTATTTTTAAAATTTAAAATAGAATTTAATTTGCATGGTATTATGATTTTTAATTTACTGACTAAAATTTAGAATTTATTTTCAAAATTAACTTTAACTTAAAGGTTTCTTCCCTCTCTGAATTTTCAAACTAAAACTTTATTATTTTTAACGAAAACATGAATAGTTAACTGTTTTTTAACTTTTTAAATATTCTGAAATTTAAACTAAACATAATTTAACTGATTCAACTCAATTCAAAAATTTTTTTATGTACATCTTTCCATAAATCGGTTACATTATAGCACATTCTTTTTTTTATGCGTTCATCTGTGTCAATTTTGTTCGCAGCAGTATTTGGTTTCCACGTTTTATCCCATCTCTGGATACTGGTGTGATAAATTTCGGACTTTTTATATCTTACTTTCTTAAATATAAAATTTCTTTTTTTATGTTCATTTCCTTGGTTTTTTCTTATCTTTTCAAATTTTACCATGTTGCCAATTTTTTTTATTAAATTTCTTATCGCCTTTGGTTTTATTCTTCTTCCTTTCGCTAATCTTTTAACTTTAGAGATTTTTTTATTTAATTCCCATTTTGTTTTTCTTCCTAGCCTAATGTAGTGCCTATACTTTTCATTTATTACATTTATTAAATTGTCGCCTTCGTTGATTTTTACTATTTGAAGCGTTGTTTCGTTGTTGATATCTTTTCTGTCTTTCTTATCTGAATATTTTTCTATTTCTATCCATTCCATCTCTTCCTCACGCATTTTAATTTTCTTGTTTGGTACGTCGACCACTATTTTAAATTTTTCCAGAAGATCCATTCCAAGGATACAATCTATCTTCATGTTCGGCATAATCATTATCCCGCAATTGTTTTTAAATTTTCCAATGGTTATATTGGCGTTTAAATTTTTATTTATTACTGTGAAAGCTTTGTTGTTCGGAGTGATTAATCTTATTGGCGTTGTTTTTATAATTCTATCTTGAAATTTTTCTGGATTCATGACTGTTATCTTTTCATTTATCAAGGATATTTCCGCACCGGTATCGATTAATGCCCTTACAGTAATCTCATTAACGTTCATTAAAATATAAGGTGATCCAATTAAATTATCATTCTCTGCGTTGTTGTAGCATATTTTTATGGGAACATCTACGTTACATGTTTCTTCATCTAATTTCACCTTCTTGAATGTAAAATTTGCAAATTGTTTATCTGTTTGTTTTGTATTTTTATTATCCGATTTATTACATTTTGTAGACAATTCAACTTCCGTTGAATTGTCTTCTAGTGAAAATTTTGGACTTCATTATCAGAATCTCCACCATGTTCTTCCACTACTGTTACAGCATTTACATGTGCGGTGGTGGCATTATTTACTCTGTTTGTACGATTAGTAGCATCTGTATTTTCATTCTGGGAATGTTCGTTCCTCTCCTGATTGTTCGATTGGTTATTGTGCCAATTATTTCTATTTGATTGGTGGTTATTCCAATTATGATTTCTTTGTTGATTATTCTGATTATTTCTGTTCCAATTGTCTTCTCTTCTATTCTGTTCATTCTGAGTATTTCTGTTCCAATTATCTTCTCTTCTATTCTGTCCATTGTAATTATTTCTGTCCCAATTATATTCTCTTCTGTTTCCATTATGATTATTCCTATTATTGTTGTTAAAATTTGGGTAGTTGTTATTTCTGTTGTTGTTAAAGTTTGCATAATTGTTGTTTCTGTTTTGACTATTGTTAAAATTGGGGTAATTATTATTTCTGTTGTTATTAAAATTTGCATAATTGTTGTTTCTATTTTGATCGTTGTTAAAATTTGAGTAGTTATTGTTTTGATTCCTGTGCCAATTATCATTTTGGTTCTGTATTCTTTGTTGGTGATTAAAATTTTGATTTGCATTATTATTATTTCTGATATTATTGTTATTTATACTTTCTCTTCCGCTTGTACTTTGAATCGTGTCAAAACGTTTTAATAAATTTATGAATTGTTCAGTACTTTCGATATTTTCTATAGCTACCCGATTTATAACTTCATCTTCATAATGATTTGCTAAACTCCTTATGATGTCTATCTCAAACATTGGCGGATCCAATTGTTTTGCCTCATTGATGTATTTGATGGCGTAACTCTCTTTTGTTCTATCTCTTCTATCGTTATACTTCCCATTGTTGAGATTTATTCTAACCTTTCTTTGCTCTGATATCCCCCAATATTGTCGTAGAAATAGTTGTTCAAATTCAGCGAAGTTTCTGTAATCGTCCTCAATTATTCCTAACCAATTTTCTGCTTCTCCTTTTAATGAATGTCTTATTATAGATTTTAATCGAGACAAGTCATTTATTTTATTTGTGACGTCCCTTAGATTTTTTAAAAATAAACGAGGGTTTCTCTGTCCATCTCCTTGAAATTTCATAATCTTGTCGGAATTGAATCCAAATTGGATTTCCTGCATTATGCTTTTGATATTGCTCGCTTCATTTTCCTGTCCAGTACTTTGGTTTCTGTACAAACCTTGTTGCGTCATCCATATGGAATTACTGTTTATTGTGCTTTTTATTCCTGCAATTTCATCATGCACTTGTTCTATTTTACTATGACTTTCTTGATTATTTTCTTCTATTATCTTGTTTGTCTCTATTAGTTTAGTTCCGATTAAAGTTATTCGATGAACATTTTCTATTACCTTGTTATTTATTACATTTAAATTTTCTGTTATTACATTTTTTTCAACATTAATATTTTCTATTTTTTTGTTAATAGATTTCATCTGTTCCATATTAACCTGTTGTGTAATTGAAACGATTTGTTTTTCAAAATGTTCTGGTTTTGTCTCAACTATGACCCCGCTTTCATATAATTGGTTAATACGACCGTTTACTTCTTCTTTCATTTCTTTTATGGTTTCCTTAAACTCTATTTTCTTTACTGTGGTATTATGTAGATCCTTTATCTCCCCATCCATGTTCCACATATCTTGCCACATATTCTGTTGAGTCAATTTAACTTCATCAATATTTTTTTTTAATTCATCTTTTATTTCATTTTTTATTTCATCTATTTTTATTGCGTTTTGATCAATTATTTCTTTTTTGTTTTGATCAATTTTTTCATCCATTTTTATTGCGTTTTGATCAAATTTTTTATCTATTTTTTCCAACAATATTTTTATCATATCCATCGTTTCTGTTTTCTTCTCTTCTGTTTGTTTTTCTTGACTCGTGCTTTGTTTTTCCTCGACCTTTTCTTCCATACTTTTTATTATTTCTTCTTTAACTTCGTCGACTATAGGATTTCTTTCTACTATTTCTTTCGTCTCTGTATCTACTTCTATGGGATTTGCATCTATGAATGCTAACAGCTGTTTTTTCTTACTCATATTGTCGTTTGTTTGATTTAATTGTCAAAAGAAAGCTATATTTTACACCAAGATAATCTGAACTTTTAATTGATTTTGTCTGATAATCAACTCTTTTATCAGATCGTACATAAATTTTATTGAATTTGTCGAATAAAATGTTTTTATTGACCTTAGAAAAATTTTTGTTTATCGTAAAATTGTTTTTATTTGAATATTCAAAATAGAGCATGTGAATCTTAATATCAGGGTTATCGTGAGGTTTCGAGCCCCACGTTGGGCGCCAATTTTTATATGCTGTGGTGTTCCGATTGTTGATTTCGAAGCCACGACAGATATAAATTTTGAAATTTTTAAATTTTTAACTTTTATTTTCTCGTTACACAAAAATTCTGTTTTATCATAAGTGATAACTTTTGATTGTGAAATAATTCAATTCTTCAATTTTTTAAATTTTCTTGTTTAATAAAATTTTTTTTACAATTCTAAATATGGGTTAGTAAATAAATTGTTTTCACACATAAAAAATTAATAGCACCTCTATAATAATAGTTCAGAGATAAAAATTCATTTGATTTGCAAATACACATGTACTTGTATAGATAATATTTTAATGTCATAAATTTCACTGTTAACTGTTAAAAAAATAATGCTAAATACCTTGTCCTTTGTTTTAATCTTGTTTACAACACTCGATGAACACACCAATCTCATACGCAGGCTGATTTCCAATCCTCCAAACCAACTGTTCATGAATCAAATCCACAATTGTCGAATTTTCCAAATAATTTGTGATTAATTTTGCAACCATTAAATTTTTATTAATTTTGACCACTTTTTATTCCTCTTACTATAATTTTTCTTAAATTTCCACTTTGGAAAACCATATAAAATTCCACTTTGTGTTCCACTTGATAAAAAACGCTTTTTTTTAAAATCAATCTCATCGATCGCTAAATCACCGCTCAAATTCCTCTTCATCCAAGAACGAATGCGTCCATGTCGACTTCGCCGCCGAAAATTCTTTTCCACGCGTGCGCGATTTTTGATTTACGCCCTCTGATTGGTTGATTGATTGATTTTTGGCTCATTATTTTAAAATGTGTCCGGGTACTGTACGTATTTGAAATTTGCAAATCTCTGCGAGTGTCGTTTCGCGCACTTATGTTTTTTAATTCCACGCATGACTTTAAACACATCATTTTCAATTTTAAAATTTTTAAATACAATAATATTTTTGTTTGTTTTAATAAAAACAATCTAGTCCTTTTTGGAACAAGCTCCAGACTTTTAATTTAATAAATTTGAAGAATTATTTTGTTTATTTAAATTTTGACTATTAAAGATTTTGTGTGACGAAATTATAATTGACATGATAAATATTATTTTGTTAAATTTTGAATTTATTTTATGAAAAAAATTTGGTAAATTGTGTAATTTTGTTGAAGACAGTTCAACATATTTGATTAAAAGATAGATAGGGTAGGTCGAAAATTTGATAATTTTCACTTGGAACCTAGTTTGAACTTTGTTCGATAATTTGGCATCTTCATCGCTGAAAACAAACGTTATAGCTCTTCCCACAGAGTCAAAACGACTTGCACGAGCAACACTATGTAAATAACTATCTGCATCGGATGGCATATAGTAATTGATGACGATGTTTATACCAACAACATCCATTCCACGTCCAAAGATGTCTGTCGCAAATTAGTTTAAGTTAATTCTGGCCCAAAGCGGCTCATGGTAAGAGGAAATCGATGTGTAGACTCCAGTAGCTGACACTTCGAAGTTGGAGAAAATCGCATCAATTTGCGTGCCATTCCGCGTAGTGGGTATCGCTGGCGACCGAATTTGGAGTCCTAGTTCTCTAAGAGCATGTTGTAGGCCATTACTTTCTTCCTTGCTGAAATCCTCATTGAAATCTCCAGTAACCAGAATACGTGGTACTAAGTATAAGCGAGACATCTGCTTTTTTATTAAAGAGATCATTGTGTTGGAATTAAACCCTGGTGACTTGTAAACGACAATTATTCGGATGTTAAAGAAGACAATAGAAGAAACACTGCAGGAACCTTGGGAGTCGTATTCTATTTCGGAATTGGTGTCTATAATACATTCATGAACAGACGGACAACAATACACACGTACACCAATCGGTCGACGCACATCGTTACTATCTATTGATGCAGCAAGAAGATGATCTCCTAGCGGAAAATTGTCACTTGAGAGCGTCCATGTCTCCGCCATAAGGATGATATCCGAACTCTTATAGACCTCATCCGATGCATAGAGACTATAATGAGCAGGAAGTGACTGGACATTGTGAAAGATGACTTGTATTTGTCTGTTGCTATCATCCCTAATTCGCAAATGTTCAAATGAAGGAATTAGCTTCATCTCCTGGTGTCGTTTGAATTCAATAGATATGGGATCATTCTCTTGTGGCATTTTTGTCTTTTTAACGATTCCAATAAGAAATAATCCTGATGCCGTTGTTGCTCGTGAACATGCGACATACAGAAGAGCACGCTTGATTCCAGGAGTAAAATGGACAACAACGAGCTCGTATGTGAATCCTTGGGATTTATGTATAGTTTGAGCTTCAGCTGCATTAAGTGGGAATTGCGTCCTTGTTACCTTTGTGACCGAATTCGATCGTGGCTGGATGACGACCGTACATGGTGAGATGGGAGTCCATTCCGAATCAATTTGAAGTTGCCGACTGAGGTTAATATTGCGCAAACGAAGCTTCTGTCCACTTCGGGAATTTTCAAACTTGACCCAGAGACGGAGAGGCTTTTGTCTAGATGCATCCAAAGTACTAACAAAGTCAATTCTTTTCAGAATGCATCCCACACCGTTAACCAAACCGTCACTTGTGTCTACATTCACTGTCATGATATAACGTCCACCTTCTTTGAGAAAGAGGCTTGTGTGAAGTCCCTGTGTCTTAGATAGAGGTGCAGATGCTATCCAGTTGAGGAGTGCAACTTTGGATGCCTCGCTCGTGTAAGCAGAAAGGGAATCCTTGGCGGTTGAGATGGCTTGATTTCCTGGCAAACAGGATAACGCAAAACTATTGTGGGCATCAACTGCTTCATTCGTGTAAAAAAGATGAATAGGGCGTCGGCTTACTATTTCTTCAGGCGTAGTTGGAAACTCACGGGATTTGAACAGTTTCAAATCATCATCAGTCATCGTCCCTGACGCCATATTGTTTAATGCAAGAGCAAAAGCTGCATCATCGCGTTGTCTCATAATTGTGGTCAGTTCATGAACAGTAAACATGTGCCATAAGGGTTTGTTGAAAAGCGACGAAATCGAATTCGACATTGTTCCAGCCAGAAGGGATGTTGCCATAACAGGTGGCAGCTGCCTGAAGTCGCCAACGGCTATGACCGATATACCACCGAAAGGTTTACATCCGTCACAGAGGTCTCTCAATCGTTTGTCGATCATTTCCAAAATATGTTGACCAACCATACTAATCTCGTCTATGATAAGAACACGAAGTTCTGAATAGAGAGTGGCCATTGTATTAGAGACGCTGTCTGAGAGCTTGCTAGCTTCTTTTTGGTTCACGGGAAGTTGGAATGCGTTGTAAATTGTGAGTCCGAAGATATTAAATGCCGCTAATCCGGTAGGAGCCGTCAGAAGGACAGAAGGTTTATCAGGATTCGAATTAACTTTATCATTGAACACTCTAATTAATGCTTGGTATAGAGTTCTAATTACATGAGACTTTCCTACACCGGCACCTCCCTTTAAGTAGGTGTAGATGGGGATATCGGGAGACCTTTTGAAGTGATCAAGCAGGTGAGTTACAAAATCCCGTTGTTGAGTATTCAGCGATGAGAATAATTCTTCAAACTCTTTATTGGGAATTCGATTAGGAAGCGTAAACTTTTCAGACATTGGGCGTATCACGTCACCACCAAAGTCAATGGCACCAGCAGCAACGGGGTCGATTAATTCGAATTCCTCCTGAATCTCTTCCGGTATGCTATCAGATTTGTCATCGTCAGATTGACGATCCACACTCAATGCGCTATCCATAGCGACATCCAGAATATCTTCTTGAAAGGCATTAAATTCGCGACGATTGGCAGAAATTGCTTCTATATTATCAGTCGCTATCTTCTCGCAATCTTGATTTATAATTTCGGTTTCCTCATCCCTCCAAGGAATATAGAGCATCACTTGTTCGCGGAAAAAGTTGTGACGATCTTTATTCTTGTTGTAGCGGACGTGGCGAATAATTTTTGGAAATGTTCGCTTCCAAACGTATCCAGGTTTGCCATTCTTTAGCGGAAAATATTTATCGATACTTTGTACGTCTTCAGTTTCTACAATATCATCGTTTTCTTGGGCCATCTGTGTACTTCCTCGTTTTAATGAAAATTCATACCAAGCTGAAAATTGGGCAAGATTAAGGTTAGATAATGCTTCTGGTCGTGAACTATATCGTTGTAAAAGTCCGTCTACAAAGACATCTTCAGAGTCCGGACTGAGATTTTCTAACTGAATATTAGTTTTAATCATTCTGGTTCGTTGATCGGCTGGACCTGTTGGTATAAAAATGCATGCCTCTGTGCATCGGCTCATTGGAATCTGAAGCACGTTGTAAGCAGCCTCTTGAGCAGAGAGTTCACTGTTCATGTGATGAGCCGCACCAAGAGCCTGAAGACGCTGAGCCAAGGACTTGTTTCCGCTTCTGACATCTTCAAGAACTTTACGCAAGAGGTCGCTAGTTCCACGATCACTCTTGTTAATGTAGTCAATGATGTAACAGCAACAAGCATAGGCGTCTAAAATAAACTGAATATCCATGTTAGATTTCTGGAGTCTCAGGATTTTCTCACTGTATGGATTTATGTAAGTCTCACATGGCCGCCTCCGAATGATGATTTTAGGTTTTTTCAAGGAGCTTTGAATAGCAGAAATGTAACGATTTCGTGTCATGGATAATTCTTGTAGAAACCCCGCAAATGTCATATCTGAAGAAAGTGGCAGTTCATTCGTATCAAGATAGTCACGAATCTTTTTGTAATCGCGTTGGAAAATCTCAATTTCCTCCTGTTGCTCCTCGAATGGATGGAGAATAGTGGTTTCGTCCATTGGGAAAAATGGAATTCCAAACCGACATTTGACTCCTTTGTGGCTTTTCTTTCTACATGTGTGGGTGTGTCGATGAGTTTGAAGACACAAAAGCTGGTGAATGGGATCATATTCAGGCCAGTCCGTGGAACAAGTTATAATTTCGTCAACAAACCGGCAAACATCTTGAGTAGAAGATGAGTTGGAAGCATCAAAGTTTGGTGCGCCATCAATCCACAAGATCATATGGACGTGTGGACTTCCTCGATGTTGGAACTCAATGCGATGATAGGAATGCTTAATGGATCGGTTTCCAAATGGGCCTTGAGAGTTTTTCCAGGTCTTGAAAAGAGCAGAAGTGCGATGTTCAAAATATCGAGCGCAAGTCACGGGATCGCGCTGAATAAGTAATTGTTTGTCATTCTTTGACATATTTTGTGCTTCTTCTTCAGAAATTGTAATTTTGTCAAGAATTTGCTTGAGAATCACAATCAACTCGTTCCATTTTAGCTCAGCGGCACTAATAGTGATGAAGAGATGAGGCAAATTGAACTGACTGACCATCCTTCGGACTTTAAGGCCTTCTTGATGCCAATGATGACATGAATTTCGTACTCCTTGTAAAACCTTAAAAGCATTATCATCATTAACTAACCCATCCACAAAATTAGAATGACTAACTTGTTCCGCAGTGACTCGGATTAACTCTCCATTGCGTCTTCGTTTACGAAGACACACCTTGCGATTATCTGAAATTCTCTGAATTTCGAGAGATTTGGCCAAAAACAGTAAGAAATCGACATTTTCAACGGCACGGCGATCACTGTTACGCGCCATTGATTTGACAAATTCGGAGCGGCTTAGTAATTTACCATTACTATCGGATGGCTTCATTCGGTGCCCAGCAAATATTTGGGGAAACGTAAGAAAATACGAGTCAGGATCATATAGAATAGAGATTGGTTGGTTCCCTTCCGCTGGAGCCATCCGGATTCCCTTATCACTAGTAATTAAAGTCTCTCCTCTACCAGGATTTACGTCATCGACTTCCTCTTCCTCTTGAACATCCATCGCAATTTCTTCTGGGTTTTCGTGTAATGCCACATCAATTTGATGCTGACATATCTCGGTCCAATTGCTTGAAAGAGTGATTCCGTATTCACGGTAAAGCGGAGATCGGGTAAGAATTTTAGCGGCATCCATCACACAAGCCGGACGAATGTTACCAGCTGTATAATTTCTCGGAACTTCAATTTGACGGGCGAGTCGGATGTGTAAAACATCGTCCTGATTCGGAAGCCTAGGAAGGGATTGAATGGTATTATCTATGGAGACTGGGACGTTAATAATTCGTCCTTTTGTTCTCATCTGTCCATGCATTCCATATATAGCCCAAATGGACTGAAACACATGTCGAGCTGAGACCAAACGGGCTTCCAAACGTGTCAGATTCTTTACACTTTGTGGAACATAGGGAAACTGCAGATCGTTGGAGAGACAGAGACGTGGAATCCGGTTTTGCTGGATAGATCTGTGACAAGTTGAGCAAAATTCAGCGAGGTCTGAAGTGGGTGGGACTATAATTACTGAGTCAATGAAGGATTGCTGCTTTCCAGCTAAAAGGAGTTCGGTCATGCTGTGAGTTTTAATGGAGTAGTGAAAAAAAAGTCCCCCACATGAATGACATACGTGAGTGCAGCCTTTGCGAATTTCAGCTTCAAATCGATTTATTTCATCTTGCCATGAGCCTTGCTCGCGAATTCTACGGAGATTATGTTCGTGGATGCGCACGTCTTCATCAAGACGAGCCTGGCGATGGTTTTCGGTGTCGCGAACTTGTTCCTGTAAACGAAATGAAGGATCTTGACGGGCTTGACGATGGCTTTCGGTGTTGTGAACTTGTTCCTGTAAACGAAACGAAGGATCTTGACGTGCTTGACGATGGCTTTCGGTGTTGTGAACTTGTTCCTGTAAACGAAAAGAAGGATCTTGACGGGCTTGACGATGGTTTTTGGTGTCGCGAACTTGTTCCTGTAAACGAAACGAAGGATCTTGACGGGCTTGACGATGGCTTTCGGTGTTGTGAGCTTGTTCCTGTAAACGAAACGAAGGATCTTGACGGGCTTGACGATGGCTTTCGGTGTTGTGAACTTGTTCCTGTAAACGAAACGAAGGATCTTGACGTGCTTGACGATGGCTTTCGGTGTTGTGAACTTGTTCCTGTAAACGAAAAGAAGGATCTTGACGGGCTTGACGATGGTTTTTGGTGTCTCGAACTTGTTCCTGTAAACGAAACGAAGGATCTTGACGGGCTTGACCATGGTTTTTGGTGTCGCGAACTTGTTCCTGTAAACGAAACGAAGGATCTTGACGAGCTTGACGATGGCTGTCGGTGTTGTGAACTTGTTCCTGTAAACGAAACGAAGGATCTTGACGGGCTTGACGATGGCTTTCGGTGTTGTGAACTTGTTCCTGTAAACGAAACGAAGGATCTTGTCTAATAGTATGTTTCCTCATAGCATCCTTCTGGCGTCGACGGGCAGCTGCTGCTTTTCGCTCTTCAGGTGTCAACTGCTTTCTAGGCATTACGAAATTGTGTGGTTTTATCTACTTTATATTATATAAATAATAAGCTTGAAGATTTAATATACCGTTTGTATTATCGACGACAACCTATATAACATTTGTTGATCCGATGATACGTTGATCCGTTGATACGTTGATACGTTGATACGTTGATACGTTGATACGTTGATACATTGATACATTGATACGTTGATACGTTGATACATTGATACGTTGATACGTTGATACGTTGATACGTGGATACGTTGATACATTGATACATTGATACGCTGATTCGTTGATACGTTGATACGTTGATACGTTGATACATTGATACGTTGATACGTTGATACATTGATACGTTGATACGTTGATACGTTGATACGTTGATACGTTGATACGTTGATATGTTGATACATTGATACGTTGATACGTTGATACGTTGATCCGCTGATACGTTGATCCGCTGATACGTTGATCCGCTGATACGTTGATCCGCTGATACGTTGATCCGCTGATACGTTGATCCGCTGATACGTTGATCCGCTGATAGGTTGATCCGCTGATACGTTGATACGTTGATTCGCTGATACGTTGATACGTTGATCCGCTGATACGTTGATACGTTGATTCGCTGATACGTTGATCCGCTGATACGTTGATCCGCTGATTCCTTCATCCGCTGATCCTGTGATCTGCTGATCCGATGATACCATGATGCGCTAATCCTATGATACGTTAATAAGATTCTATACTTTGATTCTATCGCTTCTACACTTCTTCTTCTTCTAGTGCCTATCCGTTTCGAATGTTGGCGATCATCATAGCAATGCGTACCTTATCTGCTGCGGCTCTAAAAAGACCCACTGTTGTTGTATTATACCATGTTCTCAAGTTCTTCAGCCATGATATTCTTCTTCTTCCCGGTCCTCTCTTTCCTTCTACATTTTCTTGTAGAATTATTTATAGCAATCCGTATCGTTGACTATTTCTCATAATATGCCCCAGGCTCTCTTCTTATCCAGTCTTTCTAGAACAGTCTGATTGGTAACACGGTCTGTCCATGGTATCTTCAGTATACGTCGGTACAACCACATTTCAAATACTGCCAATTTTTTGCAAACAGCTTCTGTCAAAGTCCAAGACTCAACCCCATACGCGCTTCTACACACACCGAGAAAAATATTAAGTAGGAATTTGTGTTGCAACAGTTTGAAATAATTATTACATTAATTGTTGTCAAATTTACTTCATTTCTTGTAAAATTGACATCAAATTGATGCGAGACGAAATTGCACTTCAATTTGAAGTAAAAAATACTTCAAATCAAAACAATTTTTTCTCTGTGCAGAGAAATTATTTCAAATTGTTGCAAGACAAATTCCTACTTAATTTTTTTCTCGGTGTATACTTTGTATAGAACCCTAAAAATATTTAACGGATAATCTGTTTTTTAAGTTGGTGATCATTGCCTACTAAAATACTATATAATACAAATTGCAATTAAATTCTTTTTGCGAATATTTTTGACATCGATACCATCAACTTCCTAAACTTGGGGGTGGTTGTATGTCAGTGGTTTAACTCGAGGATTAGCCGAACCTTATTCAAGTGTTGAACCAGGATCAACGCCAATGCGGTTGTATGTAGGGCGAGTCAACTAATCCGAGAGTTATCATTAAAATTTATGTTGGTACTCCTGAACAAGACATAAATCCCTAGAAAAACAATGATTTTTAACATTTGACATTCAATGATATTAGATTGAAACTGAAAGTTATACCTTATTGCCTGGGAATCAAGATTTAGTTTTGGTTTAATATTATTTGAATCGAATGTTTCGTCAATCTAAATCTAGCAAAACTTTCCTTATCTGACCAACTAACAAAATGATTTGAACGATCACGAAAAACTTGAGAGTTTCTTTGAATGCTTTCAGCTAAAATTTCGATAAAGTCCTTAAAATCTTCGTCGTCGGTTAATTGATATTCCATAATAACGTAAAGTTAAAATAAATAAATAAGTTATAATAAAAGTTATCTCTTATTATAAAAGGCCAAGTCCTTCCTTCCTTCCTTCCTTCCTTCTGTCTGTCCCACGGAAATACCCGAAGCAAACCGAACCGAACCGAACGCATAACGGATAATTTCATAACCAATCGGATGAACGTATCATCGTATCAACGTATCATCGTATCAACGTATCATCGTATCAACGTATCATCGGATCAACGTATCAAGGGATCAACGTATTTAAATTTCCTATATAGGTGAAAAATTATGTAAATAAAATATAACTTATATTTGGTCTGCATTGAAAAAACAGATCAACGTATCAACGTATTTAAATTTCTTATATCGGTGAAAAATTATGACAGCTATTTCCAAAAAAGCATTATGTGAACTTCCATAATGGATAATGAAAATTTTGAAAATCCTGCTGTAAAGCGACGGCGATTGAATCGTGAGAGAAAAGCACGTACAAGAGCTAATAACACAGAAGAACAGCTTCGATCACAGCGACAAGCTGACGCTCGGTCTCATGCGATACGTCGACAACGTGAAACTTTGGAACAAACTCAAGCGCGGCAAGCTGCTGACGCTCGGTCCCATGCGATACGTCAACAACGTGAAACTTTAGAAGAAACTCAAGCGCGGCAAGCTGCTGACGCTCGGTCCCATGCGATACGTCAACAACGTGAAACATTAGAAGAAACTCAAGCGCGGCAAGCTGCTAACTCTCTATCCCATGCGACACGTCAACAACGTGAAACATTAGAAGAAACTCAAGCGCGGCAAGCTGCTAACGCTCGATCCCATGCGATACATCGACAGAAAGAAAATCGATACCAAAGTCAAGCAATTCAACTCCAAATAAGAGCATTGAGATTTGATGAATCTCACGTTACTCGACACGATTGTGGAGAAATGAATTCCATCTGTCAGTTCTGCGGCTCCAAGAATTTCGCCAAGGAGCGTCCAGTTGATAAACAATTTAACAACTAGCTGGTAGCCCGTCCGAGGACGGGTAGCTAGAAGGACGGGCAGCTACCCAAGGTAACTTAAGTTGAATGAAGATTAAGGAAAGCTCTGTGCAATCCAAAAGCCATATGACCTTGGCTGCCTGCCCGTCCTTCTAGCTAGCTAGAATAGCGCACTGGGTACCCAGTTCTTAGACCTCTATACGCACTGAGTATATTCAACACGATTTGAAACGCTCTGTATGATTTTGAATTATGCGGACGGACGGACAGACAGACGGACGGACGGACAGACGGACGGACAGACACGGAGCCAGATCATAAGGCTTCTTGCTATACTTTGTATAGAAGCCTAAAATGCAAGACAATGAAACCCTATGTTATAAAATAACACATAAAAAATATAAAAATAGCCAAGGGCGAATTAAAACGTCATCGTACTCCTGATGTACGGAGGAAAATCGGCCAAGTCGAGTAATGCATTTCCCTGTGAAGCAATCAGTTCAAATTATAAAAACTTACCGAACTTAGTAAAAAAATATCCCTCCAGAAAATATGGACAGGGTGGTCCGACAAAAAGATTACGACCTGGAATACATCCACCATCCTGCAAACACGAATGCGAAAATCCCCAAAATGGGTTGGAGCGCAAGATCCAAAACAATTCATGATGCGGAAAGGGACCCCTCACAAAATCGCCACTGTTATGTCCAATGCAACGCCACTGGAAGCCCAGGCAACGCAACCAGCGCGCACGCCTATGAGCCATGCCGCCATTGCATTACGATACTGATGTACAGTTTACACAATAGTTTGTTCAATAGTTTTCAAATAATTGTTTATTTAATAAATGAATACAATTAACGATTGTTTAATTTACAAGCATATACAACAAATTGGCGACGAGAAGGAAGAATGGCAGAATTACAAGAGGTATTACAAAACATTGCGAAATCAATTGCATCGCAAAATGCTGCGTTATCTCAAATATTAAAAACCCATACGCCAAAGGAAACATTGCAAAATGTGAGTACACCATTTATATTCAAAGATAATCTACACCCGTATGAGGAGGATAATGAAACTTTCGACTCATATCTACAACGCCTCGATAATCATTTAAAATTAAAGAATATGGATTATAAAACCCCTGATAGGGACAAAATTTGCGTACAACTTTTAATAGGGTGCCTCAGTCCTAAAATATATCAAACATTGCGAAAGTTAACGGCACCAGAACTACCGTTTTCAAAAACATACAAGGACTTAACAAAAATGTTGAAAGATTATTTATCTCCTCAAGCAAGCGTTATCGCAGCACAACACAAATTTGTTTCAAGATTACAATCGGAGGGAGAATCTGTCGCAGAATACACAGCTGAACTGAAACAGCTGACCACCAACTGCGATTTTAAATGTGAAAAGTGTTCGGCATCTACCATCCAAACCCATCTACGTTCGCAGTTCATTAGAGGAATCAGAGACGACGAAATTAGGCAGAGATTATTGCAACGAAAAGCCAGTGCATCGTTCAAGGAAACCATCCAGTTAGCACATTCAATAGAAATTTCAAAACAAGAATCCAACCAAATCCGACCAAGTAACATCGGTATAAATCGTATAGAAGAAGGATATGGAAAATCTAAGTACAGACAACTACAAAAGGCACACAAATACAAAATTTATGGGGTAAATGTTTCCGCTGTGGTAGTACAGAACACAAGGCTGACACATGTTACGCAAGATCTTTTACATGCGGGAAATGCAACAAAATTAGACATTTACAAAAGGTATGCATGTCAAAAGCGCAAACAGCGATGTCCAGGCAACCGAGAAAGAATTTTACAACCACGAAGGTAAAGAAAATCGACATGGAAAGTGGAAGCAGTTCAGAAGAGGACGAAAATCTCCAACTTCATAAACTGGTAGCTATAAATTTAATTAATAGTGACAAAATCATTTTAGAAATCCGAATGAAAAACCAAATTTGCAAGATGGAATTGGACACGGGTTCCGGAGTATCAACCATTCCAATAAAAAGATTCAATCAAATATTCCCCGAGAAGGAATTGAACGCCACTTCAGTAAAACTACGAACATATACAGGGGAAATTATCCATCTCTGCGGTACAGCAGATATCACATTCAATTACAAGGACCAAGAAGCCCAAGGCCGTTTATACATCCTACCAAACCATGTAGAGCCCGTATTAGGACGAGATTGGCTCAAACTAATCAAAATAAATTGGAACGAAATTAACATGATCAACAACAGTGCACCATTCCCAATTTCAATCGAAAAGGAAATTACAAAATTGCAAGAGAAATATAAGGACGTTTTATCAAGCGAATTGGGGGAAATTCCAGAGTATACTTATTCTTACAAATTAAAAAATCCAAATATCATTCCAAGCTACCTAAAACCAAGAAAAGTGCCATACGCCTTAAAATCCAAAGTTGAAGAAGAACTAGACAGATTAGAAAAGTTAGGAATAATAGAGAAAATGGTTCATTCACAATGGGGAACTCCTGTAGTACCAATTCTACGTAAAGACGACCGAATTCGGTTGTGTGCAGCTTACAATGCTACAATTAATAAATTTATTCAAGACGATTGCTATCCTATACCTGTAATCGAAGATATTTTCAACCAAATGAAAGGAGGAGTTTACTTTAGTACTTTAGACATACAAAATGCATACTTACACATGAAAGTCGATGAAGAAAGCGCTTTAATGCAAGTCATTTCTACACACAAAGGGGTTTATAAGGTAAAACGTTTAATGTATGGAGTCAAAACTGCTCCGGGTGCATGGCAGAGATTTATGGATCAAACGTTACGTGATCTCAAAGGAGTAACTTGTTTTTTCATTGATATTGCAGTACAAGGTAAAACACCGGAAGAACTGTTACAACGATTAGAAGAAGTTTTTGGAAGATTACGAAAGTACAACTTGCACCTCAACAAAAGTAAATGTAAATTTTTTAGTAATCAAATTTCATACTTAGGGCACAAAATTGATGGCAATGGACTACATACACTAACGGACAAAGTAGAAGCCATTAGTAACAGCCCATGATATAATAAATTTACCAGGTATGATATTACGCAGGTCCCGCGCCATCTTGTTTAAAACGTCACGTCATATGGTAAGCAAGAAAGTGTTGTTGTGGTACGTAACTCCGAACGCAAAACGGTTTTAGTTGTTGTAGCTGAATTTTTTCAGTTTTGTGTTATTGTTTTTGCTCGTTTTTTGTGGTGAATCAGTAATTTACGTTACATTAATAATGCGGTGTGCAATATTTGGTTGTAATATGGATGATGGAGCCAAAAATTATAAAAAAGGTGATGTGATGTTTTTCCGCTTTCCGACTGACCCAGGACTTTGTAAGGCTTGGAAAATAGCTTGCAGCCGTAAACACCAGTATTAATGTGATCAAACTGCAAGAGATGAACAATATGGAAAAAGTATGTGTATTGTCATTCGATGAAATAAAAGTTCGTAAAATCACTTGTATGACAAGGCTAACGATGAAACATTAAAGCCATCAAGCTATGCACAAGTTGTCATGCTGAGAGGATTATTTTCAAATTGGAAACAACCAATATTTATGACCTCGATTGTAAAACGACTAAGGATCTTTTATTTGAAATCATAAATTATGTTGAAAATTCCGGTGAGTAATATTAACAAACCATGTACCTAACTGCTCTTAATCGTTGTATTTTTATAGGTTTCCAAATTGTGGGTATGGTCAGTGATCTTGGGGGAGGGAATAGATCATTACATAATCAATTGGAAATAACCCCAGAAAAAACCTGGTTTAAAAATCCTGCGAACGAACATAGAATTTATGTATTTGCCGATGTCCCTCACCTCGTTAAATTAATTAGGAATCATTTTGTTGATAGTGGTTTTATAATCGAAGGCAAGGAAATTAACAAAAATGTCATTGAGAAGCTTTTAGACATTACTAGCGCATCTGATTTAACAATTGCTCATAAAATTTCTAAAGTTATAAAATAAAATTATGGAAGTGCGCAGAAGTGTGGGATTTTAGTGCAGTTAATAGACGAAAATTGTTGGCTACAGAAATGCACTATTGGAAAGAGTGCGAAACGAGATTATTAAAATAAAAAAATTGTGTTTAAAGTTGAAACAGCTATAATATATTTAAGTCTTCGACTTCATTGATGATTTGCTTATTTTTCGATTTATAACAACTCTGGATACGGTCTGAGACAATTATTTGTTCAAACGCTTACTTGTAAATATTTCATTGACGTTTGTAGATTAAATTGATCTATAGCTAACTATAAAAATTTCATATAAATTATCTTTTGATTGGTGACCAAAACATCAACCGTAAGGGAATTTATTTGGTTTGTAGTGAAGAAAATAAATAAAAACACGACAATGTATAAAATAAAATTTAGGGCTTAATGTAGTTTGTAAAATTAAATAGTTATAAAATAAAATGTAGGTCTTCATTTAATTTCTGAAATTTTAAAATGTATGCTTTTAGATTTTTTTCTTTTCATTGAAAGTTATGACATGTTTTATTGTGGTAAACCGTTTCTTTTTTAGGATATTATTAAATATATATTATTTTATAATCTTATTACTAAATGTGTTTTATTTCAATACTGCCGTCATAAGGAAGAAGGCAGTAAGTTCTGTTTTTTGGAAATTGAGTTATTTATATTTTTGAAATCTGCGTAAAAAGCTGTAAATATAAATACTTAATTTCGAAAATAAAGTACTTACTGCCTTATGACGCAGAATATTTGTGATTTAAAGTAAAAAATAATCACTAATTTTCATTATTTGGTCTTATTTGCCATATAATTTCCATACTTGTATTTAAATAAAATCGCGTCTGCTTACCGCGTGACGTCATGCGCAGAACCGAACGCAATTGAGACTCCTTAGTATCATATCTTAAAAGTTCATTGTATCATGGTAACAGCCCGCAACCGAACAACCTCACAGAGCTACGCACATTCCTGGGGTTAATACACTATTACCAACGATTTTTACCAAATCTAGCATCAAAACTACATCCATTATACGAACTATTAAAAAAGGGTACTATTTTCAAATGGACGCCAAAATGCGAAAAAGCTTTTACAAACATAAAATCGGAAATTACAAGCACTAAAGTACTTACACCTTTTGATGCAAACTTGCCGTTAATTCTAGCAACCGATTCATCCCCGACAGGTTTGGGAGCAATTATTTCACACATGATGCCGAACGGATCAGAAAGACCAATTGCATTCGCATCAAGATCACTAAATTCAGCAGAACGCAATTACAGCCAAATCGATAAGGAAGCCACAGCGATTGTTTGGGGACTGAAGAAATTCTTTCAATACTGATACGGTCGGAAATTTACATTAATTACAGACAATCAAGCACTGACCAGAATTTTTTATCCAGAAAAGGATTTACCAGCTTTATCAGTCATTAGATTGTTACATTACGCCAATTATCTTTCAAGTTTCAATTACAATATTCAATATCGAAAAGCAGCTCTCCATACTAATGCAGATTATTTATCAAGAGCACCACTCCCAATTACAGTCAAAAAGCACGATGTTAACGAAATATTTCAAATTAACCAAATAGAATATTTACCTATTACAAGAAGAGAAATCAAAAAAGAAACAGTAAAAGATCCAGAATTAAGAAAAATTTATTTAGCTGTAGAAAGTGGTGATAAGTTACCATATGGATTAAACGAAACAGAATTTTCGATTCAGGATGAATGTTTGTTAAGAGGTATACGAGTAGCTATTCCAAAACCTTTACGAAGACAAATATTATCAGAATTACACGGTGTTTGTTTGGTGGCCTGGAATTGATAGCGACATCGAACAAATGTCCAATGAATGTTTAGCCTGTAGTAAAACTCGTAACAATCCGGCAAAAATTGGAACGCACCCGTGGGAATACGCGACAGTACCTTGGCAGAGAATACATATCGATTATGCTGGACCATTTTATGGAACATACCTCCTAGTTTTAGTCGATTCATATACGAAATGGATTGAAGCTATTCCGACCAAATCAATTACTTCCACTACAACTATTAACATTTTAAGAGAAATATTCGCTAGGTATGGATTACCCATCACCTTGGTGACCGACAATGGCACAAATTTTAAATCGTTTGAATTCAAGAAGTTCCTTACATCAAACGGAATTAACCACAAAACTACGGCCCCGTATCATCCTGCTACCAACGGCTAAGCCGAACGCTACATCCAAACGATCAAAAGAAGCCTTAGGAACTCACTATCGGAAGGAGGGGATTTTAAGTTAAGTCTATTTAGATTTCTAATGCAATACCGAAAAACTCCAAATATAACCACGAATACAAGTCCAGCCGAATTGATGTTTCACAGAACCATACGTACGAGACTCGACCTGATAAGAAGAAATCTCAAAAATGACATGTCAGAAAAACCTTCAATTGAAAATAAAATCCCAAGAGTTTTCAAAGCTGGTGAAAAAGTCCAAATAAGAAATTATTCATCTCCTACCGAAAAATGGAAGTGGGGCATTATTGTGCGAAGAAGTGGAAATTTACATTACGATGTTGACGACGGACAGAGAAGATTAAGTAGACATGTCGATCAAATTCTACCACATGCGGGAGACTTGCCAAATCAACAGTCGCAGGACCAATTTACAGAAGAGGATGATTCAAAAGTCGGAAATCCGGAATCGTTTTCAACGCCAACCTCTCCAATACGACCACCACCAGTTCATCCACCTGTTCAAGAGGAAACAGCAGCAACAACTCAGCCAGGGTCACCAGCGGCAGCACCTACGGTGGAGCCACCAACTCTGCGGAGATCCGAAAGGATACGGGGGCGGCTAAATCCGAAATTACTGGGGGGATGATGTTATGTCAAATGCAACGCCACTGGAAGCCCAGGCAACGCAACCAGCGCGCACGCCTATGAGCCATGCCGCCATTGCATTACGATACTCATGTACAGTTTACACAATAGTTTGTTCAATAGTTTTCGAATAATTATTTATTTAATAAATGAATACAATTAACGATTGTTTAATTTACAAGCATATACAACAGCCACCAATATTTTCATCAAAATTGGAACCAAAATTATATTCACTTCACAGTAAAACACAAAACCGACCGCTCGGTTAAAAAATATACGTTCGCTATACAGGGCGCTACGAAATATGTCGCTAGATGATAAAAGTTGAATTTAATAAATTCAACGTTGTTGCGAAAAGTGAAAATTTTTCGTAACAGGTTACCTTTTGATATGATCGGTATTGATTTGTTAGGTCCGTTTCGAAAAAGTAAAAGCGGGAAAACTATGATAATTGTAGCCACTGATTACGCTACCCGTTGGGTAGAAACTAAAGCAATTCCGAACGGAAAATCAAAACATGTGGCACAATTCATATTAGAAAATATAATTTGTAGGCACGGGTCACCGAAATTCATGTTAAACGACAGAGGGGCGGTATTCATGTCTCATATGATAACTGAACTATTGCAAATAATGGGCGGTTGTAGTAGCTTTACCAGAGGTTATAGACCCCAAACCAACGGGTTAACTGAACGTTTTAACAAAACTGTGGTAGACATGATTTCGATTTTTACAAATGATGATCAAACAGACTGGGATGTCTTTTTACCCTATGTTATATTCGCTTATAATATTTTATGTCAGTTAAAGACACAACAAAATTTTTACCTTTTATGTTGGTGTACGGACGCGAACCTGTTTTACCCACGGAAGCCAGCCTAAACATACCGGTGACAAACAAAAATTTTGATGAAATCAGAGACAGGGTCCTAAACTGTAGGAGTATTGCGGTTCAAAATATTGAGAAACGTCAACAGATCGATAAACAATACTATGACGCGAAACACAGACACTTGAATTTTGAAATAGGAGATGTCGTTAAAGTTTTTACACCAATTAGAAAAATCGGTAAATCCGAAAAATTATTATTACGTCACTTCGGTCCCTACTATATCAATAAGAAATTTGGGGAAGTAAATTACGAAATCCGGAAGGGTAAATCTCCTAACGCCAAAACAGACGTCGTACACGTCTCCAGAATACTCCCCTACTACGAGGGCTGGTCACCCACACAAAAATTAAATTGAATTAAAATTGTAAACCATTAATCCCGTATATATTGAACTGTCTTCAACAAAATTACACGATATACAAAAATTTTTCAATAAAAAAATAAATTCAAAATTTAAACAAAATAATTTTTATCATGTCAATTATAATTTCGTCACACAAAATCTTTATTAGTCAAAAAATTTAACAAATAGAATAATTCTTCAAATTTATTAAATTAAAAGTCTGGAGTATTGTTCCAAAAAGGACTAGATTGTTTTTATTAAAACAAACAAAAATATTATTGTATTTAAAAATTTTAAAATTGAAAATGATGTGTTTAAAGTCATGCGTGGAATTAAAAAACATAAGTGCGCGAAACGACACTCGCAGAGATTTGCAAATTTCAAATACGTACAGTACCCGGACACATTTTAAAATAATGAGCCAAAATCAATCAATCAACCAATCAGAGGGCGTAAATCAAAAATCGCGCACGCGTGGAAAAGAATTTTCGGCGGCGAAGTCGACATGGACGCATTCGTTCTTGGATGAACAAGAATTTGAGCGGTGATTTAGCGATCGATGAGATTGATTTTAAAAAAAAAGCGGTTTTTATCAAGTGGAACACAAAGTGGATTTTTATATGGTTTTCCAAAGTGGAAATTTAAGAAAAATTATAGTAAGAGGAATAAAAAGTGGTCAAAATTAATAAAAATTTAATGGTTGCAAAATTAATCACAAATTATTTGGAAAATTCGACAATTGTGGATTTGATTCATGAACAGTTGGTTTGGAGGATTGGAAATCAGCCTGCGTATGAGATTGGTGTGTTCATCGAGTGTTGTAAACAAGATTAAAACAAAGGACAAGGTATTTAGCATTATTTTTTTAACAGTTAACAGTGAAATTTATGACATTAAAATATTATCTATACAATTACATGTGTATTTGCAAATCAAATGAATTTTATCTCTGAACTATTATTATAGAGGTGCTATTAATTTTTTATGTGTGAAAACAATTTATTTACTAACCCATATTTAGAATTGTAAAAAAATATTTTATTAAACAAAAAAATTTTAAAAATTGAAGAATTGAATTATTTCACAATCAAAAGTTATCACTTATGATAAAACAGAATTTTTGTGTAACGAAGAAATAAAAGTTAAAAATTTAAAAATTTCAAAAATTTATATCTGTCGTGGCTTCGAATTCAACAATCGGAACACCACAGCATATAAAAATTGGCTCCCAACTCGAGGCACGAAACCTCACGATAACCCTGATATTAAGATTCACATGCTCTATTTTGAATATTCAAATAAAAACAATTTTACGATAAACAAAAATTTTTCTAAGGTCATTAAAAACATTTTATTCGACAAATTCAATAAAATTTATGTACGATCTGATAAAAGAGTTTGATTATCAGACAAAATCAATTAAACGTTTGGATTATCTGTGTGTCAAATATAGCTTTCTTTTGACATTTAAATCAAACAAACGACAATATGAGTAAGAAAAAACAGCTGTTAGCATTCATAGATGCAAATCCCATAGAAGTAGATCCAGAGACTAAAGACATAGTAGAAAGAAATCCTATAGTCGACGAAGTTAAAGAAGAAATAATAAAAAGTATGGAAGAAAAGGTCGAGGAAAAACAAAGCACGAGTCAAGAAAAACAAACGGAAGAGAAGAAAACAGAAACGATGGATATGATAAAAATATTGTTGGAAAAAATGGATAAAAAATTTGATCAAAACGCAATAAATGTCGATCAAATTAAAAAGGAAATAGATCAAACTAAAGAAATGATTGATAAAGGCTCACAAGAAATAAAAGATGAATAAAAAAAAAATATTGATGAAATTAAATCGACTCAACAGAATATGTGGCAAGATATGTGGAACATGGATGGGGAGATAAAAGATCTGCAAAATACAACAGTAAAGAAAATAGAGTTTAAGGAAACCATAAAAGAAATGAAAGAAGAAGTAAACGGTCGTATTAACCAATTATATGAAAGCGGGGTCATAGTTGAGACAAAACCAGAACATTTTGAAAAACAAATCGTTTCAATTACACAACAGGTTAATATGGAACAGATGAAATCTATTAACAACAAAATAGAAAATATTAATGTAGAAAAAAACGTAATAACAGAAAATTTAAATGTAATAAATAACAAGGTAATAGAAAATGTTCATCGAATAACTTTAATCGGAACTAAACTAATAGAGACAAACAAGATAATAGAAGAAAATAATCAAGAAAGTCACAGTAAAATAGAACAAGTGCATGATGAAATTGCAGGAATAAAAAGCTCAATAAACAATAATTCCATGTGGATTACGCAACAAGGGTTGTACAGAAATCAAAGTACTGGACAGGAAAATGAAGCGAGCAATATCAAAGGCATAATGCAGGAAATCCAATTTGGATTCAATTCCGACAAGATTATGAAATTTCAAGGAGATGGACAGAGAAACCCTCGTTTATTTCTAAAAAATCTAAGGGACGTTACAAATAAAATAAATGACTTGTCTCGATTAAAATCTATAATAAGACATTCATTAAAAGGAGAAGCAGAAAATTGGTTGGGAATAATTGAGGACGATTACAGAAACTTCGCTGAATTTGAACAACTATTTCTTCGACAATATTGGGGGATATCAGAGCAAAGAAAGGTTAGAATAAATCTCAACAATGGGAAGTATAACGATAGAAGAGATAGAACAAAAGAGAGTTACGCCATCAAATACATCAATGAGGCAAAACAATTGGATCCGCCAATGTTTGAGATAGACATCATAAGGAGTTTAGCAAACCATTATGAAGATGAAGTTATAAATCGGGTAGCTATAGAAAATATCGAAAGTACTGAACAATTCATAAATTTATTAAAACGTTTTGACACGATTCAAAGTACAAGCGGAAGAGAAAATATAAACAACAATAATATCAGAAATAATAATAATACAAATCAAAATTTTAATCACCAACACAGAATACAGAACCAAAATGATAATTGGCACAGGAATCAAAACAATAACTACTCAAATTTTAACAACAATCAAAATAGAAACAACAATTATGCAAATTTTAATAACAACAGAAATAATAATTACTCCAATTTTAACAATAATCAAAATAGAAACAACAATTATGCAAACTTTAATAACAACAGAAATAACAACTACTCAAATTTTAACAACAATAACAGGAATGATCATAATGGAAACAGAAGAGAAAATAATTGGGACAGAAATAATTACAATGGACAGAATAGAAGAGAAGATAATTGGAACAGAAATACTCAGAATGAACAGAATAGAAGAGAAGACAATTGGAACAGAAATAATCAGAATAACCAACAAAGAAATCATAATTGGAATAACCACCAATCAAATAGAAATAATTGGCACAATAACCAATCGAACAATCAGGAGAGGAACGAACATTCCCAGAATGAAAATACAGATGCTACTAGTCGTACAAACAGGGTGAATAATGCAACCACGGCTAATGTCAACGCGACAACGGTAGTGGTAGAACATGGAGAAATATCAGACAACGAGAACCAAAATTTTTAATAGAAGGCAATCCGAAAGAAAGAAATGTCAACACATATGAACATCCGAGGGAGTTCATAAGCATTACGAATGATTTCAACATAAAAGATAATTTAATTGGACTGCCGTATATTTTGATAAACGTGAATGACATTACTTTAAAAGCATTAATCGATACCGGAGCGGAAATATCCTTGATAAACGAGCAAATAATAGTCATGAATTCAGAAAAATTTGAAGAACAAATAATAAAAACGACACCTATAAAATTAATTGCACCAAACAATAAACCATTTACTACCATAAACCGAAATCTGAACGCAAAAGTGACTATTGGGAAATTCAAAAACAACTGCAGTATAATGATAATGCCTGATATGAAAATTGATTGCATTCTGGGTATAGACTTATTAGAGAAATTCAGGATATTGATAGATATTCCCAATAAAAGTATAAAAATGCGAGAGGAAGAGATGACGTGGATAGAATTAGAAAAAGATTCAGGTGAAAAATTAAACAATACAAATAAAGATGTGCTTGAACTTAAGAACGATGTAATTCACATTGAGATACCCGTCCAAAACAAATTATTAAATGTGAATAGGGATACAGATTGGAAAAGTTGGAAAGGGATAAAATTAAACTGTAAAGACAGCCATATAGAATATTTAAAATATTTGTTGGAAGAGAACATAGAATTGGTAAATCAAGAACCAAGGATTGCAGAGGGTTACGTGCATGAATTGATAATCACCAACGAGGTATTATTTAAAAGTAAAAGTTACCCTATACCCCAAGCGCACAAAAGACAAGTTTGGGACGAACTGATAAAAATGGTACAAGACGGTGTTATAAGAGAATCCCCAACGTCATATGTAAATCCGATGGTGGTTGTAAAAAAGAAAGATGGGAATATAAGATTATGCCTAGATGCTAGAAATTTGAATTCAATTTGTAAACCACAATATGAAGCACCCGAAAGTATAGAAAGTCTATTGGGAAGAATTGGTGGTAAACGGATATTTAGTAAATTAGATCTACGAAATTCGTTTTGGCTGATTCCACTAAACATAAATTCACAAGAATATACAGGATTCTGCGTAGATGGACGCACATTTGTTTTTCAAGTTGTCCCTTTCGGGCTATCGACGTCCAGTAGCGCACTCATAAGGGCAATGCAGAAAATTTTAAATAAACACGAAGGGTACTGTGTACACTATGTGGATGATATTTTGATTTACAGCGACAGCGAGGAGGAACATAAAGAACACGTAGAAAGGGTCATGAATACTTTAAATGAGTCCGGAATGAAATTAAATATTGAAAAGTGTGAATTTTTTAAAAAGGAAGTGAAATATTTGGGTCTAAAAATAACTTTAAACACGGTAGAGATAGATGATGAAAGATTAAAAGAAATAAAAGATTATCCACATCCGCATAACCTCAGAACGCTCCGGGGATTTTTAGGAGTATTAAACTATTTTAAAAAATTCATACCAGATTATTCAACGATGACGTTACCTTTGCTAGAACTATTAAAAAAAAATGTGAAATGGCACTGGACAGAAAAAATGGAACTGGCTTTTAAAGAAATGAAAGACAGAATATTTAAAAATATGTGTTTGATACATCCAGATTTTAAGAAAAGATTCATTTTAAGAACAGATGCTTCATACTTTGCAATTTCCGCGGCTTTACTTCAAGAAAAAAATGACATAGATGTTCCAATATGTTTTACGTCACGTACTCTACGAAAGTGTGAAATTAATTATTCCGTAAGCGAGAAAGAAATGTTAGCCATAGTGTTCGCCACACAAAAATTAAGGTACTATTTAATAGGACATCAATTCGACATAGAAACAGATCATGAATCATTGGTATTCATGATGACGACGAGATTTTCAAACAGTCGAATTTACAGATGGTCTTTGCTTCTGCAAGAATTCAATTTTAGCATAAGACATATTAAAGGCCAGGACAATATAGTGGCAGACGCATTTAGTCGGAAAGATGGGTTAAATCGAAACAAGCTAACAGAAATTCTGATCGCAATGAATGAATTGCACATGATCAATTCGCCGTTCAGTCAAGAGAGTGTACATACAGCACAATTAGATGATACGATAGTAGAAATAAGAGGTTTCTTACAACTAAATGAAAATATCTACAAAGGATATGAAATAAAAAATGGGTTCGTGATTAAAAAAATAAATGATACTGAACTATATGTCATTGACGGAGAGTTAACAAGAGACATAGCATGGCGATTGCATGTACGTTTTGGACATATAGGATTGAGAAAACTGTGGCTTATGTTTCGGGAAAACTATTTTTGCAAGAAAGACAGAAAAATCATAAAAAATGTTGTGAATAGATGCAAATTGTGTTTGTTAGGTAAATACAAAAATTACCATAACAAAAATACGTTCAGAAGTGTAAATGTTACGGAAAAGGGAGAGATAGTGGCAATAGATTACATAGGAAATTTAATTCCAAGTCACGGAAATAAAAACATTTTAGTTGTCGTAGACGCATTTAGCAAATACGTGAAATTATATCCAACTAAAGCATGCACCACGGATATTTCGATAAACCTTCTAGAGGACTATATCGCGAACATTATCAAACCAAGAATGATCATAGCTGATAATGCCACCTATTTCAATAACGAGAGATTTAAAGAACATTTTAGAAACCAAGACATAAAGGTGTATTTTTGTAGCGTCAGACATCCACAAGGAAATTTAAGCGAACGTTATGTACAAGAAGTATCAAAATATTTAAGGATGTTGTGCAGCAACAATCACGTAACATGGTATGAACATTTGAATAGAGTCGAAGATTTTATGAATGAAACACCCAGCACGGTTACTGAAGAAACACCAATTTATGTCATGAGAGGAGTACTACCCGATAGGCCATGGATAGTAAATGAGAATGACAGAAATTATCAACAAATCATGATAAGAATTAGAGAAAAGGTAAACAGGAAGATAGAAAGAAAAAGAGAAAAAATGAACAGGCAAATAAAAAAGAAAACAACGTTTCAAATTGGAGATTTAGTTGTTGTCAAAAGTTTACGTGTGGGTTTGAGATCAGCAAATCAATGTGCTCGATTACATCTCCCTTACGAAGGCCCATATCGCATAAATAGAAAAATAGCAGAAAATACCTACGAATTGTTAAACGAAGTTACAGCAAGAATCAGGGGGCAATACCACCTGAAGGATTTATATGAGTATAAAGAAGAAATGGTAGAAGATGAAAGACAGGGCATTAGTGAAAATGAAGACGAAAATTTGCCCGGGCCTTCTGGCGAAACACAAACGAGAGGAAAGAAGAGAAGAAATTTGAGCCCAGCCTCGGATAAACACATGAGTAAACGTAAACGTATGATAAATAAATTTTGTTATGATTTAGAAAATAACCGATTTATGAAAAGATGTACATAAAAAAAAAAATTTTGAATTGAGTTGAATCAGTTAAATTATGTTTAGTTTAAATTTCAGAATATTTTAAAAGTTAAAAAAAACAGTTAACTATTTATGTTTTTGTTAAAAATAATAAAGTTTTAGTTTGAAAATTCAGAGAAGAAAGAAACCTTTAAATTAAAGTTAATGTTGTAAATAAATTCTAAATATTAGTCAGAAAATTAAAAATCATAATACCATGCAAACTTAAATTCTATTTTAAATTTTGAAAAAAGTTCAATCAAAAAAATATTCTTCGGAATATGAGAAAATTCATACTAGCAAAATAACCATACAATTTCATTGAAGCCAGATTTTAGAAATTTCAATAATTATCCAATACTTTACTAATTCTTAAAATTCCACGAAGGCGTTGAACTGTCTTCAACAAAATTACACGATATACAAAAATTTTTCAATAAAAAAATAAATTCAAAATTTAAACAAAATAATTTTTATCATGTCAATTATAATTTCGTCACACAAAATCTTTATTAGTCAAAAAATTTAACAAATAGAATAATTCTTCAAATTTATTAAATTAAAAGTCTGGAGTATTGTTCCAAAAAGGACTAGATTGTTTTTATTAAAACAAACAAAAATATTATTGTATTTAAAAATTTTAAAATTGAAAATGATGTGTTTAAAGTCATGCGTGGAATTAAAAAACATAAGTGCGCGAAACGACACTCGCAGAGATTTGCAAATTTCAAATACGTACAGTACCCGGACACATTTTAAAATAATGAGCCAAAATCAATCAATCAACCAATCAGAGGGCGTAAATCAAAAATCGCGCACGCGTGGAAAAGAATTTTCGGCGGCGAAGTCGACATGGACGCATTCGTTCTTGGATGAACAAGAATTTGAGCGGTGATTTAGCGATCGATGAGATTGATTTTAAAAAAAAAGCGGTTTTTATCAAGTGGAACACAAAGTGGATTTTTATATGGTTTTCCAAAGTGGAAATTTAAGAAAAATTATAGTAAGAGGAATAAAAAGTGGTCAAAATTAATAAAAATTTAATGGTTGCAAAATTAATCACAAATTATTTGGAAAATTCGACAATTGTGGATTTGATTCATGAACAGTTGGTTTGGAGGATTGGAAATCAGCCTGCGTATGAGATTGGTGTGTTCATCGAGTGTTGTAAACAAGATTAAAACAAAGGACAAGGTATTTAGCATTATTTTTTTAACAGTTAACAGTGAAATTTATGACATTAAAATATTATCTATACAATTACATGTGTATTTGCAAATCAAATGAATTTTATCTCTGAACTATTATTATAGAGGTGCTATTAATTTTTTATGTGTGAAAACAATTTATTTACTAACCCATATTTAGAATTGTAAAAAAATATTTTATTAAACAAAAAAATTTTAAAAATTGAAGAATTGAATTATTTCACAATCAAAAGTTATCACTTATGATAAAACAGAATTTTTGTGTAACGAAGAAATAAAAGTTAAAAATTTAAAAATTTCAAAAATTTATATCTGTCGTGGCTTCGAATTCAACAATCGGAACACCACAATATATTTAAAACACTACATAACGAGTAAAATAAACAAGGTTAAAATTAAAAGTCTATGGTTATTAAAAATGAGAATTCAATAAATATAATAATAATTTTAATTGTCCTTGACATTATCCTTGTTTCGTCCTGAAGCATGACGCAAATCCCCCGTGCATATCGTCCTTGATATGACGAGAAAAGGTCTTATCTCACCTCTACCTTTCCCAAACGTTGTTTTTGTAACCTCCACAGGTGTTCCAGTATAAACCTCATACCAAAATATGACAACCGGTTGCCACCTGCTTAAGACCTCAATCATTGCCATGTTGTAGTCACGAATTGTGCTCGTTTTTTCTTATAACAGTTTTAAGACCTTAATCGTTAGAGAATTTGCGAGCTTCTTCGAGGCTGTATCGTTGGCCGTGTTGTAGTCACAAGTTGTATGGTTTCCTTACTCATACTTCCCCATCCTTTGTTCTGCTACTACGGCAATTGTTCTGATCCTCAATAAGGGTCTCAATAAACCCTTTTTGGATTGTCATCCATCCCTTTTCTTTGTTTCAATAGAAATGTCGCAACTCGTTACTTTTTTGCGCCTTCTTGGTGACATTAAACCCTGACTATTTAGACTATTTGGTCTACTACGTAGTAACTAATAATAATGAAGCTTTTCCATTCCATTCCGAATTTTACTTCTCTGTAATGTACGGTCCATTTTTTGAGGTGGATCAATCCTCTTCTTTCTCTTTTACTTACAACTTAACTTCACCAATTACATCAAGCCACTGCTGTGGTTAACAATAAATAAACAACAAATTATTGTTTTATTATACATACGATGTGTTTAAAATCAGAATTTGGAGGGTTCTGGTTAGATTTGAATTATGCGGACAGACACGGAGCCAGATCATAAGGCTTCTTGATATACTTTGTATAGAAGCCTAATTGCTGTCCAGTTAAAATACGGGGTTCATTTACGTTAATTATACACAAGGGAACACATGATTATAAGGTAAATAAGGCTTCTTGTTATACTTTGTATAGAAGCCTAAAATACAATTCATTGGCATAGCAAATACCTTCGATGATGTCTTCAAGTTATTTTCGGCATAAAAGATTCGTCTGTAGCTGCCTTTACTATGATGACGTACAATTACATGGGAGAGGCGACCAGAGAAATGTTGTTTTATGCAGCATACGGTTGACCTTCCTTAAATATGATCTCACACGTGGTTATTTATTTTCAATAGTTTCGTAGCGTATTTAAGATGATTTCTTTGTTTTATTAATATTATTATGTACATACTTTTTATTATGGCACTCACGAATTTATCATTATTAGATAGTTTATATTATTTCGATATTTAAACGTATTTTGAGATAACTTCCTTTGTTCTCACGATGAGTTTTAGATAGTCTTTGTTATTTAGGTAACGTCGTTTTTTTCTTCACGATGTTTAATCGATATTCTCGTGGCATCAAAATTCAATTGTTAATTGATATCACCACGTGGTTTACACAAATTTATTATTAACAGATATTTTAGCGGATTTTACAATTTAATTATTAATCAATATTTTATGTGGCGTACACAAATTGATTTATTAATCGATATTTTAAAAGTGACACACAAATTTAAGATAAGATAATTTAAGATATTTTAGATAATTTTTTTTGTTTCACGATATGAGTTCCCTATTTTTATGTCTGTACTTCTTGCTGGCTTGAAGGGAACTTGTAACAAAATATGTTCTATTTCGTTCCATAAAATTTAAATTAATTTAAATTTAAATTGTTACTCCAAGCGCCATCTCTCAACTCGCCTTTGCAACGCACTTGTTAGTACAAAGAAGAGACGCGCGCCTGCTCAGATAATTAACTTTTGGCTTGATCGTTGACAAGTGAGGTTGATATTTTAGATCGCGTGTGTAATCGTTTATATTTAATCGATTCCTCGTTTTTTTGTTAATCGTGCGTGTTACCTAATTCACCGTCATTACGGATTTCATGAAATTAGTGTGCAACGATTTTGTTCAATTAGCCAGTTCAAGCCTTTTGGAATATTTTAAGTTCCTTATCGCAACCAACACATTTTGTATTGTACTACGCAGGGTTACCAACCAATTTTTATGGGTAGAAATCGCCTGGTTACAGTTTGACAACCGATCTTGTTTACATTTTGGAAGTTGATTGTTGTTATCAATCATAACATTAATTATTTTGGATGATCGTAATATTACTGGACGATCCGATAGTTTTGTTTGGATTGCCATTTCGTACTAAACCATCCACACAACCGAGTGACGCCGTTCCAGCTTCGCTGTTCCTGCCGAAACCTGTTGTGCCGAGATTTCACGTCGGTGATCCGCTTTCGAGGACCTCAGATTGCAGCCGCTGTTATTTCAAAACCAATCACCGCCTATCCTCACAGGAAGTAGCTGTCGTATTACCATTTGTAATCTTATTTCGAGCTCGGGTAAGACATTTTATTTTTCTTGTTTGGATTTTGGTGATATTGTGGTACTTTCATTAAGTCAAATTTTGTATTGACTGGGCTACCATTCTGGTACTCCCGTATTGTTGACACCTTTGACGTGACGTTTTTAAATTTCATTTAAAGTGCATATAATTTTTAGCATGCCACCACCACTTACGTTTGTAGTTGTTAATTCGACTTCATTCAACTTTGTTATTAAAGTATTGTTTTATTTTTCGACGAAGCGTACCCTCATTATTTTCAGAACAGCACAGAGTGGAATTCACGACGATCGCTTCCAGCTATACCGAGCTAGTTTTAAACGAAGATCAGGGTAACCACGCAATATAAGTAGAGGGGGCTTTTATCCTTTCTGCGTGGTTTGTTTGCTTTTCTGGTACGTTCTCCCATTAGGAACGGGGAAGAAGGTAAACATATCACTGGCGTCCAGCGTGGAACCTTACTGTGAAGATTTAATTAACTCTGTGCTTGTTACGAGGTACGCTTTCGTGTTTACGAATCGACAACGAAACGTTTGTGGTTGTGTTAATCTTTTTATTATTGCAGCAGTTTTTGTGCAACTGGATAGCGTTGTTGGACTGGACGCTTTGCTTGGTTGTGTGGTCTGGTACACGATTAATTACAGGTTGAGTTGTCAAAGTAGTACTCGTACCGGCGAAAAACCTTTTTTCATTAGTAGTTGCGTTAAACAAGCTCTAGTGGTTGAAGAGCGATATATCCTTTTGTTGTGCTCTCGCTTTAATTATTTTTGCAATATATATATTATTTTAAATTTTTGCTTGCGAGTAACGCTACGGGCCATTTTCAAAATTTTCATCGGCGAGAAACCATTTACGTACATATTGCAATGTACCACTACCACGTCAATAGAAATGATCACGTTAATGATTCAAGGTTTTATTTATTAATAAAGGTAGCACGAGACTTATTTGTTCAAACGTAAGAGTTTCATCTGATATCAAAAATTTGTTATAAAATCATAAATTTACATGAAGAAAAGGGATCACGGAACGAAATAACAAAATAAATTCTAATGCAACGTTTTAATTCTGTTAACAAAAATGTTTGTTAAAATTATAAATTAATTTAATTAGTAATAAGAAATGTAATTTGAAATCAAAAATAATTGTTCTAAGTTAATTTGTGAAAATGTGTTAAACGAAAAACTTATAAAAAAATTAAAAATAATTTTACATCTATCGAAGTGCGTCGTAATTCAATGTACCACAAATGGAAAAAACATTTTCTTCAAAACTTTACTGGAAGATCACAGGAGGTGCAAATACTTCAAATTAATCTGAAACATAAAAATTTTATTAAAAATTTTATAAGTCACATTGGGCTTAAGCCGAACCTGTATATTATAAACTTCAAATATTGATTTAAATTTCGATCAATGGAAAATCACATTTGCCTTGGAAAAACACAAGTAACGATGGTAAAAATTTTGAATAGAGGAAGTTGTTGATTTAGATTCGATAAATGGCGTGGTGAAATTTTAAGCGTCCTACAAGAAAATAATTTATCAGTAAAAAGTGCGATTAAAACCGAATAAAAGATATAAAATTTAAAAAGTAAATTTAACTTACGTGAGTTACCAGTGTTTTTGGATCAAAATATTGAAAGATTGAAGATATTTTCACAAATAGCTACAAACGAATTTACACGTGTTGAAAAAGGCATCCACTCGTATTTATGCAACTGTGCACCATCGATAAAAGTTTGATACTGGGTTTCATGGTCATCCATCCTGACAACCACAAAAGAACCAGATTTTAAAGGTAAAGTTGAACAATTTTCATTTTAACAAAATTTAGTGCGGACTTATAAAAATTTTACTACTGCGTAACTTCGATTTAACATTTATAGTTTTGGGGTAATTTTAAGGAATTTGTTTAATTTATGTTAACGATTTATTTGAAACTAAATACATTTTGTACAATAAAATTTATCATTACATTATCAAACGGAGCGTAATTTTGTAATCATTCCGAGAACCACAATATTTCATTTCAGAATTAAGATTTGGTTAAGGAAGGAACCCAACGTGAGAAAAGGTAGGTCTGTGCTCACCGAAATTGCTAAGCCGAGGGATAAATTTCTTTTAATTGCATTCAACAATAAAATTTTACATACATTTCTGTTGACGGGGTACATTTACGTACACTCGTACAAGACATTAATATTCAAACGTGTAGCCCTAATAAAGCTCCAAGGGTATACAGCACTTTTTGGCGTCACAACGTGGAGCTCGAGTAACCTAGAACCACGAACAAAGTTAGGTTATCGTAATCAAAAAATACTAGATAGGTTAATTACAACGAGAAATTTTAAAAATATTTACAACGTTAACATTAAAATTAAAGATTTTCATAAAACTAAAATTAAAAATATTCTTAAAACTAAAAGTAAACGTACATTATCAATTACTTAAAAACTACTTCCTTATAACTAAATTGATCAAATATAAATTACGATGGCAGAAAAATCTGATAGGACGTTGAGGTATGAAAAGAAAAATCCGGAAGTAGGAGAGGTAGAAACGGAAAAGGAAGAAGACGCGTTACAAGAAGTATTCGCATCAATAACGGAAGAAGAAAATAAAACGGACAGCGAAAGTTCGATAGAAACGAAGATTGACGAAACACCTAAAAAAGAAGAGAAAACAGAAATACAATTAATGATGGAGTACTTCAAAGGAAGAGATCTCATAAATGAAGAGATAGCAAAAGAAAACGCAAAGAAAACAGACTTAATTTTAAAAAGCACAGAGGACTCCAGAAAGGAGTTGAACGAAACCAAGAAGGAGTTGAATGAAAAGTTCGAAGAGAAAACAGAACTAATAATTAAAAGGACAGACGACGTTAAAAAGGAACTAAATGAGAAGATACAAGAGGCAAGAGAAGAAGCCGCCGAGGCATTTAAAAAATCAGAGGATATGGTAAAGAACAGCATTGAAAAATTAAAAGTAGAAATGGAAAATAAATTATCGGATGAGGTCAATGAAACAAATAAAAATGTACAGAAGGTAAAAGAAAATGTATATGAATTAAGTGAAGAGGTATCAGAAATTAGAAGTCAAATAGTACCGGAAATTGATATCAATAATAAAATAATACTAACACGACAAATTTTGGAAGAACAAATTGTAAAGTCAAAAACGGATATGAGTCAAAAAGTGTGTAAATTAGAAAATCGGGTAGACTTGAAATTAAATGATCAGGGTGAAAAACTAAAAGTACTTGAAGAAAACGTAAAGATAAAATGTGAAAGCACAAACAGTTCAATAACTTTAGCGGCTCTACAAGACATTACGTGGCCGACAAACAACGGGCAAGCAATAAAGTTCTACGAAAAAGGGGACTTTAACCCTAAACAGTTTATAAAATACGCGAACCGCAGCACATGTCACATACGCGATGTGAACAAATTTAAAAATTGCATCTGCTCGATGATGGGTGGAAATGCTAAAAAATGGTTCGGATGCGTGCAAGATAAATTTGAAGATTTTGTCGGTTTCGAAAGACTATTTCTAGATCGTTATTGGGACAAGCAAGCTCAGGGGCGAATACGCAACGAGTTAATGAACGGCAAATTTAAAGGGTACGGTCGCCGCAATGATTACGCGGAAAACATCATTAACGAGGTAACGCAACTTGAACCGGAAATATCCGAGGAAGAAATCGTTGAACACTTATCTAATCATTTTTGCCAAGACATAATCAACCGGATAGCTCTTGAAAATATTAACACAATCTCAGAACTATCAAAATTGTTAAGGAGAACAGATGCGGTTAACATGGACGAGAGAGCCAATAGGCCAAGTTATAATAACGCGACTAGAAATTTCAATAATTATTCAGGGGGGCAACACGACTCAAATAACCAGCGTACTTACTACAATAATGGGAATGACAATCGCTATAATCGGGACAACAGGTACAACCGGTATGAAAGATCGGGAAATTATAATCAAAATAATAATAATAATCATACGGGGTACAACAATTTTGAAAATCGCAGGGGCGCTAATAATAATTTTACTGCAAACAATCGGGAAAGTCAGGATGATCGTAATGCGGGATACAACTCTAACAGAGGTAATTTTGGTCGAGGTAACTATTACGGAAACAATCGAAATTATAATCAGGGTTATCGTGGACGTTTCCAGAGAGGAGGTAGATTTGAGTCAAATTGGCGTAGCTATGACAATCGCACGAACGATCAAAACAACCAACAAGGGGGCGACGAACGATATCCAAACCGTACGTCAACTAATACAAATGACCGACCGATTAATAGTGTTACGATAAATAGGACACCTGCTGTGGAAGAAGAAGAATCTTCTCCACAGGATTTTCAATAAACGGCGTGCCAATGAAAATGCAGATAAGCTCTTACCAGCATCCCAAAGAGTTTATCAGTATAGAAAATACGGGGGGGTTAAATAATGAAAATAAATTCGATTTGTTGCCATACATAATGGTAGATATTAATAACGTTCAGGTAAATTGTTTGATAGATACAGGGGCAGAAATTTCATTAATAAATCAGGGGGTAATCACGAAAAACTATGAAAATTTTAAAGATTTAATTTTAAAAACAAAGGTAGTAAATTTGGTAACGCCAAACCAGAAAAAGTTCTCGTCTGCGAACGAAAGCGTACTCGCAACAATTAAAATAGGGGATGTAATTATAAAAGAATCGATTTTAATTATTAAAAATTTATCCATGCAATGCATACTCGGAATCGACTTAATTAATAAATTTAATATGATCATTGATGCAGAACGGAAAGTAGTAAAAATATCAAACAAAGAGATCACTTGGACAAACAATTTAAGTAATCAAATCACTAATGGGAATGAACCGGAAATAATGTTAGTAGAAAATTTAATAGAAGGGGAGTATAATGTTAATTATGTTAATTATGACAGGGAAGAAGGTTTAAGAAATGTTAATTGGGATACACAGTTAATAAATAAAAACAAAGGGGATTTGAAAAACATAAAATTAGATTGTCCAAATAATTACACCCACGAAGTTATAAAATTATTCACGAAATACGATGCATTGATAAATCAGGAGTCGGGTACCGCGAAAAATTACGTGCACAAGCTGCAAATTATCAAGGACAAGCTATTCCGCTGCAAAACCTACCCTATCCCGCAAAGTTACAAACAGCAGGTACAATTAGAAATTCAAAAGATGCTAAATGACGGCATCATAGTAAAATCTCCGACAGCTTATTTAAACCCACTCGTTATTGTTAAAAAGAAAGACGGGAGTTTAAGATTATGTTTAGACGCGAGGGGGTTAAACGCAGTCACAAAACCTCAGTTCGAGAGTCCAGAAACTATGGAGTCATTGTTATCAAAATTGGGATCATCAAAAACTTTCAGTAAACTCGACTTAAGAAATTCGTTTTGGCTAATTAAATTGCATGAAGACTCACAACAATACACAGGTTTTAGCGTAGATGGTAACACGTATATCTTTAGAGTTGTTCCATTTGGATTATCCACTAGCAGCGCGGCACTCATCGGTGCATTACAAGTCATTCTCAACCAATTTAGTCATTTTTGTGCACACTATGTTGATGACATAATAATCTTCAGCGAAAATGAAGAAATTCATAAAGTTCACTTAGATAAAATTTTAAAAGCATTAAATGACGCAGACTTGAAGCTCAACATAGAAAAGTGTGAGTTCTACAAGACGCGAGTTCAATATTTGGGTTACATAATTTCAAACGAGGGTATTAAGATAGATGATGGGAAAATAATCGAAATTAAGAATTACCGTAGACCATTTAACTTAAAGTCATTAAGATCATTTTTAGGGTTAATGAATTATTATAAAAGGTTCGTACCTAACTATTCCAATTTAACAGTTCCGTTACTTGAGCTATTGAGGAAATCGGTAAGATGGAAATGGGACGATGATAAACAAAAGGCTTTTGAGCAAATGAAAAACACGTTATATGAGAACGTCAAACTACTACATCCGAATTTCAAGGAAAAGTTTATACTAAAGACAGACGCAAGCCATTTTGCGGTAGGAGGCGCCTTAATACAAATGCGTGATGGGGAGGAAGAACCGATAAGTTTTGTTTCGCGAACTTTAAAGAAATCGGAGCTTAATTATTCTACGTCCGAAAAAGAAATGTTAGCCATTGTGTTTGCGCTCACAAAATTAAAATTTTATTTAATTGGCAACCGTTTTGAAATTCACACAGACCACTCCGCGTTGACATTTTTAATGCGCACAAAATTCACGAATAATAGAATTTATCGGTGGAGCTTGCTCATTATGGAGTACTCATTCGACATCGTGCACATTAAAGGCAAAAATAATATTGTTGCAGACGCGCTTAGTAGAAAAGATAACCAGGAAAATAAGCCGAAAGAAATTTTAATTGCATTAAACCAACTGGTTGATGACGAAATTCCGTTTTCACGTCAGGATGTTTTGTTAGCTCAGGAAAATGAATGCTTTGATAACTTAAAAATTAAATTAGACAATAACGATCAAGAAAATACTAATTCATTTAAATATAAAGATAACGTAATCATAAAAACTTTGAGAAATTTAGAATTATATGTGGTAGATGAACCTACCACAATAAAAATTACAAACGCGTTACATTTAAAATTTGGGCACGCTGGGATCAAGAAAACATGGCTTATGTTTAGGGAAAATTATTTCTGCCATAAAGATTTAAAAATTATAAAGCGAACCATTAACCAATGTACATTATGTCAAATGGGGAAATTTAAAAATTTTCACAACCAAAATATCGTGCAAAGCTTAAAACTAGAACAACCTGGGGAGTTAGTTGCAGTTGATTATATCGGTAATTTAATAGCCAGTAGTGAGTTTCATAACATCTTCGTCGTAGTTGATGCCTTCACAAAATTTGTCCAATTATATCCGACCGTATCATGTACAACAGACATTTCGCTGGAACTTCTGGATCGTTTCTGTAACGAAATCATTAAGCCAAAAAGAATTTTAGTTGATAATGCAACTTACTTCGATAACCAACGTTTTAGACAGCATTGGGAAGAACGTGGTGTGAAAGTCACGTATTGTTCCATACGGCATCCACAAGGAAACATCTGTGAGAGGTATGTCCAAGAGACGATTAAATTCCTCAGACTCCTGGTACACGATGATCAAACTTCATGGCATAGTAAACTCGAAATGGTAGAAAATTTCATTAATCATACCCCAAGCATAGCTACGGAAAGAACGCCACATTTCCTCATGTTAAACCAGCAACCGGAACGACCATGGGTGTATAATCAATCTGAAAAAGAACACGATGAAATACTTGACGAAGTTAGAAAGAGACTCAAGAAGAGAAGTCAGAAATATACCCGAAAAATGAACAGGAAAATTAAGAAAAAATGCAATTTTGAAATAGGAGAATGGGTAATTGTTAAAAAGTTACGATTGGGACGAAGAGAGCACAATGAATGCCAGAAACTTCAACTTCCCTATGAAGGACCCTTCATCATAGATGAAAAAGTAGGCGAATGTACCTACCAAATAAGACACCCCGACTCGGATTTAATAAGAGGTCGATTCCACATCGACATGATTTATCGATGGGACGATGGGACCATTATGAATGAAAACCATGGCGAAACTTAATAAATTATAAAAGAATAACAACTAAAATTTAAACCGCTAAAAAAGTAGTAAGAATGATAGCGAAACGAAAATCAAAATATGAAATAATAATAACATCTATGAGAAACCGCGAAGAAAATAGTAATATAGGAAAAATAGGACAATTGTAAATATGATTTTGTCTGAGAATAGAGTTTGACCAAGATGAAAGTATTAATTTTAGGAAATAGCTAAGTTTTATGGTAATTTTAAAAATTTATGGAAAAAAATAGTTATTGAAAATTTGGATTCATTTAAAAACAATAATATAATGCGGGTTAGGAAATTTATTTATGTAGGTCTGATTAAGTAAATAAAGGTATTCGGTGACAAAGAATAATATAAAATGAAATAGGAAACAACAGATTGAAAGCAAAAGGGTTTAAAATAAATTGGTATCAAAAGCAAAATGTCTAATATTGAAATAAGAATTATTATGAATTATTATTGTGAGGGTATTCGCTGGGTGCGAAGTATAGAGTGGGGGGTTTAAAAACGACGCCAGCGTACGCTGCGGATAAAAGTGGCAATAAAGGTGGCAACTTTTTAAACTTGGAGTATTAGAATTACCATAATAACAATTAGAAATACCATAGAATACAACATGTTAGGATTAAATTTTATTAATAATATATATTTAGATAAAATGGGTCATCAAAATTGTTGTGTTGTGAATTGCGAAAATACTGGCAGAAACAAAAACTGTAAATTTTATAAATTTCCAACTGCAAGTTGGAAGTTAAATCAGCGATTAAAATGGATAGCTGCAGTGAAGAGAAAAAAGTAAGTACTATATAATCTTATTATATTTTGGTTTGGTATCAAATATTTCATGTAATAGAATTAATAATTATTTTATTTATTTATTTTTTTCATTAAGTGTCGATGGATCTCCGTGGCATCCAAAACCATGTGATGTAATCTGCAGTGATCATTTCCTTGGTGGCAAGAAATCAGAAGCTGAAGCAAGCCCCAGTTATGCTCCAACAATATTTCCGCAAATTTACAAAAGATCCAAAGCCAATGAAGCATCAGTTTTAAACAGGTACTTACATAAATATACAAAATATCTTATCGTAACTTATTTATTTTTGCTTTTGCAGGCACCAACGTTTTACAGAGCGGATATGAAATCAAGATTTGCCATCAAAATCAGATATTATTACAGAACCGAGTGAAGTAGTTACCGATAATCCACCTAAGGTAGTTTTTGAAGAAACGCTTGACCGAGAGTGTCAAGCGAATATATACTTCAACTCTGATGTGTCATCTAACACATTTATTTGCAATCGATATGTTACGGACAACATATGTGATGCTGAAACACAAACAGAAATTTTTGTAAATACCAAAATCATCCTAAAAAGTGACAAGAAATTTGTAAGCAAGGAGTGTGGTACACCGCATAAAACTTTTGTTGACCAAGAAAGTCAAGCAAATAACAATTTTAGTGGATTTTCATCAATTACGAAAGATAAACAACTCATTGATCTTGCTTGGCGTAACATTTAATAATTTTAATTTCTTATTAAAAAGAACGTGCACGCCTAATAAATACACAGTTAGTCAAGAAAATAGACAAATAAAATCAACAATTATAAAATAAAGATTTATTTAAAACATGTATTTTCATTACCTATCTATATTAAATGTTATTGTCATTACTGCTTTCATTAACAAATTGTTTGTTAACTTATCATCAACAAATTGTAAATATTTGACGTTACATGATTTATCAGCTAAATTAATTACAGCTTCATTTTGGCAGGATATCGGACATTTAAATTCTACAATTTTAGAAACACATCCATCTTCTACAACTACATCATCGAGACTTGCGCAAAGCCAAGGTTGAAATTTGCAAATAACGACACCAACACTCTTTACAATACAATTATGAAGTTTTTCATATTCTTCCTTGGCATGAGGTTCATTGCTTAAACCATATTTAGTATAAGCCGTATTAATTTTTTTCGGATACAAAATATCTGATACCAAGCTTTCGATACTTTTTCTTGCTCTAACTTTAATGCTGTGCACATTTTTGCTAACCGAAAATCTCAATCGTCTAGCAGTCACGCATCGTACCGCATCAACCTGAAGTATAAAAATAGTTTAATTAGATTTATATTAATATAATACTAATAAATTTCAAATTACTTGCATTATTTCTTCTATGCTTTTCTACATCTCTAACATGTTGAGCATCGACTAGATTTTTACCCTTTATTATTGTTTGTGGTTGAAAAACAATGTTGTGGGTAATTGATTCGAATCCAGTTTTTATTATTAAATCCATTGTATACCTGAAATAATAAATAATTAAGATATCAATTTAAAATTGCACGAAAAAAATTACTTACCTTAATAAAAACAAATATTGAGGTTAGGTACACTAACACTTTTTTTTCGCTTTTTATGTACATATACTAACATTTTTCACCCGATTCAAAAAAATAATCAAAACTAAACTTATCCACTCACGTGTTACATAATATAACAAAATATTTTTAATAAATTAAAAAATTTTAATAAGAAAAACACTTTTTACTGCATTGCTACAATGTTAAAAGTGCCACCTTTAGTTCCTAAATTATTTGGCGCTGTAGTCACGCACCCAGCGAATATGATATATTATGATGTGGAGAATTTATGAATAAATATTATGAGATATATAAAGGGGGGAAAATAATTATGAATTATGATAATGAGATAAAACAATGGAAATATTATGATAAAGAAATAAAAATAAGGATACCAAAGATAAATAAATTAAAACCAATTAACAAGGGGGTAAGAAGAAAAGAAATTTTAGTCACCAGAGTAAATTAAATTGAATTAAACGGGGCTACTTAAGTAAAGAACAGGTCGAATGGATAAAGTAAAAGAATAGATAATTGAAAACAGAGTAAAAATAGACGAGTAATAAAAATAAAAATTTAAATAAAATAAAGGTCAAAACAACGATCATTTGTAAACGTAATCCTAGGGACAATTAAAAAAAAAAAATCTTGGTCAGATTAATTAATTAAGTTAGTATATAGGATAGTTTTGTTGAATTTGATTAGTTAGTTTGGAACATTTGATATGATTTAATAATTTAATTTTGAGTTTAGTTATACTTGTTAGTTAAAATCGTTACATTAAAAAAAAATTTAGTTTGATATGTTTATGAATAAACGCACGTGTGTTAATTAAGAAATTTATCACAAAAAATAGGTGTTTTCTGATAAATTTTAATTAACAGGGGGTAAATGCAATGTACCACTACCACGTCAATAGAAATAATCACGTTAATGATTCAAGGTTTTATTTATTAATAAAGGTAGCACGAGACTTATTTGTTCAAACGTAAGAGTTTCATCTGATATCAAAAATTTGTTTTAAAATCATAAATTTACATGAAGAAAAGGGATCACGGAACGAAATAACAAAATAAATTCTAATGCAACGTTTTAATTCTGTTAACAAAAATGTTTGTTAAAATTATAAATTAATTTAATTAGTAATAAGAAATGTAATTTGAAATCAAAAATAATTGTTCTAAGTTAATTTGTGAAAATGTGTTAAACGAAAAACTTATAAAAAAATTAAAAATAATTTTACATCTATCGAAGTGCGTCGTAATTCAATGTACCACAAATGGAAAAAACATTTTCTTCAAAACTTTACTGGAAGATCACAGGAGGTGCAAATACTTCAAATTAATCTGAAACATAAAAATTTTATTAAAAATTTTATAAGTCACATTGGGCTTAAGCCGAACCTGTATATTATAAACTTCAAATATTGATTTAAATTTCCATCAATGGAAAATCACATTTGCCTTGGAAAAACACAAGTAACGATGGTAAAAATTTTGGATAGAGGAAGTTGTTGATTTAGATTCGATAAATGGCGTGGTGAAATTTTAAGCGTCCTACAAGAAAATAATTTATCAGTAAAAAGTGCGATTAAAACCGAATAAAAGATATAAAATTTAAAAAGTAAATTTAACTTACGTGAGTTACCAGTGTTTTTGGATCAAAATATTGAAAGATTGAAGATATTTTCACAAATAGCTACAAACGAATTTACACGTGTTGAAAAAGGCATCCACTCGTATTTATGCAACTGTGCACCATCGATAAAAGTTTGATACTGGGTTTCATGGTCATCCATCCTGACAACCACAAAAGAACCAGATTTTAAAGGTAAAGTTGAACAATTTTCATTTTAACAAAATTTAGTGCGGACTTATAAAAATTTTACTACTGCGTAACTTCGATTTAACATTTATAGTTTTGGGGTAATTTTAAGGAATTTGTTTAATTTATGTTAACGATTTATTTGAAACTAAATACATTTTGTACAATAAAATTTATCATTACATTATCAAACGGAGCGTAATTTTGTAATCATTCCGAGAACCACAATATTTCATTTCAGAATTAAGATTTGGTTAAGGAAGGAACCCAACGTGAGAAAAGGTAGGTCTGTGCTCACCGAAATTGCTAAGCCGAGGGATAAATTTCTTTTAATTGCATTCAACAATAAAATTTTACATACATTTCTGTTGACGGGGTACATTTACGTACACTCGTACAAGACATTAATATTCAAACGTGTAACCCTAGTAAAGCCCTATTAGCGAGGGACATCAGAGCAATATATTGGAATAATTGCATATTTTTTTGTTGCGTTCCCTTCAATTGCATGTCGACGGTATTTGTTTTGTCGCGCAATTGGGAGTCGTGTATACGCACTATTTATTTTTTATTATTCAATTCTTTGTACGATTTATTTTCGTGTTTTATCGAACGCTTACATTTTTTTACTTCGTCTTTGTCAAGTTAATTTTATTATGTCTGAAAAAGCTTACGTGGCAGCCTTATCTCGGGAGGAAATCGCCGTCGAATTACAACGACGTAAAGGCAACGATTTACCCGGAATACCTGAACATTTAGCTTCTCGTCGCAAATTATTATGTCAGTTGATACGCGACGAGAAATATAATTCATCATTAGCAATGAGTAAATATAAACCAGTTGACATACCTTACGAACTAGAAATATGCGAAAAGTCCCTTTCAGTAATCAGTAAAGAGATTGATGATTTGTCAACTAATGTTGACGATAAACGTTTAGAAATATTAGATCACCGACTGGCGCATTATAGTAATCGTCTAGATTTAATGGAAGGAGTTGGTTTTGATGACCCAAAGAGAAATACGTTAATAAGTACATGCAAAACTCTACGTGAGAATCTTGAATCTTTAATAAAAGATTCAGATGCGCTGGAAAGCGAGGAGGTATTATCTTCTCCGATCACGAACTCTCCGGCTCAAGCAGGTAATTTCCAACCGTTACGTAGGTCCACTCTTGCCGATTCAATTCCGATTAATCCAGACATTAGTACCGCCCTGACTAATATTTTATTAAACCAATCGCAAAATCGGGTATCAGTTTACAAATGGGGACTCAGCTATAATGGCAAGGGTAATTTTAAAGCCGTTTTTGATTTTATTGAGCGCGCACAAGAACTTGCACGTTCGCGAGGGGTTAAAGAGGACGAATTATTTAGAAAAGCTGGGGAGTTCTTTTCAGACGAGGCTTTGGTCTGGTACCGTTCCTTGAGTCCTACTATTTCAAATTGGTCTCAGTTAATGGATGCCTTGAAAGTCCGTTTTTTATCTCTTGATTATAGTAGAGAATATGCCGACCAAATCCGAGCTCGGAAACAATTACCAGGCGAGTCTGTTCTGGGATTTATAGAATCCATGATAGCTCAGTTTTCTAGATTAAATCCAATTCCTCCGGATGAGGAACAGCTATGGGTTATAAGACGTAACATGTCTCCACAAATTTCATTAACCTTAGGGTTAAACGAATACAAAACCAGAGAGGCGCTTATCACCGAGGCTCAAGCAGCCGAAAGAGTGATAAAGTGGACTACTCCATCAGAGGCCACTTGCTCTATGTCTTCAGCTCCCATTACTACTACTCATTCTCCGTTTAACCCTCAGTCAGACAACTCTCTAGATAACTGTTGGAACTGTAATGATCCTGCGCATGGTTTTGAGGATTGCCCAAAACCTTTATCTATATTTTGTTTTGTATGCGGCAACAAAGGGGTAACTGCCATCACCTGTCCTAGAAAACATCAAGGACGTTCAAAAAACTTGCGAAGGCGGAGAGGCGTTTCGGCTCGCCCGACACATCCGCGTTAAAAGCCGACAAAAGAAGAAGAGCGAGATGGCATCACGGCGTGCGTCTCAAGAAGGCTCTTAAAGCCGATTCCTTGTGTTGGAAGGGGTGGTTAAGTCGCGTGCGCTCTTTTTGCGGATCATCGCAGACTACTTCCGCTCTCTTTACACATCCTACGCGAGACATAAGACCTTATGGTAATTTAACTGTGGGGGGGGGTACCTATTGCTGCTCTGCTTGACTCTGGTGCATCTGTCTTTATTCTGGGTAGTGATGCTCACTTTTTAATAAATCAGTTAGATTTATGTTTTACGCGTGGCACCAGATCTCTTTTACGTTCCGCTGATGGTACTTCACAAGATTTATTAGGTGAAGTCATGCTTCCTATCACCATTGGTGAAGTTACCAAAGTTTTAAACGTCATAGTTTGCCGTAGTATCACCACAGCATTAACCCTAGGAATAGATTTTTGCAAGATGTTTGGTGTCAAAATTGATTTTGGTAGAGACCAATATTTTGTTAATCAAATTAGTGCCACGGAATTTATGCGATCCGCTTCCGAATTTTCAATAGAGCAGCAGGTTATGCTTTCTTCCATGAAAGACAAATATAAAGAATTGGACCGTGAGGGGTTAACTCGTACTGACAAGGTAGTCCACCATATAGATACGGGTTCTGCCATTCCTGTCAAGCAACGATTTTATCCTTTATCTCCACCCATGCGAGCCATTGCTCATCGCGAACTAGACGAAATGCTACAAATGAATATCGTTGTCCCTTCTAAGAGTGCTTGGTTGTCACCCATGCGTTTAGTCCGTAAAAAGAACGGTTCCTATCGACTGTGTTTCGACGGCCGTAAACTAAACCAATTGACTAAAAAGGATGCGTACCCACTCCCTCGATTGGATGACATTTTAACTCGTTTACAGGACGCTAGATTCCTGACTTCGATTGATCTGAAAAAAGCATTTTGGCAAGTTACCCTCTCATCTTCATCTTGTGAAAAGACTGCATTTACTGTGCCTGGCAGAGGTCTTTTCGAATATGTCGTCATGCCGTTTAGAATTTCCAACGCCCCTATCACCCAACAGCGATTAATGGACAATGTTTTTGGTCCATTGCTTGGTGAGAAGGTGTTTGTTTATCTCGACGACATAATTGTGGTTTCCAGTACCTTTGCTGAGCATTTAAACCTTTTGCAACAAGTCTTTGAGAAACTTAAAGAGGCGAACCTAACCGTAAATTTTGAGAAATGTGAATTTTGCAGATCCACTTTAAAATTTTTAGGTCATGTTATTGACAAATCTGGTCTTCATACCGACCCTGACAAAGTTGAGGCGATAACTAAATTAGAACGTCCAACTACTGTTACTGGTGTAAAACGATTCCTTGGACTTATAGGATGGTATCGACGATTTATCCCTAATCTCTCCACATTTTCTGCTCCCATTACTGAACTAATAAAGGGACGGGTTAAACGTCAAACCATCACTTGGACTCCTAACGCCATTGAGTCATTTGAGAGTTTAAAGAAACTTCTAGTTACAGCACCCGTTTTGGTTAGTCCCAACGTTGAAAAGAGATTTTTTATACATTGCGATTCATCAAGTTACGGTTTGGGCAGTGTCTTGACACAGGGTGAAGGTGATGATGAGCGACCCATTGCGTATGCATCTCGAACCTTGAACAAGGCTGAACGAAATTATTCAACTACGGAGCGTGAATGTTTAGCGGTCTTATTTGGTATCGAAAAGTTTCGACCCTATGTTGAGGGTACTCAGTTTACAGTTGTGACCGATCATTATTCGCTTCTGTGGCTCATGAATATGAAAGACCCAGCAAATAAATTAGCCCGTTGGTCCGTTCGTCTTGCTCAACATTCTTTCGACATCCAGCATCGCAAAGGTCAATTGCATGTAGTTCCAGACGCCTTGTCCCGTGCTCCCTTGGAAGTCTCTTCATTAGTTTTAGCTGATGATGACTTGGACCCCTGGTATCGGCGCATGCTGATCAGCGTCAGAACAAATCGGCAACTTTATCCAGACTGGCTTATTGAGTCAGATCGCCTGTATAAGCTCATTACCAACAAACACGACGTTATTTCCAATTTAGTTGAATGGAAACAGATTATTCCTAAATCTCGTCGTAAGGAAATTTTGAAAATGTGTCATGACGATCCTACGTCTGCACATTTAGGTACGTTAAAAACTTTTAACAAAATTTTGGAGCTTTATTACTGGCCTAAAATGCGTACTGACGTTGCTCGCTACGTGCGTCGTTGCACAGTCTGTTTGGCTTCTAAAGCTTGCCAAGGAGCACGCTACGGCCTTATGGGTAAAGAGAAAAAGGTCCGTTTTCATTTTCAATGTCTTTCCATCGACCTTATGGGCCCATTTCCCCGTTCTGCAAAAGGTAATACTGTATTACTTGTAGTTTGTGACTGGTTCACGAAATTTGTGTTAGTCAAACCATTACGAAAAGCTACGGCTAAAGCCATCTGTGAGTATTTGGAAAATGAAGTATTCCTTCTATTTGGTACACCGATGATTTGCCAGGTCGATAATGGTCCCCAATTTACGGGAAAAGAATTTCAAGAACTAATGAACAACTACAAGATTTCACACGTGTGGAAAAATGCCAACTATCATCCACAAGTAAATTTTGTAGAGCGATACAATCGGGTCATTGGTACCGCTATTAGGTCATATGTCAAGCGTGATCATCGTAATTGGGATGTAGAAATTTTTAAGATAGCACATGCGTTAAGATCTGCTACCCACGAAGTTACGGGGTATACGCCGTCATTCTTGAACTTAGGTCGCACCGTTCCTATAAACGGAGATTATTATGGTCGCATCCAACAGTTTAAAGAGGATGATTTAACCCTTGCTAACCGTGAAAGCGTCGCGCATGATATGCGAAAGTTAAATCTGAGGAGGTTGGGTAATGTCCTAATGTCGTCTCTTTTTGATCATGTTCCATCTCAGATCATATAAAACAGCCCGTAAGACATTCCATCAGTCTTACCACTTGCTTATCTGTGTTGGCATTTATGGGGCTGGCGGACTTCTTGCTTAGTGCAGGATCCAGGGGGGCCGGTTGGTTGCTTTCTGGCGGGGTTGACCACACCTGCACGCCCTGTCTAGGCTAGGCGTGCCTATGCACTGTTGCAGAGGGGTTGGTCAAATCTTAGTTGGGGGGTAGCCGGCTGGTCTTCCTCCTGTTACGGGCATGAAGGGTCGTTGGCCGTATTTTTGTCGACACATCAACTTACCTATTGATCATATTCCATCTCAGATCATATAATAAAAAGCCCGTAAAACATTCCATCTGTTTTACTATTCAGGGTTAAGGGTTTTTTATTTTTACTCCCTGGTTTTTACACAATAATTAGTGCAGACCATCCAGCCACTAATTATTCCATCGGAATTTATTCCAACGATTCAGGAAAGCTTGTTTAAGTCTTGGTAGGACGATCTGTTGATCAAACATTTTTTTTGATCAAATTATTAATTATTTTGTTATTTTACAAAATACTATTTCCTATGTGTTGAGAACCATGAGTGTCTCATACTGGAAAGTAGAATTAGTTGAAGATAATTTTTTTTGTCGACTATTCTCGAATGGATCCTATGTGACCCATTCCCAGGTTGATTATCTAGACGCTTTTTCTGTCTTGATGTCCCTACTTTTTTTCCTTATCCATTTTTTTCGTGTAGGTCCAATGCGAGCTGTACATTTTGTACTCATTGATTTTTATCTGAGGCAGAATCATGTATATATTTTGGTTTTCAGTAGCTATCATTAGCTCTACCAGTTGGTTTTCGCTTCAGCGGATTTAAGGCGACATTTCGTCCCATGGGTGAAAAACCATACAATTATTATTTTTTTTCTTAATCCTTTAGAGATTTTTTGATTTTAATTTTTTTGTATTGAAATATTTTAAGCTCATTTTTTATTTGTTAAGCTTGATATTTCTATCCTACCATTACTGCAACAAACCCTCTCCTCACTACCGTACCGGTTCTTCTGTAAATTAACAGTTCGTTGCGAACATCCATTCTTTTATCTGATTTTTTTTGGATCTTTTTAGATCTTGGCCTCCGGTCAGATCGTTTAGTTGGGGGGTGTGTAACAAAATATGTTCTATTTCGTTCCATAAAATTTAAATTAATTTAAATTTAAATTGTTACTCCAAGCGGCATCTCTCAACTCGCCTTTGCAACGCACTTGTTAGTACAAAGAAGAGACGCGCGCCTGCTCAGATAATTAACTTTTGGCTTGATCGTTGACAAGTGAGGTCGATATTTTTGATCGCGTGTGTAATCGTTTATATTTAATCGATTCCTCATTTTTTTGTTAATCGTGCGTGTTACCTAATTCACCGTCATTACGGATTTCATGAAATTAGTGTGCAACGATTTTGTTCAATTAGCCAGTTCAAGCCTTTTGGAATATTTTAAGTTCCTTATCGCAACCAACACATTTTGTATTGTACTACGCAGGGTTACCAACCAATTTTTATGGGTAGAAATCGCCTGGTTACAGTTTGATAACCGATCTTGTTTACATTTTGGAAGTTGATTGTTGTTATCAATCATAACATTAATTATTTTGGATGATCGTAATATTACTGGACGATCCGATAGTTTTGTTTGGATTGCCATTTCGTACTAAACCATCCACACAACCGAGTGACGCCGTTCCAGCTTCACTGTTCCTGCCGAAACCTGTTGTGCCGAGATTTCACGTCGGTGATCCGCTTTCGAGGACGTCAGATTGCAGCCGCTGTTATTTCAAAACCAATCACCGCCTATCCTCACAGGAAGTAGCTGTCGTATTACCATTTGTAATCTTATTTCGAGCTCGGGTAAAACATTTTATTTTTCTTGTTTGGATTTTGGTGATATTGTGGTACTTTCATTAAGTCAAATTTTGTATTGACTGGGCTACCGTTCTGGTACTCCCGTATTGTTGACACCTTTGACGAGACGTTTTTAAATTTCATTTAAAGTGCATATAATTTTTAGCACGCCACCACCACTTACGTTTGTAGTTGTTAATTCGACTTCATTAAACTTTGTTATTAAAGTATTGTTTTATTTTTCGACGAAGCGTACCCTCATTATTTTCAGAACAGCACAGAGTGGAATTCACGACCATCGCTTCCAGCTATAACGAGCTAGTTTTAAACGAAGATCAGGGTAACCACGCAATATAAGTAGAGGGGGCTTTTATCCTTTCTGCGTGGTTTGTTTGCTTTTCTGGTACGTTCTCCCATTAGGAACGGGGAAGAAGGTAAACATATCAAACTGAGATGTAAAAACTATTGTTCCATCTACTAAATATTGTTCATCTCTTTCTTTATTTAAAAACGAACCAATTACCGTACGGGATTTGAAATCTGCATTTCCGTCTGACAAAGAGACACTTTGTGGTAATAAAAAATAGACAAACGCGCGATGGGATCACCTCATGTCCGCTCGTGAAGGTTACGAACACGTGGACAAGTTATGACGGACTCTTCGTAAAAGCAAAAATGATCATATCAAATTTCAAGGTGATCTTTCTGTAACGAATTTTATTTTTTAATATTTTAAATTAATGTTGACGAATCTTTTTAATATTGCCAAAATAATCGCTGGCCGTAACAAACTTCAAAATTAAAAATTCAGCTCTTTTCGGAATTTATTATTTGTACAATTTTCAATTTTTAAACTTAACAACCTTTTAGATACAATAATCATCAAAATCCATTTCATGTTTACAGTTGAAAATAGGTTTGAGTATAGGCTTGTTTACGATGAACGTAAAACATAAGAAATATATAAAACGTAAAATTTATATTAAGCATAATTTTAATACATGAAGTTGAAACCATTTCAACAAAATTACGTTAAATGAAAATGTTTTAATTTTATATTATTAAATTGAGACTATGTAAATTATACGTTTTACGTATTTCTTATGTCATTGTGAACAAGCACTAACTGTTTGTACCTATTATAATAAGTGGTGACAATTTCAATTCTGTTAATTATATTAATGTTTTAATTTCATCAACACGTAAGTCTGTAATTATTGTTTATCAGTACCGTTCTGAGAACCACACTGAAAACCACACTCAAGCTAACTTTTATTAAAAAAAAAACTTTAAATATATTTAAGATAACAAAAATTATAACTCAATAGAAAATTAAATAACATTAAAACCACAATTTTTAAACATAAATAAAGGTATTTTACGGTATTAATTACGTATGTACAATTTGTATAGTAGCTACAATTTTCTTGAAAAATCCTGTCAGTAGAATTAATCTAAAATAGAAAGTTAACAGAAAATACCGAAGAAAAAAATAAGTTGTACACAATATCAACAAACTATTTGTATCACAATTTGTAATTTATATTTTATATTAATTTCGTTATACATTTTGCCAGTCGGTCGTTAAAATTGTAATACTCGATTTAACGGCACGCGCAATTTCTTCATGGATACTGTGACTTAACCACTGAGTATGCAATTTTTTATATTTTTCTCGGCACAAGTGTAACGGATTTCCTCGTCTCAATCCGTGATCTGTCTCACCGTAATCGTCTAAATACGGAGGAGAAACGAAACAACCTCTACTGGGGGTGGCAAGGAAAAACATTTCGCATTCCCTTACTCGCAAAAACACTCCCACACCGGCTCCGCATTTATGAGCATGGTAGTTACAAGCCCCCACGACATTTTCATGTAACTCCGTTTGACAACAGTAACTCTGGAAACACAAAATTTCACCACATACCAAACACATGGTGGGATTCTTAGCATTTTTGTGATTGCCGTTAGGACACATAAACGACGAAACTGTGTTAATTAATTCACTGTAATCACCGGGCAATTCGACTAATTGGTTAATGTGCCTTGGTTCAATTTTACTGTAATCCTGCACGCCGCCTTTCAGGTAATTAAGAACCTCTTCATTGGAGCACCAAAATTTAATGATGGGTAAAATTTTTTCAGATTCGAAGATTTCTCGTCGCGTTTTTGGAAGACCTAAGTAGGAGCACATATTTGAAAAAGTATCGCCACCTACTTCCGTTAGTTTCACCGGCGGAGGCACGTCAGTCAAGAAACTGTAAAACAGCACGCAACAACGCAAGAACGGCAAACAAGCATCTCGAATCAAGTACCAAATTTGTTCTTCGCTCAAACCTTTTGCGTTTTTAGATAGCAAACGTAAGACATAAGAAATTGGACTTTCGTTTTGCACGTATATAAATTCGTCCTCGACGTTTTCAGCTTTAACCTCTTCTGTATCCATCGGAGTGTCGAATTTTAGTATTATCAGGAGTTTGACTATATGAGCTATGAATATCAACCGTAAGATATGCAATTCAGAGGACCCGCCTGTCGGAATGCGAGGGCACGATTGTACATTTTCGAATAAACATGGCATGGAAAATGTTAAGGCAACCAACATACCGACGGAATCCCACTGTAAAATAGAATAGTCATGGTTGGATAAATCCAAGAACATTGACAGCAAACAAATGGAGTGGTGATTGATGAACACCTCTCGTATCCATTCAAAAGTGTTGGACAAAACTCCTGCAATTCGAATAAAACTTTCTAAACCATAATGGTGACGGATGGGTAAATGCCCTAGGAGTGGTTTATTCGAGTCCCGTAATAAAACCTCGGTGGTATTTAGTGTGTAAGACAAAGATTTCCAAGTCATAAACACAAGACGTTTATCGGAAGGATGAGGGTTAACGTCTAGACCTCTGGTGTAAGGTGTTTGTACAAACAAGTGGACCATGCGAATCAATTCGGGCCACAGGTGAGGTCGATCTGTCCCCTCAAAAAGGGTAGCAAAATCTTCGGCAGCTTTCCCCTTTTCCTTGATCACGTACTCGCAAGGACATGAAAGTAACATTTGATGTTGAGGGTCCCAACCTACGATATCGCACTCCAAGGGAGGATCACTTCCCGTAGCCCCTTCTTCACCGAAATTTTTGCACTTGTAGCAATGTAAATTCAAACAAGAATCCGGGCACGTCGAAGAACCGTGACAAACTTTCACTTTTTTATCCATAACGACCATGACGCACGATAACCAATCGGAGAAGGAGATGTCGCGTTGAGGGGCGTTCGACTGTAACGACGATAATGGCGGTACTAGTGGTAACACGGTGTTGCTGAGGCATTCGCAAAGAGGACATAGAAATTCATTTTTATCTACATCGAAACTGATATTATGGCGTAACCATAGATGTTCTTGTTTTTTAGCTACCATGCTGTCGAAATATCTTTCCCAACAAGTTGCGTGCATCACATGACCACAGGTGCTCGTATGGAGAGCCGGTCCGCGATTCGAATTCAACAATAAGGGATCGTTTGGATACTTGGACGACGACGCTTCCGATCTATCGGTGCATAATACTGTCGTCTTCTGAACAAATCCTGCCAAAACCAACACTTGACTGTCGATGCTGAGCCTCTGCGATTCTTTACATAAAATGCAGATATAAGTTTTCTCAATAAGTGTCTTCGATGTTTGTTTCGGACCCAAACAAATCGGCTGATCTTTTAACTTTTGCGACACATCTATCGACGGACCTTCCACGTCTAAATTTGTCGGGGGCTCGGTTTCGGGTTTTTCAAACAAAGTCGCATTTTCTATTATAAACTGATTTTGCATAGCGGTGATTTGGGCCATAATTTGGACACGTTTATGAGCGGCCAATTTAGACTTTCGTTGTTTTTCGACCATCTTCTCTAAAATCGTTGGTTGTGATGGAGTTACGTCCATCACACTGGTAGAGGGTGTTCCTTCCACGTGAACAGGGAGAGGGTCGAATTGCTTAAATTTCTGTAGGGTCCACCGTAACAGATCTTTATGCGAATCGATGCGCGGACTTACAATTAATTCTTCTATATAACTGGACAATTTGAATTGCGCCGCTTTCTCGGTGAACAACAAAAACGGATAATTGAGGGATTTTTCTTCTTGTAAAGCGTAACCAATTAAATGCAGTACTTTATGTAGCTGCAACTCTGAGAAACTTCTAGCTTTTAAGTTGATGCAGCGTTCCAGAACAGTTTTCATAATATGAAGCATCACGTCGCATTGCAAAAGATTGACGATGATACTGAAAGGTTCTTTAAGTTTCGGCAAAGCGGATGGCGGGCAACAATCGAGTTTGCCAAGCGCGTTACGACGTTTACGCTGCGTTTCTTCAGATTTCGACAACTCTTCGAGGGTATAGTGATAGAAGAACACATTGTAATTATCAAAATATTTTTCGCGAAGTTCATAAACACCTTGCCCGCTGTACAGCGCCGGCTTCTTAAACACAGCCAGTTCGTCGATAACATCGTCCAGAGTTGTTTCGTGAGTGATGTCGTCCGGAATTGCCTCGTTCAATTCAGAATGTGGCAACGGCTTGATGCAAAGTTGATGAATAATTTCCATTTTGATGCGATCTTCGGCGCTGGCGTCGCTTATTCCGGGAACGTGACGTGCGCCCACTATGTTAATCAGCAATTGCAAAAATTCTTCGACTATGCATATCACTTTCCTCATGCTGTGGTCTTCACTACTTTTCAAACTGTTTGTTTCGAAATTAGGATTAGCCCAATTAATCAAATTGTATTTATTTAGTAAGTGGATCAAAAATTCGTTACTTTCTATAAGGGAAGCGCCGATTTGTAGCAGCTGAATATCGCGATCCAACATTTCCATACGGTGTTTTACGTTATGGTAAAGAAATAACGGATTCAGAATTTCCAATCCGTTTTCGTGCCACATACCAGCGTGAATTTGGGCTATCATAACTTGTGTTCTCACAACGGGTTCGATTATCTGCACTGGTGTTGGTTTGGTTGTCGCAAATAATGACTCGCCAAAATGTAATCCGTAATTTTCCAAGTGAAGATGTAGGCCTGCTAAAAACCTCGTCAACGGTAAATGTATTGAAACAGATTTGGTTGATACGTCGTACGGTAAACATGCAATGCTGTGGCCCACAAGTTCACGAACTTCTTCCACTTCGTTAGGGTCATAACAAGGATTTTCATACAATTTTTTCAATGTAGCTCTGTAAGCCTCGATGAGCACTATCTTATCGGAGCCGCACCATTTTAAAGTTAACGAAACGCAATAAGCAAGCTTGATGTGTAAATTAAACGCCAAGTTCCACTCGGGTTCGTAATCCATATGCTGACCAATCTGTCGAGTCACGGAGTTCATACTCTCCATCATCGTTAACAAATTAAGAAAAACGGACAAACCTTGCAAGAAACTGGTACGTAATTCGTTTGTCCAAATTTCAGGAATAGCGCTCAGGAGATATTTCAAATCGTTGAGCATGCATTGTGCACGTTCAAAAGCAATATAGGTGGAACTGCTGCTTTCGAATTCGAATTTTCCAAATTTATTACAGTTTCGCGAACATTCCGATATAAAAGTTTTTAGAAGAATAAACAACACGTCGTCGTTAGCGATTAAATGATGGGCTAAAGTGGGAACCGTAAATAATTGAACCGAAAGTGATAACACTGAAAAGGAATGATGATCGTGGTTATCCTTGATGAAATTCTTCATGACGCTGTCGTAATTCTTGATAAACATTTTGGCCAAAGATTTTTTGTTTTCGTATTCCCGTAGCATGCCGGATATTAATAATCTGTGCCAATGTGTTCGAGCGCTTTTCCACAATTGAGCATCGCGCAGTAAAATGCCTTCTATTATGGAGGGATTTGCTTGTTTCAATGCGATTTCCGCAAATATATCTCTGAAGCCTTCTCCGTTCCTTAGACACTCTTGTAACCACAGCAGTAATTTTAAAGCAAAGAGCTCATGTGCTATTACATGAGCGTGGACTACCAACACTTTTAACGGCTTATGGCCGTATATTGACGTTAACTTCTCTATTTCTGTTTTCAAGTCGTTGCAATGTTGAAGCGATGAACATTTAACTACGGCTCGACCCTCTCGATCAATATTGGTCGCATATTCGATGGCATTCCTCTCGCTACATTTAATAACTCTATATAATGTACTACTAACTGGTTCGAAAGTGTGAACTTCATCACAACTGTACACAACTGTACAATACGTATCAACGTCAAATTGCTCGTTTTCTAAATTTCCAAGTCTCAAATCGGCACTGATTTCTAAAGTTAGCAGGCTGGAGGCGTACTGCAAAACCGCTTCGTATACAATTCGAACTCTCTCCGCTAAATCGACTGGCAAAGAATTACTAACTTCGTTTTGATTTTCAATTGCGGGCAAATGCATTGAACAATAAGGCGCCTTCTTCCATGCTTCTTTATCACCACAATCGCAACATCCTCCACCACCCGAAGATCCCATCTTATATTTGTGCAAACGATGCTCGGATTTTCTAAAACAATCCCCACACAATACGCGCGTATTGTGCATTCCACACTCGCGACAACTGTAGGTCGGTTCGCCTATTTTAAAATTTCGACCACAAATTGAATCTTGCTTCTGAAACTTTCTCGGCTGATTAAGCACAACTTCTGGATCGCAATTAAAAATAAATCCTTGCAATGGATTAAAAAGAATTCTAACCGCTTCGTCTTCATTGAAGGCCCAATTTAGACAACTTTCGTTAATTGATGGACTGTAAATTCTTGGTATACACGTGCGCCAGTATTTTTGAAAATGTGAAAAAGACAGTACACCTTTTTCTAATTTTTCGATCCATTTTCCAATAACTTCTTTTGTATCGACTGTTGGTGTCATTTTAACGTCCAGTAGCCCTTCCTCCATGTTATTCTACAACAAAAAATAATTTCAATTACATAATAGAGGCATAGAAATTACGGTACAAATATTGGGATCTGACATTGAGCTACATGACCTCTAGGGTGAATTTCTAACATCGCAGATTGTAGAGGAGATTTGTATGCAATTGAAAAAATGACGACGAAAAGTAGGAAAATAATGGATATAATTATGTGATTTGGGATTCAGTTTTTTGATAATTGTATAGGAAATACATTATTTCTACTCCGAGGTTTGCAAGAAAACATGGTTAGAAAATAATTTTAAAAAAAATTGCGCGATGTTAAAGAAAACTTAATACAAGCCATAGAAAGGTTGTGCTTCTTGAAAGTTGTATTCAAAAGGTTCATTTTTTAATGTTATCAACCATACAAATGGTTTGCTGGAAAAATAAGATCTTAAAAAAAAGCAATGCACACAATCGTTATTTTGCAATATACGATCTAAAAAATGCATAACCTTACATAGTGAGCTCCTAAAGTTTGAATCGCATTCGATAACAAATTTTATTTATTATTTTAAATGTCACTTTTTCTGTGCTATTTTTAAATAGCAACCCTTATTTTTAAGACACTGACATTGAAGAGAAAAGTTTTCAAGGTTCTCGAAGTTAAAAAAAAATTATTTATAAATAATTGATAATAAATAATTTTATCATGGAATTTTGAAACTTTAGGACTGATTACTTCAAACATTTATTCTCTTCTCTTTCAGAAAGAGAGTCGGAGAAAGGTGTTGTTGGTTTTCGAGCTTTGCTTGGGCATACATGTTAAAATATGTATTGGAGTTTTTAAAATAAAGGATTAATTTAGAAAAATGTTTAAATATTAAGTTGTAACAGTGTTTTAGTATTGGATGATGGGTGAAATAACAAGTAGATGATAAAAATTTTATGTTTGAAAAGTGATGGTGCTCGTTTATGCGACACACAAAATATAGCAGATGGTTGCGATGAAAGCATATCAGTTTGAAGCTACAACATTTAAAACTTTAAAATTAATCTGTATCTGTATACTTTATAAAAAGCAAATGGTTCTTATATGTCGGGAAATGTTTACCCACTTTGAGACCACCTTAAGAATTGAAATTTAGAAGCACATGCGGAAAGACCTCTTATACACCAGAAAAATCTGAAACCGGCAAAATTCTCTTTTTAAGATGTGCGAATCAATGCATTGCAATGAACCAAGGAGAAAGCTCCGTTTGCTCAAGATACTTAAACATTCCAATTTAAGAAATAAACTCCAGGTGCAAACTATATTTTTACTAATGCAATTTCCCTCATAATAAAAGAATACGCCTTCAAAATTCCATTTGCAACGTCCGCGTTTGGACTTACTTTCTATGAACCAATCAACGGCCACTGATTGTCAAATCCTAATTTTTGGGTGTTTTCGCATAGGTAAGTATAATAATTTATTCGTCTTTCGATTGGTGCTAACACCTTAAGTCAATTATATTTATAACATTCCACTCTATTGGCATGGATTGGTTTAAAAGCAATAGTTTTAAAACAATTTGATTACAAGATTATAACCCCTTAAGTTTAACTCAATACATTAATAGATACCAACGGCATTACCAACAAAATAAAATATTATACAAGAAGGTAGGAAGGGGGGATAATGTAGAGATCGCGAACTGCATATATTTTCACATATCCGATTAATCCGGACAAAAAATATTATAAGATTTTTATTATTAGTTAATAAACACAACATCTTAACGACAATCTCAATCAACTGAAGTGGTATTGATTTGTATAAAAAAAAATTGGTGAAATTCTACTACAATCATCCTATCAATAACAGCGATTAATTAAATCGTTCCAAATGATTACCTATCGACTGATCACATCGATAAATTTAACGAAATTTTGGCAAAAAGTATGGAATTTAAACCTCAAGAAGTTTTATTGCTGTGTAACATGTATGATATCGTTATTCCAGTAGAAGAACGCCAAATTCAGATTTTTCCTGGTAGAGCAACAGAAATGATTACCCACTGGATATGTACATCTTTTAACTGGAAACGATCCTCGCTCTAAAGAATTTTTTTAATTTATTAGGATCTAATTCGGTCGAGTTAAAGTTTTAACACGATGGTATACTGAAAAATATGTTCCTTAACTAGGATTCGAACCCAAGCGTATTAGCTGTGAATACGTGCGCTTTAACAACTGCGCTGCCAAGCATATCGGCCGATAAGCTTACTACCAATGCTCACAAAAGAATTTGAAAAACTCTTCCTCAAACAATTACGACCAATTTGTGACCAAGTCAATGGCAAGTTTTGCTGATGACACCGCTATACTTTCGTCGCATAATGATCTAAGAGCTGCTTCAAGGAATTTGCAAGATGGCTTAAATGAAATTCAGCAATGGCTTAAAGTATGGAGGATAAAAGCCAATGAAAAACAGTTTTCGCACGTCACATTTACCATGAAGAGAGGTATATACCTGTCCTCCAGTAACCTTAAATGATTGCGTTCTACCACAAGCTGATGATGCAAGGTATTTATAGGTATGCATCTAGATAAAAGAATGGCATGGCATAAACATAATATATTCAATAAGAGGAAACAACTTGGAATAAAGTTTAGACAAATGCTTTGGATGATAGGTAGGAAATCACAATTAAGTTTGGAGAATAAACTTTTAATTTATAAAGTGATACTAAAGCCAATCTGGACAAAAGGTATCCAGCTCTTGGGAGCTGCGAGCATATCCAACATTGAAATTCTCCAAAGATTTCAAAATAAGATACTTCGAACGATTGTTGAAGCACCGTGGTATGTGCCAAATGAAATAATCCACCGTGACTTACAAATCCCAACAATAAAAAATCTGATGTGGCCATCGACATAACTTTCCAAACCACGTTATACAACTCCACTCACGAGTTTTGGCAAAATTTTTTCAATGTATATGTAGTATTTATCCACTTTCTTTCGATATTCTGAATAAAGAGGTTTCGGTACATATTATTGTTTTCAGATTCGCCTTATTCAACCCGATACTAATGGTGATACATACTAAATTACATCGTGGTTATGTAATTAAAAATCACAATTTTGATTAACATAAGCGGCTGAAATAATTAAATACTTTCTGCTTAATATAATTGATTTATTTTTGAATACATTACTTAACAACTTATACATTAAAAAAACAAAACATAATATTAACAACAAGAATAATAATAATAACAACAACAATAATGATAAATTAATTGAAATTATATATAACTTGTATAATATATAGGTATTGCCATGAAACGCTACTGTAAATTTCAATTTTGGTTTTTATAGCGAGGACGATAATCAGGCACTTAATTAATTTTGCACCGGCCAGCAATGAATGAAACTCTCAGAGTCAAAGGTGGGTCGCTAATTCAGTGTAATGCTCAATCAAATTGTATTTACTAAATAACTTCCATAAAAATCAAATAATAACTTGTTATAACTTGCACCTTATTTTCTTTTACTTACTGCTGTAATTAAATCAAACCAAATGTAACTACTGTGTACAACAAGAATGCAATTTATTAATAAACAGAAATATCAAAAAGAACAAAAGAGAAAATTTCATTATTAAGATTAAATCAAATTTTTACAAGAAATTAACTAATACTAAAATGTTTAATAAAAACCCAAAAATTTTAAATCACGCGCGAAACTAATGTTACGAAAAGTGTAGACGCAACTCTTACCGATTAGTTTGTGCACATTCGACGTAGGACGTACGACGGGTAACCAGGAAGATGTTTTGAAGTGTACACCAGATCCCATAACATGAAGAATTCCAGGGTGTGTAGTTGATCGATCGGATATCGCCAAATTGACTCTGTAAACGTTCAGGTGGGTTGAATTTTCAATAAACTTTCTTATTTGATACGACTCGAAAACATAACCATCAATACCATCGACCATATCAATTTTCAGTGGTCCCAAAAGTTTTCCAAATATTTCTCAAAATAATAAATCTTCTTGTTCATTCCCAATTTGATAACTTATCGAACCATACTCATGTAACTTCAACTAATACTCAGGAATTTTCAAAACAAATGAAATTCAACTATTATTTAATCAATTTTCAACATGGACGTAACAAGACTTAAATTACGTCCTCCCTAATTCGTGGACGGAACTGGACTCAAAATCACGTCCTCACTATTTGATGGACGGAACTCGACTTAAAATCACGTCCTCCCTATTACATGGACGGAACCCGACTTTATTAATTACGTCCTCACTATTTGATGGACGGAACTCGACTGATCTGTATTCTTCTTTCCTGGCCCCACCAAAATTCCTTATCAGCCCGCGCACTCGCTTCGAAAATCACAACTATTTAAATATTCCCCTACACTTTAACAAATAATTTTTATTTTTGATTTAATCCTAGCTTATTTAAAATCAAAACAACTAAATCTTCTTTTGTCTTTTACATAAATTTTATTACATCTCTTTGCACAAATAGTCACATTTGTTATCTTTCAGGTAAATGAATCAAGCAGTTTATCAAAGGAGCATCAAGAAACTGTAGGTGCAAGTTCTTATCAATCGTCATGGTATCTGAAATGACTATCACGATACGAGCATTTCACAGGAAAAAACACCCAATTACGCTGGACCTACACCCCTATTGATAAAGATAACACGACAATATATTGCCATGATTCAATCGGCAATGGGGATTAACAATTATTAGGGATGCAGATAAGGAATTACAGATCGCATGAAAATTCTTCTACGATTTAGAAGGTTCTCCGACGTTACATAAGACTCAAAGAAAGAGTACAATAAATTCGGTTATTAATAAAGACAGGTAAGGAATGGGAAAGTCCAGGAATGATATCGTAAAATATAATCTAATATCCACAAATTAATTCACATAAAAATTGTTAGATCGTAAGAAATTGTTATTAAATAAAAAAATGTATAATTATGTTAGATTAAGTTGTGCGTTAAAATAAGAAATTACGTGGGTGTTTGAAATCGGTTGAACAATAATACAACGGTGCTTGTCCGGAATGTTCGAAAGATCGCAACGGCAAAAGGATCATAAGATGAACGCTAAAACAAAAACAAAGGTGTAAATAATTTAATGACATTTATTAAATTAATTAATTATCAAAAGTGCAAGGAATCTTACCAGGTAGAAAAGATATCAAGTGGGAATAAAAAAGGAATTTTTTTTCAAAAACCTAGCAACGGATCGATAAATAAATGCTTCTCACACGATAGCCAAAGCGAGGAGCACGTGTAAATTCGGCTCCGAGAAAGTTTGTTAATTGATTTTAAATCAAACTTAAAAGTGTGTAGAACTAAAAGTAAATCAGTATAAGCACGTGTAAAAAAGAAAAAGAAGTGTGGTTATAAAAGTGCAACAATACTTACTTGGTATAATTTGGAATGATGGTATGTAGATTGGATGAAACGGTCCTATAATAATAACAGGAGCATAGATGCACAAAAACGGATGTGATATTGGAGGCAAATTTCTGGATCCTGGTAAAAGCTTGGAGTACGAGATAGAAGGCGAAATCTTATACGTATGGAGCGACATCTATGGGTGGTAAGAACACAAAAACTTAATTTTTATAACGCGGCGTGAGTGCGCAATTCGAATAACATTAAACCGGTTTCGCGGAAACACGAGATTAACTTTGGGGTAGGAGTACGATTTAATTATAAGAATTTGTTGTTATTTGTATTTAAAAATGTTTATTATGTTTATTATGATAAAATTTAAATTAACTAATGCAGAATAAATTAAATTACCAATTGTATAAAAACATAGGCGTATCATTCGGGGATTTTTCTATCCCGACAAAAAAGATTCGATTTCAGAAAAAGAGCGAAGGAGCAATCGCAGAACCGACTACTAGAGAGAGGGGTTTTCATGCGAAAGGTAACTTTTCAAAGAGCTAGCTGTGGTTGAATTCAATAATTTCAAAATCAATAAAAGTCAATCCTTAATTAATAAAAAAAATATAGCGGGTGTCTTACATAAAAAAATATTTAAACAAGTACACCGCAATATGTATATATAAATTAAGATTATGAACAACTTTCAGTTTCAATCTAATGTCATCGAATGTCAAATGTTACTAATTACTGCTTTTCTAGGGATTTATGTCATGATCTGGATTACCAACATAAATTTTGAAGATAACTCTCGGATTAGTTGACTCGGCCTACATGTACAACCGCATGGGCGTTGATCCTCGTTCAAGACTTGAACCAGGTTTGACCGATCGTCGAGTTAAACCACTGACATACAACCGGCCCTAAATAATGCGGACGTTTCGCAATCTTCTGCGATGATACGTGATTTGTTTGCGGTTATGCTGTTGTTTTGCCATCAGTCCGATCCTCTATTTTTATGGGATATCCACAAAGACAATTAACTGAAGATTTACAATGTCGCTTGCAACAACATTTTTAAGGCATACTTGTTATTCAATAGCATACTGACATATCGTCGCCTCAGAACCAGAGTATTCTATATCCATTTTTTTGACAAATTGAGTTATTTATGCCATTTTAATCTATGTTCATTTCTCTACAGTATAATGCAAAAAAAATGCCAAAATGTTTATTATTACCGTTAATTCAAAGAGGCAATTTTATTCTATATCCATTAACCATGCTAATATTTAGAACCAGAGTATTCTATGTACAAGCGACCAATTAGCTTACAGTAAGTTCTTGGATATAGAATAACCTGATCCCAACGTTTACACTGCATAATAATAATTATGCAGAAAAACAAATATATTTATATTACTGGCGCCATTCTCTTTACGTTCAAGAATAGGTTGATGCTTGTGCCCATTTGCAGTGCAATACATTATCATCTGTGATGTGATATTTTTGATTTCGTAGAATTCAAAAATATGTCAAAATAATATACCTTATATATAACTTGATATAACAAATAAATAGATATAAAAATAAAAATAAAGGGATATAACTTGTAGAGTTAGAGAATTTTATAATAGTCTATAGAGAATTTTATGTTCTTCAACTTTGCTTAATGATAATTTTTCGTAAAAGTAGAAATAAGTGAGCTATAGGCAAAAAAATCGCACTTTAGGGGACTAAAATCATCATTTGGGAGAAACGCCGGCTTGAGATTTTTATAAGACATTTTGAGGGTTTATTAGAACACTTCAATATACATCTTTGCTAAATTTCGGCTTGCCCGGACCTTCTGTAAGCTCAAACCAAAATTTCGGTTTCGTTTCTTGGAAGATACTATAACTTGGGCAAATTTTGAAAAAATCTATTTTTTTCTTCATTTTCCAACCTTGGCCACAATTTCAATTAAGTTATTATTAAAAGCATTTCCCGTGCCTGAAAACATTTCTCTCCCTGCAACGAATCAATATTGTGCCATTTTAAGGGTGGGTCGTGCTTTCGGTCAATAATTTAAGTATTAGTGTGCCATGGAAAAATATGAAAAAAAAACTATTTTATAGAGAATTTTATGCTCTTCAATTATGGTCTGATCATAATTTTCCATACAAGCATAAATAAGCGAGTTATCGGCAAAAAATCGCGTTGGGGGAGCTAAAACCCCCGATTGTGGGGGATGCCGGCGTGGGATTTTATGGGATTTTTGGGAGGTTCATTAGAACACTCCAATGTACATCTCTGCCAAAATTCAGCTTGCCCGGAATTTTTGCAAATTAAAAAAATTCCTTGCCTGGACTATGATGCTAGTTTGGTTTCGTTTTGTTTTGTTAATTTCGTTTAGTTAACCAAATAGGTGTTTTTTGTATTTAAACATGTAGTTAATATACAAATAAAATTAGATAATATCGAAAAATATTTTATTTAAAAACTATACAATAGTTATAAACCAAAATGTTGGATATAGAATAAAATGACTTCAGAAAAATTTGTTATCGCGTGCAAATTTATTCTATCTCCGTTTTTCTTTTTTTTTTAATTTGATTTAATTTAAATTTTATAATTAAAATTTGTAAACTAACCACGAAAAGCGACTTGTGGGGTTATCTGTTATTAACTTTTTCAATTGAAATTATGTCAAAATATCCTAATGAAGAGTGAGGCAATAGAGAAACTTTAAACAGCTGTACTGTAAAATTTATAAAAATGGAGATAGAATACTCTGGTTCTGACGCGACGATATATAACGTGGAACTAATTTTAATTGAAGACAAACTTCTAGCAATTGCTGGAAAAACCCTTCAAGAGTACGGTTTTCCTCCTTTACAACGTGATAAAACAATGCTTCTACACAGCGAATATTTGAGGTAAGTATCATAATAAATAATATCGACGCTTTATTGGAATACGTTGAAGAAAACGAAGCAAAGCTTAATAGTGGTCAAAAACTGCGTATAATGCTATGTGGTGACCTAATATGCAGTGACCTAATAATAATAAATAGTTAAGTAATAACATTGCAATAATAATAAATTATAGTTAAGTTATTGGGTAAACGCTGACGAGCGTCTAGGATTTATGTAGGTTACAAGCATGAATTAAAATGTAAGTCAATTGTTATTATAAATATAAGTTGCTAGTATTGCAATTAGTAAATTAGTAATTAATCAATAGTCAACAGTTGTACTTCGTAATAATGATAACTTAAAATTATTACAATAAATAAAAGTATTCATCATATTTAGTAGTTCATCATAATTACCCCGACAAGGCAAACTTGCCCTACAGCTATACTAAATTCTGCTGAAAATGGTACTGGAGATATTTTCTTTCTATACGCTTCAGGTGGAGCAGGTAAAACATTTTTAAAAATTTACTATTGACACGTGTGGGAGAAAAACAAATTTCAATAGCAGTGGCGGCTTCTGGAATCGCTGTCATTTTATTTCAAGGCGGGCTTACTCCACTTTTAAATTACCCTTAAATATTAATTACCTGGAGAATCCGGTATGCAATATTAAGCAAGGGAGCGCTCTCGCCCAGTTTCTTCAAGAGTGCATTAGCGTCATATTCTGCGATAAGTGCATCATGTCTCACAGAAATGCAATTGAAGCTCTGGGCCGGAAACTTTGAGATGTACGCGAAACTGACAAACCAATGGGAGGTGTTACATTTGTTTTATCGGGCGACTTTCGATAAACTTTGGCCATAGTTCAAAGAGATAGCAAGGCAGACGAAGTATATGCATCTATTAAATATTCGAAATTAACCCTTTCTGTTAACATGCGCGTTCAAGTTAACGGTAATGCATTTGGTATCTTCCACTTTTTTCTTTCACTTTTATTAAGTAGTCTCCCTCTTAATATAGGTCCAGGACCTGTTTTTTTACTAATTTTTGTAATTAGTTCTGTGAGAATTTTTGAAGTTTATATCTCAGGTAGCTTGCTAGGCTTACCTTTAGATGTGCCTGTACCCTGTTTTTTATTGTTATGATGGCAAATCATTACCACAGGGGAATCGACGGCTTTACGTGCCCTCCGAAAGCACGGAAGACGGTCAAAAAATTGAACCGGGGAGCCTTACGTTAGTAGTTGATCGCGCTAACTATCAGGCCGTGGCCGTCAATTGGTATCGAATTTTCAAATATTCTGCTGCAAAACTGAAAAAAGTTTTAGACAAAAGTTGTTCCAAATATTTTTCCGAACATTTAAAGAAAATGAAAATTACTCCGATAGCAGCTCAGATATAAAGAAACATCCTTATATCGTGACGCACAGGGAAATTTTGGTGGATTTTCGCGGTTCTGGGCTTTGCGGGGGACCCTCTAACTGCTCTTAAAAATTCAGCAATCCTATCAATTTTGTAACTTTCAACTACCCATTGACTGGATTACAAGCAGCGGCGACCCTTGATCAGGGTAGAGCGTGATTGTTTCTCGGCACCCTTTGGTCCATGCTTTCACATCATATAAATTGTATTTCAGCTTACGTTAAATAAATAATAATTATCAACTTTTTCCACAATCAACTTTTATTGCAAAAATCAACACTACTTATTGAACATATGAGGCGTGTAGAATCAATGTCACATTTTCAAAGAAAATAATCTAAGATATACGTTTTGTTCCTGAGAGTCTGTTCTACCATTTAAAAATACATTTTGGTTAAAAAAGCTTTCATTTACTTATTAAAATGGAAGCAGAAAATGAGCATTGGTTTCAAAATCGGACTTGTCCACAGCGCTTTTGTTTCATAACCGGACATGTCCATTTAAATGCTGCTTAGTGTTCATTTTGGAAAGGAATGGGCAATCTTACCAACTCTTAGGTTTTAAAAAAAAAACTTTTTGACGGAAACGGTTTGGTGGAAAATGAAGATGAAGAACGTCACTTTTTAGAAGAAACTCCTTTCGTTTAATAGTAACTAATTATCCATTTATTATATTTTGTATTTTTTATTATTATTTTTTTATATTGATTGGTCCATTTTCTAAAATTGTATTTTTTAAATAAATTTGTTGAATTTCTGACTTTAAGTTTATAATAATTTTTATTTTACACTCATTACCTAAATAACTAAAGCGCATTTACGTTTCAAAACCGGACACATCCATCAGGTTTTTGGTTATCAGGATATCACGTTTGTTATATCGATCTTAATTTAAATTAATTTATACAAATTTTACCTTTCTTGCTTTCGCACTGGCAAATTTTACAATTAAATTATCTTTAGTCAATTCTGTTTAAACTATAACATTTTAAATTGATAAAATTGTGCATTTTGGCGACCCTTGCCACCTGGCGCCTGGAGCGATAGCTCCTCTAGCTCTACCCCAGAGGCACCGCTGATTAGAAGTTGAATTTCAAAATTTGAATTACTTTTATAGAAAATCTGTAGCAGATAGGAATAGACTCAGAAGAATTTTAATTTGCTTACATAGTAAATTAATTATAACCAATTCCAAGCAATTAATCCAATAATCCACATTAACTCCCCTATGCTGATGTAAAACAATAGATTATTCGTTAAATTAATGATTGGAAACCAGCTTAACAAAGAATGTTTCTTTGGTTTTTCTCTAATCCTCATCTATTATTGTATAATTATAATAATGCATAATACAGTAATCTATTATTATTAGTGGCCGCTAACCACTGATGTTCTGAAGCCCGTTGATATTTGCATCAGATTTATTTATAATTTTCTTTTTGTACAATAATGTTTGATTCTCCACTGTGTAATACATGTTAGAAGAAGGAGAACATTAGTGACACTAAGGCCGGCCCTGACCAAGAAGATGGACATGAGTGGCACCAAGTACGACCCTGACCTGTACTGGATTAAAAGACGAGAATACCAACCCAAAGGAAAGACTATATAAGAGGACAACATTATTGAACGAGGATATACGGCGTTTCGGGGTAACTCGAGCACGCAGGCTCGGGCTCCACCAAAGGGGGGGGGCAACCCCTCCTATGGTTTGAAACAGTCTGGCCAGGTCACATGACGAAATCGGAGAGGTTTTCGTCATCGGAGCGACTGACACTCCTCCGACGCGAAATCCCCGGCCGAAGGAATCTCGACCTTTTCCACCTTTTTCTAAATCATCGATTACCCAGCCATGTTAGGGTTCAGTAGATGAAGTCAAACCATCTTCGAAAGCACTACGGACAGCGACTGCGTGTATTTCCCTGTCTAGAATATTTCTGCCATTTTTGTCGAGCATCGAAGAGGGGGGGGGTAAAATCCAACTTCGATCTTTGGCGGATCTCGAGTACAGGGAGGGGTGTGTCAAAACCCAACCCTGTATTCACAAACAAATAAGGTGCGTGGCGCACCAGTCATTAGAAGGTTGTGACGGCTTAGCCAGGTACACTGCAAACTAATTCATGATTCGGATTCGGAACGAGGATATACAAATCAAATATAACGTAATACAACAACACAACTGAAGACAATAGAAGACGGAAGAGAAAGTATTATCGAAGAGAATAGAGAAACCAACGGTATTTTACATTGGAATAAAGAATTGAAATAACCCTCATTGACTTTTAGTAACATTTGTCGAATTAACTTGCGATCATCTTACATCAGATTTGGGATTATTACCGATCATCTTACATACATTATCTTCGAAAATTAAACTTTTCATTTTTTGTTTTGATATATTCAGGGTACGTTTCGTTATTTAAATATGCACGACTATATTTAAATCCAAAGCGATGTAATACTTTGATGATCTCATTGCACTAGGTTTATTCTCGTTGACGAATTCATTACTTTCCCGTGGACTAGTAGACATTTTGTTCTGATGTTAAGGGTTAATTTTGTTCCTTATTGGATACTTGTTCTTTGTATACAGTGTCAGTAGGTAGGTTGGTAATAAAAGTTGTTATAGTTTGTGGTATTAATTGAATTGAAATTAGGAAAATTTGAGCAGCAATCAAGCGAAAGCAATACTGCGAAAGGCGATTCGGGTGTCCCTAAAGTGCAAAATAAATTTTTTTTACAAAAGAACTTGCTTGAAATTGCATAAACGTCTCACATATTCATTACCCAACAAACATTTTAGTTGTAAATAGGCTATTAACGAGCTGATAGTATGCTTTTGCTGTTAAATAGCCATTTTACGGCTAATTTACAGCTAAAATGTTTGTTGGGTAGGGAATCTTTACCGAGGGGTAAAATTTCACTAGTAATAATTTACCGGGGGCTAAAATTTTACCGAGGTAAATATTTCCGGTTACACCGGCACAGGGTTTTAGCGAACCTTTAGGGAAATCATTAGAACCCTCTCCAATATGTACCTATGTCAGTAAAATTTAAGTTTGCCCGGATATTTTGTAAGCCCAAGCCAGTTTTCAGGCTATTTTTCCTGTGCTACAAATAAATAAATAAATTTACTCACGAGCTAAGAGTTTTACAAGCGTCATACTTTGACCTAAAATTGTAGACGGTTTTCATTTTGTAGAACAGAAAAGGGTCCTTTTTTTAAAATAGAATGTAAAAACTTGAAAATAAATTACGATAACCGAAAGAGTTTCTATTTAAAATTTTGAACTTTCTCGACTATACACGATTAGTCTTATTGTTAAGTCTCGACTTATTCCTATAACTTTTTGAGGACCGTTTTCTCATTTTCTAAACGGCCAAAAATTATGGAAAAAATATTTTTTTATCGCTTTCGAGCGCTAAGCGAGACGACGATTTTAATTACATATTTTTGCCGTTTTTTGCGGTACGCCGGGCGGCGTCGAACGGATCGCGAAAAATAATACACCGTCGTCGAGCCGACTGTATGCCCGTCAAAATTCGTAGATATACTTCTTCTCGAAAAATGAACTGGTTTGGCCTGTCATATCAAAAGTATTTCAGCGAATTTTATTGAAACTTGAAACCGAAATCAAGTGTATCGAAAGCGCTTACTCAGAGAGGCGCGCGATAAATTCTAAATCGTATAAATCAACAAAGGAAACAGAGACCAATATTTCGTTGCGTAATTACTGAACGATTCAAAATCCCATATTTTGATTTCTCTGCTTTTGCCGCCCCTTCACGATGCCGCCTGATGCGACCGCCTCTTTGCATCATAGCACGGCATGGTCCTGGTGGTCGTCACCATACCGGTAACATCGGCTTCGGTTGAAAGAAGTTTTTCCACACTAAAACGTATTAAAACTTAGGCTTCGGTCCCATATCTTTGGCAACTCCAAATAAATTGAAAATTTCCTATTGCAAAGAGGAAGGTTTATATAGTATACTGATATAATTTAAACGTGAGAATGTATTAGCAAAATTTTGAGTAAATCGATTTTGAAGTTAGCAAATTTACATGTAATTCAGTGGTGGATTAACGAGATTCGGAGCGCGTCGCTCATTCTGTGGTCAGTCCGTGCAATATGAATGACCTTAACACTTAGAGTATTCCGCACCGGTAGATGCAGCTCGACTCTCGTACATGTAACATCGATTATTATTTGTTTTTAGGCGATTTTTTGGGGGTTTAAAATCCCGGTTGCCTTCATCCCGGTTTGCTTGATGCGTGGCGCCTTCTCGTATGTTTAGCTTTGCCGCGTAGCGGCGTACGAGAATGAAAAACCGCCAGGAGCCCCGGAGGGGCGTAGGGTAGGTTTTTTGTTGCGCCCAATTCTGGCCGGGGTTTTTATGTATATTTAGAGACCTTATTCTTAAAATATCTGTGGTTCTGAAAAGAACCGTTTGTAATTATTTACACTATCGTTAAGTTGCATTATTACTACGAGGTGATAAGCACGGCAGTAGACTGGTAAATGCACTATGAATCGAGCGACCGCAACATATATTTTTTATAACCTCGGCATGGGCGTGGCTTCGACCACGGGCGAACGATGCACATCGACCACGGTCCACCGCATACTCGATGCTACTTTCCCGTACTTTTCAAATTGATTTTTCTCGAAATTTTATGTATATCATCTCCAGTGAAATTTTTACAGTATACTATATAAACCTTCCTCTTTACAATAGGAAATTTTCAATTTATTTGGGGTTGCCAAAGATAGGGGACCGTCCCCGGAATTCGTTACCTTATTGTCTCGAAATAATGAATTCTACGAGAATATCATCGATCACTTAGCGAATACTAAAAGTCGCAGTCTTACGTTTAAAGCTTCATAAATTTCGAATGACTTAAAATAATATTAATCTGTATATTGTACAGCATTTTTTCCAAAAAACACTCTGCACTCATCGAACAATTTTTGCCATTGTACACAGTACTGAAGATATTCAACGAGCCCGAAACACGTGTCTACTAATATTTTATTAAATTTTTTTTTTTAAGTTTTATTTTATAAGGTAGTTAAGCTGTAAAATTAGCCTCCTCAAATGGAAAAGTCACGAGCCGCCGCTGCAATTCATGATTCGGATTCGGAACGAGGATATAAAAATCAAATATAACGTAATACAACAACACAACTGAAGACAATAGAAGACGGAAGAGAAAGTATTATCGAAGAGAATAGAGAAACCAACGGTATTTTACATTGGAATAAAGAATTGAAATAACCCTCATTGACTTTTAGTAACATTTGTCGAATTAACTTGCGATCATCTTACATCAGAATTGGGATTATTACCGATCATCTTACATACATTATCTTCGAAAATTAAACTTTTCATTTTTTGTTTTGATATATTCAGGGTACGTTTCGTTATTTAAATATGCACGACTATATTTAAATCCAAAGCGATGTAATACTTTGATGATCTCATTGCACTAGGTTTATTCTCGTTGACGAATTCATTACTTTCCCGTGGACTAGTAGACATTTTGTTCTGATGTTAAGGGTTAATTTTGTTCCTTATTGGATACTTGTTCTTTGTATACAGTGTCAGTAGGTAGGTTGGTAATAAAAGTTGTTATAGTTTGTGGTATTAATTGAATTGAAATTAGGAAAATTTGAGCAGCAATCAAGCGAAAGCAATACTGCGAAAGGCGATTCGGGTGTCCCTAAAGTGCAAAATAAATTTTTTTTACAAAAGAACTTGCTTGAAATTGAATAAACGTCTCACATATTCATTACCCAACAAACATTTTAGTTGTAAATAGGCTATTAACGAGCTGATAGTATGCTTTTGCTGTTAAATAGCCATTTTACGGCTAATTTACAGCTAAAATGTTTGTTGGGTAGGGAATCTTTACCGAAGGGTAAAATTTCACTAGTAATAATTTACCGGGGGCTAAAATTTTACCGAGGTAAATATTTCCGGTTACACCGGCACAGGGTTTTAGCGAACCTTTAGGGAAATCATTAGAACCCTCTCCAATATGTACCTATGTCAGTAAAATTTAAGTTTGCCCGGATATTTTGTAAGCCCAAGCCAGTTTTCAGGCTATTTTTCCTGTGCTACAAATAAATAAATAAATTTACTCACGAGCTAAGAGTTTTACAAGCGTCATACTTTGACCTAAAATTGTAGACGGTTTTCATTTTGTAGAACAGAAAAGGGTCCTTTTTTTAAAATAGAATGTAAAAACTTGAAAATAAATTACGATAACCGAAAGAGTTTCTATTTAAAATTTTGAACTTTCTCGACTATACACGATTAGTCTTATTGTTAAGTCTCGACTTATTCCTATAACTTTTTGAGGACCGTTTTCTCATTTTCTAAACGGCCAAAAATTATGGAAAAAATATTTTCGTATGCATGGAACAATAAATAATAAGTAGTAAAAATATAAATACTTCCTAAGAATTTTGTACAACGACAGAACTACCGTAAGTTTAAGAAAATTAATTCTTTATTGTTATACTAGCTATCAAGAATTATTGAGGAGTAGTATTTTAAAAGTTAGAGTGGCACTGATCAACTTTTGAGATTCACTGGATTTCAACATAGTATAACCTCACTTTTAGTGTACATATCTATAACCGGTTGGATCTAATTAAAAATTAACTAGTTTATCTTTTAAAGTGAAAATTTAAGATTTCTTTTTATTTAATTGAGTACTAATTTTAAATCGCTTGTCGTAAGTTTGCGGGTGAGGTATTTAAAATGTGCAGTTTATTTTGCCACTGATTTTGAATCAGGTAAGTTTTACATGTAAAATTATACGATTTATAATTTATTGTTTGTTATATTTAGGTGTATGTTCAAGCTTGTAGTACGACTCGTAAAATTTACTGCCGATTTAGTTGGAATGAAGCTTCCTTTACTTCACTCATAATAATATATTATGGTACATTAACCATGAGGAGGCACTAAGGTAAATAGTTCAAAATTACTTTTAAATTATCTTTAAATTTAGAATATAAATCCAAGTTGAAAAATTAATGCTGCTATACCAAACTATCTGTTAACCTATTAGTTACCGAGTGACTCCGATACTTCTTTATCTAATAATAATATGTTATCTAATACTTGAATACTTGGAAGTTGAATACGATTAAGAATTAGCATATAAAACAAATAAATTAATTCAATTAAATAATTTTATGACAACGGTCTAGATGTTAGTGAGATCAACTGCTAATGTAAGATTCCCCGGTTAGACTCCAGTTATAGCCTAAAATGTCTTAACTGCCTTTGTGCTTTGGAGGGCACGTAAAGCCGTACTTTGCTAACACAGTAAGCTGTCGCTTATGTGAACTAATAGACAACCAAAGTTGTTTATAAAATCAAATTGTTCATATACTTGAAAGTGGTTTATTCGTGTTGTTAAATGTTTATAGTAAATTAAAATATTGTACTATTTGGTTTTACACTTGCTTCACAACCAAACTGTTTTCAAAAGTTTGGCGAACTCAAAATTTTTAAAAATTCACATTGAAATATTAAAAAATGTTACATATTATTTTCCCGTTTACTAGATTCAACTTCGTTTATATTTAATTGCATTGGTTTATTCCTAAAAATATCTTAAAATAAATACGCTATAGCTGCAAAATAGAGAATAAACAAAACATTTTGACACCAAAATTACCAAATTTAATTTATAATTTGTTGCTCGTTTATCCATGGTAAATTTTGGTAATTTTGCATTTTAACAATAAAATAACGTGTTACCATTGTAAAATATCTTTAAAATGTCGTTTTCCACAAAAAATTAGAAATTTGCGGGGCACTGTCTATGCAATCAAATTTTAACTATTATCATGACACGTCAAAATAAATTTTTAATAAATAATTAAGAAATTGGTTTTATATTAATTACTTACATTTATTTACTCTTGCAAACTTCTTAAAATAATAAATTACGGCTACAATGTACAATCAAACCAACACAAGTCACTTTCACAAATTAAAATTATGAGATTGAATTTCTTTTGTTTTTCCAAAGCACCTCATATTATTTTACTTTAAAAGCGCCTCTTTTATTTTTGCATTTTAACAATAATTTGAGAGAAAAATATCGAGTATTAGATATCACAAGACGCAGAAAAATATTCTCTTTCAATTGATACCTTTTTTATTCCTATATTTATGTTCCACCGGAAAGCAGCACTTCTCTTTATCAATTTTTATTCTGCTAAAAAATTGGTTAAATATGGAGGGTTTTCAATAAATTAAAATCTAATCAGCTCTTTAACCAGCTGCTTCAAACCAGTGGATGAAATTTGAACTCAATCGGTGCACGCGTTTGTCTGTAATCGTTGCAAAAAAAACAGACCACACGATACGCACATCCAGACATCATTCCAAAAATGGTCTTATACGATTTGTATGGGCTCATAGATCATGGGAAAGATGCTCATTTAAAAAATTTTAAAAATCCTTACAGCAGGATACTGCTTTGAATATTTTGCTCCCCAACGAGCAAGTAGATGATAATTATAATATCTTTATCATTTATCATTGTAACCAATTTTGCGTAGTACCGAACTTAGAGCGCTTGCGCTGCGTGTACGAATATTCAATTTGTCTGTAAAGCAATATTTTAATAATCCATATTTAATCAATATTTTAATAATCCAATTATTTGAATATTCGAATAATGTGACTATTCGAATATTTGAATTATTTATGAAACCAATATTCGAATAAAAGATTTTAAAAATTCCCAACTCTAGTAACAACTCACAGGAGGAGGTAACTGACGCAATACACACCAACACGAAATTAAAATAAGGGGGAATAAATCCATCCTCTCCATCAGACTACCACGATTGCGATGAAGGAGTTGTGGGGTATAAGTGCCCCGCTACTGTGCATGGTGAAAGAAGACCAAGGAACTATGGGAGAATTCATGAAAAATTAAGAGAAACCCTTTAAAATATCAACTTTATTTCGACAACCTCTGATATTTGGCCAACAAAACGTAGAAGTTTTATGGGCATTACTGCTCACTGGGTAAGGAATAAAATTTTTATTGTAATAATAAATTGTAAACTTGTATTTTTACAAGTTAGATCCACTTAGATCCTTTTTGAGAAGACTATTTTTCAGCTAACAATGCAACACCCCGCGAAGAAAGCTTGTTTTGTATAGTGTATTTTCGTTATGTAAAAATAACGAAAAACCTAAAACATGCAGATGGGAGAATTAAATGTCCCATCCTGCGAGCCCTAAGATGCCCTTACTGCTTCGCAACAGGGGACGAAGCACACACTGCAAAGTATTGCCCATCGAGAAGATAGTGCCAGACTGTCATGTTTTTTTAGCTGTAATTCAAATTTGTAAAATGTTGCTATTAATTGGTATTGGTATTGTACTTAGGGGTCGATTAGCCGCAAGGGCCTTTCAGAACTGCGACCAGTGTTGATTTTTGTTCATTACCCTGCTAATTAGGTATTCAGGAATTCAAATTTGCTAGCAAATCACAGAATACTCCTGAGAGGCTTTTTGTTGCACCTCCTTGGGTGTCAATTGCGTTTGTCCCAGATATTTAGCCTGGATCGGGCTAAGGCATCACAGCTACAGAGAATGTGTTCGGCCGATTCAGTTGCCGATTCACAAAGTCTGCATATATCAAAGAAGATGCCGAGCTGTTTCACCACATAGCCTTCCTGTTCACTGGAGAGCAGAGCTAAGAAACTTCCATTAGTTCCGATATTCGAACCAGAAATTTCCGCTCTGTAACTCAACCAGCAATCACAGTAGGCCACTGCTGTGGTCGGAGACGGCCATAGATGAAGATAAAGTCAGAATTTTTCAGCTAACAATGCAACACCCCGCGAAGAAAGCTTGTTTTGTATAGTGTATTTTTTTCGTTGTGTAAAAATAACGAAAAACCTAAAACATGCCGATGGGAGAATTAAATGTCCCATCCTGCGAGCCCTAAGATGCCCTTACTGCTTCGCAACAGGGGACGAAGCACACACTGCGTAGTATTGCCCATCGAGAAGATAGTGCCAGACTGTCATGTTTTGTTAGCTGTAATTCAAATTTGTAAAATGTTGCTATTAATAAAAGCTGCTGTAAATATTAATGAATGTAATTGGTAATGTAATTTACAAATAATTGCAATAAGTAGGGTTGGGTGGGGAGTAAAGCGCCACTTTTTCCTTTTGAGCAAATATTTCCCACATGCATCTCTTTAGAGATGTTTAACAATTAACAATTTAAGGTCACTAGAAGGTGCAAGTTGAGCATTCACATGTTCCAACATGAGACCCGACAGGTCTCTGGAATCAGGAATTTGGAATGTGGTGGTGGCGGCTTGGTGGGTTCGTCAAATTTGGCGTAAGGCAAGTCAGTTTTGCCAATTTTTCGGTTAATTTGAGGTGGAATGACCCATTTCAAGAAAGGTTAAACTTTTTACAAGTTCTAGATTGACCTGGAAACTCTTGAGCGAAATAGTTGCATATTGGTTTGTCGAATATTTAAAGGAATTTTATAAAAAATTAGTAAAAAATCGCCGAAATGTTATTTGAAATCAGTTCGGAGTATAATTTGTAACAGGAGCAATTATTATCTCATTGACATATAATGGTTCAAATTTTGCAAAACGGATTCAAACAATTTGGAGTTTTTCTTTAAATTTGGATTTAGATCTTCTTTAAGTGCCATGCCTGATTTTAGAAATAGGCGACCTCTCTCCTATGCATGTTTATTTATTTATTTACGGATATACCAATTGAAATAACACAACAAATCAAAATTCCACACTAACTCAATTCCCACATAACAGTCCTCTTGAACCCGATGTAAGACGGGTGAAATAGGTCAAACTGATGGTCACTCTCGTTTGAAACGTTGACCATCCGACACATTCTCGATACTGGGCTATTTAATCCATAGTTCGAACCATGAAACTTCACCCATAGTAACTTCGGGTTCCTAATGGGATGAACTGGAACATAAAACTGAATCAGTGACAACAAAAATTCGCAATCAATCTTGCCATTCACCAAGCGATGGACAAAACACATGTGTTGTGCGTTTGAAGTATTATCACACACACAGGGGACTTGCTGCTTAACGCGAGCTCCGAACCGCGGGAAGTGTATAGGTACACTTCATCTCCAGAGAGGCTGTACCAGGCAGATTACACCTAGGTGGTTTGCCATTGCCTTCCTAGGGGAGACGGTCAGAATAAAATTTTTACTGAGCCCGGAGTTGAACCAGGTATTTAGCATTAGCAGCAACGCACTTAACCGCTAAGCTGGCAACCGTCTCAATAATTGTGGTAAATATTATTTAATATAATTTTCTCAGAAATTCACAATTATTAGCAATTTTTTGTAGTAGATTCTAGTAATTATTTACATTTTATAATTTTATTTTTTTGCAGATTATTTGAAATTATAAAAATCTAAGATTTTGCAATAAATTTACTCAATTTCCACAAAGCAAGAATTATTAAATTTAATGCTTTAAGGATTCATCATCCTCCTCTTTCTAAGTGTACAACAATGTGGAATTCGTCAGGGCATCGAAAAAGTGCCGAAATAATTTACAAACCCAGGTAACACACTGTCGTCATAATGTCGTCAATTATTGGTTAGTATAGTACCAATGAACACGTCATCAAGAACGTCATTAATGACGTCAATATGACCGGCGAATGTCACAGCCTAAAGACGTCAACTGATGACGAACCTTGTACGTCACTTGCGACGTCACTGATGACCAATCTAGTACGTTACTCGACGTCAAATTAACGTCCCGTTATTTCATATAAATGAGTAAAGCAAGGTAAAAAATTTCTTTTAAAATAACCCTTGTCAAAAACAGCAAGTGGCGCTAAAGAGGAATAAATAAAATAAAATTTTACGAAAATGTTTTCAAGGTTCGACTGTAATTTTACTTTCTCCCATTTTGTATCAGTTACTGTTTTTGAGAAGGGTTATTGTTTAAAAACTTGATTTTATTCCAATTAAATTAAATAGAAGGGTTTATAAACAATACAAATGCAGTAAATTTTTTAATTATAATTTTATTATTTAAAAAAAATAATATAATGACACACACGCTTCATCGATGTGGAAAACATTTGTTGGGATGTTCCAAGTTTCTTCAATTTTTCCGGTGCATGTTTCAACCAGACTTTAATTTTATCATCAATCTCTTTCTCGGTGATTGAAGGCGAGGTTTTTCTAACAGCACCTAAAAAACAATATATGAAAATCATATCAATCACAGTTACAAAAGACTTATGGTCAATTTATGCACTGATGTAACGGAATATAACGTAACGTAGTGAGGTAATGCATCAGTGCATAAATTGACCATTACAAGTGATTACGTTCCGTAATTTCAAGTCGTTAAATGCCTTTTTTTCCGCCTCGTTTTCCAAGAAAATTCAGATTAGCAGCAACGGAAAATGAGAGGAGAGATTTTAATATTGCGTTGGTATGTGCAGTAAAGTCTCTGCCTCCTAGTGTCGCGAAATATGATGCCTGTAAAAATGTTATGTAAAAGTGAGATGTTAAATCGAAACAGGACATCAGAATATTACATACCAAAGCGTGGAAATTACTTTTGTCATCAATGTACACAATATGCTTCTAAGGTATACAAATCTTGCGATTTCAAAGGAAGATCTACTCCGAGATCATCTGCTAAACAGGTATTATTTGCGACAACTTGACTACCACGATCTTGTTTTCTGATCCATTCCAAAATTTGATTGTTTTGCTCTTTGACTGTTTTTAACTGCTCTTTGACTGTTTTTAACAAATCAATCATTAACTTGTCTTTTGAACCTGAAAATCATCTGTGAAAATTTTGAATTTTTTTAATTATTATTGTGGGTACCTACCATTATTTTCCTCGAAACTTTGCTGCTTTGCAGATGTTGTCACCAGATTGTTACCAACAAAGAACGGGCTTTGTGTTTAACTTGATCACTTTTGTCACAAACTTCATCTCCTTAGCACCCAGGTGTACCGTAATCCTCATATACAGGGTGTCCCCGTGACCGTGGAGAACCTTTGAGGTGGTGATAAAGGACACTTTTCTAAGACAAATTTTCAAATAAAATTTTTGCCCAAGTCCAAACCCTTGGGGGGTACCTCCCTTTAAAGCAATTTTTTGAATTTCTGATTTCAAACGGCCATAGCTCCGATATTATTGATTTTTTAAGGTTAATGGATTAGAACTTTTTTAAAGATCATTCGCTTGTCTACAAATTAGGTTATAACCCCTTATCGTCTAGAATCAACGGATTTCGAGTTATAAATTAAATTAAGGGAAAAAATGTTTAACAAATTCAGGTTTTTTTTTAAATTTTCTTGCGAACCCCGTATCTCTTAAACGAAACGTCTAACAGAAAAACTAACGGCCCAAACCGGATAGGGAATTTAACGGGCTACAACTTTCGTCAAATAAATTTTTTTGGGCAACCAACCGTTTTCATAGAAACTCTGAAAATAATGAACAAGGTGTAGGTAAAAAATATAAATTCACATAATTACTAAAAATCTCAATTTGATTTAATTTAATTTATAACTCGAAATCCGTTGATTTTAGACGATAAGGGGTTATAATCTAATTTGTATACAAGCGAATGATCTTTATAAAAGTTCTAATCCATTAACCTTAAAAAATCAATAATGTCGGAGCTATGGCCGTTTGAAATCAGAAATTCAAAAAATTGCTTTAAAGGGAGGTACCCCCCAAGGGTTTGGACTTGGGCAAAAATTTTATTTGGAAATTTGTCTTAGAAAAGTGTCCTTTATCACCACCTCAAAGGTTCTTTATATTGGTTCTTAAATAAAGGTTCTTAAATAACTTTATATAGTAGCCTTAATTTATCGGTCCGTCACGCTCAGGAATGCATCTCGTTTCTGTATTGTCATTTAATGGAGCACCCCGGCGAAGCCGATCATCTCCTTCATCTGGTGCTGATTTTGGCGTTTGGGATTGTAGAGGCCGGTGGGCCTCGGGATTTTGGCGCTTGGCTATCTGGTTGGTTGTGACCTGCGTTAATCAAATCAAATAACATTTATTAATTACGTGGCTCGAGGATACCTTACAAATTACAAGTACGCGTTACAAAAGTTACCTATAGAATATAGGGGCATAAGCCCCTCTCCTCTATATTTAATTAAGTAAGTTATAGGTTTCGTGAAGTGGAAGTTGAATAAGTTGCAGGATAAAATTTTCAAAAACCTGCTGAGTAATTAATAACAAAACAACAAAAAGAGAGAGCTGGGTTTAGTCAGACTGTTCTTAGACTTTATAAAGGCGCGCATTAGCGCGTCGCCTGCCGCTCAACGAATTGGCATCGCACCTCCTTGGGGGGGGGGGAGCACTGCCATATCGCGCTGTGGCAGGCGCCGCGAGATCGTCATGTCGATAGACAGCTCAAAGAATTATTCTAACTAAACCAAGTTAATTTCAAAATTTTACCATTTCCGGTGTCGCTCGTCTAGGTTTACAAAATTTTAAGAATTTTGTACAAATCAGACTTCTTCGATGTAGTCCCGGCTTTTTACTTAATTAAACTTGTTGACATTTGAAAATAGGGATGTAAAGAAGTTATGGTACATTTAGAAAATAGACGAATCGATAGGATTAAAAACTAGTTACAAATTTGGTAATATAAAACAAACAAAAAATATTCCTGAAAAGTAAGTAATTGAATTAAATTAAATTGAGCTTGGATTAGGAGTTTAGTAAATTTGGAGGTTAACCAATGGAATGTGGCCTAATACATTTCTTTTTTAGCTAACGATTTGTTTCTACGGGAAGGATGAGTTTGGCGAAAATCTTTACTAGTCTCGTGTACAGAATTTACATTAAGGCTGCCGTCCTAAGGGTGGGGGATTGAATATGCCGTTAGACATAAAGAAAGTAGTGGTGCGTAGCGAGTAAAGGTAGAACTATTCTTCTTCTTCTTACGCTAGGACTACGTCCTGTACTTCCCAACTATATGCCTCTGTCAGAGGCACTGTTGGTTCTGTGAGCAGTTTTTGGTTTTTACATCTCAGGTAGCTTGCTAGGCTTGCCTTTCGATGTGCCTGCACCCTGTTTTTTACTGTTATGATGGCAAATCATTAACACAGGGGGATCGCCTGCTTAACATGTCCTCCGAAACACGGAAGACGGCCAAGAAATTTTTAGTCAATACCCGGAGTCGAACCGGGGCGCCTTGCGTTAGCAGTTGATTGCGCTAACGTTCAGACCATGACCGTGTCATGGTCTTGGTCATGGAATTAATAGTAGAACTATTAATTCTTTATAATAATGCTACTTTTGAAACAAATAAAGAGTTGCATCTCGGCTATTTGAGGTACTTACTGCATTGGTTTATGACCCTTTCTTCACAAAAGAAATATTTTAAAAGGTTTTATTTTCTTTACATTTTAAACTTTTCAAAATCTACGTAATTGGTAAATATTTTCAGGCTGGTTTGGAAACATTAAAAATAAAGAAATTGTATTTATTTTAAAAGGAATTTATTTTTTATTATTTCACAATTTATTATTAATCATTATTGCATATAATAATAATATCCTGTTTAATTATATAAAAATAGTACCAAAAATACATTGAACTATTAATGTTTCAAATTTATTATTTCGCGGTATTGTTTGTAATTAATTTTTTTATATTTTGTTGGCCCCTCCTTTTGGTTTTATAACAGCTTTAATATGATCAGGCCTGATGGTTTTGACTAAATTTTGCAAGTCAGCCAAACTTAGGTCTTCTTTTCACACTTTATGTAGGGGGTCTATTAGTTGTTCTTATTTTTAGGTTTATTTATTCATTGTTTCACAGTTAGAAACAGAATAAACAAATTTTAAAATTCTGATTCTAAGGTGAAACGGTCATAACTCAATGTAGGTATAAGTATTTCAAAAGGCCGTTCGTGTATTACGTAAGACGTTTTTTCCTACTTTCGGTATCTATTAAACGCTAAAAGTGAAATTAATGAAAATATTATGTTTATTTTATATTTAAAAAAAGTTATTCAAACAATTTACTTTAATATACAAGCAATACAACAATTTGTAACCTATGGTTGAACTCTGTAAAAAAACCCTATTTTTAATCAACTTCAGGGGCTGTTTTAGACTAGTCAGGGTTGGGCAAAATACATGAAAATATGTATTTGAAAACAAAATACATTTGTTTTGAGTATTTGAAATACAAAATACATTTATGTCGAGTATTTCAAATACAAAATACAGTATTTCAAATACAATTACAATACTTTTCAAGTTTGTAATTATGACTGTAATGATTATAAAAATTATTGCAGGGCACTTTTGTGTCCTGTGAAATAGAGCATCTTTACAGCAAAAATTTCAATATTTTTAATTTTCCGATTTTAATTAAAAATATATCAGATCCAAGGGCCAATAAGTTTTAGCTTTACAATGATCATAAAATGGTTGCCTAAAAGTGCATACTTTTTTACCTAGTGCGTCCGCAATCTCGACAGATTTTCTATATATTAAACACTGTCAGGACGGTAGCCATAAGTACATAAATTAAACAAATATTTCGTGCAATGTGGTAGAAGTTGAATTATATACCTTTTGACACAGGTATAAATCAACAGTTTCATTGTGCGAAATGGTATAAGTATAGTAGGTACTTACACAATTTTACACGTTGAATTTCGAAAAATTTTTGGGACTTCTACCGTTCTGCACATTTTTATATAATTTTTTAAATAGGCTATTAAAAACAAATTCAGTTCTTTTTATTACAAAAAATAAATGAATATTTTGTGCACAATGGTATAAGGGGCCGTTCATGTATTCAGGTAAAGCTTGCTGAAAGCTTTACTTATTGTTTAGCCGATTTACATTATTAGGGTAAACATTGTAAAGTTAAAACTTGGCCCTTGGATCTGATATATTTTTAATTCCAATCCGATAATTAGAAATATCCACAAATTTTGCCGTCAAGTTACTCTTTTTGTCAGATTACAAAAGTGACCATGTAATAATATTTAATAAAAATTCAATTGTAAATTGTTTCCAAATTCCAAACTGGGCAACAAAAAGTATTAGATAAATTTTCATGTCGACATGCACGAGCAAAAATTACTACACGATAACACTTTATTTATGTCTATCAAATTACATGTGCATATTATACAAATGAGCAATAAATAACCGTAAGAAGTAATTCTGATATAGCGCCCCAAGTATAGAATAGACAAACTATTTTAACCGAGATCCAACTAAATTCGTTAGAAATGCGACAGAACTCTACTTACCATTTCAAAAAAATCCGTCAAAACAAGAAAAAATTATATTATTATTTTCGGACGCAGTATCTTTTAGAAAAATGCATATAATTCTACTAAATTTTTTTTAAAATTAGGTCAAGCATTTGTCCTGGATGTGACACACTTTTCAAGTTTGTAATTATAACTGTAATGATTATAAAAATCTGATGGGGCCATCGCATAACTTTCCGAACAGACGCAAATTTTTATATTATCCTATATTATAAAAGGCCAAGTCTTTCTTTCTGTCTGTCCCACGGAAATACCCGAAGCAAACCGAACGGAACCGAACGCACAACGTATCATCGGATCAACGTATCATCGGATCAACGTATCATCGGATCAACGTATCATCGTATCATTTTGTCTATATAGGACAGCTATTTCCAAAAAAGCATTATGTGAACTTCCATAATGGATAATGAAAATTTTGAAAATCCTGCTGCAAAGCGACGGCGATTGAATCGTGAGAGAAAAGCACGTACAAGAGCTAATAACACAGAAGAACAGCTTCGATCACAGCGACAAGCTGACGCTCGGTCTCATGCGATACGTCGACAACGTGAAACTTTGGAACAAACTCAAGCGCGGCAAGCTGCTGACGCTCGGTCCCATGCGATACATCGACAGAAAGAAAATCGATACCAAAGTCAAGCAATTCAACTCCAAATAAGAGCATTGAGATTTGATGAATCTCACGTTACTCGACACGATTGTGGAGAAATGAATTCCATCTGTCAGTTCTGCGGCTCCAAGAATTTCGCCAAGGAGCGTCCAGTTGATAAACAATTTAACAACTGCTGTCATAAAGGAAAAGTGAAGATTCCGCAACCGCTCGATCAACATGGGAATCTATTGTTATATCCCGAATTTCTTCGCTCTATGCTTTCAGATGCAGATAATCCTTACTACAAGAACTTTCGTCAGCACATCCGCTCTTACAAGTCCTCGGTTTCTTTCGCTTCAATGGGAGCAGAGATTGTTTCAATGCCGGGTAACGGACCATACGTTTTCAAAATTCATGGACAGACGTACCACAGAACCACAAACCTGTATCCACCTGAAGGACAAACAAGAAAGTTTGCACAACTGTATGTAATGGACACGACAGAAGCGGTCAATGAACGAGTAAATCTGCCTGAGAATAGAGGTTGTCTACCTGAAGTGATTGAGAAAATCGATCGTTTCTTCCGCGTCAACAATCGTATCGCAGCTTCATATTGCCTGATGAAAGAAATTGAGTAACAAGAGCGTGTACGAGCCGAAGAAGAAGGACAACCAGTTCCGGTCGTCAATATGGTGATGCAGCGCGATCGGCAGTCTGATCAAAGACGTTACAATGCTCCAACGTCCAATGAAATTGCAATGGTGTTCGTAAATGATGACGGCGAACCTCCATTTGAACGTGATATCCGTATCTATCCTCGAAATCCCGTCGACAATGCACAACAATTCATTCGTATCAATATTCTCAGTCCAAATCTTGACCCTATGACTTATGGCATTCTTTATCCGTTTGGCGAACCGGGGTGGCAACCCAATTGGAGTTGCGAAGGATATCGGCAATCCCGTAATAAAATCAGCATGTTACAATTTAAAGTTGCGCAAACAGCAATTAGAAACGATTTCAATCCGATCATGAGTGCGGGAAAACTTACGCAACAGTGGATTGTCGACTCATATTTGCAAGTGGAAGCCAATAATTTGAACTACATACGATATCAACAAAGTAAATTGCGTACTGAATTGTATCAAGGTCTATCCGATCATATTCAAAACTAGGTGATACCGCGTCCGAGGACGGGCAGCTACCCAAGGTAACTTAAGTTGAATGAAGATTAAGGAAAGCTCTCAGTGCAATCCAAAAGCCATATGACCTTGGCTGCCTGCCCGTCCTTCTAGCTGCCCGTCCTCGGACGGGGTATCATCTAGTATTTTTAAATAAAATGGTTACATAATTTCAACAGTAAATCGATGAAAAATTTCATATTTTGCCAAAATAGGAAGAAGAAAACTTTTGAATGCCTATATCTTGCAAGCGAAGCATTTTTGGACCAAAGTTATTAGAAACTTTTCATCTAATTTTCGTTAGTAGAATGCGGTTTACTATTTTATTTACAAATACAAAATTTTTTGAAACGCCCTGTATATTTTAGAGAAAACCTTGTAGGACAAAAAATGTAGGAAATTCCATAGCGCTAATTTTTTGTTATTAATATATTGTCTTGCTGAGAGACCCATTTGAGTGGCATTTTCTCCTCAGAATGAGGAATCATGGTGTTCTGCAAAATGTCTACATAAACTTGTTGATCCATGATTCCTTGTATACGATATATAGGACCAACACCATAGTAACTAAAGCACGCCCATATCATAATGCTAGACCCCCCATGTTTTAAAGTTTTTACCGTATATTTTGGATTGTATTCTGTATTGGGCGGACGTCTTACATAATTCCTTGATCCAGTATGACCATACAAAACAATCTTACCTTCGTCCGTCCATAAAATATTTCGCCATTTCTTAAGAGGCCAAGTAACATGTGCTCTTGCAAATGTTAGCCTTTTGTCACTATGGCTTTTCTTCAGCAGTGGAGTCATTCGTGGACTGCGAGCATGTAAATGATGTTCGTCAACCTTCGGCGTACTGATATAACGCTTGCTGGTACATTGAAGTCCTTTTTTATTTGAGTTGCCTGCACTTTTGGGTTAGCTTTTGAGTATCGTACTAAGCGTTTTACCGACTTTTAAGACAAAAAACACTTACGACCCCGTGTTTCTACCTTTTCTTTATAATACTTTGCATTCAAAATCATTTTTGCCGAGCACCCGATCATTTCTTGAACCACTTTGTAGGGTTTTCCATCATTAATTAATTTACAAATTAATTTTCGCTTTTCTGGCGTGCAGTGTTTTCCCCGCCCAATTTCTCTAAATATATCAATCAAATGCCTTATTAAAAATTTAAAGTAAACTATATTATTTATCTCTGCACTAAAATATCACTTAAATTTTTGTAAATTTGCTGTATATTCAATGAACAAGTTAGCACTGCTATTATTTTGAACGTATGAAAACTGAACAATTTCAATCAAGTGAATACCAATAGTAGAATTAATCTGCTGACAAATTCCTTCTAAGCTATTTTCAACTGTTAATCATACGTGTGCATAATTATCAATAACACAAATCAGAAACTTAAATAATATAAATAATATTTAAGATGAGAGTCTTTATGATACAGCACTGCTATTATTTTGAAAGCAGCTGTAGGTATAGGGAACAACACTCCTCGATGCGCTCGGTGCTACCCGAACTGCACCACGGCTTATCAGGGGTCATTTCTTGTAGCCAGGTAAATATAATCCCTTGACCGAACTGCACCACGGTCAAATGTAGTTCCGTAATCGCTTTACCGAATTGCACCACGAGCAAACCGAGCAGGTATCACAAGCAAACAGATAATATAAAGAAATAAATACACAAATATCTAAATTCTTTGCAATTTAAATTTCGAGTTTAATATATTAATTCATATTATATTATACAGGGTCAGAGCAGGTATTAATAAAATAATAACCCAAAACAGTGAAAAAATAAAATATTTTTTGCCTTCGAATTTTGGGGTGTGCATTGGGGCTTGGCCAGAATTATGAGCATCAAAAAACCTACCCTCCGATGCTCCGCATCTCCGGGCGGTTTTTCGTGCTCAGAGCTGCTACGCAGCAGAGCTAAACATACGAGAGGCGCGACAGATCAAGAAAACCGGGATAAATGCAATCGGGATGTGAGAGACCCTCGAAATAGCATTAAAAAGTATAGTTGCGGTATGGGGCAGTAAACTATTACGTTTCAACTCATTCATTTAAACTCCAGCATTGTGCTTTAACTTTTAACAATAAAACCACCTTACCTAAAATATTACAATAGAGGTGGTGCAATTCGGACGACCGACCCTTGGTGAGGTGTTTACCTGAAATTACGGTGGTGCAATTCGGGTAGGAGATTTGTGAACTAATCTTTTCGTGGTGCAATTCGGGTGCTCCGATGCGCTCTAGCCCACGGGATAGAATGGGATAGAGAACCCAACGCGGTTGGAACGTGTAGAGGCAACCTCCAATCTCGTCGGGTCCTAAGTTGGAACTAGAAATTGGATCGTGAGTAGAGGCCTTTATGCTATAACCTGATCGACTTCTAGTTTATATGTATATTCAGCGTTGAAAAATGGCGGAACTAATAGATATTCAGCAAAATTATTTCTGCCTTTTTTGTAGAGAATTTAGTTGTCTTCATTTTTTATGCTTCAAATCGGTGTCCGGACGTTATGGAACACAACCTTACACTTTGTGATAGAAACATGAAATTTGGCACAAGTGTAGATACAAACCTCCTTTACAAAACAAGATGTACCGCCCCCTTCAACCCCTAGACGCAAAAATACCCTCCAAATTTTATTTTATCCTATTTATTTCGTAAACTATTCATCATATTTATGATAAAAATACATCAGAGAAAATAAATTTCTAATTAAATTTTAAACAAAAAAGGTCCTTAGGATGTTTTTGATACGACTTACGGTTTCTATAGAATCATCACGTGAATGTAGGTCAAATATAGCGTGCACTGCAGAACTCGCGGATTTTCTCCAAATTCCCCATGTTGCGCCACTCGTACACAAAAATTACTGTAATAGAAAATTAAGAACGGGCAATTATCTATCTTTATTGTTAATTGCTTGTTCGTCAAAATGTATTTTTCATAAGTTTTTAAGCACTATTGTATAATAATATGCCGGACCGTAAAGAACAAAATTACTATAGACCCTTGAACTTTATAATAGAAGCATAAAATTTGGCACAAGTATATACGTATATACGAACCTCCTTTACAAAAGAAGATGTGACGCCACGCGGGTCGCCGCCAACTTCAACCCCAGTTTTTTCATACGAGTTACAGTTTTCATAGAATCATCGTGTAATCGTGCTTAAGGGGGTATTCTAGTCTAGAATATTGAAAAATTCGATTTATTTTTTTTTCATATTTTCAAAGCTTAAACCTTTAAGAATATGTCTATAAAACGATTTTTCAAAAATAAAGTACCATTGTATGACTGACTGCGCGAATATTTAAACGCGATATTCTCGATATTACCTTTTTCGAGACGGTTGACATGAAATCTCAAGTTCTACTGGACCGATTTACTTGAAATTTGGTGTGAACCTTCTCTATACATCCCTCTATCGTCCGAACTAGAATTATAACAAAATTTAAATTTTTACTATTTTTAAAAAATTCGGAAAAGTAAAAAAAACTGGTAAAAAAATGTCTTTTTATTACAAACAGCCGCCATTTTGCGAAAAAAGTTTTTTTTTACTTCTCCCTGGTTCGGACGATAGCGGCATTAGTTTTGATTAAGAATCTATTTTGTTTTTTGATTTCGGATTACTAGGAGGGTTGGAATCATGTCAACCAGGACGCGCCATCTTTTTGAGATCCCCCATTTTATCAGCCTGTAACTTTTTAAATTTAAAATATTTTCATTTGATTTTTTTTTATGTATTCTTCAAACAACAGTAAAAATGTGGTAAAAAATGGATAGTAAAAATATTGTTTGGTATTTCTTTACTGCACTTGAAAAAATACCTAGGATTCATGCCTGTAGACTAGAATACCCCTTAAAAACTTATGAAAAATACATTTTGTCGAACAAGCAATTAACACTACAGATAGATAATTGTCCGTTCTTAATTTTCTATTACAGTAATTTTTGTGTACGAGTGGCGCAACATGGGGAATTTGGAGAAAATCCGCGAGATCTGCAGAGCGCGCTATATTTGACCTATTACATTCACATGATGATTCTCTAGAAACCGTAAGTCGTATCAGAAACATCCTAAGAACCATTTTTATTTAAAATTTAATTAGAAATTTATTTTCTCTGATGCATTTTTATAATATGATGAACCGTTTACGAAATAAATATGATAAACTAAAATTTAGGGGGTGTTTTGCGTCTAGGGGTTGAAGGGGACGGGGGTCGGCCTGGCGTCACATCTTGTTTTGTAAAGGAGGTTTTATCTACACTTGTGCCAAATTTCATGCTTCTATCACAAAGTGCAAGGTTTTATAGTAAATTTGTTCCTTACCGTCCGGACAGTGAAAAACAGAATTGGAACATTTTTTCAAGATGATCACGTAGACATAATTTAAAGTAATATATTGCCGTGTTTTTTTTTGGACAACGAAGCCATTTAAAAATATATCCCTGAGTTTTCCGAAATTTTATATTTGTTGTTTAACGAAATTCTTCACTCACTAATAATTATTATGAATTATTTTCCAAATTATAAACCCTTTTCAATTTAAACTTTTATTTTTCTGAAAATTCGCACTACAAAATTTTCCCAGTCATCAAAAATTCGACCTCACGCTTTCGCGATCAAGCGTTCACTCTGTTTTTAATAAATTGTTCTTGCGCATTATTAATTTTAAAAAAATCTTTGATTTTCATAATTTTACTAATTTTGGGGTTAGTTTACCGACGGCGACGTTTTACATTAAAATTTAAGATATTTTTCAAGTTACAGATAAATGCTACCGATTAAGTGAGTCGGTTATTAAAAACGCACCTAAGCATTATAACTACCCACTCACAAATTGAAGGACCTTTATAAACAGGGACGTAATAGCTATCGCCATGCGGGCTTACCAGTTTTAGAAGCAAATGAATTAAAAAAATGTTCCTTTATTTTTAGCAAAATTGTTTATAAGAGTATAGTACCGATTTATTTTTTCTTTTTTAAATAAGTTCTTCGATATCGCGAAATTTTTCAGGCCACGAGATTTTGATAAAAAGGTGTCCATTTTAGATAAGTACCGCACTGATTAAAACAAATATCGTTGATAAAAACATTTGATTTGGTGATAATTTACTTAATTAATTCATAATTTAAATAACTAGCATAGTTAGTCATAATTTGTATTATGTTTTAATTTAATTTTAATTCGGTTTTTAGTGACTAATTAAATTTTATTGGCGTAAGTAGTGTGTAGGATTATGGAGTTAGAAATTTTAGATTTAAAAAAATTTTGTTGAAATAAGTGGAATAATTCGATAAACGATAAATAGTTTTTATGTAATAAAAAGCGAATCCAACCGGATTTTTGCGTTTATGCTTTTCGGAAGTTAAAATTTATAAAAAAAATATTGGGTATTTTATTGTTTATTATCAACGTGATATAATAATATAATATAATGTGCTCTATGCAACAGTGTTGACTAATAAGTAGGAAGACTTGATATGGTTTATATGGGCGAGGTTCTTTGATAAAACACATGTTGGTGCGATTTCTCGTTTTAAATTTAATTTTCGTAGCGGGAGACATTTTTACTTTAATATTTACTTCTCGCTTTAAAATTATTTAGATCTATTTGTGCATATTCATGGGATCTAACATGACTAAATCCATTGATATAAATGTGTTGTATAATGACTTAGGAAAACTATTAAACGGTAAGTACATTTTTCGCTAATTGGTCCATACTTGCATTAGTTACAAATTTGGCAAAAAAATTTATCAAACAAATAATTAACCAATTATTTTTGTTGCATTGAAAAGCTCAAGTTTTTGCGACGATTAAACGAAAGAAAGTAAATAAATATTTAATGCGCGTCGTTTTTGCAAAATCGAAACCAAATTATTTTTTATCTGCAAAAAAAGAAAACTCACTTTGAAATTTTTTTTGTAACAATTTCAATTATCAATAAAAAATTTTTACTTTGGAACATAAATTCTACGACGACGCTTGTTTATTTGTAAATATAGATTTTTTAACGACAATATCCATATCTTGAACTTTAACAGCTTAAAATTTCAAATTAAGAATAATAACGTTCATGACATAAAATTATCATTTGTAACTGTGTTGTAATATAGTGTTTTTTGAACGACACAAAACAATTTTATTATTGAAATGGAACACCATTATATTATTTTATATACCGGGTGTTCATTTTAAAACTTCCAGCAATTAATATCTCAAAAACCAAAAGTCAGATGAAAAAATGTTTCGGACAAAAGTTGTATGATAGCGAGGGGGAAAGAATATGGCATAATTGGTTTTTTAATTTATTGACCTTTTCAAGGTCATTTGAAGGTCAACTTTGTTTTTTTAAATGGCACCTTATATTTTTTTACCAGGTTCATATTTTGCATGAATAAATAAACAACTTTTGTTGGAAAATTTTTTTTATCCGACATTAGGCTTTTCGAGCAAGATGCGTTGAAGCAAAATAAATAATCAACATTGTTAATCAAAATTTAATATTTACAAGTTTTAGAAGGCTATTTATTAGTATTAAACAGTGGAAAAATGTTTGTAAATGAGTGTTTTCATAACAAGTTTTCAAAATGTTCCCCATTTACAGCTAAACAATGATACAGCCTTTGTTGAAACTCGCTTATAACTTTTTCAAAAGTTTCTTTCGTAATATTTTTGTAAGCCACTGTGATTCGAAATTTTAACTCTTCAATATAGCTGGTATTGTATTGTTATGAAAACACTCGTTTACAAACATTTTTTCCACTGTTTAATACTAATAAATAGCCTTCTAAATCTTGTAAATATTAAATTTTGATTAACAATGTTGATTATTTATTTTGTTTCAATGCATCTTACTCGAAAAGCATATGTCGGATAAAAAAATTTTCCAACAAAAGTTGTTTATTTATTCATGCAAAATATGAATCTGCTAAAAAAAATATAAGGTGCCATTTAAAAAAACAAAGTTGACCTTCAAATGACCTTGAAAAGGTCAATAAATAAAAAAACAATTAATCCATATTCTTTCCCCCTCGCTATCATACAACTTTTGTCCGAAACATTTTTTCATCTGACTTTTGGTTTTTGAGATATTAATTGCTGGAAGTTTTAAAATGAACACCCAAAGGGTGTCCCCGCGATCGATTTACACCTCTTCGATGGTGATAGAGACCACTATTCTAACAAAATATCTTCAAATGGCTATAGCATCAAAAATATTGATTTTTAATGCAAATGGTTCAGTGCGCTTTTGTAAAGACCTTGAAATTATGTACAAAATATATTCTAATTGCCATTTATATCTTAAAATCAACAACTTTTGAAGTTATAAATAAAATTAAGTAAAGAAATGTTAAAAAATTCGAAGCTTTATTGTTTTGTTTCTTTGGAAAACCCTGCATTTTCTAAACGAAACGTTTCACAAAAAAATGAACGCCCTTTTCGGATAGAAAATTTAAAGGGTTACAACTTAGTCTAGTAAATGTTTTTGAAAATCCAACCCATTTCACAGAAAAATTAAAAATTGCTTGTTATAATCCCGACAACGAAGCTCAAAAATTGGCTTAAACTTGCAAAATATTCCAGCAAAATGAAATTTGGCCATTTATCCTAATTTACTATTAATAAACATTTACCTTAATAAATTCCCCGAAAGTCCTCTAAAATTTAATGCCGGCGTTGGTTTTAGCCCCTTAATACAGTTTTTCGCTTATATCTCGCTTATTATTTTCACTTTTACGAAAAATTACCAATATATCCAAATTAGAAAACATAAAATTCTTTACAAAATGTATATTTTGAAATTTCTTTATGACATACTATTTCTGAAATAACCTTTGCTGCCAAATGGGAAAATGACAACCAAAAGTGCACTTTAACATTTATTTCGGAAACCATCCATGTTATAAAAAAATATTTCAAACAAGAAATATTTTGCATAATATTATCTACGTATTTTGTATTACAATTTTTTTATGAAACTTACCATTTAGGCATAAATTGAGTTGAAAAAATAGTCAACAATATTACCTAGACAATTCTAAGTAAAATTATTATCAAACCTTTAACAAATTCATGTAAAGCCAAAGTAACGCTGAATTTCTATTTCGGGACTTTATTGGTCATAAATAAAGATATATTTTGTATAATATATTCTACATCTTTTGTTATTTTCATTTATTTGTCAGAGCTCTCGTTTATGATATAGGTACTATACGAGCACAACATAAAGAAAGACGAATATTTGGCTCATTTTTTAATAAGAACAAATTAAATTTATGGATTAATGGTAAGTTTTATCAAAAAAACATCAACAACAAAAGATTTAGATAATATTATTTAAAACATTATTTGTTTGAAATAATTTTTGATAACGTGAATATTTTTCGATATAAATGCGAAAAATTCAATTTTAATATGTTTTTCCCTATAGCCAATAAAGTCTTTAAACGATTTTTCAGCTTCATGTACATTATTTTGTTCAAGGTTTCATAGCAATAATTTTACCTAGAATCTCTTGTACTTGTGTTGACTCCTGTACTCTTGTACTTGAAAAGGACACTTTTCTAAGACAAATTTTCAAATAAAATTTTTGCCCAAGTCCAAACCCTTGGGTGGTACCTCCCTTTAAAGCAATTTTTTGAATTTCTGATTTCAAACGGCCATAGCTCCGATATTATTGATTTTTTAAGGTTAATTAGTCCGGTCAATATAGACATTTAAAATAACAAAAATTCCCACAGAGCCAAATATTGGTGGAGAGCTGGGGTTTACCATTACAAATAAAGTTTTAAAAATCCCCATCGATCCTATGTGTGCTACAAAAGTTATTCGGGGTCAAAGGTCAAAATTTAAGGTTTTTTGGATTTTTCTCGAAAACGGTAAGTTTTATCAAAAAAAACCTCAAACCAAAGTTGTAGATCTTAAACTTCTCTACAAAAATGGTCTTCATTATTTTTTTCCTAAGAGTTGCCATTCCTGAGATATCGCGATTCTAAGAGTCACATTATACATGATATGCACATATATAAGCCACGAACTGAATCCCCTCTACCCACGTGGCCTTGAAAAACATCTGCCTATTCTATTGGGAATTTACATCACCGATGAGGGCGCTAACGTCGCGTCATAATGGCTGTTCTAATTAGTATAGCACGATATTGCACATAAGTTATTAATGCGTATTGTACTAATATAGCTAGTCGACTGCGTTGTAATAGTGTAAAATTCAAATTCTAACACACAATTAATTGACAAATACACGTATAAAATTTTGGGTATACTAAACGGAGTAGTTAATATTATGGACGCGTAGTGGCGCATGGTTAATGTAAATTCCCAATTGTCGAGTGAAGTGAGTTCAAGTGAATATACGTACTTATTACAAGCGTCTACCATTTAGGTTATTTGTGCTATTTTATAGCTCGAAAAAATGTCTCAGTTTTGCTTTATTTGCAATAAACTTTTAACTGAAGATGAGAAACAGTTGTGGTTGATCGTGGAATGCCAACTTTAATCGAGGCTAGTGTCGCGAGAGGTGATTAGTTTACTGAGTATTTAAGAACTCAAAAATCCGTTACAATACACGTGGATTGCAGAAAATCATACACCCGGAAAACTTCAATCGTTGCAGTAAAAAAACAACGTGAGGAGGAACAGGCTAGTACTTCAAAAAAAAAGTCCACCTCGTACTAGAATGCGAGTAAGTGAATCAAATTTTTGTTTTAAAAAATACTGTTTATTTTGTGGCAATGAAGCCAATGAAGAATCTGAGAAAAAGAAAGGATCGAGAGATTGTGTGGGATCGAGAAGAAACCTTTAGCGTTATTTTTGATAAATATGTTCAGTATCTACGCAGACATTATGGGCTTACAGTGACGGTAGTATTTGACGGCTACAGTGACTCGACAAAGAATATTAAAGCTGCAGAACAACGTCATCGAACTGCAAAAACATCATCGGGTTCCGAGATTATCTTTGATGAATTTATGACAGTTCCAGCGAATCAACAACAATTTTTCGCTAACATTAATAATAAATCTCGTTTCATTTCCATGTTAAGTGACAAATTAACAGCTGCGAATATTGCAGTGAAACAAGCTCAAAATGACGCAGATGTCCTCATAATTGAAACAGCAATAGAAAAATTTAATGCAACAAACACAACAATTGCAGTTGGTGAAGATGTTGATTTGTTAGTACTACTTACTGAAAGGACTCCAATGGATAAAATTATTTATTTTCTGAAACCTGGAAGGGCTCAACATCGAACAGAAATATATTCTTCAAAAAGTTTATCTGCTTATCCCAAATGCCAAAACTATATCGACGGTGGAAAGGCAAAAAGTCTTAAGCGCCACGCATTGCAATGGCGCTTAAGACTTTTTGCCTTTCCACCGTCGATATTTTATTTTTACATGCGATAACCGGCTGCGACACTTCGTCAGCAATGTACAGAAGGGGCAAAACGTCAGTATTTAAATTATTCGAAAAAAAAGATTTGACTGAATGCGCTAAAGTATTTACAGAAATTGATTCCACACCTCAAACAATAATTACGGAAGGAATTCGCTTTATTCTTGCGGTTTATGGAGCTCCAAAAAAAATTACTTGCATTGATAAATACCGATACTTAACTTTTGTAAGAAATACGCGAAACAAGAAACAAGTACAACTATCATGCCTTCCTCCAACATCGGCATCTGCTATTCAACACTTGTATCGAGTATACTATCAAGTTCAAACATGGCTAGGCAATCAACTGAACCCAGAAGACTGGGGTTGGAAATTGATAGATAATACTCTGGAACCGATTCAAACTTTACACCCAGCTGCTCCAGAAAAACTCCTCAACACTATTTTTTGCAATTGCAAAAAAGGTTGTAGTGCCAAATGTGGCTGTAAAAAAGTCGGGTTGCTGTGTTCTCCAGCGTGTACCAATTGCCAAGGTCAGTCTTGCTCAAATGTCCAGTTGAGTACAATAGAGGAAGATTCCTGTGATTTTAATGAAGAGACCAATGACTCAGCCACATTTGAACAATTTATGAACATCCAGCAAGAGGAAGAGGAAGAAGAAGAAATCGAAGAAGACATGACTGTTGAAGTAGACTTTCAAGAGTATGAATCTGATTAAAATATCTAAAGAAATCAAAACAATAGTTAACCCAATAATCAATATCAATAATAAGGTAATATCTAGAACTTGACGGGTATTGTTCCCTTAAATTATCCTAAAATTGTCATGACAGTTAGTGGAGTAGGCTTACAGGGGAAACCACGGTAAAAAAACGCGCCAAGCACACTACCTCACAGGTGGCGTGGAATGTGTGCATATCATGTATAATGTGACTCTTAGAATCGCGATATCTCAGGAATGGTAACTCTTAGGAAAAAAATCATGAAGACCATTTTTGTAGAGAATTTTAAGATCTACAACTTTGGTTTGAGGTTTTTTTTTGATAAAACTTACCGTTTTCGAGAAAAATTCAAAAAACCTCAAATTTTGACCTTTGACCCCGAATAGCTTTTGTAGCACACATAGGATCGATGGGGATTTTTAAAACTTTATTTGTAATGGTAAACCCCAGCTCTCCACCAATATTTGGCTCTGTGGGAATTTTTGTTATTTGACCACTATTTTTATGTCTAAATTGACCGGACTAAATGGATTAGAACATTTTTAAAGATCATTCGCTTGTCTACAAATTAGGTTATAACCCCTTATCGTCTAGAATCAACGGATTTCGAGTTATAAATTAAATTAAGGGAAAAAATGTTTAAAAATTCAGGTTTTTTTTAAATTTTCTTGCCAACCCCGCATCTCTTAAACGAAACGTCTAAGAGAAAAACTAACGACCCACATGGATAGGGAATTTAACTAGCTACAACTTTTGTCAAATAAATTTTTTTGGGCAACCAACCGTTTTCACAGAAACTCTAAAAATAATGAACAAGATGTAGGTAAAAAAAATAAATTCACAAAATTAATTTAATAAATGCTCAAAATGGCCTCCCTCATTTTCAGCACACAGGCGTGCTCTTTTCAAAAGGTGTTGCACGTTATTATTTATAATGGCGCTTCTTTCGTTAAGTTCTGTCACACCTATCTGTATTCTTTCCATTAATTCCTCTCTGGTTTCGGGCTTTCTTCTATCGCTGTAAACTATAGCTTTAAGGGCACCCCATAAAAAATAATCGAGTGGTGTTAAATCGGGTGATCGTGCCGGCCAATTGATAAATCCTCCTCTTCCTATCCATTTTTCTGGATACGCAGTATTTAAAAAATTTTGTACTTGTCGTCCAAAATGTACCGGCGCACCATCATGCTGAAACCACAAATTAACAAAGTAATTGCCAATAAACTAATGCGCTTTATAACAATGTCGCTCAAACGTCAAACGCTACAATACGTTTTAACATTGTTTTAACATTAAAACAAATGCTATAAATCAAATTGAGATTTTTAGTAATTATGTGAATTTATATTTTTTACCTACTCCTTGTTCATTATTTTCAGAGTTTCTGTGAAAACGGTTGGTTGCCCAAAAAAATTTATTTCACGAAAGTTGTAGCCCGTTAAATTCCCTATCTGGTATTGGCCGTTAGTTTTTCTCTTATACGTTTCGTTTAAGAGATACGGGGTTCGCAAGAAAATTAAAAAAAAAACCTGAATTTTTTAAACATTTTTTCCCTTAATTTAATTTATAACTCGAAATCCGTTGATTCTAGACGATAAGGGGTTATAACCTAATTTGTAGACAAGCGAATGATCTTTAAAAATGTTCTAATCCATTAACCTTAAAAAATCAATAATATCGGAGCTAAGGCCGTTTGAAATCAGAAATTCAAAAAATTGCTTTAAAGGGAGGTACCCCCAAGGGTTTGGACTTGGGCAAAAATTTTATTTGAAAATTTGTCTTAGAAAAGTGTCCTTTATCACCACCTCAAAGGTTCTCCACGAACACGGGGACACCCTGTATATATCAACTCAATTTAAAGCTTAATGGTCTTATTAAAAAAATGCTAAGAACAAAATATGTAGATAATTTTATATAAAATAGTTCTTGTTTCAAACATTTTTTGATTACATGGATGGTTTCCGAAATAAATGTTAAAATGTGTTTTTGGTCGACATTTTTCAATATGGCAGCAAAGATTATTTCAGGAATAGTACGCCATAGAAAAATTTAAAAATATTTATTTTGTAGCGAATTTTATGGTCTCTAATTTAGGTCTAATGATAATTTTTCGTAACAGTGATAATAATCGAGCTATAGGCAAAAACCTGTTGGGGGGGGGGGGGGGTAAAACCCCCAATTGGGAGGCGACACCGGGACTTTTGGGCAGTTCATTAGGATACTTTAATATGGTACATGTTTGCCAAATTTCACCTAGCGCGGAATTTTTTCAAAATGAAACTACTCCTTGTCTGGACTATTAATAATGTGTGTAATTTACTACCGAATTCATAGTTTTCACTCGACAAGACCTTCATTTAGTCGATGTCTTTCGTTGATATGTTAAAATTATTGATGCGATAATGTTATTAATATGAACCTGTAATTCATTTGAATACAATAAATGGAATTTATTATCTTTTCACTTGTATTCGCGTTGTATGGCGTATTTCACTAGAAATTTACATTTTTCCCATTTAATTTCAGATTTATTTGAAATGGATTGGTTTTTCAAAAAAATTTACTAAACTAAAGTTGTAGTTCGTTAAATTTTACATCAGAAATGCGGCGTAATAAAAGGTTTCATTTAAAAGTACAAGGCTTACAAAAAAAACAAAAAATAAAACTTTCAATTTCTTAATATTTCCTTATTTAATTTTATGCATAACTTGAAAGCTGTTGAGTTTAGATAATAAAAGTTATAAACTCATTTATAGATAATTTCATGTTCTTTAAAACAAGCACTAAATTGTTAACACTAAAAAATGAATACTTTCAATGCTATGGTCATTTGAAGACAGAAGTTTAAAGAACCTTTGAAGGGGACCACCCTCAAAAGGATTGAATTTAAACAAATATTTTTCTTATAAAAGTGTATGGAAAAATGTCTTCTATCACGGCCTAAGAGGGTTGCAATGATTGTAGGGACACCTAGTGTATTATACAGTACGTATGGTTGAAGTGGAACGCTCTAAATGAAAAATTTTCGAATCATCTGCGGCCAAAATCCTCGAACAAGTCAACTTTACTTTTTCGACGTACATCTTTTCTGACAGTTGTTAATTTCTTTTACACCCACCCCTTTTCGAATTGACGTCATCTTGACTTGTTTTAAATGTCAGTTAACCCGTTTTATACAGATTCCGACAGTTTGACAGTTCCTAAGTGGCGGCTTGTAACTTCTTCCAATGGGAGGGCATGAAATTTAAATAAAAATGAAGGATTTAAATTTGCTTATTTACTTACAAAATAATTTTGATTGCAAAGAAACTTTGAGATATCATTTAAAAAGTCACACTGGTAACTATCACCAGTGTGACGTTTGCGACTATAAAACTTTAGTCAAACATCAACTGATGATACACATGAGGACGCATACCGGTGAGAAACCATTTGTGTGCGAAATTTGTGATTTTAAATTTGCAGTAAAAACTGGACTGATTACGCATATGAAAAGACATGCAGGGGAAAAACCGTTTGGATGTGCTAATTGTGACTATAAATGTTATGAAAAAAAACTTAATCGTTTTAATAAAATCGTAATAATAAAAAAAAACGAACTTAATCGTCACATGATCAAACATACTGGTGAAAAACCGTTAAGGTGTGATATTTGTGACTATAGGTGTACACGCCTAGGAAGGTTAAAACACCATGTTCTAAAACGCCATGGGAAAACTGTTGGTGTAAAATTTGAGACTATAAAAATTGGACAATGTAAAACGCGCCATACGCCGTCGTACAATTATTATCCATAAATACACATTCTTGCCTCATCTGCGCCGAAATTGTACCTTTTCTTGTAAAATAAATTGCATAGGTATATAACCCTGCTCCAATTACTCCAAGCTCCATCCACCCTAATCTACGCTGTATTTTCATAATAACCATACATTATACTTCCCATAATATTTCTATTCTGTCAATTAACATATACTATGATTTGCCTAAAGAAAAAGATATAGAAAGAAAAGCTTTTTTTTAAATTGTATTATTTAATTTAGTTTATTTCTATTGGAAGGTTTAAAAGTTAACAGATGTTAAAATAATATTTAATTTTTGTTTTACTGATATTAATTTGCTGAATTGCAGCTTTGTATTAATTAATTTAATAAATTCTTAAGAACCCATTAAAATTTATTTATTCAATTTCCAATTAAGGGGAGATTTCCAGAAGATCTTAATTCGGTCCAATCCGTTCAGTAAGTCGACCCATTTCATTATCAGTTATTGGTGATTCTTTAATTTGATTAAAATATTTTTCATATCGGGTTAATTTAGCCTATACGGTAGCACGTTTTCTTACCAAAGAAAACGTCATTTTAATTCAAATTATAGTCGCAGAAAAGGTTTCAAAATATTTAATATTTTACGTGCCGTTAGATTTGAATCCTCTAGCTGCATCCCCATCTGAACATTTTTACGCGCACGAAAGCCGAAGTCGAAGAAAAAATGCTCAGATAGGGATGCAGCTTTTGAAGTTACCCTACCGTATTCTTGGTTCAAAATCTACCTCGGTTGCCAAAATGTACATGAAATATTTCAAAATTTCACCAATTCATTCCAGCGACTAAAGATGTTCACGCAAAAACGGATCAAATTCAGCAATGAGTTCCAAACAGCCTAAAAAATTTCCATTGCGAATTGATCCAATATTTGAATTTTCACCTCTAAGTGCAAGTCCTCTGGTTGTCAATGTAACAATAGTCGCGATGACACGTTTTAAAACGTCACGCCAGTATTGCACTTCATTTTCGCCCTATTTCCGCAAATAGCTCAATATTAGTGCAACTTGAGTACAAATTCGGTATAATTTGGAGTGTAAAAGATAAAATTGTAAGGGAAAAAATTGCAATGTTGTAATCCCAACAGTTTAGGAGATATAGATTTCTAAACAATCTTAAATTTCACATTTTGTAAATAGTACTCTTTTCAGGGAATACTGTGAATAAGAGTAATAATTGAACTAGATATAGGACGTAATTACCTGGCTGAAGTTTGACTCAAACTCATACTCATATTCGTAAACATTACAGTCGATCCGTTAAATCATGGTAAAAATATTAATATTTTTATTTTTGCTTTTAAATTTATAATGAAACAATAAAGCGCTTACCGAAGGTACCAATACAAACTAATTAAATAAATTAAAGTAAAAATTACGTTAATAGACCTCATTTAGGCTTCCAAAACTATGCAATGATAAGCACAACACAAAATAACAAAAAAACTCCAGGAGGTGCATTTGACGAGATCCCCTCCCAAATTTTTGCTATGACAATCTACTTGATGACCGGAATCTATGTTCCAGATTTCATAACCCTCTTTTGAGGATAAGGGTGTCAAAAACCAACCCTTACTTATAAGAAGTTAGTGATAAATTCCCAATGGCGCAGTTGACGAGATCCCCTCCCAAATTGTTGATATGACAATCGACTTGATGACCGGAATCTATGTGCTAAATTTCATAACCCTCTTTTGGGGATAAGGGTGTCAAAAACCAACCCTTACCTATAAGAAGTTAGTAAAAAATTCCCAGATGGCGCAGTTGACGAGATCCCCTCCCAAATTTTTGATATGACAATCTACTTGATGACCGAAATCTATGTTCCAAATTTAATAACCCTCTTTTGGGGATAAGGGTGTCCAGTGGTAATTGCAACTGAAGTCTTGCATAATAAAGCAAGACGTGCTGCAGAACCTTTACCCCCAGATGTTTCAGCAATAAATATTCGATGGGATGAAATCGTTAATGAAAATATACGTAATGCTGAAAATAACAAACAACAAGATAACAACGATGTCACTCGGAGAAATTTAGTTGATTATTTTGAAAGCTTATAAAAGAACAATATATTTTTATATAAATAATAATAAAATTTATTTGTAATAATTGTTTATTAAACAATATTGCTTTTAATATTTCGTTAATTAATCTTTGGGTACCTAATTTCTTTTCCAGCTCGGCGGTTTGTTTTGTCGTTCGGGCTCTTTCTAATTCTAGCTCCCCGGTTTTTTCTTACAAGCTTTATAATACAAGTTCCATATCAACCAATCAGAACAGCCTTTGCAAAATTATACCCGAGTATACATGAAGTAAAAGCAGTCAACTAATCATAGATACTAAATGCTTGGTGGAACGCTTGGAAATTAATGTCGGTTAAATTCTTAACTTAATCACGGTTAATCATTAACCGTGATTAGTTAACCAACGATTTAATCAGAGTTGGTGGAACCGGCCCTTAATGTTATAAAATCACCTTCGTGTCATTCAAGATCGCTAAAATCATTCTTCAGTTTTTTAACCAGGATGCATTTTTTGGATGCTGCATTTCAGATTAATTTTTCTAGGTGGCACATTATCAGAAATATTTTTAAACGCTGTTAGAATTCCAATATATTTTCTTAAATTAGTCACTTCATTGTTAAGCCGACTTTCCAAATAGGTTCCTTAGCTGCTTTATTTTTAGGAATATCAATTGTTATATTTTGATCATTTTTTTCCATTATTATTAACTGCAGCACAGTATAATGGCAAATGTATGTAAAAAAAATTTGATTTATGATTTCGCAAAAATGAATCAATTACTTCATTCCAAAATATTAAAAATATTTTTAATTTTATCCAACTTGAAAATTTTAAATTTGGAATTTTTGGCCTAGATAATGGATTAGGTTACAGTACCCTAACCAGTACTCCGAAAATGACTTTTTCCTATTAAGTTTGGTAAAGTTTAAGGTTTATAAAGTAAAATTAAATTATAAAATTCTTGGATGATGACCCTAACCCGACTTTTAATATGAAAATAAGGACTTTGAAAATCGTAAATTATATACGTTCAGCGACGCGCATAACGCTAATTTGTGAAATCTCCCCATTCTGTTGACAGTACGTTCAAAAACATATACCCTAACAATTAGAAATTTTTGCTCCGGCCGGCAGTTCGACCACGCCTCTCGTAAGAGTAACGTGCACGAAAGGTTACTATTTTCACATTATTTTTTGTTTTATTCGATTTTTTGGGGGTGAAACGTAAAAGTTTACTGCCCCATACCGCAACTATACTTTTAAGAGCTATATTCGGGATTTCTAGGATCCCGCTTTTCTAAAATTCCGGTTGGGATGGATTCATATTCCTCTTGTATGTTTAGCCCAGTAAACCATTGTCAAAACCGCTCGTAGGGCCTAATGGAGCGGAGCGGAAGGCCCAGAGAATAGGTTTTGACAATGGAACAACCTTCGAATCGAATGCACGCCTCAAAAATCGAAAAATACACCAAATTTATGGTGAGCGTGTCCGACACTTTTCCGTTAATACACTGGTAGTTTACGATTTTTTTGCCAATATTTTTTACTAAAACTACTAATCACACTCCCAGCTATCCGAATCTCAAAGGAAAAAATCAATTTCCGGGTGAAAAATTTTCACTCATTCCGATAGTGGACCCTATGCCGTGAGTTGTATCCCCTGGTATGAATGTTGCCGATTTTCGCACTTTTTTCGGATTTATCGAATCTTCGATAATTTTAAACGTCGGTAACGGCACCAGAGTCTCATTCGGGCCGAAACATACCCAAAAACTCCGATAATTATCACAATTTTTGTTAAATTTCATGGGGGTGTGGCCTATCTTTAAACCCCTAAATTAGGGTAGTTCTTCAATTAAACTTAATGATCCTCGGTTTATATTAAAGCTAATGACTTTTTTGATCGAAATATTAAGTCACTTCTATAGGGAAATTTCAATTTCCGAGTATTGGACAGGGTACTATCCCCGGAGGAATGAGCATCACTTCATGTTTATTTATATATCATATTAAAACTGTAATTTTAGCATGAACAACTACGATAGTACTTATTTACGTTATATCAAGTTATATTAATATTTAAGGTGAATATTCAAAGTTTCTTTGCCATACGAAATTTGATAGCAAAGATAGCAAACAATATAACTTTGATTATCTTATCTGTTTGGGGAAACGAAATTAAATATGTAAAAATATTAAGATCCAAAAATTACCGTTATAGAATTTCCGGTTGCAGTGCAATAAACTAAACCACCCGAAACAAATTTTCGTGTGCTACACACTAAAGATCATAGTTAATAGAGCAAATTGTAAAAATATTTTGGGAGGTAACTTTTGAATAAATCGAATTTGAAGTTAGCAAATTTACATGTAAAAACTTAACGAGATTCCGCCCGTCGCTCATTTTGTTGACGGCACGCGTGGAATGTATGACCCTAACACTTAGGAAATTTCGCACCGGCAGATGCAGCTCGTCTCTCGTACATGTAACATCGATTTATTTTTTGTTTTATTCGATATTTTGGGGGTGAAACGTTATAGTTTACTGCCCCATACCGCAACTATACTTTTTAATGCTATTTCGAGGTTCTCTCACATCCCGGTTTCATTTATCCCGGTTTTCTTGATGGTTGACGCCTTCTCGTATGTTTAGTCTAGTAACCAGAGTCAAAACCGCCCTGGAGGGGTGCAGAGCGGAGCGGCGCCCCGGAAGGGTAGGTTTTGACGATGTATAACCCTCCTTATCGAATGCACACCCCAAAAATCTAAGAAAAGGAAATTTAATTTTTTCACTTTTTCGGCAATACACGGGTTATTTTCCATTTTTTTGATAATATTTATTACTAATATCTACTAAGGTATGAAAAAGTATTTTTATGATTTAATAACACTAGCTAACGACTACGATCCAAAATTACAAATTGAGGATTTTAGGGATTATTTCGAACGCGGGTTACAAACTAAATTTTTACCAATTTATTACACCTTAAAAAAACCGGATATGACGAAAGACGAGCTCGAAGTAATAGTAAACAATATTAGCGTAAATATTTATCTAATATTATAATTTTTACCGGAGAGTCTGGGGGGGGCGGGGGAAGAATACTCTCTAGCAGGAAAGTAAAGCAGTATCATAAAACATTTTTTAATATTTTATCGCCTGATTACCAACTTCTGGATGGTATTCGACACCTCCCCCAGACCACCCACATTTTTGACTTCTGCAGCTTTACTTTTTTCAAAACTTTACTTATAGTGGCAAATCGTAACTTTTTCAATGGAAGGGTACAGCATTTAAAGAAAAAGGAAAAATATATATTTATTTACTTAAAATTATTTTTGTATAGTTTGTTCCAATTTTGGATAAAAGAGCGCGTGCCAGTGTTTAGACTAAACCGACACTGCTCAAAACAAAACATGAACACCTACCCAATCAGAAAGACAATGTACAGGTCTCAATGTCCCATGTATTTCTTAATATAAACGATGTACTGGACTGTCCAGACAGTATTCATTTCTTTATTTAAGGGAATCGTATGGGGAATCGTTCTATTTATAAAATAAATAGAAATATTTTTATTATTTTATTGCAGACAGTATTTAAGTATTTCTGGAGCCCTGGGGTGGCAAAATCCATCGTCATTATTATCGACATAATTATATTGTCATGTTTTTTTTAAGACAACGAAGCCATTTAAAATTAAACCCTAAGGTTTTCCGAAATTTGACAACCTCTGCTCGTTAGATTTTGAAGTGCTCTCATGACAATCATCAACAAGTTTATAATACAATTTTTTTTGTACACCTAATAAATGTTACAACTACCTATGTCTATAAATACAGTCGCGTAATTAACTTCGTCACCTGTTTAGCATGTTTATGTCCATGCATCAAAAGTTTATAACAACAACAAATTGTGTATAATTCCACCCTAATATTGGCTTACATTTGTTTGTTACCATTTCAAGAATTTAACTTCCTTTCAATTTCAAATTTGATCCAATAAGCATTTAAATTCAATATCAAAATATACCGAATCAGCAGGCTTTATTATTTAATAATTTTTAACTGTTCATTTCAATCAACAATTCTAGAAATTTTCCAAAATGGTGACATTCTTGAAATTCCATGTATAAATATATTATAATAAGTAATAACCAAAATGTATGTCTGTGTGTAACGTTGAATTGGGATGATGATCTGTTCCTTCGGTGCGGCCTTTAGGCCGCACAACCTGGGCAATCACGAATCAGTGCAGCTTTAGAACATCATCTTCATCTGAAAACAAAAATATTTTTAATGTAGGCTCTCAAGAATAAATTAATAAAAGGGTTACTTTAGATACTTCTTTGTGAAATTTTTACATAGAAGTTATATTTCTTATGTTTTTGACGTTAATGATTTAAGGCTAAATATTTCGTTTTAATAATTAACTTACCATGACGACGGTCATGGCCTGATAGTTAGCGCGATCAACTGCTAACGTAGGGCTCCTCGGTTCGGCTCCGGGTACGGTCTAAACATATCTTGACCGTCACCGTGCTTCCGGAGGGTACGTAAAGCCGTCGGTCCCCCTTCGTTAATGATTTGCCATCATTAAGGGATTGTCGTATAGGTTGGGACGCCGTATAGGGTGGGACAGCTGAATATCCGCGTTGTTGGTAGTCGTGACACCTATATTATGACTGTCGCAGTAAAGTTTGCTTATATCCTAACGTTTCATGTGCATTAGAACGAGACGTCGTGTTCATTGTGCGTATACCAAGTAAATCGTAAATTTTCTTTAAAAAAACATCTTTAAGGTAGTAGTTTCTACGTGCTGATATTTTACAAAATTTAAATCAATTATTTCAAGTAAGTATGTTCAATGTGTCTTGTATTTACATAGTGTATTTTCATTGTGTGAAAGAGCAATTTAAATGTGGTGTTGCAAAAAGTAATTTTTTTACAAAATGGCTATTTTGTAAAGGTTGGAACACCACTTTTTTTATTCCAAGACACTGCAAAGCCATTTAATCGGGCTTAACATCGATTTTGTCTTCGATCGGACCTTTGCAAGCATCAACTCCAGCCAAAAAATCAAATCGTGGACGAAAGCCGATGAAAAGTAGTATTTTGACGTCGCCCGAAAACATTTCCAAATTGAAGGAAAAGCAAACTAAACGAATAAATTGTTTCTTTGAAAGTTTCAATAAATATTCTAATCATAATACCATGCAGTTTTACTTCATTTTTTGCCTTATTTTTCAGATTTTTGATAGTGTCCCAACCTATAGGTACGGCAAATTTTTTTTCGGCTAAAAAAGTTCCCTTCATTAAAATAGATATAACTTTTGACTCGTTTGCGATATCAAATAACTTTCTCCAGCAAATTTGTAGCCAATGATCATACCTTCTTATTGGTTCATAGAAGTTAACGTTATTCCTATCCGTTTCAAAACTACACACCAAAAAGCGAAACCCATCCCAACCTTTACGACATTCCTCTACCATAAAAAAACAGGGCGCAGGCACATCGAAAGGCAAGTCTGGCAAGCTACCAGAGATGTAAAATCCAAAAATTCTCACAGAACTAATTGCAAAAATTAGTAAAGAGCAGTTCCTGGACCTATATTAAGAGGGAGACTTCTTAACAAAAGTGAAAAAAGAAGAATAATTAACTTGAGAACTGAATAGTGAATTAAAATATTAATTTGAATTTGGAGATGGGAGGGAATTACCTTGGAGGGGTGGTTATTTAATGAGATTTCTAACTTTTTACTAAAGTGTTTTAAATTTGTGCCACCATTTATGGTTTAAGCGACGTCGGATTGTTCAATATGCAGCAGCGTAACTACTAAGTAGGAAGCGCCATAAACGCATTTAAAAATATTATTCTGAATTATTTTGTTTTGGGAGGGCGGCGTCCCGTCGGCCTCCCCGTACCAGCCGCCAGTGCTGAGAAGCAATGATGGAAGTCAATACCCAATATCCACAAAAGTTGAATGTTTGGGCTGTCATTGTTGGGAATTAAAATTCTCAATTTTAAGAATTACTTTCTAATTGGTTTATCGTTCTATCAAATCGTTATTCACTTGTTTCAAATAAGTTGATAGGTTCGGGTGCAATAAGTAGCCCCGGCCAAAAAAAATGTTCGTGTGCTACACACTAAAGACAATGGTTAATATAAGGTTTGTTTCATCGTTTGTTTCAATATAAGGTTTGTTTGTTCTCGTTAGTTCTAGAGCTATGCGCATGCTCTTTAACTAAAATCTGTTTCATCAAACGTTAAAATATGAACTACTAGTTCTACGAACTGCTAGTCCGCTGTTTCATCAGCCTAATTGTGAGTTCTAGAACAGTTCAGAATGGTTCAAATCAGTACTTGTTCAGAAGCAAGAACCAGAAAGAACTAGTAGTTACTCGAAAAGGCGACCGCCCATAATATCCCAACTGAAGACGTACTCATACGAATACGTGTATTTGCCCCTAATAGTGCATACAAAATTTGCTAACATAAGCTGAGATAACCTTACGTGCGGTTAAATTAATATTCTTATAATAAAACCTACATAAATATTGTTAAATAATCTTATAAAGCCAAAATATTATTTTAAAATGGACGAAGTGTAAGGTAAGTTGGGTATTTTCATTAACTGTAAGATAAATTAGGAATTTTGTTGCTTTCAGTTCTTAAAACTGTTTCATCAAACTTTTTTCTTACTACTAGTTCATACTAGTTCTAAAGTAGTTATTGCGAACGCATGCGTATTAGAACATTCTGAACTAGAATCGGTAGTTCTAGAACTGTTCAATTTGTTCGCGATTAAACAAACCTATAGTCTATAGAAAAATTATTTTGTGTGACAACTTGGAAAATAACCCTTATTTCGAATTTTTAAAGTACGTAAATTTAGCATTGAAAACTGGCTAATAGGCCACGCCCCCCATGCAATTTCACGAATATTGGGGTAATATCCGGACTTTTTGGGTATGTTTCGGTTCGAATGTGCCTCTGACGCCGTTGCGGACGTGAATATTAAAAAAAATCCGAAAAAAGTGCGAAAATCGGGGTGTGATTAGTAGATTTAGTAAAAAATATTAGCAAAAAAGTCGAAAATTACCCGTGTATTAACGAAAAAGTGAAAAAATTTAATTTTTTTTTCGATTTTTGAGGTGTGTTTGGGGTGGATTCGAGACTCGTCCGGCTGTGCGCAGCGAAAAACTCAAGCCTGCGGTGCTCCGCACCTCCGGCCGGTTTTTCATGGCGTACGCCGCGCCGCTACGCGGCAAAAGCTAACCAAACTTAAAGGCGCCATCCATCAAGAAAACGGGGGAAAAAAATCGGGATCATAGAAAACCTGTAAATAGCTTTTAAAAGTATAGTTGCAGTATGGTACAGTAAACTTTAACGTTTCACCCCCAAACACCATAAAAAAATACAAATAAATAACATCTAACCTGTTCGAGGACCGAGCAGCATCTAATGGAGCGAAATTTTTTAAGTGTTAGGGTATACCTTTCTGCACGGACTGTCAACAAAATGGGTGAGATGCCACAAATCGCACTCCCGCGCGTCACTGAAATGTGTAAAATTAGCTAAGTTCAAATTCGATTTATTCAAAAGTTTGGGCCCCTTTCACGCAAAATATTTTTACAATTTACTATATAAACTTTATTCTAACCCATAGTCAATAGAAAATTTTGATTTGAATGGGGCTACTTATTGCACCCTAGCCGAAATGGGTGCTTTCTATTAAAAAAGTGACGATGACGTCATTATGGAAAAATTACAAACTATTAGAAAAGATGTTTTCTGAATTTTCAAATCCAGGTGAGCACATATAAATTTTTTTTTGCCAAGGTCGGCCAAAGGGGTAAATTTTTTTTGTAAACACAAATTTTTAATTTCCATGTTGAATTTGTGAAATTTTACTTTAGGGTCATTCCATCTCAAATCGACAAAAAAATTAGGTAAAATTAACTCGACCTCGACCAAACTTAACGAAACTTGGTAGAGCTCGTACCAAAGCTCAAAACTTATACAATCATCGGCGCAATAACGAAAACGCGTCCAAATACTAAAAAGCCCAACTAGATAACATTAGTTGATGTTTCATTTCGACAGTTACACAAATTTCGCGTTTTATTATTATTAAATGGTATCTATTAGTATTGTTTCATAAAATAAATAACAATCAGCCTTCTTTAAGGCTATTTGACAGGTTCTATTGCTTGATGGTAAGTAATAAAAGTTTAAATTAAATTTTCGCGCCAAGCTAATGTTTTTACGTAACATTTATATGTATGTATTTCGCCCTCTTGGCTCCTCCTCGCGCATTGTAGGGCTTTTGACAAAAGAAATCACCTCTACACACAATCGTAGTAAGAAATAAAAACACAAATTTAAGGATTTTTCCAAAAAAGCATTCGTTTCCTTGTTTTGGTCTTTCAAAAAGTCAAAAAGTTGGTGTGTAGACTTGTAGAAAAACGACTGTAACTTCATCCACAGTGGTCAAATTTAAAAATAAAAAATGTTCTGTAAAGGTAAATGAACATCCTATTCAAATATTCAACCACATTTTATATTTTCAACCCTTAACTGTATAAATTTTTTAATTTTAATCCTATTTAAACCCCTATTTCTAAAGGGGTATTTTTTTTGGTTACTTTTTTTACAGTTTTTTGGTACAAATGTGCTGAGCATGCGTACCAAATTTTATCATGGGATGAGCATGGGTTCGGTTATTAAAAATTAATTAAGTATAGGCAGAAACGGACAAAAATCAGTTCTTTGCCGATTTCTCAAGTTTGTTTGAACTTTATGACAAAATCTACTCTATATATATAAAAAGATAAGGGTTTTTATGCAACGTTTTATGCAACGATTTTATGCAACGTTTTCGATAATGGGATAATCTGACAACCAACAAAAAAATCTATTATATAAGTCAACTGCAATATAAATTAAAAACCAAAATTGGAAAACATCGATTTATCAATTTAACAAGGTAGTTCTCCAAGATTTTCTTCGTTTTAAAATATAAGGTTGGGAATCCCTTATCCATAAAAAGTTTTGCAATATCATTGGCTATTGGTTAAAAAAAAGAACCAATCATTAGTTTGATTTAAAATTGTTATTCAAAAACGTTCCATGAACAGTTTGCACATAAAGTTTTATGTTTTACTTATATGGAGTAAAGAGTACGGATTATCTGACCCGTAATCAGATTATTGCTTTCATCGTATCATCGGATCATTGGATCATCGGATCATTGGATCGTCGTATCAAGAAGGAGAAAGTTATTGACACTAATCCGCCCTGACCAAGGAGATTATCCTTATTAAAGGAGATTATCCTTATTAAAGGTGTACCAACTAAAACTAAAAACACTATATATGAAAACTACATTATTGAACTAAAAAAACAACCTAATAGAAACCAAACCACCACGACCACTCGAATTAAACCTGACATAAAGAATTAAATCGACGTTACGTTACTTTTAGTAACATTTGCCGAATTAACTTGCGATCATATTTCATCGAAAGTGCCATTATTACCGATTTTCTTACATATATTCATATCTACTCTATCTACTCTATATATATAAAAAGATAAGGGTTTTTATGCAACGCTTTTATGCAACGTTTTTATGCAACGATTTTATACAACGATTTTATGCAACGTTTTCGATAATCGGATAATCTGACATCCAACAAAAAATTATATTATATAAGTCAAAGGGACTGCAATATAAATTAAAAACCAAAATTGGAAAACATCGATTTATCAATTTAGCAACAACTTCAACTGAAAGAAGCAGAAAAAGAAGAGCGCTACAGCAACCATCGACAGATCTGGCCACTGTTTTAGAATCGGTGCAACTACAAGAGGAACAAGAACCTTCAACATTAAAACCAGCAGCAAAACCTTCAACTGCAAGTAGCAGAAAAAGAAGAGCGCTACAGCGATCATCGACAGATCTGGTCACTGTTTTGGAATCAGTAACTCCTCATGATGCGGGTGAAATGACCGAGAAATGTTCAAATTGTGATGCTAATTTTTGGAAAAATGAATTTTGCAAGAAATGTTTTTGTCATAATGGTAAAGTTAAACTGTCCAAATTATCGCCAGTAACCAATTTGGATACTGGCGATACATCTGCAAGCAGATTACCATTTGTACTACATACATAGGCGACAATTTCCGATAGTGTTGGCATTCGCTATAATAAATTATAATTAAATGTCATGGGCAGAGCTTTGACAAAGTTGGTATAAATATCGATAGGCCTTTGTTTAGTCATGGACAGTTATATCGTCGCTATCAAAACGTAAAGGCGCATCTCTTTTTTTGTCAAAAATGAGTTATATATGCCATTACTTGCTGGATAATGATCTCCGTGATGTGACGAAAAGGCACATCTCGATTATGCACCGTTTGCATTTTATAGCCAAAATAAGTTCCAGGCCGATCTCAAATAAACGCTGAAAAGTAACATTAATAATAAAGCCAATCACAGTTTGAAATATTAGAAATGATTATCAATATAGTTATCAATAACTGTGTAAAAATAAATACGATATATTCAATAGTATTTTAGTTATGAAGAAAATAAGAACGGTAATACTTTTCTTTATTTCGCTCTCCTGTAAAGTGAGGAAAATCGAGATACGCCTTTACGTTTTGATGGCGACGATATGTAGCATTATCAAGATGTCGAGCAAAGGATGGAATAGTACAAATTCAAAGTACAAGCGACATAACAAATGTCGTATGGAAAGAAGTTTTATAACTCGCAAGATTTCTCATTTATATGGAATTACGAGGTGGCGAAATGGGGGTGGCTCAACCGTAAATCGGCCGGGAATATTGGGACGCGAAGCGGCCCAAGGGGGTTGGGCCGCGTATGCGGCCAGGGGGGCGGAGCCCCCCTAGTAGTTTAATATAAAATTAAAGCTAATTAAATTCTCTACAAAAAAATATTTACACATATTTTTCGTCAGATTCGTATTCACATGGCAATAACAGCTCAAAGTATAGCTAAGTTGCGGACCACCGTTATATTTATTTAAAAAGTTCGGAATCGATTTTCAATTAATTGTACAGATTTTCATCATAAATATTTATTATCTAAATATAAGTTGACCACACCATCCCTAATTTTGATAAAAAGTTTATCATAATATGACAATGCATTTAAACCAAAATACATTATTTAATTTTTTTTGTAAACTTAATTCGTTTCCATGATAGTTTATTGTTTAGACTCTGAACATTCCACGTACCAATTCTCATAGTCCGTTTTCTCGTCAATATTCGTCTACGGTTAAATCCGTCCTGCATCTAAGGCCTAATAGTGTTTGGAAATTTAACTTTTAAATACTTTTTTACTAGTGATCAGCTGCTGACCCATCATCCCAACCCCCAACTTGGAGGGCCGGTAAATTTATAGCTTTGGTTCTCTTTCAATAAACTGATTGACTTTCGAGTCTTTGGAGTTCTGCCTACCACGTTGCTTAGTTCTTCCGCTCCTTTTTACGTAGAAGGTTATCTTCTGCCTTCAGGACCGTTGCCACTTTTCACCTGTAACCCTAGGCAGAGGCCCACATAGGGTGCAATCAGTCGGAGCCAACTGAACTCTGGCGTTTTACCGACGTTGTTACTCCTCCCCCTCCACCTTTTTCATCCGGACTTGGGACCAGCAATGGCGTAATTTTTTTCCGTATTTAACTCGCTTCCATAATTAACTGCCGTATTTAACTCATAAGAAAAATAGAAGTCTAAAAAAATTGAAGAGAAAAAATTTTCCGTATTAGTTAAAACTCGCTTCCATAATTAACTGCCGTATTTAACTCATAAGAAAAATAGAAGCCTAAAAAAATTGAAGAGAAAAAATTTTCTACAAAAAAGATTCTTTTCAAAATTTTCCTGCTAGCCAAGAAAAAAGCCGAAGCTATGATTAAGTTTATAAAAATTCTAGACAAGCTGAAATTTGGCAGACGTATGTATGTGCGTGTAAAGCCCGCATTTAATTGAGGCTTCTAGAAGCCAGCTTCTTGCAGCCCGTCTGCTAAGAAAAATTTGTAATGCATTGGCTTATATGGGACCGCACTCACTTGGGCTGCTTGAAGCAGCTGATAACAAGTATCGAGTTTCAGAAGCCAGGTTGCTAAAATGCTCCACGTAGAGTAGTGTACTTCTAATTGGTTAATATTTATAATAAGCACTTATTATTGGATAATATTTCTATTACGAAAATCTCTTTGCGACTCCACGTGGACGCGTGTACTTCCCCTGATAAAAGATGAATTTCTATACCAGGCCGGCTTGTGAAGCGAGAGTTGTAAATTTTTACAACTCAAGCTTCACAAGCCGCTGGTAATTAGATACTTCTACTTATTAGATAATAATATGTGTTGTATAGTTATTACTAATAATAATTTATTTATCTAATTGATAAGCAATATGAAAAAATGGAATATTGATGTCGAAATTCTTTCGATGCTGTTCTGTACCAATTTTTAAATTTTTTGTATATTCTTTGATTTTACGCATTCTTCAATCGGAAAATAAAATTTATCATAATATTATCCCAAATGACTAATAATTTTCTTACCTTTCCAATAATAACATTCAGTACTTCCTTCATGTTTCGCCGTTATAAATCGTATTATAAAACTATCATTTTAGACGCCTAATATTTATTTTATACTTTCTTGTTCTACGGTGTCAATCATCGTAACACAATTTTGGTTATTCGATGTCATCGTTAATTAGATATTAATACTAAATTTTTAATCAAACCAAAGGACAAACAACTGATATCGATAAATTAAAAAAAAAATTAAAGCCGCCGATTCTATTGATATCAATGATTTGTAAACTCTCATGAGTGGGATAAAACGGTAGGTGATAGCATTTTTTAGAGACCTTTAAAAAATTGCTTTTTAATTTTTTAATGTTAAATAGTACCCGGTAAATAACTAATAATAAATTGCGTTTACAAAATTTTTGCGGTTTTTAATTTAGCACAACAATACAGGAGGTCGGTTTTTTTCGTGGACAAGTTTATTTTAAAAAAAACATCCAAAAATAATCACCTTCTTTTATTGCGTTTTATTATGGGAATGATTAAAAAATTAGTATAAATATCTAATTAACGATGACATCGAATAACCAAAATTGTGTTACGATGATTGACACCTAGAATAAGAAAGTATAAAATAAATACTAGGCGTCTAAAATGACAGTTTTATTATACGATTTATAACGGCGAAACATGAAGGAAGTACTGAATTGTTAAACTGAATGTTATTATTGGAAAGGTAAGAAAATTATTAGTCATTTGGGATAATATTATGATAAATTTTTTTTCCGGTTGAAGAATGCGTAAAATCCCGGAATATACAAAAAATTTAAACATTGGTACAGAACAGCATCGAAAGAATTTCGACATCAATATTCCATTTTTTCATATTGCTTATCAATTAGATAAATAAATTATTATTAGTAATAACTATACAACACATATTATTATCTAATAAGTAGAAGTATCTAATTACCAGCGGCTTGTGAAGCTTGAGTTGTAAAAATTTACAACTCTTGCTTCACAACCCGGCCTGGTATAGAAATTCATCTTTTATCAGGGGAAGTACACGCGTCCACGTGGAGTCGCAAAGAGATTTTCGTAATAGAAATATTATCCAATAATAAGTGCTTATTATAAATATTAACCAATTAGAAGTACACTACTCCACGTGGAGCATTTTAGCAGCCTGGCTTCTGAAACTCGATACTTGTTATCAGCTACTTCAAGCAGCCCAAGTGAGTGCGGTCCCATATAAGCCAATGCATTACAAATTTTGCTTAGCAGGCGGGCTGCAAGAAGCTGGCTTCTAGAAGCCTCAATGAAATGCGGGCTTAAAAATTTACAACTCTCGCTTCACAAGCCGGCCTGGTATAGAAATTCATCTTTTATCAGGGGAAGCACACGCGTCCACGTGGAGTCGCAAAGAGAATTTTCGTAATAGAAATATTATCCAATAATAAGTGCTTATTATAAATATTAACCAATTAGAAGTACACTACTCCACGTGGAGCATTTTAGCAGCCTGGCTTCTGAAACTCGATACTTATTATCAGCTGCTTCAAGCAGCCCAATTGAGTGCGGTCCCATATAAGCCAATGCATTACAAATTTTGCTTAGCAGACGGGCTGCAAGAAGCAAGCCTCAATGAAATGCGGGCTTAAACCTCTCATAATTTCCTTAAATTCCCTTGTCGGTTTCTTCTCCAATTAGGGGTATTAGCCTCCCAGCATGGTTTTTGCCTATAACTTGTTTAATTTCATTTTTACGGAAAATTCTCGTAGACCAAACTTTAAGAGCATGAAATTCTCTATACATTACATTTTTATTTTTCATACTATTATTGTACGTAAAGCAATCTTTGTTAAAGATTAAATCAATCAAAGAAAGTCAAAATGTATTTTATTGTAGAAAATTGAAATAGCATCCAGGTTTTCGATTTTATTCAAAATAAAATGGTTTTGCATTCATCTGCATTTTTAAAATAATTATTTTATAGAGAATTTTCTGTTCTTTTATTTTAATCTAATGATAATCTTTTGTAAAAATGAAAATAAGCGAGTTATAGGCGAGAAACTAAAATCTCCAAATAGAGGAGAAGCCGACATGGAATTTTGGGAGTTCATTAGGACACTCAAATACACAAAACTGCCAAATTTCAACTTGACAATAAAATAATTACTTCATTCAGTAGTTCTCGTTTTTCTATAAATAGTGACTAGTCAGTATTATATATGCAGATGAGTTCAAAATGTTAATCAAAACATAGAAAGATAAAAACACAATAAAAACTCCCCGAGTAAATACCCCGCTATCGTGTATTAGATTTTATCGTTTATGAGTTTTCCCGGTTGCAACTTTCATAACGATTCTGCTGAAATAATATGATTCCATTATACTAAATAATTTCAATCAAATCGATTCAGTGCACTCTTCTCAATCGGAATTATTGGTTCGTGCAAACCTACTACCAATTTTTTGACCACGGAGGTCGCTATCCTTCGAAGTCAAGCCCAAAAATTCTGTTAAAAATCAAAAGATCCGAACTTGGAATTTCCGCGCTGGAACTTAAAATCAAATTATATAAACTCAATCAGTGATCACACCAAACCACCGTTGTGATTAAACATATCCTTGACTTAAACCATACTTTTGTATATTGATAATTTTATCACATTTTGATTTAATTGTGAACCAAAATTTTTACCTATTGCAATTAAACTTTTATAAATGAAATAATTTTTATTTTTTTTAATATATTTATTATCTAAATCTCGGTGTTTGATATAAAATTATTACGATTATTTTAATCGTAGTTGCCATATCCGGAGTGACAAAGTTTAATTTTAAATTTAGTTGCAAATTATTACTCGTGGTATAATTTTAGTATAATCACGTCGTTCCGTGGATTTTGCGATTATAATTTTTATTAATTTAATGTGATTAAGAAATGCAGTTTAAATTAAATTGAATAGCGAATTTTGGAAAAATTTGAATATTTTATGAGCTTGTAGCTCATATTTATGATGGTAGACTAGGGTTTCTAGGGTTACCTTCATGTTCCAATATTCAAAATTTCAAATCAATTCTATTTGGCATTATTATAATCTAAAAACAAAACGCTGGCCGCAACGACAGGCACTGTCGTGCGTAATAACCTGATATATTCCAAGCAACGAAACTCACAAAATGAGAAAATTATTATTAAACAAAAATTGAAGAGAATTAAATTCCCTCTAAACTGGAGTTTTTCAAGATGTCTATAAGAACATTTTGAATTTTTTTTAAATATTTTGTATACATACATATATTATGTATTAACTCATATCAAAAAAGTATACTAGTTCAGGCGACGAAACCAAAAAATTTCACCCATAACTCACCTAATTCAGTTTACGGAAAATTCTCATCAGATCGAAATTGAAAAACATAAAATTCTCTAGAAAACAGAATTTTTAAAAAATTTGTTCATGTAATAACTATTCCTGAAATAAAAATCGATTGGAAAACAAGGCGAAATGCGTTTTATTTTCAAAAATTGAAATTGGAAAAAAGTTTTTAATTACTCGTATTTGGAATAAAATGTTTTATACAGTGAGCTCGTAAAGTTTGGAACAAATTCGATAAAATATTTTAGCGGAATTTTCTCAGAAAATTCTTTGACATGCAGTTATCCTTATTTTTTTCATTGTCATTTTTTCTTGCTATTGCCATTTTTTTAACGCGTTTTCTTTTTGAGCTATGACGTCATCGTACATTTTTAGGCTTCTATACAAAGTATAACAAGAAGTCTTATTTAGGCTTCTATACAAGGTATAGAAAGAAGCCTTATGGTCTCGCTTCGTGTCCGTCCGCATGTTTCAGAGCCAATCATAACGTTGATCAACTGATACGTTGTTATATTGTAAATGCTTCGTCTATATAGTATTGCGTTAATCTGTTAATCCGTTGTTTCGATTCGCTAATGCAATTTATAAATACGCAAATGTTCGAAAGAAATTTACTAAGTTAAAAATATTTTCAAAGAGGTCTCCCTATATAAACTACTTGTTAGGCTTCTATACAAAGTATAGCAAGAACCCTTTGATCTGGTTCCGCGTCTGTCCGTCTGTCTGTCCGCATAATTCAAATTTAATCAGAACCTTCGAAATTGACCAAATATAAGTTATATTTTATTTACATAATTTTTCACCTATATAATTTAAATACGTTGATACGTTGATCTGTTGATACGTTGATCTGTTGATACGTTGATCAGTTGATACGTTTTTTTTCAATGCAGACCAAATCTCTTATTATAAAAGGCCAAGTCTTTCTTTCTTTCTTTCTGTCTGTCCCACGGAAATACCCGAAGCAAACCGAACCGAACGCACAACGTATCTTCGGATCAACGTATCATCGGATCAACGTATCATCGTATCATCGGATCAACGTGTCATCGTATCATTTTGTCTATATAGGACAGCTATTTCCAAAAAATCATTATGTGAACTTCCATAATGGATAATGAAAATTTTGAAAATCCTGCTGCAAAGCTACGGCGATTGAATCGTGAGAGAAAAGCACGTACAAGAGCTAATAACACAGAAGAACAGCTTCGATCACAGCGACAAGCTGACGCTCGGTCTCATGCGATACGTCGACAACGTGAAACTTTGGGACAAACTCAAGCGCGGCAAGCTGCTGACGCTCGGTCCCATGCGATACGTCAACAACGTGAAACTTTAGAAGAAACTCAAGCGCGGCAAGCTGCTGACGCTCGGTCCCATGCGATACGTCAACAACGTGAAATTTTAGAAGAAACTCAAGCGCGGCAAGCTGCTGACGCTCGATCCCATGCGATACATCGACAGAAAGAAAATCGACACCAAAGTCAAGCAATTCAACTCCAAATAAGAGCATTGAGATTTGATGAATCTCACGTTACTCGACACGATTGTGGAGAAATGAATTCCATCTGTCAGTTCTGCGGATCCAAGAATTTCGCCAAGGATCGTCCAGTTGATAAACGATTTAACAACTGCTATCATAAAGAAAAAGTGAAGATTCCGCAACCGCTCGATCAACATGGGAATCTATTGTTATATCCCGAATTTCTTCGCTCTATGCTTTCAGATTCAGATAATCCTTACTACAAGAACTTTCGTCAGCACATCCACTCTTACAATTCCTCGGTTTCTTTCGCTTCAATGGGAGCAGAGATTGTTTCAATGCCGGGTAACGGACCATACGTTTTCAAAATTCATGGACAGACGTACCACAGAACCACAAACCTGTATCCACCTGAAGGACAAACAAGAAAGTTTGCACAACTGTATGTAATGGACACGACAGAAGCGGTCAATGAACGAGTAAATCTGCCTGAGAATAGAGGTTGTCTACCTGAAGTGATTGAGAAAATCGATCGTTTCTTCCGCGTCAACAATCGTATCGCAGCTTCATATTGCCTGATGAAAGAAATTGAGCAACAAGAGCGTGTACTAGCCGAAGAAGAAGGACAACCAGTTCCGGTCGTCAATATGGTGATGCGGCGCGATCGGCAGTCTGATCAAAGACGTTACAATGCTCCAACGTCCACTGAAATTGCAATGGTGTTCGTAAATGATGACGGCGAACCTCCTTTTGAACGTGATATCCGTATCTATCCTCGAAATCCCGTCGACAATGCACAACAATTCATTCGTATCAATATTCTCAGTCCAAATCTTTACCCTATGACTTATGGCATTCTTTATCCGTTTGGCGAACCGGGGTGGCAACCCAATTGGAGTTGCGAAGGATATCGGCAATCCCGTAATAAAATCAGCATGTTACAATTTAAAGTTGCGCAAACAGCAATTAGAAACGATTTCAATCCGATCATGAGTGCGGGAAAACTTACGCAACAGTGGATTGTCGACTCATATTTGCAAGTGGAAGCCAATAATTTGAACTACATACGATATCAACAAAGTAAATTGCGTACTGAATTGTATCAAGGTCTATCCGATCATATTCAAAACTAGATGATACCCCGTCCGAGGACGGGCAGCTAGAAGGACGGGCAGCTACCCAAGGTAACTTAAGTTGAATGAAGATTAAGGAAAGCTCTCAGTGCAATCCAAAAGCCATATGACCTTTGCTGCCTGCCCGTCCTTCTAGCTGCCCGTCCTCGGACGGGGTATCATCTAGTATAAGTTATATTTTATTTACATAATTTTTTACCTATATAGGAAATTTAAATACGTTGATACGTTGATCCGTTGATACGTTGATCCGTTGATACGTTGATCCGTTGATACGTTGATCTGTTGATCCGTTGATACGTTGATCATTTGATTCGTTGATCCTTTGATTCGGTGATCCTTTGATTCGTTGATCCTTTGATCCGTTAAGACGTTGATACCTTAAGCCGTTGATACCCTAATAAGAAGTTATCTCGAAAAATTTAATTGGTGCAGATTATCGAATTATCTGATGTTACATTATAAATATTATGTCCACCAAAAATAACTAGCAACAACAACTTTTCACACCAGAAAGGTAGCTGTATAGAAGCCTAGGAACTGCCGCAAAAGCGAGTTCCACGTTGTTTAAAATTGCAACCCTTATTTTTCTTTCCGGATTTTGATAGAGCATTTTTGCGCGCAAAAAAACTTTGCGGGGATTAAATATTTGTTTGCATAACTTTCATTGCACGTATCTACGTGCACAATTTCGTGCCGCACACCTTTCGTGAGCGCAAAAATGCTTTAATGTGTACGCATCTCATGAGGTGTACAACGGTCGCGGGAACATCCTGTATATGTTCATAATAATTAAACCTGATTTTATTAGGATTACGATTAAACAAATTTCAAACAAAATTTACCTTTTTGTAAAATGGCCACACACAACAAAATTTATAAAAGAAATACAACAATAAAGCTGTTGCTTAGATTGCTGTATCACTAATGCCTGTTTACGCCAGTCTCCCGGTCGCAACGTTGTTTTTTAAGTAGCCATTTGTACCTCCTAAACGAAATATTCATAGCGAGAAATATTTAAAATTTAAGGCATGTTATTTACAGGTTCGATTCCCGGTTGCTACTAATAAGTTATTTGTGCCGTGGTTTGAATTCCACGTTAAACTGTAGGTCCTTGTTTATGTTTTGTCAGTAGATAACAACTACTGAGTTGTATTCGGTTTTGCGTTTTTATCCTATACCGATTGTTAAATTGTTTATCCGGTAACGATTCACTTTAGTGGTTTACCGCATGTACATTAACAACATGCAAAATTTCTTATCCTGGAAAAAACTGAGTTTAAAATTTTGTAGGAATATTCATTCATGGACCAATATGTCATGTGTTATTGGCATATACTTCGTTTTTGTGGCGAGCATAAAGTAATTTAATAATTTAGTTCTTTCGAACAAATTTCTAGTCATATCATTTCCTTTCAACCAATAATTATTGTAAAATGTAGCACGCAAGTTTTTTTTACACAAGTTCCGTTTTAGATATTTGCGGTTTCTTGAATGATGAATCTGCTAATGGATATTTATCTCCAAATGGAAAGTCAAAAGCGAGTCTACTAATAGAAAGATCAAAACAACAGCTACAAACCATAGCAATCATCAATACTATAAGCGATGCTCCTCTCGAATCTTACGTTGACATGAATGGATCTAAAGGTATGTACTACAAGGTGTTGAAAATAGAGGGTGCGCAAAACTCGTCAACACTACAGTGACTATATAGAGACAGTGGCGACAAACGATGTCCGATTTTTGATTGGCTGCCTGGATCACATGGTGTCGACCGCCATGTTGTTGCAAACTTTCGGTTTGTTTACATTGAATGCAATAAGTTTTATGTATAAAGTGAAGGTTTTCCTGATATACGCACCGTGCAAACATTTTTTTGAATTTAAGTTGTGTGTAAATTGCTTTTAAGCTTTTCATTATGTTGGTAAGTACTATTAATTTATTATACATACCCATAAGTTTTAAATAATTTCATTATTAGCTAACCTAGTTTTGTAATTTGTAGATAAATAATAATTTCAAATCGTATATTTTTATTAATTTGTGTTTTTAAGATGCCTGGTTGTGCAGCCGTAAAATGTAGTAATTCAGCCAAGAAAGGTTTCCTAATGAAACGATTTCCGAGAGACCCTACGAGAAGGAAGGAGTGGCTCATTAAAATGAAACGAGATAAATGGGTTCCAACTGACTCGTCGTATTTGTGTGAGGTATGTTATAAAATATTTTTGTTGTTCCTAATTAATTTTTACAATAAATATAGGTTCATTTTTCTGCTGAAATGTGGGAGAGAACTCGGGAAGATGGCTCACGAAAATTGAAACATAATGCTGTACCAACAGTTTTCTTTTTTGCACCTCCACAAATGCAAAGGAAACCTCCAACTGAAAGAATGGCCTTACCTTCACAATCAGGAGTAGGTACCCTTATTAAGTATGTATGTACATAAATAATTTAAATAAAATTAATCTTGAATCGATTGTAGGTCAAGTCTTGGATATCGAAGAAAGCAACGAAGTCACTATTGAAAATAATTCAGATGAATTATTATTAGATGAAGTCGAGGCTATTGAAGAAGTTTTACCTACAGTGGTTTTGCCTGAATACAATGAAGTCGATATTAACAATAGTGCTGAGTCAGAAGACCGAAGAATCATTGAGCCGCAAAGTTTATTGCAGGAATCTTCAGAACACCAGTCGTCGACGTCAAGCAGTGAAGACAGCAAAAATGAATTATCTGTATGCGATAAAACTGCATCTATGCAAACCGATGTGAATTTATTGAAAAAATTGGCCGACTACAAAAAAATTTATTTGAAGCAAGTGAGAAAAGCCAATAAATATAAAAAACGCTTACGTAATACTAAGACCAAGCTCAGATTATTAAATCAAAGTAAAGAACTATTATTATTAAAACAAATATTTAATTATATATCGATTGAAAATTAATTCAAAAATATCAAAAAAAAACTTTGAAATAGTATGCAAGTAAATCCGTTGCTGGTAATTTGTTATGAATTTAATTTGTAGAGAATATGTATAAATAAAAATTATAAAGCATTTTTTTCTTTGAATAGTTTAAATGATTAGTGGGTTTTTATGTATTTTATTGTTTTTGTAAAACTAAACATCTTAATTATTTAAATAATGTCAATCGGTAAGCATATACGAGCGTTCATTCTTATTGTTTCCCTTGACATTTGCTGTCTTTAGAGTAAAGATATTAACGCATATGCATTACCTACATATCCATATTTATCCACTAACGAGCATTTTTTCCTACTGTATTAAACACTCGTAATAAACTCTTAAATTATATTCTCTGGCATACATTTCTTGTTTAAATTTGCAACAACATGGCGAATGGGCGGGGTTTAAGCTCTCGTGTCGTCACTGTCATCAACACTATCAAAAAATTATATGAACAGGTACAAAAACAATTTCTGCGGTAAAATCAATGAGTTTCGGGAGATGGCTAATTAACTGGCTAACGTCCTGTATATTACTCAACACGAAATAATTTTACTGATATTAAATATGCTAAATTCTTTTACAGTAGATCAATTAGAGGATCACCAAGAAGTTTATTCAGACGTTTCTTTGGATTTTGAAAAGACTTCGAATTCTTCACATGCAGAAGAAAACTTTGTTATTTGCCCTTTTGAAAGTATGTAAAATTCTAATGGCAGTACTAGTTTTTGTAGAGACTTCTAAAATTAATTTTTAGATACTCCAGCAAATGCGATGTTAGAAGGAAAATCAGGACATTTGTATCGCAAAGAAAAGATATTATTTTTTGAACAAACCAAAAAAGTTTTTGCTGCAATTTTATATCCATGGTTTATTATTTATCCCAATGAATATGCGACAAAACCAATTCAGGCTTTGGATTTGGCAGGATATGAAGCTTGTTCGTGTGTAAATCTGCCTAATAATATGAAGAAGAAGGAAGAAAGTTTTGATTTAATTTCAACTAATGGCTCTAAATCGTTTCGTGTATGTATATATGATTTTGATTTAGATATTTAGAATTTCACAAAGATAGCAAAAATTATTAATCAAATGCGGTGTCATTAACCCCTACAGTTGGACAACCTGCCAAACACCGACTTAAAACGATATATTTTGATAGTTCTATTGTAACCATTATAAATCATTGTAAATAATTCTATTGAAGTTGCGGGCAAAAGGACACTAAACTCGGCACTGTATATTCTTTTCCTCAAGAGGATAAACGAAAACACTGGATTTTCAAAATAACATTTATTAATTCTGACAAATTAAATGACACAGGTACACTTTACAATCTGATCCATTGCACCCCTACAATTTAGGGTGACCCTTTTAAAAGATATGTTACACAATTTTTGACAACAAAACCCAGAACAATACCGTAATCAATCAAAACTTGTACTTACATAAATGAGGCGTCCAGTGCTAGAGTGACCTAACCAGCGAACTATAATTATAGTACGCATATTATAATTTTACCTTCTGTGCTGTACAACAGAAGGTACAAATTATAGAATGCCTACTATAATTATAGTACGGTTGGCATCGCTGGTTAGGTCACTCTAGCACTGGACGGCTCATATATGATGGGTTTTGCTTCTGAGTTATGTCTAAATTTTGGCACTCGTAAACAAAATAATATTCATCCACACTTGAAAATCCCAAACAAACAAACGCGACAAAGATATTTCTTTGTCCATTGCCTAAACAAGGATAAACTAAAAAAACGTCTCACACGAGAGAATGCAACTCTAACTAACTGACTAACTACCCAAATCCACTAATCTCCTCGCAGGAGCATTCCGCGAACGAGCTTACGGCCCTGACCGTGGCTCTTCTTACAAATACTAACCGGCTTCTGAAACTGACTCCCAAATTAACATTAACCGAACTTTAACTTTAGCCCCCATAAAACCCTACGGCCGGCCCCGACCGTGACTTTTCTAAAAAGAGCCCTCCCCGGCTTCTCACTGATTAACTAATTAATTCAACCATATTCATGCCTTTTGCTAAACTATCATTCTCCTCCCAGTGGTTCCACGAATGACCTTCCGGAACGTGTGAATTTGTACCACCGACAAAATTACACTTCGCTAGATACAACCCTATCGCTTTTGACTGGAAGCAATATACCAGATTACTTTCGCCATCAAGTAGATTACATTGAAAGTACCGGTCAATTAATAATACCCCACTGTTGTCTGAAGTTGCACAATTCAGCTGAATAAAGAACAGTGTAAATGTCATCTTCAGATGCAGGAAGTTTGCATATAGTGAAAAAAAGATAAAATGCCTTATCAATTTACGTTTGCGCTATAAACCTTATCTCTCCCACTGTGCATAAATATGGTTGATTAACAATTATTATCAGTTATTATCACAATAATAATTCATAAATATTGTCGTGATTCGAAATACCAATAATTTTGAATTAAATAAGCACTCTTAAAGATTACAAATTGCATGAGGTTTCTCAATAACAAACAAAGATTCCAACAGACAAGTTGAAAGCTCTGATAAAGTCAGTTTATTCGCAAAATAAGTGAGAGGGAAAACTCGTTCAACAATGATATGAACAAAAATTATTAACTACAAATGATGTTTTTAATATTCAAAGAAAAATTTGTTTAATGTAGAATAATTTTAGAATTGTAAAAGAATAGGTTAATTTTAAGTAAGTGAGGTAATAAACAATGAGTTTACGTAATTAGTGATGAACGATAAAAACAGATGCAGCGATTCGTCATCCGAGACAGGCGTTTACGTGTAACTGGACCAGACGATGTGTTGAGATGGAAACGCTAAAATCAAAAATAAAATAATTAAATGACATTTATAAAATGATAAAACTATCAAAGATGCGGGATACTTACATTAAAAAGGATTTATCAAAGAGTGACGAAATTTGAAAATCGTAACAAAACCTTGGAAACGGGAGAAGAATAATAAATAAGATATATAAATAAAAAAAAAGTTGAAAACGCAAGTGCGTTGAATAACGGAGGTTTTGTGTGCTCTCGTTATAAAGTGATATTTTTTTTGATTAATCCAACTCAAAGTGTGGCGATCTGAAAGAAAGAGATCATAATAATTGATGTAAAATTATACGAGAATAAAATTGATCAATAAACAAAAATCAGGTACTTACCTTACAATAAAGTGTTCAAGTGAATGGAAATTATTGGAAGAAAGATTTCAATCAATAAAAATCGAAGCACTAAGTGGAAATTTACACGTGGTGATCACAAGAAATTTCAAGATAAATGCAGTCGCTGCAGTCTTGATGTGCGAAGGAGTTTTTGAAAGAAGTTATACTACCATCTGTGTTCGGTAAGCGAGATTAAACTTTATTTAACATTTACGCGGTACCAGTGAACGGTTCGAAATTGAAACGCGGCGATAAAACTTTATTTATTTTTCATAAATTTTTAGGAGAATTACTTGTTAGATGTTTAAATACAATAATGTTAGTATAAGTTTGGGATTCATTTAAATATATTTGTGTTCATGTTTAATAAAATAAATCACTTATATTTTCACATACTTTTGCGTATCATTGAGGAATGAGTTTTCCTCCACTAGATTTATTTTTCAGTATAAGCAAAGAATCAACCCTCAAGGAATCTGCTACTGTGACTGAGAGATTTCATGCTAAATAAAAGTAAAACCATTTAAAATTGAGCTAGCCAAAATAATTCAAAAATAATACAAAATTATATATTCAATATTTATTTAAATTTGCATGTGGCCCCGTCTTTGAGGAACGGCACATAGCAATATATCTGAATTCAAAATGAAATAAAGTTTTATTAATTTGAATCCCGTTTTGTTACATTGTTATTTTGAGTCGGTATTTCCCAGGTTGTCAAACTTTAAGGCGCAAGGACGCATCGATACCATAATTATTGTTTTTGCAATTTCAGATAATGTACGAAAAGGACTGACTTGCATATTTTTATTTATAAGATAATTTATAGTTTGTTAATCACTCTGTATATGTTAATTTATTTATCTATTTAGTTTATAGCATTTACTTCAAAGGATATGCTACAATGGGTTAGTGCAATTAACAAATCAATAGATAAGTCGTTTCAAAAACGAAGTCTTCCTCCGGTCCCCGTAATCACAGATATGAATGTACAAGACGATTTATTAAATGAAGATGGTGTTGATTACGAACCTCTTACACCGTACCGATTAAATAAAGAGTAAATTATACTTAAATTAACTATAAGCTTCCAATTATTTATCTTTTTGTTTATTACAGACCCACCGTTGAAGTTATGGCGAAAACACCAATTCCTTCGCCAAGACCTATGCCAAAACCTCCTTTACGAAAATCTTCATCACTCGAGTCTTACGACAAAATAGAATCCAATATTAACAATTCGGTAAATGGAAGTTCAAATTCATTTTCCGAAGACGACAGTGATAACTTTTATGACAATCCTCAAAATTTAAAACAAAAAACTAACATGGAAAGTAATAAAAATAACAAGGAAGAAAAAGGGAAAGAACTGGAAGTGGAAGAAGAAGAAGAAGCCATATACGATTTTTTACAGCAACACAGTGTGGAACCAAAGGATAACATTGTAACAGAAGTGGAAGAACCTAAACCAGTTATAAAACCAAAATTATTTTCTTTTAGGAACAGGAAGAAGGAATAATAAATTTTATCAAATACTAAAACTGTAAATATCCCAAAAAATTATATAATTAGGTTTTATATTCTTTGTATAGCAAAGTTAAAATAAAGTAAAGTATTCTGTTAATAATTTAGTAACATTTATTGTATCAGGGACCATGGTACCCATATGAAGAACGGGACATTTTATCCCACCGGTATGGACGCATGATATAATTATTGCATACAAAAAGATCTATTATTATCTGCATAAAATAAATAATTAAATTGATTGATTACATTAACGGATTATGTGATTATAATTAATAAGCACTCTTTAGGTTATATGCAGGATGAGGCAGACTGCTTAGGTTATAGAGGGTTGGGGAAAAAATGTTGATCACAAAAGCATACATGAAGAATCAACTGGTGATACTGGCATTCCCCGAAAATGTTGACATCCTGAAAAGTTTGCTCCATAATGTCGAAAATTGCAGACTTTCCAATAGCACGGCGAGTCGAAAATGATATCTTTGAAAAAGTCTTTCAAAAAAAGTGTGAATTTTTTCCCCGTCTGGCTCTCCGTAGAAAAAAGTACCCTGGTGTTCGGTATAAGCTAACCCGCAGAACTTCGGGGCGAGTCGTGGTTCGTGACACTTGGGGTAATCGCTTATTGAAATGAAAGATGTAATATAAAAAATCGTATATTCACTGAGATATGTACAGTAATAAAGGTGGTATAAAAGTACACAAATAAATGAAAATGAACGTTAAATGTACCAGTAACAGCGTACACTATCACACCTGCAACCGCTGACGGCAGTTGCACAAAATCAAAAATAACTGTGGTGTTCTCAAAAACAATTAGCATCAATTGAAAAGAAAAACATAACGGCACTAACCTTCCAAGATTTTCGGGTTTTACAATGCCCAATAATGCGCAAATTGATGCCGACGACACCGATGATGACAGGTAGCAGTGGCGTAGCTAGGATGGGTGATACCGGTGGCGGATTTAATGGGTGTCACCCCCACCTAGGCTGATGAACTTTTTTTTTATGTGTCACCCCAAAAACTAAAAAACGATGTAATTTTAGTCAGGAAATTTAAATAATTTGGGGTCGGGTGCAAGCCCCACCCAGGCTGATGACCTTTTTTTTGAGTTGTCACCCCTAGGAACCTAAAAAACCAAGAAACGAGGCAATTTTACTCAGGAAATTTAAATAATTTGGTTACCAGGTACACGGTGGAATAGCTTTTAAAATTGTTTTCTTAACCATCTATGACCAACCATTTTTGAAAAAATGCCTAATACGGGCGGTCTGACTTACCCTGTATAATAGGCAAAACGCTTGTTTTGTGCTTATTTGCAATTATCAGTTGAATATAACAGATTTGTTAACAAACACATAAAAATTTAATTTTTATGCAACTTAAATTATAATTATAACCAAGAGTTTAAAAGATTTTTAAACAGAAGTTGTAGGAAACAATGCAGTGCACAATTTTTGTTTTTTGTAAATTTTATAGATTATGAAATTCACTTTAAGTAAAAATTCAATTAGTTCTTCCCCTTATAGTATACTATACTATGTACATATAAACATTTCTATAACTAAGGTGAGTGAGGGTAATTACGCCACTGCAGCTAATTACGCCACCTTCAAATATCTCCGGTAATAAATGAAATTTTCGTAATATACCGCACGCTGTACCTTTAGGCACAACATTATTAGTCAATAAAACAGAAATGATCCGATTTTGATGGCTAACTTGAGTTTGTCACCCATTTTTGTTGTTAATGGCGGTGTACGATTTTGTTGATGTAAGTAAGACGAGCATTTACTTTTGTGTAGGTGTAGGTGTGTGTGTGTGTGCAAGCAAGCAAGCAAATCATTCCAAATTTTGCATATAAGCTTTTTCCTGTCGTAGGACGAAGCCAGATGAAAATAAATTAAATCGTGTAACGGGAAAGGGGGGTTTACCTGGAGCTATTATGACATTATGCGTCATAACTTCGAAACGAAATGAAATATGTAAAAATATTAATAACAAAAAATTAGCGCTATGGAATTTCCTACATTTTTTGTCTTACAAGTTTTTCTCTAAACTATACAGGGCGTTTCAAAAATTTTTGTATTTGTAAATAAAATAGTAAACCGCATTCTACTAACGAAAATAAGATGAAAAGTTTCTAATAACATGGGTCCAAAAATGCTTCGCTTGCAAGATATAGGCATTCAAAAGTTTTTTTCTTCCTATTTTGACAAAATATGAAATTTTTCATCGATTTACTGTTGAAATTATGTAACCATTTTATTTAAAAATATAATATAAAAATTTGCGTCTGTTCGGAAAGTTATGCGATGGCCACATCAGATTTTTATAATCATTACAGTTATAATTACAAACTTGAAAAGTGTGTCACATCCAGGACAAATGCTTGACCCGAGCTTGACCTAATTTGAAAAAAAATTTGGTAGAATTATATGCATTTTTAATAATAATAATAACATTTATTAACGACTAATATATCTTGTAATTACATTAAAAACAGGAGAGAAAATTAAATACATAATTCATAAATTCATGGGATCATAATTATTACATTCCAGATCTCAGTCTGTTTTTGAAACTAATCAAAGAATCACAGAAAATATCGCAGTCTACATTCCTATTTGTCGCCACAACTACCCTATTCAAAGATGACCTCTGACCATAGTTTGTGCGATGATATGCAACATTCAATAAATCATGCGACCTCAAAAAGTGTGTGGGAGTGTTCAATGAGAAGCAATCAAGTATCTGGGGACATTTAATCAAATTATTCAGTACTTTGAATGCAAACATAGCACTGAAATAATCTCTACGCTTTTCCAATTCAGGTAGTGAAAAATAATTATTTAGGAAGGAGTAATTATCTGAATCGTAATCCATACCAGCCTTATAACACAGGTACCTAATAAACTTCCTCTGTACTTTTTCAATTCGCTTAATATGACAGTCATACGAGGGTGACCATATAATCGAACAGTATTCTAGAATTGGCCTTATCAGACTTACAAATAATAAGTTAATACTTCTTAGATTAGAGAACTGCTCAGTAGATCGCTTAACAAATCCAAGTAATTTGCTTGATCTCGACACAATGCTATCAATATGGGCAACGTACGACAATTTGGCATCGAGAATGACACCGAGATCCTTCATAAGGGTTACACTATCAATTAGGATACCGTCAATATAATAATTAAAGTTTATAAATGGATCCCTCTGCCTGGAAAATAGCATTCTCTTACACTTCTTAATGTTGATATTTAAGCCATTCTTTTTACACCAGCAAGTGAAACTATTGAGATCAGACTGAACTCTATATCGATCCCCACTATCTCTAATCGCACTATATATCTTACAGTCATCGGCAAACAATAAAAATTTACAATGCCTAAATACAAGTTTGACATCATTAATAAAAAGTGAAAATAATACCGGTCCCGTATGGATACCCTGGCCGACCCCAGATGATATCCCAAACGAATCTGACACAGAATTACCCACCTTTACACACTGAGAACGATTCTTCAAATACTGAGCCAAGCATGATAGTAGAGGATCATGAATCCCATAAAATACTTTCAGTTTGTATAACAACAGTTCAATAGGTACTCTATCAAATGCCTTAGCCAAATTAGTATAAATACACTCCACTGGAAACCCATATTCTTGGTGACATATTCAGTGAAGAGAAATAAGTCTGTCTCGGTTGATCTTCCGGTAACAAATCCATGCTGCTCTTCTATGATATATTTTTTAACATGATCAGTAATAAGCTGAGAAATGAAAGAATCAAATATTTTGGGAAAATTTGAATTTATACATATTGGTCTATAATTACTTATGTCAGATCTGATACAGCTTTAAATATCGGTAGGGCGTAGGAGTGCTTCCATCTCTCGGGGAAGTGACCCTCATTAATACATCTGTTAAATATAATAGATAATGGATCTGCTCACGTTGTAGAGCAATTCATAACAAAAATAGAAGGTATACCATCGAGGCCACAATAGTTGTCTTTCTTCAATTTCGAGATAGCACCGATCACCGAGAATTCCGCGGAACTCAGATTTTCACTTTTATAATCATCAATATCAGAATTGATCACAATATCATCATTCTGACAACAATAAAATCCCCTAAAGAATCCCGCAAAACCAGCACAGATAGCCTCCACGCCCTCGAAGTCTGTTTCATTCAATTTCATATTATTCGGAATATTATGATCTTTCCTCATAGATTTAATATACTTCCAAAAACTCTTAGGGTTAATAATAATGTTTTCTTCCGATTGCTTAATATAGTTTGCCTTGCTACGTAATATAGAGGATCGAACCTGAGAGCGCAAGGATTTGAATACACCATAATCTTCGGAAGCTTTGATATTCTATAGTTCTTGTGAGCAAGCTTCTTGTCAAATATCAATTTTTGAATCTGTTTATCTATCCATGGAGGAAATGAGCTAGATTTAAAAGTTTTTGTTGGAACACATTGAAAAACTATTTCCTTCAAAATATCATACATAACTGATACACCTTCACCAATGTCTATGTGATTCAAAAAACTCCAATCGATACTACCGATAGCATCATTTATTAATTCATAAGGGGCAACAGAGAAATTGTAGGCGACATATGACTGTTCCGAAATAGACACAAAATCGCTCTAATTTAAAGTTATTAATAATGAAGAATGATTAACATCCAAAGCGACCAGTGGACTAGACTGAGACACCGTGACACTATTGCAGTTTGCAAGTACAAGATCAAGTATAACATTATTAGTGTTTACTATACCATTGAACTGACTCAGACCAAGGTAGTCAACAAAGTCACAAAAACTAGTTTCACACTCACCACTGAAATCAGTTGACCTCAGACCCATCTCTCTAGCATCAGGCATCCACCTGATCCCAGGAAGATTAAAGTCCCCAATTACGCACACCGATGAACTCTGGTATCTTGACATGACGTTTTCGACTTCAGTCAGATGGTCGCTGTAAATGTTTGCCCCTGATTGAGGGGGGATGTATATAGCACATAATATAATGTGAGATTTATCATGTTTTATTTGAACCCACAGTTCCTCCCGGTCACTATAAATTTCAAGTTCACAAGAATATACAGACTTTAGTACCGCAACTAGGACCCCACCACCCCTTGACTTTCCGCTTGTCAAACTATTACGGTCTCTGTGATACACCACGTAATTATCATTAAACAACTCAGCACTATAAATTGACTCATTCAACCAAGTTTCAGTTATCACAATTATGGGATAGAATGTTTCAAGAACAGATACAAAGAGATCACTAGTCTTTGTTCTAAGTCCACGCATATTTTGATAGAAGATTTCAAATGATTGAATGTTGTGGCGAATATTGTTTATCTTACCACCAAAATTGTTACTCACTGCCCTCAATTGAACTCCGTCTTCTTCCCCAGATGGAACAAAAAATTGTTCAGTCGAGTTCCCTTAGGCCAAACACTGGGTTGTTTTAATTCTTCAAATTTTTCGCTCCAGACCGAAATCCTGAAGGAGCTATACTCCAACGGACGTCTGGATGGTAGAGACTCGTACAACACTTCACCAAACTTGTTTTCAAGATAGCTCTTAAGATCATTAAAAGTTAGGTGCGGATTCAAGTTGAAGACATGCAAGTGCGAGAATCGCTTGGCCGCCTTTATTTCCAGGCCTGAAGCAGAGCCTTCAATGGTTGCTCTATTACGCCTCCGACGATTACGCACTAAAGTAAAAGACTCCTCTTGTTCAGGGGGCAATAAAGCCACTGGGGGAACCATCTGTGTCAAGGTACTAGCCTCAGCCTCCACACTATGAGCAGAAAGATCAACATTGGGCACAGTTGGATCATGCGAACCATTCTTTCTCGGATTTTTAGATATAGCTCCTCTGCTAGTATCTTTATTCGGTCGCTGTTGTGCAACATTTCTGGATGCTTCGGATTAACTCTTTCGACGATTAGATGTTGGTGGGTTGTCTCTTGATGCTCTATGAGCATTATCAGTAGTTTCAGTAGTAACCTTGCGATCAAAAATTTCCTTTCCTAAGATCGTGTTTTGGGATGAAAGTTCATCGATCTTGTCTTTCAATAATTTCATTAGAGGCAAAAAAAGATCTTCAAAAATCCTTACCATATTATTTGCAATTAATTCATTCACATTACAATCGCAGGTCTTACAATCACCTGACGCGCTATCGACGCCTGGCGATAATATGGCACCATTATCAGTATCAACACACTTCTTACAATTCCAATGTAGAATTTCATTTTTACGCTTCATATCGCCGAACTTATCAACAGAGATATCTACACAACGAATGTGATAACATTTACCACATCCATCCTTGCACTGTACATTATCATCGTATATAGTTATACCCTGAGCACAAAAACCACACTTTATGGTCATATTGGTAAGCAAAATAGAAACACAACCGTTCGTTCTCGTTCGCCTATAGTACTTTTTTTTCTAAAAGATACTGCGTCCGAAAATAATAATATAATTTTTTCTTGTTTTGACGGATTTTTTTGAAATGGTAAGTAGAGTTCTGTCGCATTTCTAACGAATTTAGTTGGATCTCGGTTAAAATAGTTTGTCTATTCTATACTTGGGGCGCTATATCAGAATTACTTCTTACGGTTATTTATTGCTCATTTGTATAATATGCACATGTAATTTGATAGACATAAATAAAGTGTTATCGTGTAGTAATTTTTGCTCGTGCATGTCGACATGAAAATTTATCTAATACTTTTTGTTGCCCAGTTTGGAATTTGGAAACAATTTACAATTGAATTTTTATTAAATATTATTACATGGTCACTTTTGTAATCTGACAAAAAGAGTAACTTGACGGCAAAATTTGTGGATATTTCTAATTATCGGATTGGAATTAAAAATATATCAGATCCAAGGGCCAAGTTTTAACTTTACAATGTTTACCCTAATAATGTAAATCGGCTAAACAATAAGTAAAGCTTTCAGCAAGCTTTACCTGAATACATGAACGGCCCCTTATACCATTGTGCACAAAATATTCATTTATTTTTTGTAATAAAAAGAACTGAATTTGTTTTTAATAGCCTATTTAAAAAATTATATAAAAATGTGCAGAACGGTATAAGTCCCAAAAATTTTTCGAAATTCAACAAAATACATTTGTTTTGAGTATTTGAAATACAAAATACATTTATGTTGAGTATTTCAAATCCAAAATACAGTATTTCAAATACAATTAAAATACTTTTCAAGTTTATAATTATAACTGTAATGATTATAAAAATTATTGGATCCACGTCTTTACGCCTAAAACTTTTACGCCTAACACACTTACGCCTAAGTCAATACGCCTAATCCTTTACGCATAAAGGAATTTATGCCTAATGGTTTTAATGCCTAAAACCAACTACGCCTAAAACTTGAACGCCTAACGCAATTACACCTAATCCTTTACGCCTAAAACATTTAAGCCTAATGCTTAAAATTTTCTAAAAATCGTACAAACATAAAAAAAATGTAAAAGCCGAGATAATAATTATGAGATTTATAGTAAAAGTTTATTAATAGTACAAGCCCTTACTTTTAAAAAATTTATACTTAATCAATTTTTTAATGTTTACCAGTTGATACTTATTTTCATAGTTTATTATTTTTTCAATAATTCACAATAATTAATTAATCGTAATAATAATTTATTTACAAGCAAAAAAGTACAAATGTTAAACAGCTTGAAGCTCAAAGTTGTACGCGATGCCTCGAAGGTAAACGTCGATTTCGAAGTTCAATGGACCTAGACCATCCCCATAGGACTCCACGATTCTCTTGATGTTGGCAGCGGTTGTTCGGTAGCGCACACGACCTGTTGGAGGTTCCAATCCTGCCACGTACTGCTCAATTTTCAATTCGTTTGCACTCTGTTCCATTTTTAACACCTCTATAAATTTCCAAATAGAGGGATGGCATGCACTCAATAAAGAATGAAAACTCCGGTGCCATCCTTCAACCGAGTTGTTTGTCTTGGGGAGGTCATTCAAACTGGCCTCGTAACAGTTCCAGAGTTGGATGGAATCAATCTTGGGGTTTTTTCGGGTTCCATTGTTACGAAGCCGGCCAATCCAGTTATCCTCAAAATATTCAAGAAAAGGATCGAGAATATCTCCATTATCGACATAAAATGGATATTCAGTTAATTGTACGAATGCCATAACTACATCATCGGGAGGGACGAAAGCAAGTGCAGCCAACTTTCTTACATGAAGAGAAAAATCTGGGTTCTCCACATCGGCATATTTTTCTCTGAGATCAGGTATTGACGCAATTTTTCGCCACAAACTTTGACTAAAGTGGAAGAAACAACCCCTGTTCTGTGAATGAGGAAACACGTGTTGAAAAGCGTTAATCTGAGCCTTCTCGAAATCTGTCATGATGGAAGTTGGAGCAAGGCTTGGTTTTATATTCTTTAGTGCCTCAAGAACTCGGACGTAGATCTGCTGTCGCTAATTTGGCAAGAGACAGAACACAGAAGGAATCACATTGTGGTACTTGACACCATGAATTGTGAAAAGTTGCTCAAATAATCGCGGCACAGTCTTGAAAGTACCATCAGCGTACCAATGGCTACAATTTGACATCAAATCTAAACCCAATTGAGTACCGAATATTAAAATGCGATCTTCTTCAGGTCCACTGTCAAAAATAAGGAACTGCTGAATGGTTCCATTCGAATTAAATTCGGTGACATAATCTGGAATTTCAAGTTCCGTAAGGTTCGAAGGTGTTGGAAGTGTAGCCCCAGCCACTTGACGCGCTCTTTGAATGTTGCGCTTCAACCGATCTTTCGAAGGAAGTGCGGCTTTTACCGCAGCTGGAAGTCCAATACTGGTTGCGACAATAATCTGGTGGGGTGTGTCTCCACCTGTTGACTGTCCCGAGCTTTATCCTTGATTTCTGCCAGGACTTGCCGGGTTTTGACCTCCGCTGCCCGTGGTACGTGGTTGTACTCTTCAGCACTCTCATAAACGATTAATTCACCTTTTGTGTGAACAACGGCTAGACATTTACTTTTGTTGTATTCTACACATTTCCAAAAAATTTTATCGTTAACATTCCTGTTTTTGGTATACACGAAGCTTTTGTGTAGTAATTGATCATTCCCTTTTCGACTTTTGATAAACATAAAAACCATTTTTTTAAATTTAATCAGGGCTAAGAATGAGTTACTTTTATTACTAAAAGTTATGTAGGTCTTATATAGCAACCAAGTTTTGAACATAATATAAATAATAGCCAAAATTCCATCAAAATCGGAGCAGTGGTACGATTTTTAGAAAATTTTAAGCATTAGGCGTAAATGTTTTAGGCGTAAAGGATTAGGCGTAATTGCGTTAGGCGTTCAAGTTTTAGGCGTAGTCGGTTTTAGGCATTAAAACCATTAGGCATAAATTCCTTTAGGCGTAAAGGATTAGGCGTATTGACTTAGGCGTAAGTGTGTTAGGCGTAAAAGTTTTAGGCGTAAGTACGTGATACCGTCTAAAACACCCCCTGAAGTTGATTAAAAATAGGGTTTTTTTACAGAGTTCAACCCTAGGTTACAAATTGTTATATTGCTTGTATATTAAAGTAAATTGTTTGAATAACTTTTTTTTAAATATAAAATAAACATAATATTTTCATTAATTTCACTTTTAGCGTTTAATAGATACCGACAATTCTTTTGACCCGATTCGATCTGGCTTCTCATTGGGTAATAATTAATCTTACGTAAGATTAGTGGGGGTAAGATTATGTTTTCCTATTAGGCGGCAGCGGGGAGTCTAAAAGTAGGAAAAAACGTCTTACGTAATACACGAACGGCCTTTTGAAATACTTATACCTACATTGAGTTATGACCTTTTCACGTTAGAATCAGAATTTTAAAATTTGTTTATTCTGTTTCTAACTGTGAAACAATGAATAAATAAACCTAAAAATAAGAAAGAACTAATAGACCCTCTACATAAAGTGTGAAAAGAAGACCTAAGTTTGGCTGACTTGCAAAATTTAGTCAAAACCATGCCTGATCATATTAAAGCTGTTATAAAATCAAAAGGAGGGGTCAACAAAATATTAATATGAAAAAATTAATTATAAACAATACCGCGAAATAATAAATTTGAAACATTAATAGTTCAATGTATTTTTGGTACTATTTTTATATAATTAAACAGGATATTATTATTATATGCAATAATGATTAATAATAAATTGTGAAATAATAAAAAATAAATTCCTTTTAAAATAAATACAATTTCTTCATTTTTAATGTTTCCAAACCAGCCTGCAAATATTTACCAATTACGTAGATTTTGAAAAGTTTAAAATGTAAAGAAAATAAAACCTTTTAAAATATTTCTTTTGTGAAGAAAGGGTCATAAACCAATGCAGGTATAAGTACCTCAAATAGCCGAGATGCAACTCTTTATTTGTTTCAAAAGTAGCATTATAATAAAGAATTAATAGTTCTACCTTTACTCGCTACGCACCATTACTTTCTTTATGTCTAACGGCATATTCAATCCCCCACCCTTAGGACGGCAGCCTTAATGTAAATTCTGTACAGGAGACTAGTAAAGATTTTCGCCAAACTCATCCTTCCCGTAGAAACAAATCGTTAGCTAAAAAGGAAATGTATTAGGACCCTACATTCCATTGGTTAACCTCCAAATTTACTAAACTCCTAATCCAAGCTCAATTTAATTTAATTCAATTACTTACTTTTCAGGAATATTTTTTAATTGTTTTATATTACCAAATTTGTAACTAGTTTTTAATCCTATCGATTCGTCTATTTTCTAAATGTACCATAACTTCTTTACATCCCTATTTTCAAATGTCAACAAGTTTAATTAAGTAAAAAGCCGGGACTACATCGAAGAAGTCTGATTTGTACAAAATTCTTAAAATTTTGTAAACCTAGACGAGCGACACCGGAAATGGTAAAATTTTGAAATTAACTTGGTTTAGTTAGAATAATTCTTGGAGCTGTCTATCGACATGACGATCCCGCGGCGCCTGCCACAGCGCGACATGGCAGTGCCCCCCCCCAAGGAGGTGCGATGCCAATTCGCGGAGCGGCAGGCGACGCGCTGACGCGCGCCTTTATAAAGTCTAAGAACAGTCTGACTAAACCCAGCTCTCTCTTTTTGTTGTTTTCTTATTAATTACTCAGCAGGTTTTTGAAAATTTTATCCTGCAACTTATTCAACTTCCACTTCACGAAACCTATAACTTACTTAATTAAATATAGAGGAGAGGGGCTAATGCCCCTATATTCTATAACTTTTGTAACGCGTACTTGTAATTTGTAAGGTATCCTCGAGCCACGTAATTAATAAATGTTATTTGATTTGATTAACCCAGGACACAACCAACCAGATAGCCAAGCGCCAAAAACCCCTCTACAATCCCAAACGCCAGAAACAGCACCAGATGAAGGAGATGATCGGCTTCGCCGGGGTGCTCCATCAAATGACACTACAGAAACGAGATGCATTCCTGAGCGTGACGGACCGATAAATTAAGGCTACTATATACAGGGTGTCCCCGTGACCGTGGAGAACCTTTAAGGTGGTGATAAAGGACACTTTTCTAAGACAAATATTCAAATAAAATTTTTGCCCAAGTCCAAACCCTTGGGGGGTACCTCCCTTTAAAGCAATTTTTTGAATTTCTGATTTCAAACGGCCATAGCTCCGATATTATTGACTTTTTAAGGTTAATGGATTAGAACTTTTTTAAAGATCATACGCTTATCTACAAATTAGGTTATAACCCCTCATCGTCTAGAATCAACGGATTTCGAGTTATAAATTAAATTAAGGGAACAAATGTTTAAAAAAGTCAGGTTTTTTTTTAAATTTTCTTGCAAACCCCGTATCTCTTAAACGAAACGTCTAAGAGAAAAACTAACGGCCCAAACCGGATAGGGAATTTAACGGGCTACAACTTTCGTCAAATAAATTTTTTTAGACAACCAACCGTTTTCACAGAAACTCTGAAAATAATGAACAAGGTGTAGGTAAAAAATATAAATTCACATAATTACTAAAAATCTCAATTTGATTTATAGCATTTGTTTTAATGTTAAAACATTGTTAAAACGTATTGTAGCGTTTGACGTTTGAGCGACATTGTTATAAAGCGCATTAGTTTATCGGCAATTACTTTGTTAATTTATATTGATTATTTACCTACACCTTGTTCATTATTTTCAGAGTTTCTGTGAGAACGGTTGGTTGCCAAAAAAATTTATTTGACGAAAGATGTAGCCCGTTAAATTCTCTATCCGGTTTGGACCGTTAGTTTTTCTCTTAGACGTTTCGTTTAACAGATACGGGGTTCGCAAGAAAATTTAAAAAAAAAACCTGAATTTTTTAAACATTTTTTCCCTTAATTTAATTTATAACTCGAAATCCGTTGATTCTAGACGATAAGGGGTTTATAACCTAATTTGTAGACAAGCGAATGATCTTTAAAAAAGTTCTAATCCATTAACCTTAAAAAATCAATAATATCGGAGCTATGGCCGTTTGAAATCAGAAATTCAAAAAATTGCTTTAAAGGGAGGTACCCCCCAAGGGTTTGGACTTGGGCAAAAATTTTATTTGAAAATTTGTCTTAGAAAAGTGTCCTTTATCACCACCTCAAAGGTTCTCCACGGTCACGGGGACACCCTGTATTCAGAGGATTACGGTACACCTGGGTGCTAAGGAGATGAAGTTTGTGACAAAAGTGATCAAGTTAAACACAAAGCCCGTTCTTTGTTGGTCTCAATCTGGTGACAACATCTGCAAAGCAGCAAAGTTTCGAGGAAAATAATGGTAGGTAGGTACCCACAATAATAATTAAAAAAATTCAAAATTTTCACAGATGATTTTCAGGTTCAAAAGACAAGTTAATGATCGATTTGTTAAAAACAGTCAAAGAGCAGTTAAAAACAGTCAAAGAGCAAAACAATCAAATTTTGGAATGGATCAGAAAACAAGATCGTGGTATAGTCATTGCCACGAAAGTTGACGTCTCGTCATAAAAGCATAATCGTCTGAACTAAGCTAATACTCCCTAGTCAAACGTGCAATATATTTTCGTGCTTCGTCATATCACTACAAATGACTGGTAATGCTCATAAGCAATACGTCGTTGCTATATTCGGTCAATCTATGACGAGATGTCAACTTTCGTGGCAATGACTTTAGTCAAGTTGTCGCAAATAATACCTGTTCAGCAGATGATCTCGGAGTAGATCTTCCTTTGAAATCGCAAGATTTGTATACCTTAGAAGCATATTATGTACATTGATGACAAAAGTAATTTCCACGCTTTGGTATGTAATATTCTGATGTCCTGGTTCGATTTAACATCTCACTTTTACATAACATTTTTACAGGCATCATATTTCGCGACACTAGGAGGCAGAGACTTTACTGCACATACCAACGCAATATTAAAATCCCTCCTCTCATTTTCCGTTGCTGCTAATCTGAATTTTCTTGGAAAACGAGGCGGAAAAAAAGGCATTTAACGACTTGAAATTACGGAACGTAATCACTTGTAAGTCTTTTGTAACTGTGATTGATATGATTTTCATATATTGTTTTTTAGGTGCTGTTAGAAAAACCTCGCCTTCAATCACCGAGAAAGAGATTAATGATAAAATTAAAGTCTGGTTGAAACATGCACCGGAAAAATTGAAGAAACTTGGAACATCCCAACAAATGTTTTCCCCATCGATGAAGCGTGTGTGTCATTATATTATTTTTTTTAAATAATAAAATTATAATTAAAAAATTTACTGCATTTGTATTGTTTATAAACCCTTCTATTTAATTCAATTGGAATAAAATCAAGTTTTTAAACAATAACCCTTCTCAAAAACAGTAACTGATACAAAATGGGAGAAAGTAAAATTACAGTCGAACCTTGAAAACATTTTCGTAAAGTTTTATTTTATTTTTTCCTCTTTAGTGCCACTTGCTGTTTTTGACAAGGGTTATTTTAAAAAGAAATTTTTTACTTTGCTTTACGTCATTTATATGAAATAACGGGACGTTAATTTGACGTCGAGTAACGTACTAGATTGGTCATCAGTGACGTCGCAAGTGACGTACAAGGTTTGTCATCAGTTGACGTCTTTAGGCTGTGACATTCGCAGGTCATATTGATTGAATAATTGTGAATTTCTCAGAAAATTATATTAAATTAAATAATATTTACCACAATTATTGAGACGGTTGCCAGCTTAGCGGTTAAGTGCGTTGCTGCTAATGCTAAATACCTGGTTCAACTCCGGGCTCAGTAAAAATTTTATTCTGACCGTCTCCCCTAGGAAGGCAATGGCAAACCACCTAGGTGTAATCTGCCTGGTACAGCCTCTCTGGAGATGAAGTGTACCTATACACTTCCCGCGGTTCGGAGCTCGCGTTAAGCAGCAAGTCCCCTGTGTGTGTGATAATACTTCAAACGCACAACACATGTGTTTTGTCCATCGCTTGGTGAATGGCAAGATTGATTGCGAATTTTTGTTGTCACTGATTCAGTTTTATGTTCCAGTTCATCCCATTAGGAACCCGAAGTTACTATGGGTGAAGTTTCATGGTTCGAACTATGGATTAAATAGCCCAGTATCGAGAATGTGTCGGATGGTCAACGTTTCAAACGAGAGTGACCATCAGTTTGACCTATTTCACCCGTCTTACATCGGGTTCAAGAGGACTGTTATGTGGGAATTGAGTTAGTGTGGAATTTTGATTTGTTGTGTTATTTCAATTGGTATATCCGTAAATAAATAAATAAACATGCATAGGAGAGAGGTCGCCTATTTCTAAAATCAGGCATGGCACTTAAAGAAGATCTAAATCCAAATTTAAAGAAAAACTCCAAATTGTTTGAATCCGTTTTGCAAAATTTGAACCATTATATGTCAATGAGATAATAATTGCTCCTGTTACAAATTATACTCCGAACTGATTTCAAATAACATTTCGGCGATTTTTTACTAATTTTTTATAAAATTCCTTTAAATATTCGACAAACCAATATGCAACTATTTCGCTCAAGAGTTTCCAGGTCAATCTAGAACTTGTAAAAAGTTTAACCTTTCTTGAAATGGGTCATTCCACCTCAAATTAACCGAAAAATTGGCAAAACTGACTTGCCTTACGCCAAATTTGACGAACCCACCAAGCCGCCACCACCACATTCCAAATTCCTGATTCCAGAGACCTGTCGGGTCTCATGTTGGAACATGTGAATGCTCAACTTGCACCTTCTAGTGACCTTAAATTGTTAATTGTTAAACATCTCTAAAGAGATGCATGTGGGAAATATTTGCTCAAAAGGAAAAAGTGGCGCTTTACTCCCCACCCAACCCTACTTATTGCAATTATTTGTAAATTACATTACCAATTACATTCATTAATATTTACAGCAGCTTTTATTAATAGCAACATTTTACAAATTTGAATTACAGCTAACAAAACATGACAGTCTGGCACTATCTTCTCGATGGGCAATACTACGCAGTGTGTGCTTCGTCCCCTGTTGCGAAGCAGTAAGGGCATCTTAGGGCTCGCAGGATGGGACATTTAATTCTCCCATCGGCATGTTTTAGGTTTTTCGTTATTTTTACACAACGAAAAAAATACACTATACAAAACAAGCTTTCTTCGCGGGGTGTTGCATTGTTAGCTGAAAAATTCTGACTTTATCTTCATCTATGGCCGTCTCCGACCACAGCAGTGGCCTACTGTGATTGCTGGTTGAGTTACAGAGCGGAAATTTCTGGTTCGAATATCGGAACTAATGGAAGTTTCTTAGCTCTGCTCTCCAGTGAACAGGAAGGCTATGTGGTGAAACAGCTCGGCATCTTCTTTGATATATGCAGACTTTGTGAATCGGCAACTGAATCGGCCGAACACATTCTCTGTAGCTGTGATGCCTTAGCCCGATCCAGGCTAAATATCTGGGACAAACGCAATTGACACCCAAGGAGGTGCAACAAAAAGCCTCTCAGGAGTATTCTGTGATTTGCTAGCAAATTTGAATTCCTGAATACCTAATTAGCAGGGTAATGAACAAAAATCAACACTGGTCGCAGTTCTGAAAGGCCCTTGCGGCTAATCGACCCCTAAGTACAATACCAATACCAATTAATAGCAACATTTTACAAATTTGAATTACAGCTAAAAAAACATGACAGTCTGGCACTATCTTCTCGATGGGCAATACTTTGCAGTGTGTGCTTCGTCCCCTGTTGCGAAGCAGTAAGGGCATCTTAGGGCTCGCAGGATGGGACATTTAATTCTCCCATCTGCATGTTTTAGGTTTTTCGTTATTTTTACATAACGAAAATACACTATACAAAACAAGCTTTCTTCGCGGGGTGTTGCATTGTTAGCTGAAAAATAGTCTTCTCAAAAAGGATCTAAGTGGATCTAACTTGTAAAAATACAAGTTTACAATTTATTATTACAATAAAAATTTTATTCCTTACCCAGTGAGCAGTAATGCCCATAAAACTTCTACGTTTTGTTGGCCAAATATCAGAGGTTGTCGAAATAAAGTTGATATTTTAAAGGGTTTCTCTTAATTTTTCATGAATTCTCCCATAGTTCCTTGGTCTTCTTTCACCATGCACAGTAGCGGGGCACTTATACCCCACAACTCCTTCATCGCAATCGTGGTAGTCTGATGGAGAGGATGGATTTATTCCCCCTTATTTTAATTTCGTGTTGGTGTGTATTGCGTCAGTTACCTCCTCCTGTGAGTTGTTACTAGAGTTGGGAATTTTTAAAATCTTTTATTCGAATATTGGTTTCATAAATAATTCAAATATTCGAATAGTCACATTATTCGAATATTCAAATAATTGGATTATTAAAATATTGATTAAATATGGATTATTAAAATATTGCTTTACAGACAAATTGAATATTCGTACACGCAGCGCAAGCGCTCTAAGTTCGGTACTACGCAAAATTGGTTACAATGATAAATGATAAAGATATTATAATTATCATCTACTTGCTCGTTGGGGAGCAAAATATTCAAAGCAGTATCCTGCTGTAAGGATTTTTAAAATTTTTTAAATGAGCATCTTTCCCATGATCTATGAGCCCATACAAATCGTATAAGACCATTTTTGGAATGATGTCTGGATGTGCGTATCGTGTGGTCTGTTTTTTTTGCAACGATTACAGACAAACGCGTGCACCGATTGAGTTCAAATTTCATCCACTGGTTTGAAGCAGCTGGTTAAAGAGCTGATTAGATTTTAATTTATTGAAAACCCTCCATATTTAACCAATTTTTTAGCAGAATAAAAATTGATAAAGAGAAGTGCTGCTTTCCGGTGGAACATAAATATAGGAATAAAAAAGGTATCAATTGAAAGAGAATATTTTTCTGCGTCTTGTGATATCTAATACTCGATATTTTTCTCTCAAATTATTGTTAAAATGCAAAAATAAAAGAGGCGCTTTTAAAGTAAAATAATATGAGGTGCTTTGGAAAAACAAAAGAAATTCAATCTCATAATTTTAATTTGTGAAAGTGACTTGTGTTGGTTTGATTGTACATTGTAGCCGTAATTTATTATTTTAAGAAGTTTGCAAGAGTAAATAAATGTAAGTAATTAATATAAAACCAATTTCTTAATTATTTATTAAAAATTTATTTTGACGTGTCATGATAATAGTTAAAATTTGATTGCATAGACAGTGCCCCGCAAATTTCTAATTTTTTGTGGAAAACGACATTTTAAAGATATTTTACAATGGTAACACGTTATTTTATTGTTAAAATGCAAAATTACCAAAATTTACCATGGATAAACGAGCAACAAATTATAAATTAAATTTGGTAATTTTGGTGTCAAAATGTTTTGTTTATTCTCTATTTTGCAGCTATAGCGTATTTATTTTAAGATATTTTTAGGAATAAACCAATGCAATTAAATATAAACGAAGTTGAATCTAGTAAACGGGAAAATAATATGTAACATTTTTTAATATTTCAATGTGAATTTTTAAAAATTTTGAGTTCGCCAAACTTTTGAAAACAGTTTGGTTGTGAAGCAAGTGTAAAACCAAATAGTACAATATTTTAATTTACTATAAACATTTAACAACACGAATAAACCACTTTCAAGTATATGAACAATTTGATTTTATAAACAACTTTGGTTGTCTATTAGTTCACATAAGCGACAGCTTACTGTGTTAGCAAAGTACGGCTTTACGTGCCCTCCAAAGCACAAAGGCAGTTAAGACATTTTAGGCTATAACTGGAGTCTAACCGGGGAATCTTACATTAGCAGTTGATCTCACTAACATCTAGACCGTTGTCATAAAATTATTTAATTGAATTAATTTATTTGTTTTATATGCTAATTCTTAATCGTATTCAACTTCCAAGTATTCAAGTATTAGATAACATATTATTATTAGATAAAGAAGTATCGGAGTCACTCGGTAACTAATAGGTTAACAGATAGTTTGGTATAGCAGCATTAATTTTTCAACTTGGATTTATATTCTAAATTTAAAGATAATTTAAAAGTAATTTTGAACTATTTACCTTAGTGCCTCCTCATGGTTAATGTACCATAATATATTATTATGAGTGAAGTAAAGGAAGCTTCATTCCAACTAAATCGGCAGTAAATTTTACGAGTCGTACTACAAGCTTGAACATACACCTAAATATAACAAACAATAAATTATAAATCGTATAATTTTACATGTAAAACTTACCTGATTCAAAATCAGTGGCAAAATAAACTGCACATTTTAAATACCTCACCCGCAAACTTACGACAAGCGATTTAAAATTAGTACTCAATTAAATAAAAAGAAATCTTAAATTTTCACTTTAAAAGATAAACTAGTTAATTTTTAATTAGATCCAACCGGTTATAGATATGTACACTAAAAGTGAGGTTATACTATGTTGAAATCCAGTGAATCTCAAAAGTTGATCAGTGCCACTCTAACTTTTAAAATACTACTCCTCAATAATTCTTGATAGCTAGTATAACAATAAAGAATTAATTTTCTTAAACTTACGGTAGTTCTGTCGTTGTACAAAATTCTTAGGAAGTATTTATATTTTTACTACTTATTATTTATTGTTCCATGCATACGAAAATATTTTTTCCATAATTTTTGGCCGTTTAGAAAATGAGAAAACGGTCCTCAAAAAGTTATAGGAATAAGTCGAGACTTAACAATAAGACTAATCGTGTATAGTCGAGAAAGTTCAAAATTTTAAATAGAAACTCTTTCGGTTATCGTAATTTATTTTCAAGTTTTTACATTCTATTTTAAAAAAAGGACCCTTTTCTGTTCTACAAAATGAAAACCGTCTACAATTTTAGGTCAAAGTATGACGCTTGTAAAACTCTTAGCTCGTGAGTAAATTTATTTATTTATTTGTAGCACAGGAAAAATAGCCTGAAAACTGGCTTGGGCTTACAAAATATCCGGGCAAACTTAAATTTTACTGACATAGGTACATATTGGAGAGGGTTCTAATGATTTCCCTAAAGGTTCGCTAAAACCCTGTGCCGGTGTAACCGGAAATATTTACCTCGGTAAAATTTTAGCCCCCGGTAAATTATTACTAGTGAAATTTTACCCTTCGGTAAAGATTCCCTACCCAACAAACATTTTAGCTGTAAATTAGCCGTAAAATGGCTATTTAACAGCAAAAGCATACTATCAGCTCGTTAATAGCCTATTTACAACTAAAATGTTTGTTGGGTAATGAATATGTGAGACGTTTATTCAATTTCAAGCAAGTTCTTTTGTAAAAAAAATTTATTTTGCACTTTAGGGACACCCGAATCGCCTTTCGCAGTATTGCTTTCGCTTGATTGCTGCTCAAATTTTCCTAATTTCAATTCAATTAATACCACAAACTATAACAACTTTTATTACCAACCTACCTACTGACACTGTATACAAAGAACAAGTATCCAATAAGGAACAAAATTAACCCTTAACATCAGAACAAAATGTCTACTAGTCCACGGGAAAGTAATGAATTCGTCAACGAGAATAAACCTAGTGCAATGAGATCATCAAAGTATTACATCGCTTTGGATTTAAATATAGTCGTGCATATTTAAATAACGAAACGTACCCTGAATATATCAAAACAAAAAATGAAAAGTTTAATTTTCGAAGATAATGTATGTAAGATGATCGGTAATAATCCCAATTCTGATGTAAGATGATCGCAAGTTAATTCGACAAATGTTACTAAAAGTCAATGAGGGTTATTTCAATTCTTTATTCCAATGTAAAATACCGTTGGTTTCTCTATTCTCTTCGATAATACTTTCTCTTCCGTCTTCTATTGTCTTCAGTTGTGTTGTTGTATTACGTTATATTTGATTTTTATATCCTCGTTCCGAATCCGAATCATGAATTGCAGCGGCGGCTCGTGACTTTTCCATTTGAGGAGGCTAATTTTACAGCTTAACTACCTTATAAAATAAAACTTAAAAAAAAAAATTTAATAAAATATTAGTAGACACGTGTTTCGGGCTCGTTGAATATCTTCAGTACTGTGTACAATGGCAAAAATTGTTCGATGAGTGCAGAGTGTTTTTTGGAAAAAATGCTGTACAATATACAGATTAATATTATTTTAAGTCATTCGAAATTTATGAAGCTTTAAACGTAAGACTGCGACTTTTAGTATTCGCTAAGTGATCGATGATATTCTCGTAGAATTCATTATTTCGAGACAATAAGGTAACGAATTCCGGGGACGGTCCCCTATCTTTGGCAACCCCAAATAAATTGAAAATTTCCTATTGTAAAGAGGAAGGTTTATATAGTATACTGTAAAAATTTCACTGGAGATGATATACATAAAATTTCGAGAAAAATCAATTTGAAAAGTACGGGAAAGTAGCATCGAGTATGCGGTGGACCGTGGTCGATGTGCATCGTTCGCCCGTGGTCGAAGCCACGCCCATGCCGAGGTTATAAAAAATATATGTTGCGGTCGCTCGATTCATAGTGCATTTACCAGTCTACTGCCGTGCTTATCACCTCGTAGTAATAATGCAACTTAACGATAGTGTAAATAATTACAAACGGTTCTTTTCAGAACCACAGATATTTTAAGAATAAGGTCTCTAAATATACATAAAAACCCCGGCCAGAATTGGGCGCAACAAAAAACCTACCCTACGCCCCTCCGGGGCTCCTGGCGGTTTTTCATTCTCGTACGCCGCTACGCGGCAAAGCTAAACATACGAGAAGGCGCCACGCATCAAGCAAACCGGGATGAAGGCAACCGGGATTTTAAACCCCCAAAAAATCGCCTAAAAACAAATAATAATCGATGTTACATGTACGAGAGTCGAGCTGCATCTACCGGTGCGGAATACTCTAAGTGTTAAGGTCATTCATATTGCACGGACTGACCACAGAATGAGCGACGCGCTCCGAATCTCGTTAATCCACCACTGAATTACATGTAAATTTGCTAACTTCAAAATCGATTTACTCAAAATTTTGCTAATACATTCTCACGTTTAAATTATATCAGTATACTATATAAACCTTCCTCTTTGCAATAGGAAATTTTCAATTTATTTGGAGTTGCCAAAGATATGGGACCGAAGCCTAAGTTTTAATACGTTTTAGTGTGGAAAAACTTCTTTCAACCGAAGCCGATGTTACCGGTATGGTGACGACCACCAGGACCATGCCGTGCTATGATGCAAAGAGGCGGTCGCATCAGGCGGCATCGTGAAGGGGCGGCAAAAGCAGAGAAATCAAAATATGGGATTTTGAATCGTTCAGTAATTACGCAACGAAATATTGGTCTCTGTTTCCTTTGTTGATTTATACGATTTAGAATTTATCGCGCGCCTCTCTGAGTAAGCGCTTTCGATACACTTGATTTCGGTTTCAAGTTTCAATAAAATTCGCTGAAATACTTTTGATATGACAGGCCAAACCAGTTCATTTTTCGAGAAGAAGTATATCTACGAATTTTGACGGGCATACAGTCGGCTCGACGACGGTGTATTATTTTTCGCGATCCGTTCGACGCCGCCCGGCGTACCGCAAAAAACGGCAAAAATATGTAATTAAAATCGTCGTCTCGCTTAGCGCTCGAAAGCGATAAAAAAATATTTTTTCCATAATTTTTGGCCGTTTAGAAAATGAGAAAACGGTCCTCAAAAAGTTATAGGAATAAGTCGAGACTTAACAATAAGACTAATCGTGTATAGTCGAGAAAGTTCAAAATTTTAAATAGAAACTCTTTCGGTTATCGTAATTTATTTTCAAGTTTTTACATTCTATTTTAAAAAAAGGACCCTTTTCTGTTCTACAAAATGAAAACCGTCTACAATTTTAGGTCAAAGTATGACGCTTGTAAAACTCTTAGCTCGTGAGTAAATTTATTTATTTATTTGTAGCACAGGAAAAATAGCCTGAAAACTGGCTTGGGCTTACAAAATATCCGGGCAAACTTAAATTTTACTGACATAGGTACATATTGGAGAGGGTTCTAATGATTTCCCTAAAGGTTCGCTAAAACCCTGTGCCGGTGTAACCGGAAATATTTACCTCGGTAAAATTTTAGCCCCCGGTAAATTATTACTAGTGAAATTTTACCCCTCGGTAAAGATTCCCTACCCAACAAACATTTTAGCTGTAAATTAGCCGTAAAATGGCTATTTAACAGCAAAAGCATACTATCAGCTCGTTAATAGCCTATTTACAACTAAAATGTTTGTTGGGTAATGAATATGTGAGACGTTTATGCAATTTCAAGCAAGTTCTTTTGTAAAAAAAATTTATTTTGCACTTTAGGGACACCCGAATCGCCTTTCGCAGTATTGCTTTCGCTTGATTGCTGCTCAAATTTTCCTAATTTCAATTCAATTAATACCACAAACTATAACAACTTTTATTACCAACCTACCTACTGACACTGTATACAAAGAACAAGTATCCAATAAGGAACAAAATTAACCCTTAACATCAGAACAAAATGTCTACTAGTCCACGGGAAAGTAATGAATTCGTCAACGAGAATAAACCTAGTGCAATGAGATCATCAAAGTATTACATCGCTTTGGATTTAAATATAGTCGTGCATATTTAAATAACGAAACGTACCCTGAATATATCAAAACAAAAAATGAAAAGTTTAATTTTCGAAGATAATGTATGTAAGATGATCGGTAATAATCCCAAATCTGATGTAAGATGATCGCAAGTTAATTCGACAAATGTTACTAAAAGTCAATGAGGGTTATTTCAATTCTTTATTCCAATGTAAAATACCGTTGGTTTCTCTATTCTCTTCGATAATACTTTCTCTTCCGTCTTCTATTGTCTTCAGTTGTGTTGTTGTATTACGTTATATTTGATTTGTATATCCTCGTTCCGAATCCGAATCATGAATTAGTTTGCAGTGTACCTGGCTAAGCCGTCACAACCTTCTAATGACTGGTGCGCCACGCACCTTATTTGTTTGTGAATACAGGGTTGGGTTTTGACACACCCCTCCCTGTACTCGAGATCCGCCAAAGATCGAAGTTGGATTTTACCCCCCCCCTCTTCGATGCTCGACAAAAATGGCAGAAATATTCTAGACAGGGAAATACACGCAGTCGCTGTCCGTAGTGCTTTCGAAGATGGTTTGACTTCATCTACTGAACCCTAACATGGCTGGGTAATCGATGATTTAGAAAAAGGTGGAAAAGGTCGAGATTCCTTCGGCCGGGGATTTCGCGTCGGAGGAGTGTCAGTCGCTCCGATGACGAAAACCTCTCCGATTTCGTCATGTGACCTGGCCAGACTGTTTCAAACCATAGGAGGGGTTGCCCCCCCCCTTTGGTGGAGCCCGAGCCTGCGTGCTCGAGTTACCCCGAAACGCCGTATATCCTCGTTCAATAATGTTGTCCTCTTATATAGTCTTTCCTTTGGGTTGGTATTCTCGTCTTTTAATCCAGTACAGGTCAGGGTCGTACTTGGTGCCACTCATGTCCATCTTCTTGGTCAGGGCCGGCCTTAGTGTCACTAATGTTCTCCTTCTTCTAACATGTATTACACAGTGGAGAATCAAACATTATTGTACAAAAAGAAAATTATAAATAAATCTGATGCAAATATCAACGGGCTTCAGAACATCAGTGGTTAGCGGCCACTAATAATAATAGATTACTGTATTATGCATTATTATAATTATACAATAATAGATGAGGATTAGAGAAAAACCAAAGAAACATTCTTTGTTAAGCTGGTTTCCAATCATTAATTTAACGAATAATCTATTGTTTTACATCAGCATAGGGGAGTTAATGTGGATTATTGGATTAATTGCTTGGAATTGGTTATAATTAATTTACTATGTAAGCAAATTAAAATTCTTCTGAGTCTATTCCTATCTGCTACAGATTTTCTATAAAAGTAATTCAAATTTTGAAATTCAACTTCTAATCAGCGGTGCCTCTGGGGTAGAGCTAGAGGAGCTATCGCTCCAGGCGCCAGGTGGCAAGGGTCGCCAAAATGCACAATTTTATCAATTTAAAATGTTATAGTTTAAACAGAATTGACTAAAGATAATTTAATTGTAAAATTTGCCAGTGCGAAAGCAAGAAAGGTAAAATTTGTATAAATTAATTTAAATTAAGATCGATATAACAAACGTGATATCCTGATAACCAAAAACCTGATGGATGTGTCCGGTTTTGAAACGTAAATGCGCTTTAGTTATTTAGGTAATGAGTGTAAAATAAAAATTATTATAAACTTAAAGTCAGAAATTCAACAAATTTATTTAAAAAATACAATTTTAGAAAATGGACCAATCAATATAAAAAAATAATAATAAAAAATACAAAATATAATAAATGGATAATTAGTTACTATTAAACGAAAGGAGTTTCTTCTAAAAAGTGACGTTCTTCATCTTCATTTTCCACCAAACCGTTTCCGTCAAAAAGTTTTTTTTTTAAAACCTAAGAGTTGGTAAGATTGCCCATTCCTTTCCAAAATGAACACTAAGCAGCATTTAAATGGACATGTCCGGTTATGAAACAAAAGCGCTGTGGACAAGTCCGATTTTGAAACCAATGCTCATTTTCTGCTTCCATTTTAATAAGTAAATGAAAGCTTTTTTAACCAAAATGTATTTTTAAATGGTAGAACAGACTCTCAGGAACAAAACGTATATCTTAGATTATTTTCTTTGAAAATGTGACATTGATTCTACACGCCTCATATGTTCAATAAGTAGTGTTGATTTTTGCAATAAAAGTTGATTGTGGAAAAAGTTGATAATTATTATTTATTTAACGTAAGCTGAAATACAATTTATATGATGTGAAAGCATGGACCAAAGGGTGCCGAGAAACAATCACGCTCTACCCTGATCAAGGGTCGCCGCTGCTTGTAATCCAGTCAATGGGTAGTTGAAAGTTACAAAATTGATAGGATTGCTGAATTTTTAAGAGCAGTTAGAGGGTCCCCCGCAAAGCCCAGAACCGCGAAAATCCACCAAAATTTCCCTGTGCGTCACGATATAAGGATGTTTCTTTATATCTGAGCTGCTATCGGAGTAATTTTCATTTTCTTTAAATGTTCGGAAAAATATTTGGAACAACTTTTGTCTAAAACTTTTTTCAGTTTTGCAGCAGAATATTTGAAAATTCGATACCAATTGACGGCCACGGCCTGATAGTTAGCGCGATCAACTACTAACGTAAGGCTCCCCGGTTCAATTTTTTGACCGTCTTCCGTGCTTTCGGAGGGCACGTAAAGCCGTCGATTCCCCTGTGGTAATGATTTGCCATCATAACAATAAAAAACAGGGTACAGGCACATCTAAAGGTAAGCCTAGCAAGCTACCTGAGATATAAACTTCAAAAATTCTCACAGAACTAATTACAAAAATTAGTAAAAAAACAGGTCCTGGACCTATATTAAGAGGGAGACTACTTAATAAAAGTGAAAGAAAAAAGTGGAAGATACCAAATGCATTACCGTTAACTTGAACGCGCATGTTAACAGAAAGGGTTAATTTCGAATATTTAATAGATGCATATACTTCGTCTGCCTTGCTATCTCTTTGAACTATGGCCAAAGTTTATCGAAAGTCGCCCGATAAAACAAATGTAACACCTCCCATTGGTTTGTCAGTTTCGCGTACATCTCAAAGTTTCCGGCCCAGAGCTTCAATTGCATTTCTGTGAGACATGATGCACTTATCGCAGAATATGACGCTAATGCACTCTTGAAGAAACTGGGCGAGAGCGCTCCCTTGCTTAATATTGCATACCGGATTCTCCAGGTAATTAATATTTAAGGGTAATTTAAAAGTGGAGTAAGCCCGCCTTGAAATAAAATGACAGCGATTCCAGAAGCCGCCACTGCTATTGAAATTTGTTTTTCTCCCACACGTGTCAATAGTAAATTTTTAAAAATGTTTTACCTGCTCCACCTGAAGCGTATAGAAAGAAAATATCTCCAGTACCATTTTCAGCAGAATTTAGTATAGCTGTAGGGCAAGTTTGCCTTGTCGGGGTAATTATGATGAACTACTAAATATGATGAATACTTTTATTTATTGTAATAATTTTAAGTTATCATTATTACGAAGTACAACTGTTGACTATTGATTAATTACTAATTTACTAATTGCAATACTAGCAACTTATATTTATAATAACAATTGACTTACATTTTAATTCATGCTTGTAACCTACATAAATCCTAGACGCTCGTCAGCGTTTACCCAATAACTTAACTATAATTTATTATTATTGCAATGTTATTACTTAACTATTTATTATTATTAGGTCACTGCATATTAGGTCACCACATAGCATTATACGCAGTTTTTGACCACTATTAAGCTTTGCTTCGTTTTCTTCAACGTATTCCAATAAAGCGTCGATATTATTTATTATGATACTTACCTCAAATATTCGCTGTGTAGAAGCATTGTTTTATCACGTTGTAAAGGAGGAAAACCGTACTCTTGAAGGGTTTTTCCAGCAATTGCTAGAAGTTTGTCTTCAATTAAAATTAGTTCCACGTTATATATCGTCGCGTCAGAACCAGAGTATTCTATCTCCATTTTTATAAATTTTACAGTACAGCTGTTTAAAGTTTCTCTATTGCCTCACTCTTCATTAGGATATTTTGACATAATTTCAATTGAAAAAGTTAATAACAGATAACCCCACAAGTCGCTTTTCGTGGTTAGTTTACAAATTTTAATTATAAAATTTAAATTAAATCAAATTAAAAAAAAAAGAAAAACGGAGATAGAATAAATTTGCACGCGATAACAAATTTTTCTGAAGTCATTTTATTCTATATCCAACATTTTGGTTTATAACTATTGTATAGTTTTTAAATAAAATATTTTTCGATATTATCTAATTTTATTTGTATATTAACTACATGTTTAAATACAAAAAACACCTATTTGGTTAACTAAACGAAATTAACAAAACAAAACGAAACCAAACTAGCATCATAGTCCAGGCAAGGAATTTTTTTAATTTGCAAAAATTCCGGGCAAGCTGAATTTTGGCAGAGATGTACATTGGAGTGTTCTAATGAACCTCCCAAAAATCCCATAAAATCCCACGCCGGCATCCCCCACAATCGGGGGTTTTAGCTCCCCCAACGCGATTTTTTGCCGATAACTCGCTTATTTATGCTTGTATGGAAAATTATGATCAGACCATAATTGAAGAGCATAAAATTCTCTATAAAATAGTTTTTTTTTTCATATTTTTCCATGGCACACTAATACTTAAATTATTGACCGAAAGCACGACCCACCCTTAAAATGGCACAATATTGATTCGTTGCAGGGAGAGAAATGTTTTCAGGCACGGGAAATGCTTTTAATAATAACTTAATTGAAATTGTGGCCAAGGTTGGAAAATGAAGAAAAAAATAGATTTTTTCAAAATTTGCCCAAGTTATAGTATCTTCCAAGAAACGAAACCGAAATTTTGGTTTGAGCTTACAGAAGGTCCGGGCAAGCCGAAATTTAGCAAAGATGTATATTGAAGTGTTCTAATAAACCCTCAAAATGTCTTATAAAAATCTCAAGCCGGCGTTTCTCCCAAATGATGATTTTAGTCCCCTAAAGTGCGATTTTTTTGCCTATAGCTCACTTATTTCTACTTTTACGAAAAATTATCATTAAGCAAAGTTGAAGAACATAAAATTCTCTATAGACTATTATAAAATTCTCTAACTCTACAAGTTATATCCCTTTATTTTTATTTTTATATCTATTTATTTGTTATATCAAGTTATATATAAGGTATATTATTTTGACATATTTTTGAATTCTACGAAATCAAAAATATCACATCACAGATGATAATGTATTGCACTGCAAATGGGCACAAGCATCAACCTATTCTTGAACGTAAAGAGAATGGCGCCAGTAATATAAATATATTTGTTTTTCTGCATAATTATTATTATGCAGTGTAAACGTTGGGATCAGGTTATTCTATATCCAAGAACTTACTGTAAGCTAATTGGTCGCTTGTACATAGAATACTCTGGTTCTAAATATTAGCATGGTTAATGGATATAGAATAAAATTGCCTCTTTGAATTAACGGTAATAATAAACATTTTGGCATTTTTTTTGCATTATACTGTAGAGAAATGAACATAGATTAAAATGGCATAAATAACTCAATTTGTCAAAAAAATGGATATAGAATACTCTGGTTCTGAGGCGACGATATGTCAGTATGCTATTGAATAACAAGTATGCCTTAAAAATGTTGTTGCAAGCGACATTGTAAATCTTCAGTTAATTGTCTTTGTGGATATCCCATAAAAATAGAGGATCGGACTGATGGCAAAACAACAGCATAACCGCAAACAAATCACGTATCATCGCAGAAGATTGCGAAACGTCCGCATTATTTAGGGCCGGTTGTATGTCAGTGGTTTAACTCGACGATCGGTCAAACCTGGTTCAAGTCTTGAACGAGGATCAACGCCCATGCGGTTGTACATGTAGGCCGAGTCAACTAATCCGAGAGTTATCTTCAAAATTTATGTTGGTAATCCAGATCATGACATAAATCCCTAGAAAAGCAGTAATTAGTAACATTTGACATTCGATGACATTAGATTGAAACTGAAAGTTGTTCATAATCTTAATTTATATATACATATTGCGGTGTACTTGTTTAAATATTTTTTTATGTAAGACACCCGCTATATTTTTTTTATTAATTAAGGATTGACTTTTATTGATTTTGAAATTATTGAATTCAACCACAGCTAGCTCTTTGAAAAGTTACCTTTCGCATGAAAACCCCTCTCTCTAGTAGTCGGTTCTGCGATTGCTCCTTCGCTCTTTTTCTGAAATCGAATCTTTTTTGTCGGGATAGAAAAATCCCCGAATGATACGCCTATGTTTTTATACAATTGGTAATTTAATTTATTCTGCATTAGTTAATTTAAATTTTATCATAATAAACATAATAAACATTTTTAAATACAAATAACAACAAATTCTTATAATTAAATCGTACTCCTACCCCAAAGTTAATCTCGTGTTTCCGCGAAACCGGTTTAATGTTATTCGAATTGCGCACTCACGCCGCGTTATAAAAATTAAGTTTTTGTGTTCTTACCACCCATAGATGTCGCTCCATACGTATAAGATTTCGCCTTCTATCTCGTACTCCAAGCTTTTACCAGGATCCAGAAATTTGCCTCCAATATCACATCCGTTTTTGTGCATCTATGCTCCTGTTATTATTATAGGACCGTTTCATCCAATCTACATACCATCATTCCAAATTATACCAAGTAAGTATTGTTGCACTTTTATAACCACACTTCTTTTTCTTTTTTACACGTGCTTATACTGATTTACTTTTAGTTCTACACACTTTTAAGTTTGATTTAAAATCAATTAACAAACTTTCTCGGAGCCGAATTTACACGTGCTCCTCGCTTTGGCTATCGTGTGAGAAGCATTTATTTATCGATCCGTTGCTAGGTTTTTGAAAAAAAATTCCTTTTTTATTCCCACTTGATATCTTTTCTACCTGGTAAGATTCCTTGCACTTTTGATAATTAATTAATTTAATAAATGTCATTAAATTATTTACACCTTTGTTTTTGTTTTAGCGTTCATCTTATGATCCTTTTGCCGTTGCGATCTTTCGAACATTCCGGACAAGCACCGTTGTATTATTGTTCAACCGATTTCAAACACCCACGTAATTTCTTATTTTAACGCACAACTTAATCTAACATAATTATACATTTTTTTATTTAATAACAATTTCTTACGATCTAACAATTTTTATGTGAATTAATTTGTGGATATTAGATTATATTTTACGATATCATTCCTGGACTTTCCCATTCCTTACCTGTCTTTATTAATAACCGAATTTATTGTACTCTTTCTTTGAGTCTTATGTAACGTCGGAGAACCTTCTAAATCGTAGAAGAATTTTCATGCGATCTGTAATTCCTTATCTGCATCCCTAATAATTGTTAATCCCCATTGCCGATTGAATCATGGCAATATATTGTCGTGTTATCTTTATCAATAGGGGTGTAGGTCCAGCGTAATTGGGTGTTTTTTCCTGTGAAATGCTCGTATCGTGATAGTCATTTCAGATACCATGACGATTGATAAGAACTTGCACCTACAGTTTCTTGATGCTCCTTTGATAAACTGCTTGATTCATTTACCTGAAAGATAACAAATGTGACTATTTGTGCAAAGAGATGTAATAAAATTTATGTAAAAGACAAAAGAAGATTTAGTTGTTTTGATTTTAAATAAGCTAGGATTAAATCAAAAATAAAAATTATTTGTTAAAGTGTAGGGGAATATTTAAATAGTTGTGATTTTCGAAGCGAGTGCGCGGGCTGATAAGGAATTTTGGTGGGGCCAGGAAAGAAGAATACAGATCAGTCGAGTTCCGTCCATCAAATAGTGAGGACGTAATTAATAAAGTCGGGTTCCGTCCATGTAATAGGGAGGACGTGATTTTAAGTCGAGTTCCGTCCATCAAATAGTGAGGACGTGATTTTGAGTCCAGTTCCGTCCACGAATTAGGGAGGACGTAATTTAAGTCTTGTTACGTCCATGTTGAAAATTGATTAAATAAGAGTTTCATTTGTTTTGAAAATTCCTGAGTATTAGTTGAAGTTACATGAGTATGGTTCGATAAGTTATCAAATTGGGAATGAACAAGAAGATTTATTATTTTGAGAAATATTTGGAAAACTTTTGGGACCACTGAAAATTGATATGGTCGATGGTATTGATGGTTATGTTTTCGAGTCGTATCAAATAAGAAAGTTTATTGAAAATTCAACCCACCTGAACGTTTACAGAGTCAATAGGCGATATCCGATCGATCAACTACACACCCTGGAATTCTTCATGTTATGGGATCTGGTGTACACTTCAAAACATCTTCCTGGTTACCCGTCGTACGTCCTACGTCGAAAGTGCACAAACTAATCGGTAAGAGTTGCGTCTACACTTTTCGTAACATTAGTTTCGCGCGTGATTTAAAATTTTTGGGTTTTTATTAAACATTTTAGTATTAGTTAATTTCTTGTAAAAATTTGATTTAATCTTAATAATGAAATTTTCTCTTTTGTTCTTTTTGATATTTCTGTTTATTAATAAATTGCATTCTTGTTGTACACAGTAGTTACATTTGGTTTGATTTAATTACAGCAGTAAGTAAAAGAAAATAAGGTGCAAGTTATAACAAGTTATTATTTGATTTTTATGGAAGTTATTTAGTAAATACAATTTGATTGAGCATTACACTGAATTAGCGACCCACCTTTGACTCTGAGAGTTTCATTCATTGCTGGCCGGTGCAAAATTAATTAAGTGCCTGATTATCGTCCTCGCTATAAAAACCAAAATTGAAATTTACAGTAGCGTTTCATGGCAATACCTATATATTATACAAGTTATATATAATTTCAATTAATTTATCATTATTGTTGTTGTTATTATTATTATTCTTGTTGTTAATATTATGTTTTGTTTTTTTAATGTATAAGTTGTTAAGTAATGTATTCAAAAATAAATCAATTATATTAAGCAGAAAGTATTTAATTATTTCAGCCGCTTATGTTAATCAAAATTGTGATTTTTAATTACATAACCACGATGTAATTTAGTATGTATCCACCATTAGTATCGGGTTGAATAAGGCGAATCTGAAAACAATAATATGTACCGAAACCTCTTTATTCAGAACTAGCTGACCCGGCAGACGTTGTCCTGCCCAAATTTCAATTTTTGCCTACATGTATTTTTTAGATCCAATCCGCATAATGGCTTTGCGACTTATTTGGTCATCGCAAATACCAAACGTATTAAAAAAGGATTAAATAAATAAATTAATAAAAAATACAAATCAAGGTTTAATAAAAAAAAAGTTTAACAAAACTGTTTAGTATTCACAAAAACCACAATAATTTCTAATTTTACTTCATTTTATTTTTGCCAATTACTCTTGTTCTTTGTGTTCTTCCTTTTCCTCCTCCCCTTCGTCTTCTAATAAGGAATTTTCGAAAGCACGCAGCGATATTGCCAACTCCTGTTCTTCTTACATACATACATTGAATTTTATATATATAGATATCGTACGTTAATACGTTGATCCGTTGAAACGTTGATTCGTTGATCCGCACTAACGTTGGTCAAGCTAATACAGCGCTTGACCAAAGTTCGCGGCAAGATTCTAAAGTAGCCTATGTTTTTTGTAGCATTGTAAATAGCTTCTACACCAAATTTGGTAGAGATTGGTCAAACGGTGTAGAATTGTATAGAAAACATACATACATACATACATACATTGAATTTTATATATATAGATATCGAAAGAAAGTGGATAAATACTACATATACATTGAAAAAATTTTGCCAAAACTCGTGAGTGGAGTTGTATAACGTGGTTTGGAAAGTTATGTCGATGGCCACATCAGATTTTTTATTGTTGGGATTTGTAAGTCACGGTGGATTATTTCATTTGGCACATACCACGGTGCTTCAACAATCGTTCGAAGTATCTTATTTTGAAATCTTTGGAGAATTTCAATGTTGGATATGCTCGCAGCTCCCCAGAGCTGGATACCTTTTGTCCAGATTGGCTTTAGTATCACTTTATAAATTAAAAGTTTATTCTCCAAACTTAATTGTGATTTCCTACCTATCATCCAAAGCATTTGTCTAAACTTTATTCCAAGTTGTTTCCTCTTATTGAATATATTATGTTTATGCCATGCCATTCTTTTATCTAGATGCATACCTATAAATACCTTGCATCATCAGCTTGTGGTAGAACGCAATCATTTAAGGTTACTGGAGGACAGGTATATACCTCTCTTCATGGTAAATGTGACGTGCGAAGACTGTTTTTCATTGGCTTTTATCCTCCATACTTTAAGCCATTGCTGAATTTCATTTAAGCCATCTTGCAAATTCCTTGAAGCAGCTCTTAGATCATTATGCGACGAAAGTATAGCGGTGTCATCAGCAAAACTTGACATTGACTTGGTCACAAATTGGTCGTAATTGTTTGAGGAAGAGTTTTTCAAATTCTTTTGTGAGCATTGGTAGTAAGCTTATCGGCCGATATGCTTGGCAGCGCAGTTGTTAAAGCGCACGTATTCACAGCTAATACGCTTGGGTTCGAATCCTAGTTAAGGAACATATTTTTCAGTATACCATCGTGTTAAAACTTTAACTCGACCGAATTAGATCCTAATAAATTAAAAAAATTCTTTAGAGCGAGGATCGTTTCCAGTTAAAAGATGTACATATCCAGTGGGTAATCATTTCTGTTGCTCTACCAGGAAAAATCTGAATTTGGCGTTCTTCTACTGGAATAACGATATCATACATGTTACACAGCAATAAAACTTCTTGAGGTTTAAATTCCATACTTTTTGCCAAAATTTCGTTAAATTTATCGATGTGATCAGTCGATAGGTAATCATTTGGAACGATTTAATTAATCGCTGTTATTGATAGGATGATTGTAGTAGAATTTCACCAATTTTTTTTTATACAATTCAATACCACTTCAGTTGATTGAGATTGTCGTTAAGATGTTGTGTTTATTAACTAATAATAAAAATCTTATAATATTTTTTGTCCGGATTAATCGGATATGTGAAAATATATGCAGTTCGCGATCTCTACATTATCCCCCCTTCCTACCTTCTTGTATAATATTTTATTTTGTTGGTAATGCCGTTGGTATCTATTAATGTATTGAGTTAAACTTAAGGGGTTATAATCTTGTAATCAAATTGTTTTAAAACTATTGCTTTTAAACCAATCCATGCCAATAGAGTGGAATGTTATAAATATAATTGACTTAAGGTGTTAGCACCAATCGAAAGACGAATAAATTATTATACTTACCTATGCGAAAACACCCAAAAATTAGGATTTGACAATCAGTGGCCGTTGATTGGTTCATAGAAAGTAAGTCCAAACGCGGACGTTGCAAATGGAATTTTGAAGGCGTATTCTTTTATTATGAGGGAAATTGCATTAGTAAAAATATAGTTTGCACCTGGAGTTTATTTCTTAAATTGGAATGTTTAAGTATCTTGAGCAAACGGAGCTTTCTCCTTGGTTCATTGCAATGCATTGATTCGCACATCTTAAAAAGAGAATTTTGCCGGTTTCAGATTTTTCTGGTGTATAAGAGGTCTTTCCGCATGTGCTTCTAAATTTCAATTCTTAAGGTGGTCTCAAAGTGGGTAAACATTTCCCGACATATAAGAACCATTTGCTTTTTATAAAGTATACAGATACAGATTAATTTTAAAGTTTTAAATGTTGTAGCTTCAAACTGATATGGTTTCATCGCAACCATCTGCTATATTTTGTGTGTCGCATAAACGAGCACCATCACTTTTCAAACATAAAATTTTTATCATCTACTTGTTATTTCACCCATCATCCAATACTAAAACACTGTTACAACTTAATATTTAAACATTTTTCTAAATTAATCCTTTATTTTAAAAACTCCAATACATATTTGTTTCACCTTTCTCCGACTCTCTTTCTGAAAGAGAAGAGAATAAATGTTTGAAGTAATCAGTCCTAAAGTTTCAAAATTCCATGATAAAATTATTAGGGTATATCAATTATTTATTATCAATTATTTATAAATGATTTTTTTTTAACTTCGAGAACCTTGAAAACTTTTCTCTTCAATGTCAGTGTCTTAAAAATAAGGGTTGCTATTTAAAAATAGCACAGAAAAAGTGACATTTAAAATAATAAATAAAATTTGTTATCGAATGCGATTCAAACTTTAGGAGCTCACTATGTAAGGTTATGCATTTTTTAGATCGTATATTGCAAAATAACGATTGTGTGCATTGCTTTTTTTTAAGATCTTATTTTTCCAGCAAACCATTTGTATGGTTGATAACATTAAAAAATGAACCTTTTGAATACAACTTTCAAGAAGCACAACCTTTCTATGGCTTGTATTAAGTTTTCTTTAACATCGCGCAATTTTTTTTTAAATTATTTTCTAACCATGTTTTCTTGCAAACCTCGGAGTAGAAATAATGTATTTCCTATACAATTATCAAAAAACTGAATCCCAAATCACATAATTATATCCATTATTTTCCTACTTTTCGTCGTCATTTTTTCAATTGCATACAAATCTCCTCTACAATCTGCGATGTTAGAAATTCACCCTAGAGGTCATGTAGCTCAATGTCAGATCCCAATATTTGTACCGTAATTTCTATGTCTCTATTATGTAATTGAAATTATTTTTTGTTGTAGAATAACATGGAGGAAGGGCTACTGGACGTTAAAATGACACCAACAGTCGATACAAAAGAAGTTATTGGAAAATGGATCGAAAAATTAGAAAAAGGTGTACTGTCTTTTTCACATTTTCAAAAATACTGGCGCACGTGTATACCAAGAATTTACAGTCCATCAATTAACGAAAGTTGTCTAAATTGGGCCTTCAATGAAGACGAAGCGGTTAGAATTCTTTTTAATCCATTGCAAGGATTTATTTTTAATTGCGATCCAGAAGTTGTGCTTAATCAGCCGAGAAAGTTTCAGAAGCAAGATTCAATTTGTGGTCGAAATTTTAAAATAGGCGAACCGACCTACAGTTGTCGCGAGTGTGGAATGCACAATACGCGCGTATTGTGTGGGGATTGTTTTAGAAAATCCGAGCATCGTTTGCACAAATATAAGATGGGATCTTCGGGTGGTGGAGGATGTTGCGATTGTGGTGATAAAGAAGCATGGAAGAAGGCGCCTTATTGTTCAATGCATTTGCCCGCAATTGAAAATCAAAACGAAGTTAGTAATTCTTTGCCAGTCGATTTAGCGGAGAGAGTTCGAATTGTATACGAAGCGGTTTTGCAGTACGCCTCCAGCCTGCTAACTTTAGAAATCAGTGCCGATTTGAGACTTGGAAATTTAGAAAACGAGCAATTTGACGTTGATACGTATTGTACAGTTGTGTACAGTTGTGATGAAGTTCACACTTTCGAACCAGTTAGTAGTACATTATATAGAGTTATTAAATGTAGCGAGAGGAATGCCATCGAATATGCGACCAATATTGATCGAGAGGGTCGAGCCGTAGTTAAATGTTCATCGCTTCAACATTGCAACGACTTGAAAACAGAAATAGAGAAGTTAACGTCAATATACGGCCATAAGCCGTTAAAAGTGTTGGTAGTCCACGCTCATGTAATAGCACATGAGCTCTTTGCTTTAAAATTACTGCTGTGGTTACAAGAGTGTCTAAGGAACGGAGAAGGCTTCAGAGATATATTTGCGGAAATCGCATTGAAACAAGCAAATCCCTCCGTAATAGAAGGCATTTTACTGCGCGATGCTCAATTGTGGAAAAGCGCTCGAACACATTGGCACAGATTATTAATATCCGGCATGCTACGGGAATACGAAAACAAAAAATCTTTGGCCAAAATGTTTATCAAGAATTACGACAGCGTCATGAAGAATTTCATCAAGGATAACCACGATCATCATTCCTTTTCAGTGTTATCACTTTCGGTTCAATTATTTACGGTTCCCACTTTAGCCCATCATTTAATCGCTAACGACGACGTGTTGTTTATTCTTCTAAAAACTTTTATATCGGAATGTTCGCGAAACTGTAATAAATTTGGAAAATTCGAATTCGAAAGCAGCAGTTCCACCTATATTGCTTTTGAACGTGCACAATGCATGCTCAACGATTTGAAATATCTCCTGAGCGCTATTCCTGAAATTTGGACAAACGAATTACGTACCAGTTTCTTGCAAGGTTTGTCCGTTTTTCTTAATTTGTTAACGATGATGGAGAGTATGGACTCCGTGACTCGACAGATTGGTCAGCATATGGATTACGCACCCGAGTGGGACTTGGCGTTTACTTTACACATCAAGCTTGCTTATTGCGTTTCGTTAACTTTAAAATGGTGCGGCACCGATAAGATAGTGCTCATCGAGGCTTACAGAGCTACATTGAAAAAATTGTATGAAAATCCTTGTTATGACCCTAACGAAGCGGAAGAAGTTCGTGAACTTGTGGGCCACAGCATTGCATGTTTACCGTACGACGTATCAACCAAATCTGTTTCAATACATTTACCGTTGACGAGGTTTTTAGCAGGCCTACATCTTCACTTGGAAAATTACGGATTACATTTTGGCGAGTCATTATTTGCGACAACCAAACCAACACCAGTGCAGATAATCGAACCCGTTCTGAGAACACAAGTTATGATAGCCCAAGTTCACGCTGGTATGTGGCACGAAAACGGATTGGAAATTCTGAATCCGTTATTTCTTTACCATAACGTAAAACACCGTATGGAAATGTTGGATCGCGATATTCAGCTGCTACAAATCGGCGCTTCCCTTATAGAAAGTAACGAATTTTTGATCCACTTACTAAATAAATACAATTTGATTAATTGGGCTAATCCTAATTTCGAAACAAACAGTTTGAAAAGTAGTGATGACCACAGCATGAGGGAAGTGATATGCATAGTCGAAGAATTTTTGCAATTGCTGATTAACATAGTGGGCGCACGTCACGTTCCCGGAATAAGCGACGCCAGCGCCGAAGATCGCATCAAAATGGAAATTATTCATCAACTTTGCATCAAGCCGTTGCCACATTCTGAATTGAACGAGGCAATTCCGGACGACATCACTCACGAAACAACTCTGGGCGATGTTATCGACGAACTGGCTGTGTTTAAGAAGCCGGCGCTGTACAGCGGGCAAGGTGTTTATGAACTTCGCGAAAAATATTTTGATAATTACAATGTGTTCTTCTATCACTATAACCTCGAAGAGTTGTCGAAATCTGACGAAACGCAGCGTAAACGTCGTAACGCGCTTGGCGAACTCGATTGTTGCCCGCCATCCGCTTTGCCGAAACTTAAAGAATCTTTCAGTATCATCGTCAATCTTTTGCAATGCGACGTGATGCTTCATATTATGAAAACTGTTCTGGAACGCTGCATCAACTTAAAAGCTAGAAGTTTCTCCGAGTTGCAGCTACATAAAGTACTGCATTTAATTGGTTACGCTTTACAAGAAGAGCAATCCCTCAATTATCCGTTTTTGGTGTTCACCGAGAAAGCGGCGCAATTCAAATTGTCCAGTTATATAGAAGAATTAATTGTAAGTCCGCGCATCGATTCGCATAAAGATCTGTTACGGTGGACTCTAAAGAAATTTAAGCAATTCGCCCCTCTCCCTGTTCACGTGGAAGGAACACCCTCTACCAGTGTGATGGACGTAACTCCATCACAACCAACGATTTTAGAGAAGATGGTCGAAAAACAACGAAAGTCTAAATTGGCCGCTCATAAACGTGTCCAAATTATGGCCCAAATCACCGCTATGCAAAATCAGTTTATAAGAGAAAATGCGACTTTGTTTGAACAACCCGAAACCGAGCCCACGACAAATTTAGACGTGGAAGGTCCGTCGATAGATGTGTCGCAAAAGTTAAAAGATCAGCCGATTTGTTTGGGTCCGAAACAAACATCGAAGACACTTATTGAGAAAACTTATACCTGCATTTTATGTAAAGAATCGCAGAGGCTCAGCATCGACAGTCAAGTGTTGGTTTTGGCAGGATTTGTTCAGAAGGCGACAGTATTATGCACCGATAGATCGGAAGCGTCGTCGTCCAAGTATCCAAACGATCCCTTACTTTTGAATTCGAATCGCGGACCGGCTCTCCATACGAGCACCTGTGGTCATGTGATGCACGCAACTTGTTGGGAAAAATATTTCGACAGCATGGTAGCCAAAAAACAAGAACATCTATGGTTACGCCATAATATCAGTTTCGATGTAGATAAAAATGAATTTCTATGTCCTCTTTGCGAATGCCTTAGCAACACCGTGTTACCACTAGTACCGCCATTATCGTCGTTACAGTCGAACGCCCCTCAACGCGACATCTCCTTCTCCGATTGGTTATCGTGCGTCATGGTCGTTATGGATAAAAAAGTGAAAGTTTGTCACGGTTCTTCGACGTGCCCGGATTCTTGTTTGAATTTACATTGCTACAAGTGCAAAAATTTCGGTGAAGAAGGGGCTACGGGAAGTGATCCTCCCTTGGAGTGCGATATCGTAGGTTGGGACCCTCAACATCAAATGTTACTTTCATGTCCTTGCGAGTACGTGATCAAGGAAAAGGGGAAAGCTGCCGAAGATTTTGCTACCCTTTTTGAGGGGACAGATCGACCTCACCTGTGGCCCGAATTGATTCGCATGGTCCACTTGTTTGTAAAAACACCTTACACCAGTGGTCTAGACGTTAACCCTCATCCTTCCGATAAACGTCTTGTGTTTATGACTTGGAAATCTTTGTCTTACACACTAAATACCACCGAGGTTTTATTACGGGACTCGAATAAACCACTCCTAGGGCATTTACCCATCCGTCACCATTATGGTTTAGAAAGTTTTATTCGAATTGCAGGAGTTTTGTCCAACACTTTTGAATGGATACGAGAGGTGTTCATCAATCACCACTCCATTTGTTTGCTGTCAATGTTCTTGGATTTATCCAACCATGACTATTCTATTTTACAGTGGGATTCCGTCGGTATGTTGGTTGCCTTAACATTTTCCATGCCATGTTTATTCGAAAATGTACAATCGTGCCCTCGCATTCCGACAGGCGGGTCCTCTGAATTGCATATCTTACGGTTGATATTCATAGCTCATATAGTCAAACTCATGATAATACTAAAATTCGACACTCCGATGGATACAGAAGAGGTTAAAGCTGAAAACGTCGATGACGAATTTATATACGTGCAAAACGAAAGTCCAATTTCTTATGTCTTACGTTTGCTATCTAAAAACGCAAAAGGTTTGAGCGAAGAACAAATTTGGTACTTGATTCGAGATGCTTGTTTGCCGTTCTTGCGTTGTTGCGTGCTGTTTTACAGTTTCTTGACTGACGTGCCTCCGCCGGTGAAACTAACGGAAGTAGGTGGCGATACTTTTTCAAATATGTGCTCCTACTTAGGTCTTCCAAAAACGCGACGAGAAATCTTCGAATCTGAAAAAATTTTACCCATCATTAAATTTTGGTGCTCCAATGAAGAGGTTCTTAATTACCTGAAAGGCGGCGTGCAGGATTACAGTAAAATTGAACCAAGGCACATTAACCAATTAGTCGAATTGCCCGGTGATTACAGTGAATTAATTAACACAGTTTCGTCGTTTATGTGTCCTAACGGCAATCACAAAAATGCTAAGAATCCCACCATGTGTTTGGTATGTGGTGAAATTTTGTGTTTCCAGAGTTACTGTTGTCAAACGGAGTTACATGAAAATGTCGTGGGGGCTTGTAACTACCATGCTCATAAATGCGGAGCCGGTGTGGGAGTGTTTTTGCGAGTAAGGGAATGCGAAATGTTTTTCCTTGCCACCCCCAGTAGAGGTTGTTTCGTTTCTCCTCCGTATTTAGACGATTACGGTGAGACAGATCACGGATTGAGACGAGGAAATCCGTTACACTTGTGCCGAGAAAAATATAAAAAATTGCATACTCAGTGGTTAAGTCACAGTATCCATGAAGAAATTGCGCGTGCCGTTAAATCGAGTATTACAATTTTAACGACCGACTGGCAAAATGTATAACCAAATTAATATAAAATATAAATTACAAATTGTGATACAAATAGTTTGTTGATATTGTGTACAACTTATTTTTTTCTTCGGTATTTTCTGTTAACTTTCTATTTTAGATTAATTCTACTGACAGGATTTTTCAAGAAAATTGTAGCTACTATACAAATTGTACATACGTAATTATAACCTTTATTTATGTTTAAAAATTGTGGTTTTAATGTTATTTAATTTTCTATTGAGTTATAATTTTTGTTATCTTCAATATATTTGAAGTTTTTTTTTTAAACAAAAGTTTTACAGACTTAGGTGTTGATGAAATTAAAACATTAATATAATTAACAGAATTGAAATTGTCACCACTTATTATAATAGGTACAAACAGTTAGTGCTTGTTCACAATGACCTAAGAAATACGTAAAACGTATAATTTACATAGTCTCATTTTAATAATATAAAATTAAAACATTTTCATTTAACGTAATTTTGTTAAGATTATGGTCCTATGTAAAATTATGTAACCTTGAAATGGTTTCAACTTCATGTATTAAAATTAGGCTTAATATAAATTTTATGTATTTCTTATGTTTTACGTTCATCGTAAACAAGCCTTTACTCAAACCTATTTTCAACTGTAAACATGAAATGGATTTTGATGATTATTGTATCTAAAAGGTTGTTAAGTTTAAAAATTGAAAATTGTACAAATAATAAATTCCGAAAAGAGCTGAATTTTTAATAAATTTGAAGTTTTTTACGGCCAGCGATTATTTTGGCAATATTAAAAAGATTCGTCAACATTAATTTAGAATATTAAAAAATAAAATTCGTTACAGAAAGATCACCTTGAAATTTGATATGATCATTTTTGCTTTTACGAAGAGTCCGTCATAACTTGTCCACGTGTTCGTAACCTTCACGAGCGGACATGAGGTGATCCCATCGCGCGTTTGTCTATTTTTTATTACCACAAAGTGTCTCTTTGTCAGACGGAAATGCAGATTTCAAATCCCGTACGGTAATTGGTTCGTTTTTAAATAAAGAAAGAGATGAACAATAATTTAGTAGATGGAACAATAGTTTTTACACCTCAGTTCCCTTCAAGCCAGCAAGAAGTACAGACATAAAAATAGAGAACCCATATCGTGAAACAAAGAAACTTATCTAAAATATCTTAAATTATCTAAATATTAAAATCGATTTGTGTGTCACTTTTAAAATATCGATTAATAAATCAATTTGTGTACGCCACATAAAATATTGATTAATAATTAAATTGTAAAATCCGCTAAAATATCTGTTAATAATAAATTTCACGATACACTTACAACGGTATGCTCATACGCAGGTTGTGTGACGTCACGTGCGAATTGGAATTGTGATGCGAACCATCTTGCGCTTTTGCGCAAATACACCGGTTATTTTCCATTTTTTTGATAATATTTATTATTAATATCTACTAATCACACCCCCACCTATCCGAATTTCAAAGAAAAATTCAAATCGGAGCAAAAAAATTTCACTCGATTCGAAGGGAACGTGTGATGCATTTCCCCGCGTTTGCCTTGGGAGCCGCGGCATGTTCGATGTTCATTTTCCCTACTTTTAAAAAGTCGATTTTGCGGTTGTTTTTCAACGGTTCTCGAAAATTTTTGTTTCATAAAACAACATACCATTTTTTAGGTTTATTTTATCCTCACGATGACATGCAACAATCCATTTTATTTTAGAAATGTCTTCAATTTGTGGAAATCGGAAGTATTTGATTTTCGTCCCTTTTGTCGTTTTATTATTATTACCACATTTCGCAACTGCACAACCCGGCATTTTCGAATTTAATAATAGAATTTTCACAAATTCGAATAATTTCAAATAATTAGAATTCGGCAGATAATTTGAGTTCACGAGTACAGTTCGTACCACGTTCGTACACGATCGTTTGTAATTTAATTCGCACGTGACGTAATGCGCGATAGTATACGTGTTTGAGAAAAATAATAAGCATACCGTTGTAAGTGTATCGTGATAAATTTGTGTAAACCACGTGGTGATATCAATTAACAATTGAATTTTGATGCCACGAGAATATCGATTAAACATCGTGAAGAAAAAAACGACGTTACCTAAATAATAAAGACTATCTAAAACTCATCGTGAGAACAAAGGAAGTTATCTCAAAATACGTTTAAATATCGAAATAATATAAACTATCTAATAATGATAAATTCGTGAGTGCCATAATAAAAAGTATCTACATAATAATATTAATAAAACAAAGAAATCATCTTAAATACGCTACGAAACTATTGAAAATAAATAACCACGTGTGAGATCATATTTAAGGAAGGTCAACCGTATGCTGCATAAAACAACATTTCTCTGGTCGCCTCTCCCATGTAATTGTACGTCATCATAGTAAAGGCAGCTACAGACGAATCTATTATGCCGAAAATAACTTGAAGACATCATCGAAGGTATTTGCTATGCCAATGAATTGTATATTAGGCTTCTATACAATGTATAACAAGAAGCCCTATTTACCTTATAATCATGTGTTCCCTTGTGTATAATTAACGTAAATGAACCCCGTATTTTAACTGGACAGCAATTAGGCTTCTATACAAAGTATATTAAGAAGCCTTATGATCTGGCTCCGTGTCTGTCCGCATAATTCAAATCTAACCAGAACCCTCGAAATTCTGATTTTAAACACATCGTATGTATAATAAAACAATAATTTGTTTTAAATTTATTTATTGTTAACCACAGCAGTGGCTTGATGTAATTGGTGAAGTTAAGTTGTAAGTAAAAGAGAAAGAAGAGGATTGATCCACCTCAAAAAATGGACCGTACATTACAGAGAAGTAAAGTTCCGAATGGAATGGAAAAGCTTCATTATTATTAGTTACTACATAGTAGACCAAATAGTCTCAATAGTCAGGGTTTAATGTCACCAAGAAGGCGGAAAAAAGTAACGAGTTGCGACATTTCTATTGAAACAAAGAAAAGGGATGGATGACAATCCAAAAAGGGTTTATTGAGACCCTTATTGAGGATCAGAACAATTGCCGTAGTAGTAGAACAAAGGATGGGGAAGTATGAGTAAGGAAACCATACAACTTTTGACTACAACACGGCCAACGATACAGCCTCGAAGAAGCTCGCAAATTTTCTAACGATTAAGATCTTAAAACTCTTATAAGAATAAACGAGCACAATTCGTGACTACAACATGGCAATGATTGAGGTCTTAAGCAGGTGGCAACCGGTTGTCATATTTTGGTATGAGGTTTATACTGGAACACCTGTGGAGGTTATATAAACAACGTTTGGGAAAGGTAGAGGTGAGATAAGACCTTTTATCGTCATGGCAAGGACGATATGCACGGTGGTTATGAAGAATGAAAAATTAATCGTACAAAAAAGAATAAACACTAGATTGTACTTGAATGGGGGCAATAATGCTTATTAAAATACACCTCCGGGAACGGTGGCAGACAATAAAATTACAAGAAGAAAGTTGAGAGTTGATGCCTTTTTGCGTCATGCTTCAGGACGAAACAAGGATAATGTCAAGGACAATTAAAATTATTATTATATTTATTGAATTCTCATTTTTAATAACCATAGACTTTTAATTTTAATATTGTTTATTTTACTCGTTATGTAGTGTTTTAAATATATATATATATATACGGGATTAATGGTTTACAATTTTAATTCAATTTAATTTTTGTGTGGGTGACCAGCCCTCGTAGTAGGGGAGTATTCTGGAGACGTGTACGACGTCTGTTTTGGCGTTAGGAGATTTACCCTTCCGGATTTCGTAATTTACTTCCCCTAATTTCTAATTGATATAGTAGGGACCGAAGTGACGTAATAATAATTTTTCGGATTTGCCGATTTTTCTAATTGGTGTAAAAACTTTAACGACATCTCCTATTTCAAAATTCAAGTGTCTGTGTTTCGCGTCATAGTATTGTTTATCGATCTGTTGACGTTTCTCAATATTTTCCTCCTCCTCCTACAGTTTAGGACGTTGTCTCTGATTTCATCAATATTTTTGTCTGTCACCGGCATGTTTAGGCTGGCTTCCGTGGGTAAAACGGGTTCGCGTCCGTACACCAACATAAAAGGTGAAAATTTTGTTGCGTCTTGAACTGACATATTATAAGCGAATGTAACATAGGGTAAAAAGACATCCCAGTCTGTTTGATCATCATTTGTAAAAATCGAAATCATGTCTACCACAGTTTTGTTAAAACGTTCGGTTAACCCGTTGGTTTGGGGTCTATAACCGCTGGTAAAGCTACTACAACCGCCCATTATTTGCAATAGTTCAGTTATCATATGAGACATGAATACCGCCCCTCTGTCGTTTAACATGAATTTCGGTGACCCGTGCTTACAAATAATATTTTCTAATAGAATTGTGCCACATGTTTTGATTTTCCGTTCGGAATTGCTTTAGTTTCTACCCAACGGGTAGCGTAATCAGTGGCTACTATTATCATAGTTTTCCCGCTTTTACTTTTTCGAAACAGACCTAACAAATCAATACCGATCCTATCAAAAGATAACCCCACAGGTATAGGTTGTAAGAACCCTGCCGGTTTCACATTTGATCTACCTTTTCGAGCCTGACACTCCGTACAACCTTTGACAAATTTTTCGACATCTTTATGTAATTTGGGCCAAAAATATCTTTCTTGTATTTTCTTTAATGTTTTTGTTATTCCTAAACGACCTGCTAAGGGGTCTCTATGGTGTGAGATTAAGATTTCGGATATTAATTTTTTTGGAATTGCAAGTAAGTTTTCGTTACCGCTATTTGCCGCATTTTTCTTGTATAAAATACCGTCTATTAATTTAAAGTTTTTTGCCCTTCTTCTTAACCCAATACTTACAGTTATGTCTTGCGGATTCTCAATGGCGTTTCTTAATACTTTTAGTTCGTGGTCGTCCTCCTGCAGTTGTTGTATCTCCACTTGTTGTAAAACATAAGTAGGCACTTCGTGCGCGTCAACCTCGTCTTCTTCTGTACCCTCCGTCGCTGGGTTTCTAGACAGGCAATATGCATCATGGTGTTTTTTACCGCTTTTATAAATTATTGTGTGATCAAATTCTGATAATTTTAAGTACCACCGAGCTAATTTCGATGTTAATTCGCCTGATGACTTTAAGTAACACAGCGCGTGATGATCCGTAACAATTTGAACCGGTTTTCCGTATAATAAATGTCTAAAATATTGTAAGCTCCAAATTACAGCAAGAGCTTCGAGTTCAGTTATATGGTGTAGTTTTTTTCGGCCTTTGCTAGTGACCTACTTGCATAAGCAACTGGATGCATATTTGATCCAGATCCTGCTTGTAATAAGATAGCGCCTAAACCTTTCACGCTCGCGTCGGTTCTTAATTCGCATCCCAAATTAGGATCGAAATGTTTTAATAGTGGGGCATTGGTTAACTTGTTTTTTAATTCGTTAAATGAGTTTTCTTGTAAGTTACCCCAAAAAAATTTTGGGGATTTTTTCGTGACTTCGTATAAAGGTCTAGTGATGATTGTAAAATTAGGGATGAATTTCCTATAATAATTGAAGGGCCTGGTGGAAAAAGTATTTAAGTCACTTTTTTTTCAATTTGTAGTTGAGCACATTTTCACATTGCGGCATTTATTCTCTACAAATTAGTATAAAAATCAACAAATTGAAAAAAAGTGACTTAACTACTTTTTCCACTAGGCCCTTCAATTACACAATCCTAAAAAGCTTTGCGGGGTCTTTACATTGATAGGTTTTTTAAAATGTTTTATGGCCGATAATTTAGCCTCATCGGGACCCACCCCCTCTTGATTTACTACGTGTCCTAAAACTTTAATTTCATTTTTTGCATAAAAACATTTATTTGGTTTTAAGGTTAGACCGGCGTCTCTTAAACGTTCAAAAACTTTACGAAGTCTAATCATATGTTCTTCAAATGTGTCCGAAAAAACTAGAATGTCATCTAAATAAATCATGACCTCGTTCCATTTCATCCCCTCAAAAACTCGGTCAGCTAAATTTTGGAACGTTCCCGGTGCTCCGGTTAACCCAAAAGGCATTAAGTTGAATTCATCATCATCATCATTACTTCCTGGATTAGGCTAAAGCCTGTTCCGGCGTCCATCGCTTCCTCGGTCGCCCGACGTCTCTTTTCCCTTTAGGGAGGTATCCCAGTATTTGTTTTGCTGGTCTACAATTGTCCATTCTATTCAAATGCTCGCACCATCGTTGTCGGTATGTGATAATAGACTCCAGCAGAGGTTTAATGTTAAGCTCGAGTTATGTTCTGTGTCCAAAAAGACTTAAAAAAACCAATTTGAACTGAACTATTTATTTTGAAGTAACAACCTACAGCGATTCTAGCTTACAGTATAATACTTGATGTTTACAATTTATAACAACGTTTATATAAAATAAAAATGCTTATACAAAATATCATGTAAAATTATTATTCATCATAGAAATTTCTAGAACGGATTCTCTTCTTGCATAGTATATTGCACTTCGATAATATTCCTGAATGTTCATGATGGTTTCACATAACACCTCCCTCACCAGGACCAAAATTACGGGTTCCGCTAATTTTGTAGGCCGATTTGATCTATTGAAATTTCTTCTCGAATGACCGCCCTTTTCTTCCCCTTTTGGACTAATTTAACTAAAACATAATTAATTATGAAAATCACAAGGATAACATACAATGCGATGGTCCATCCACTTGTCCGATGGAAATAGATTGTACTCGGTATGGTTTCCTCGATTTTGGTTTTAATTTGGTGTAATTTTATGTCTGTTAATTTTAACTCATCTAAATTGATTGGTTCGAGTTGCATTGGTCGAAATTTGATTTCATCTGCCGATAGATCGAATGTCATGGATAATTTTGGAACTTCAATTACTTCCATATGTTGTTTGGTTTTTTGACTTTTGATAATTTTTGAATGTATTTTTATGTTGCAATTTCCATCCATCGAAATAAGATATGTGCCGTTGAGTGCGATAGATTCCACCTATGCGTCGCATTCTTGTTTCACGATGTCTTCCCCTTTCGTAATGACCAACCATTGATTTTTGGATATTGATTGAATTTTTGTACCTTTGATGTCGAAATATTCATGGTGGCAATCTTGATAATTTTTGGTGAACTGGGTCAGATGAACTTCGCAAGGTGAATTTTCTTCAATGTCATTGGTTTCAAATTCACATATGTAATGACTTGGATGAATTTCGGTGCACTCCTGATTACTTAGTGCGTAGTTTTGCTCATTAATTAAAAGGAATTTTGCTTTAGAAATGATTGTTGCATAAACGGATTTTTCAAAGATTGGACAGGAATAGAGGTGGTAATAATTGTATTCAATAGTTTCGACAATTGGGATTTCCAGGATGAAATGTAATTTCGTATTTTGAATGAATATTTTTGTGTGAATAATTTTTTTATATTCGGGATAATTTTCTCTTCTTAATGGGATTGGAAATTTCGTATTGGTTAAAGTTTTTTCAATTTCTAATAGTTCTTCCATTAATTCATCGGGTGTTAAAATAGACGGATGCATTACTTTCATTTCGCCAAATGTGATTGCTTCTTCAAATTCTTCCAAAATATCTTTGATCGCATTAAACGCTGTTATCAGCTGTTCGTAAATTGACATAATTATTAATTTGTGTTCTGTTTTTGTTCTGTAAACATTTGTAGCGTTGATGATAACTTGCATTAGATAAATTTTTTCTTGTAAAATCAGCTGGTTACTTGCTAATTGGTACATACTGTTATTAAACTTTTCAATCGCGTTGGTAGTTAGTTTTATTTGTTCTTTCATCAGCAGTTTTAATCCGGTTTGGTTATCAGATAAACTTTTGATTGCATTGTTGTATTTTTCGGCGTCCGTACTATCAAGATTTCCGGTGATGGATTTAATTATTATCGATCCTAGCCCATTAATCAATCCTCGTTTTTGCCTATTTGACAGTATTGGATCCAAGGCGTCCAGTTTCTTTTTTATTTGTTTTATAAGATGATCTATAACCTTATTAAAATTTTCCATCTCTCTAGCGTAATCTCTACCTTTTTCATGATTAAAATATGCTAACGTTACGTTTCTAAAGTTTCCCATTAAATTGCTGTATTCTACTCTAATTGGTGCTAGATCTACAATTTTAATTAATGTCCAGTAACTATTTTGGTTACTGGCGGACCCCAATCGTAGTGGAAGGATTCCAGGATTTCCTTTGAGCTCCCGGATGTTGATGGTCGCGGAACATCCTTCTGTCCAGCATCTGTAACAATTGGTCTTTTCAGTAATCTGAGATGAATTCGTTAGACTTGATTATTTCTTTCGACTTCGGCGGTGTTATCATCGAATATTTTTTTTATCACATATGGTCCTTCAAATTTTTCCCTAGTTTTTCCCCTTATATTGCTAGTTCTTTTTAAATACACGGTTTGATTAATTTTGAACGGGTGTGGTTCCGTTGGATTCCGAGCTCTTGCTATTTTTTCCCTTGATGTATGCATTTTCTCTTTAACATTTTCGTAGATTAAATTTAGTTTATTTTTGTGGTCGTTAACATATTCTTTGTAAAATCGGCTATTTAAAAATATGTCGAACGGATCTCGAGAATTTGTGTGACCTAGGGTTAATTCGAGAGGGCTGTAACCTGTAGATGCATGGATAGAATTGTTATATGCAATAAGTGCATATTCCATTAAAATTTTAATGTTCGTTTTCTTGTCCTGCGTTCTCAAAATTCTTAGGTGTTCGATTATGGTTGAATGCATTCTCTCGATCATTCCGTTTGATGGTGGATATCGTGGTGTAATGAAATGAACTTGGACCTTGTGTAATTTTAACAATTCCTGAACCGTGTCGTTTTTTATTTCGGTACCGTTGTCGGTTACGATGGATTCTGGTACCCCGTAAAATGCAAAATATTTTATTAGTGCGTCGGCTACATCCGTTGCGTTTTTACTGATTATATGAATTGCTTGTCCCAATTTCGAAAATGCATCAATAATAGTTAAAAAGTTTTGTCCTTCAATAGAGAATGTGTCGATGTGAACCTTTTGAAATGGTTTTTGTGGTGTATCTGTAACCATAATAGGTATTTGGGTAGGGTGTCTCTCATACTTGGTCCTTTTGCAAATTTCACATTGGTTAATGAAATTTTGTATGTCTTGATTCATGGTTTCCCAATAATAATTTCTTTTTATCGCTGTTGTTGTCTGTGCCATCCCTCTGTGATTTAATTTACCTTGGTGATGTAATATGATCACTTCGGTTTGTTCATCTTTATCTGTAATTATTTGTAATCTCTCCGTACATCTAATTAATTTTGGTCCATTATTGGTGAAGTATTTTGTATAGACTGTACAAAAAGTTTATAGGTGTCTTCTTTATCGAACCACAAATGATATCGTTGTTGCGCAATAGTATGTTCCTTAAAAAAATTTAAAATTTCGCTTTCACTACTTGATTTCGAAATGTTTACATATTTGATAATTTTGTCATCCAGTTTATTGGTTTTTACCGTAAGTTTTCCTTGATGAATAGTTTTAATTATAAATTGGCGTTTTTTGTCATCTACTGCTTCTTTGAGAATTGGAATTACTTCTTTCGGTTCGTTGTTCAATCCAGAGTGGGTTGTTTCAATTTCGTTTTCATTTTCAATCACATTTTCCGTTAAATCGGCTGGGTTATTGTTTGCTGCTTCTAACATTATTGATCGAATATTTTCAGGAGTAGGTGAAGGTGCTTCTGATGCTTGTAATTCCGCGTCTAAATCGGGTACGTTTACGATCATTGATACATTGTCGCTATCATCTTCACTCTCGTCAATTGCGTTGATTTGAATTCTTGATAATGCGTCGGCGTTGGTCTTCAATTTGCCTTTTTTATAAATGATTTTGTAGTCGTACTCTTCTAATCGAAGTTTCCATCTTGCCAATTTTGAATTTGGTTCCTTTAAATTCATTAGCCAGACCAAAGGACGGTGGTAGGTGTATATTGAAAACTTCCTTCCGTATAAATATGGTCGAAAGTATTTTGTTGCCCACACAATAGCTAACAGTTCCTTTTCGATGGTTGAATACTTTTGTTCAGTTTCACTTAGCGTCCTTGAGGCATATGCGATTGGTCGAGCATTCCCCACATTTCCTTGTGATAGGATCGCGCCCAAAGCCACGTTGGATGCGTCGGTGGTCAAAATAAACTCCTTATCAAAATCTGGGCATTGAAGTATGGGATCGTTCATTAAAATTTGTTTGCTGTTTTCGAATGAGTTAATAAATTCTTGATTGTGTTCGATTTTTGCTCCTTTCTTTAAACATTTTGTTAAAGGTTTTGTTAATTTTGCAAAATCCTTGATGAATTTTCGATAGTATCCTAATAATCCTAAAAATCCTTTAATTTCTTTTTGAGTTTTTGGTAACGGGAAATTTTTTACTGCTTTAACCTTATCTGGATTTGGTTTGACCCCATTTGGTGTAATCACATGTCCTAGATATGCAACTTTCTTTTGTAAAAATGAACATTTTTCTAATTGGATTTTAAAATTGGAATTTCGTAATCGTTCGAATACTGTTTTTAACTTCTCGATGTGCTCTTGAAGTGATGTAGAGAATACGATGATGTCATCTAAATATACCAAACATTTTTCGTTTTGAATGCCCCACATTATATTATCCATAACACGCTGAAACGATGACGGTGCATTTTTTAAACCGAAGGCCATTCTTTTAAATTCGTAATGCCGTCGTTGTGTACTGAAGGCTGTTTTGGCTGTATCTTGTGGGTCCATTTCTACCTGATGGTAACCTGATGGTAAATCGAGCGTGGTAAAATATTGGCTGCGTCCCAATTTGTCTAAAATATCATTAATATTCGGAAGAGGATATTTATCACTAATTGTTTTTTCATTCAATTTCCTGTAATCAATTACCATTCTCCACTTTATTTTTCCGTTTATGTCTGGTTTCTTTGGTACCAAATGTACCGGCGAACTAAAAGGTGAATTGGATTCCTGGATTATATCTTGTCTTAACATTTCCTTGACTTGTCTATCTATTTCCTGCGTTTGGCTAGGTGGTTGCCGATAAGCTTTTGTGTAGATAGGTATTTCGTCTGTTAAATGAATTTGGTGCTTAATTTGGTTAGTGAAGCTTAAAGGTATATCCTTGTGATGAAAAATATCTCTGTATTCAAAACATAGTTGTCTAATTAAACGTCTTTCTTCCGGGTTCATATGATCCATATTAATGTTTTTTAAATTTTCTTTCAATAATTCTTCATAATCTGGGGCGTAATCGATTTCCATTGGTTCAATAATATTTATTTCTATTTGTTCATTAGTTATTGGTTCGACATTTAGTGGTGTTTCAAAACTTATTTTTTGAATTTTATCTGACGAATTTGTAATTGTAGTGATTGCAAAATTATCACGACATTTTACTAAGGTCTCAGGAATTTCAATTCCGTTTTTAAGCTTTCGATACCTAATTATACCATCCTGGTTCTTCAAATTTACTGGGATTTTTACCACCTTTTCCATACGTGGTTCAATTGAAATTTGTAAAATTTGTTCTCGTTGGTTATTTTCGAAACAGAGGGGAATATCACCATATTTCGTAATTAAGGTTTTATTTTCAATATCAATTTTCGCATTTATTATTTTGAGTAAATCTAATCCGATTAGACCATCGTAGTTTTTGTTGAAATCAAAAATATAAAATTTATGTATGAAATTTGTTCCAAAAAGTGTCCTTAAATTTACATGAGCTACTAGGTCGTGTTGACTAATTTTATGAGATGTCTGAATTTGGAATGGTTCATAAAATATTTCTGAAGGAAAATATTTGAAGGCTTGAGTTTGATTCAGTAATGATCTCGAAGACCCCGTATCGATCATCAATTTAAAATTAAATGTTGGAATTTTTATATAAGCTAATTTTGACTGCGTTATCGAATTAATATTGATTTTTGTAATATCGACTATGTTTGGTTGTTCTTATTGGAAGCCTCGCGAAAATTTCGGTTATCTTCATTCATAATTTCAGAATTCTTCTGATGGAATTTCGTTGTCATAAACTTCAAATTCTCAAATTTTCAAATTCTCAAATTCTTGATATTTCGAGAACCTCGAAATAGCATTAAAAAGTATACTCGCGGTATGGGGCAGTAAACTTTTACGTTTCACCCCCAAAATATCGAAGAAAACAAAAAATAAATCGATGTTACATGTACGAGAGACGAGCTGCATCTGCCGGTGCGAAAGTGTTAGGGTCATTCATTCCACACGTACCGTCAATAAAATGACGACGCGCGGAATCTCGTTAGGATTTTACATGTAAATTTGCTAACTTCAAATTCGATTTATTCAAAAGTTTGGCCACCTACCTCCCAAAATATTTTTACAATTTGCTCTATTAACTATGATCTTTAGTGTGTAGCACACGAAAATTTGTTTCGGGTGGTTTTGTTTATTGCACTGCAACGGGAAATTCTATAACAGTAATTTTTGGATCTTAATATTTTTACATATTTAATTTCGTTTCGAAGTTATGATGCATACTATCATAATAGCTTTAGGTAAACCACTCTTTCATTTAGGCGATTTAATTTATTTTCATCTGGTTTCCTGCTACGGCAGGAAAAAGCTTATATTCAAAATTTGGAATGATTTGGTTCCTTCGTTTAGACGCTATCGTGTTCACAGACATACAGAGCGTATATAAATTTAGCGCCACGCCAGAACATGGGGAAAAAACCAACAGGCAAATAGGAGAGTGTAGCACCCTCGTATCTTTCTTAAGGCTACAGCTCCGGCAGCTCAAATAAATTAGCGGGCTGCGGGTAAGGAAACCAATACGCGAAAAAAAATGACAGCAAATCAAATTTGGGCTCCACCCGTTTTATTATTAAAGTTAAAAAGAACGGGAAAAATTTTATAAACGTGCTTTACCACCGCAAGCCTAATGTTTCACAATATTACAATTTTTATATTTTACAATTATTTGACCCTATGATAGGGTTCTCAAACATTTATTACTTACGCTAGCGCTGGTTGGTCTTCGTGGATAAGCACGTTGTTGAATAATTTGATCCTCAGAATTTGCTTCTTATAAATATGACCGCGTCAGGTGGGATTCCTTATTTGACCTTAACAAATATCCGCTAACTCTATATATCATCTGAGTCTTCCAACGGTCTCAAAATTAAACTTGGAAGCCTTAAAAAAAGGAGGGCCAAATAAATGAGCGTCCAAAAGTGGTAATCGCACCTACCTTCCCCTGCAGAAGGAAAGCTTCCCGAACAAAAACCAAAACACTGTTCAAATAATCCCAAGCCACCCAATCGAATCTAACGGGAGGAAACGGTACAAGACATCTCAAATTCGGATTCGAAAATCTCAAATTGAACGGACAATTATTCGAAGTATTGTCTTCCTCGGCTCTAATTTCTAACCTCTTTATCGCTCCAAATCCGCGCAAGTCTACTTCTCACCTCTAATACCGGGTGCTTCGAAATAGCTTGCTACACTACCCCCCTCCGCGGATTAAAAATAGCTGTGAGACACGGCTATTTTTCCAATTTCCCGCCGTTTATTATCTTGCTTGTGCTTACTTAGATAAGATACCGGGAATGATTTCTTAACAGTCATATTATGTATTTGCACAAATAACCTAGGAGGGTAACTAATATTTACAGTATACAAAAATCTTGATTACCTATCATAAAAACTCCATATTAATCAAACTATTAGGTACTTAAAAATATTAATTGAACTATAAAAACCTAAACCGTATTCCCAAAAGGCATGCAACACTTATCCCAATAACCCATAACACCTATAACTACTATATACAATAATTAGAACTATCCAAACTAACCTAACCATTAAAATACGAACTATGTAAAATTTTAAAAAAATACCAGGGGACCTCACCCAAACCGTAATTCTATCATCTCAATGACTTAACGCAGATCAAAAATTGATCTATTCTGTTCAAAACAAACTAACCTACATCTATATCCCAGGTCCGATGATTTGTACCTATATAACTACGTATAGCGGTGCAGATGGTTCTGTTGCTCCTTTCAACGAAATTGGCCTGAGCATGGTAATACGCCGTATACCATAACCGAGTTTTATAGTCATGTACTAATTTCTTTACTGAACCAGCTATGAATTGTCTCCCATTATCACATATTATGTATTGGGGTACACCATAAACGAGGAAAACTTCGTTCTCCAAAAACCGTACAATACTCGCAGCGGTAGCTTTCCGTAAAGGACATAATAAAGGGTACTTCTTAAACCAGTCGCTGACCACCAACAAATACTCATGGCCATTTGAGCTCCTGGGTAAGGGACCCAGTAAATCCACAGCTATAATCTGCCAAGGAAATCTACATTTTTTCTCAGCTCCCATAAGCCCAAACTTGGCATAATTGGGTGCTTTCTGAGACCCACACATCTTACATAATTGAACATACCGGAAAATATCTTTCCTCATTCCTGGCCAATAATACATTAGCTGTATTCGCGATAACGTTTTAGCAAGTCCCAAGTGTGCCGCAGTAGGCAGGTCATGATTAGATTTAATAATTTCTGAACGCTGAGACCGCGGGACTAACAATTTCCATTCGGAGACATTAGTTCCCATGAGAAGTTTTAATGGAATTAATTTGAAAACGTAACTGTTCTTTACACTCCATTGCGGATATGCTTCAGGATTTTCCAAAACCTTTGCACGCATCTTTTTATAAAAATTATCAATTCTAGACAAATCTATTTTCAAAGGGATGCAATTAATTTCATTTATAGCATCCATAGATATCTCTTCAACGGTACTCTTATCTACGGGATTTCTCGATAAGGCATCTGGCACCACATTAAACTTTCCTTTGCGATGTATAATCTCGAAATCGAACTGATTCAATCTAACACTCCATCTAGCTAATTTACTAGTGGGGTCACGCATATGTTGAAGCCATTTCAAAGCAGCATTATCTGAAATAACAGTAAATCGTACCCCTTCAATAAAAGATCTAAATTTTTCACAAGCAAAAATACAAGCCAAACACTCACGTTCTGTGACACTATAGTAAAACGCAACCCAAGCCGGTGTTGGACGCGTCGCATTGAATCGTAAATGGAAGAGAAAAGTCGGGTGCACGCAAAATAAGGGCCGAAACCAACGCCTGCTTAATAGATTTAAAAGCCTCCTCAGCCTCTGCATTCCAAATAATTTTTTGACCTTTTTTTCTACCCTTAAGGAGATCGTTTATAGGCGTCATCAAAGTAGAGAAATGGGGTATGAATCTCCGGTACCAACCACACATTCCCGTAAATCTTTTGATTTCGCTCGTGGTTCCAGGAGTCGGGAAATCCACCATTGCAGACACCTTATCAGGATCAGTACGTAAACCGTCCTTGTCAACAACAAATCCCAAATATTTTAGGGACGATCGGAAAAACTCGCATTTGTCCATATTAACGGCCAGATTGGCATCACGTAGTCGTTGGACCACTGCTCTGAGTAGTTTTAAGTGTTCATCGAACTTGGAAGAAATAATTATAATATCATCCAAATATACAAAAATATTTGGTTCAAATTCAGGTCCGAATATAGCTTCCATTAATCTTTGCTGACACTGAGCAGCATTAGCCAATCCGAATGGCAACACGTTAAAATGGTACAGTCCCCTACCGGGTATAGCAAATGCGGTCTTCTCTTTAGATTCGGTATCTAGTGGTATCTGCCAAAAAGCACTGCGAAGATCGACAGATGATATAAATTTTGCGTCTCTCAGCATATTCAAAATTCGGTCAACAAATGGGAGGGGATAAGAATCTTTTTTTGTAACTGCATTCAACAATCGGCCGTCGAAACAAAATCTGAATTCACCATTATTTTTCTTCACGAGAAGAACGGGGGATGACCACGCACTTTGCGACTTTTCCACGACCCCCAATTGCACCATCTTATCAAGCTCCTTATATAAATGTTCTAGCATATACGGGGACATGTGATACTGCCGCTGTTTAATGGGAGCTGCGTTACCGGTGTCGATGTGGTATACCATTCTGTTCGTCCTTCCTAATTTTCCATCCCGTCCCAAACATTTAAATTCCGCAATGACTTCGTTCACTTTCTCTAATCTGGTCTCTTCTATACCTTCGAGCCCGGAGTTATTGTCGTCCTAACTGCTCAGTTTGAAACAACCAGAAGTAAAAGACTTTATTTCGCCTTGTTCTCTATCGAGTCCCCAAGTACTGTTACTAAAATCAATCGCCAGTCCGAATAATCCGCAAAAATCACACCCCAACAGTACAACATATTCTAAAGTCGGAGCTACTAAAAATTCAACCATCTTGCAAGTTTTTCTCAATTTTATCGGCAATTTAACTACACCCGTTACAAACTGTCGCTTACCATCTGCAGTAGTAACAAATTTATCGAAACAACGCTTCATTTTCAAATTAAACATGTCGATAATTTTTAAACCTTTCGCCCCAATAACCGATTTGTTGGCTCCTGAATCCAAAAGGGCTACAAACTCTTTATCATAAATAGAGATAGGAATATAGTGTCGATTGTCTTTTTCCCTTGAGATCAAGACAGGTGCCGACTGGGGAAAATATTCACCATCCTTAGGCAAGTGCGGGTATTCCTTTTTTTTCAAAATTTGATCAGGCCGGTTTAAAGGTTCACGACATAGTAGTTGATTATTGCTTGGCCTATTCTGGACAGATTGAGGACGAAGACGGCCAAAAATCTTAGTCCTCTTTATTCGTTTCCCGAACACGACCTACAGGAGCCGGACGTAACTCCCGCTTTACCACACCTAAAACAGAAGATCTTTCTTTCCGCTTTACAATCTTTGAAACTGTGATTAATTCCATTACAATTCCAACACTTAATTGCATCTCGATGAAAACGATTGACTTCTGTCTTATTTGCTTTGAGAAATCTACTATTTGGCGCTTCTGACTCGACCACAATCTCCTCTTTAGGTTGCCAGTACTTCTTTACTGCACCCTGACTTTCCACATTAGCTACACGATAATTTTTTACTAAATCAGGCGTTCTTGCATTTCCATAATATCGCTCACGCCCAGGTATAAATTCATTAATTTTTCGCGGCTCGTGGGACGTTACTTTATTTGGTATTGCGTCTCTTTGAATTTTATCACTTTCCTCAAAACGAGTGGCAATCAATCTTTCCCTAAAACCTGCATCTGTTGGTTTGTCTGAGATTGCAGATTCATATTTCCTAGCTTTTTCAACAAATTGTGTTACCGAATCAAATTTTTTTGTTGCGAATTTTTCACGGTATTTTGGGATTAAATTTTTTATAATCCACTTCAAACGGGTAGGTTCCGCTGGAACACTACTAAGTCGAAAATAAAATGATTGCATAACAGCTACGAAAATTACAATAGATTCATTCGATAATTGTTTACGATTCTTAATTGCTTGCCATAATTCTTCGTCATAATCTTTAGCTGAGAAATCTCGCTTGAGTTGAACAACTAAAGCATCCCAATCTTTTACACTTTGCTCTCTTTTAATTTGTTGCAGCCACAATCGTGCCTTACCGACGAATAAGTCGACCGCTGAATCGAACAATTGGGATTTTGAGACTTGGCGAGCTTCTGCTAACTCATTTACTCTTTCTAAAAAGGAATGTAATTCATGGGTATTTTCACTGCCCTCAAAACTTAATCCCCACTTGTAAATATCAGCCCTCTTGAAATTATTCGCAAATACAATTTCTCTTTGGGGTTCAACAAGGGTACTATCTTGTTTGACTTCCACCTTGTCCCTTATAACGTTGTCTTCCAAATCTGCATCCAACATTAAGGCCGTGGCATAGGATTCTTTTTTAAATTCAAAATTTTCTTGAGGGTCTTGCTCAGTAAGAGCCATTCTATTAATTCTAGCGCTTACGTGCGCCAATCTAACTGTGATTCTCAGGTACGCCGAATCTGTAGCCGGGCCCTCAAATTCTTTCACCAAACTAGAAATATTTTTCAAAGTATTAGTGATAGCAACTTTTTCTGTTTCATAATTAAACAAGGGATCTTTTAATAGTACATCACGTCCTTTCTTTTGCCAATAACCTATTCAGAATTTTTCTCTTATCATGGATATCGCGAGTGGATTCGACTCCCCGAATCCTTAGTTCATAATTTAATTCCTCTGCCAAAAGGTAATTAGGTTTTAACTGTGTCAGAGCCATTCTAATCAAATTCAAAATCAAATTCTAGCAACTTGAAATAAAATATATGAACCACGCCTCGCCTAAATTTTAGACCGTTGATAAGTAATGATAATAAAATTTGCACAAACTTAACCTTTCAAAATAAACTTTAAAATTCAACAAAATATAAACCTATGAAATATATAACAAATGTATAAGAAAACTCTTAATAAATAACTATAATCGCTAAAATTGTATGTAAATAAAAATCTCTTGTAAGCAAAAGCAACTTTAAGTTTCTTTAAAAGCAATATCAAAAACAGAATTTAATTTTACTTATATCAACATACACGCGCATTGAGATTTCCCGCGCTTATCATCCCATGCGATATCAACCGATAGTGGCCACAATTATTCTAACAGCTCAAATTTAACAAAAATAAAAATTTCTTGAAAATTGATTCGCAAATTTTCGCGTATTTAAAATCGCACCCCACGTTTGGACGTCACTTGTGTAGCACCCTCGTATCTTTCTTAAGGCTACAGCTCCGGCAGCTCAAATAAATTAGCGGGCTGCGGGTAAGGAAACCAATACGCGAAAAAAAATGACAGCAAATCAAATTTGGGCGCCACCCGTTTTATTATTAAAGTTAAAAAGAACGGGAAAAATTTTATAAACGTGCTTTACCACCGCAAGCCTAATGTTTCACAATATTACAATTTTTATATTTTACAATTATTTGACCCTATGATAGGGTTCTCAAACATTTATTACTTACGCTAGCGCTGGTTGGTCTTCGTGGATAAGCACGTTGTTGAATAATTTGATCCTCAGAATTTGCTTCTTATAAATATGACCGCGTCAGGTGGGATTCCTTATTTGACCTTAACAAATATCCGCTAACTCTATATATCATCTGAGTCTTCCAACGGTCTCAAAATTAAACTTGGAAGCCTTAAAAAAAAGGAGGGCCAAATGAATGAGCGTCCAAAAGTGGTAATCGCACCTACCTTCCCCTGCAGAAGGAAAGCTTCCCGAACAAAAACCAAAACACTGTTCAAATAATCCCAAGCCACCCAATCGAATCTAACGGGAGGAAACGGTACAAGACATCTCAAATTCAGATTCGAAAATCTCAAATTGAACGGACAATTATTCGAAGTATTGTCTTCCTCGGCTCTAATTTCTAACCTCTTTATCGCTCCAAATCCGCGCAAGTCTTCTTCTCACCTCTAATACCGGGTGCTTCGAAATAGCTTGCTACAAGAGGTATAGAGCAATACTTACGCCTTTCTGATTGTGAAGAAAAGCTACTATGTGCGATACCCATCGTCTTTCTGACGAATCTTTTTCTTCATCCTGAGAAAAGTGGAGTTAATTAATACCAAAATCTGTTTCAAAATTTAAAATTTCATACTTTGCTAGTTGATGGAGTTACAAAATCTCTTAATGGCTCTACATAATTCAATTTATACTAAAAACACATTGCTTTTACAAAACTTTAACTGTAGGTACTCGCTCAGTTTACCTTTCCCTTATTCTTATAGGACATGTTTTTACATAGTGGTGGTTTCCGTTCCTTACAAACTTGGAGAAATTGATCCACCTATAACATTTTAAAGTTTAGTAAAAAAAAATTATTACTATTAAATGATCTTACAAGCTTTTTTCCATGTTTGAAGTCTAAAATAAAAATGATTTCATTAGTTAAAACAAAATTCAAAAATAGCAATATACCTGGTGTTCGGATGAACGTATCATTAAGTTGTGAGCTATTATAACGTCCTATAAACAAAATTATTTCAAGTAAATAAAAATTGATTAAACGCAACTCACAATTTGTTCTGCCGCTGTTCTCAGTTTTATTGGTTTTAATTTTTGTGGTAGTTGAGATAGAACTCGTTTCGATTGTTTTTGTTTCATTTCTTTCGTTTCTGGAAATATTTGGTTGGATTTCATTTGTTTCAATTTTAAATTGCTAGAAATGTCATGGTTGGAAAAAAGCTCTCTTCCACAACTGTTTGCTTCTTATTCTGTTGTGATGCATTTTCAACTAAGTCTGAGTTAACAGAAATAGTTATTTCTGTAATTAATTTAACTGCGAATCCAGACTGAATTGTACTAATAAACACAAAACAAAGCTGTAGTGTTGATAAAAATATTCAAGAAAATGGTGAAAAGACCTTACCTTCTGTTGTAATTGCTCCGTGGTGAAAAACAGAATACCTCTTGCCAATTCTTTATTTAATTTTCTCGCGATAATAAAAATATTTGGCGGAAAACGCGTTCAAGTCTCATTTAACATATTTTGGTTCTTCCTTCAGAATTTTTTAATGTAGTTTCACCACTATCATTTTGTTCCAAATTACATTTTATTGTACTTGACGAAGTTTCATCCCCTTCATCTTGTTCCAGATTGCACTTTATTGTGTCGGATTTTTCGTGTCTCAATGCCCCTAATGAGAGGGCATCTAACGAGAACAAAAAAAATCCTCCACGTGAAGAGTCACTTGCTTCACTTTTCAACGTGGTGAACCCTGATGTTAGTTAAGCTAGTTCTTGGATGTGAACGTCGGTATGCGAGAGTCGCAGGTCCCGATTACGAGCTTGTATCCTGAAACTTGCGGTACCCCTCTCGGAGGGAAATAAAAAACGATACATGATTAACAGTATAATTAACACACGAAGTTAATAATGACAATAACAATAATAAAGATAACGGTTGAACAGATAAATGGGTGACACAATACAAATTGATACAAGTTCCCGAACAAAAATAAATAGCGTGTAACGATCCGCCGTCAGCAACCCCAAGGCGTCGCCTCGAGAACTCAAAAAAATTAAGGTGGCAAAGCACACACAACTTTGATTGACTTTAATTGTAAATGAAATAATCTCGTTTCGACTAAGGTGATCTCAAAAACAGTAAAAATGTAAAAACGTGTCTTACCTCGGCCGAGAAGCTGATACACTCCACTGCTTGAGATGCCAACGAAAATCTTAAATTGAACAGCTGGTATTCCTTGAGAACGACCTCCGGTCACCAAGGAACGGATCACGCTTTCCTTGAATGGGTCTTCTTCGAGCGACACCAGTGCTTCGCTGCTTGGATGGTCGGACAGTAGCAGTTGATGGAAATTGCGTCCACACACAACCACAGAGACGAATTTGAGGCCCCCAATGAGATGACCAACTAACAGTGTCCAACGACACTTCGAACGGAGGATGATTATACAGGCAAACACGACTGAGAGCAAAAACGTGAAGCTCGGAACTTGACTTGGAACTCGGAACGTGCACGACTTAACGAAGACAACAGATTGACAAAAAACAATTTATGCAGCGGCTTTTTCGCGAGAGTAAAACTTTAAGGTCATAACGAAACCTTTGACAGGATCCAATGCAATGCTGCCAACTATCGGTCTACAAATCCACTATTGGTTTCAAGCGTGCGCAGTAACAAATCGATGAAAAATGTGTTGCTTGATAACGAAAATTGAATCTGGACAAATCGTGACGCAACGATCTTGCAATCTAGCGGTAGCACATATCACTCGTCGCACCCAACTACACTACGACAGCTTGTAAAATATAGATCTTGATTTTAGGAATTAGTTAAACGATTTATCTTCAATAATACTTTCACAGCGCACGCTACCAAATCGACCGACCACGCGAAAAGCTACATCAAAAGTGAAAGGAAATGTTCCCCCTACCACAAGGCGGACAAAAATGGAACCTCGCGCTGGTATCGAGGTCAACTAGATCGTGACTAACGTCGCGCCAAACGGCAAAATAAGCTGGCAGTGCAAGGGTTGATGTTGACGGTTGGAAAATCGTCATAATTGAATCGGATGGCTTTATTTCAATATCATAAAATTTTACTTTCTTAGATTTTACTGGATCAAAGTGCAAAGATTAAACTGCCTCTTCGTTATCAGTACTTTCTAGTGGTTTATTATTTTCTCGGGTACTTTCATTCTTAGTTTCCACAATTTCTTGCGACCCTTCAGTACCTTCTTCTGCGTTAGTTTCTTCATATTTTTTATTAGCCGTTTCACATTCTTCATGAACTTCTTGTTCACAACTCCGTATAATAAATTCACCTTGTTAATCAATTTCTTCTTCTACAATCGTAGGTAATATACCCAATACTTTTTTCCCTGGAGCAGATTCAATATTACTTTCATCTTCATTTTTTATTTGTTCTTTTGGTTCATTTTTTGCTTGTATCTTAGCTATTTGATGTGGATTTGCATGCATTTTTCGTGGCTTAGTTGCGGGATTTTTATTTTTTTCCATAATTTTCAATGGTAGAAGTTTTATAGGATTCCGTTTAAAACAATTAAATCGCGCTTGTGCCCCATAATCAGCTTCAGCTTTTGAAAATAGTTTGCTTGGCTGTGGTTGTGGGTTGGTTATTTGCACTTTTGGTGCATTCACTCTTATTTTTTCTTCTGAGTGTGAATGGTCTTTAGAACTCATAGTGTGATTCAATTCCGTAAAAAATTACGGTAAAATATTTTCGTACCTATGCATAAAATGTAAAAATTACATAGTTTTAACTTCAGCACTGCTGAATAAATACAAATAAATTTTCAATATTCAAACTTCTCGACTACAAATTAAGTGATCACAATGTTATGCGTTTAAAAACACTGCCGGTATATTCAAGGGATTCACCGACAATATTTTTTTAAAAACTATTTAGAGCATATGCGCCCTTTGGCGCATATTATTATTATTGAATTATTATTAAACTTTTTGTTATTATTAAAACATTTGTTGAGTAAAGGGGTCAATAAAAGACTAATGATTGTCCAACGTTTCGGGCTTTATTCTCTCATTTTCAAGGCTAATGAGAGGGAAATGCGGTCGCCATCAACTGGAAATTACTTGCTGAACTTCAAGCATTTCCCTCTCATTAGCCTTGAAAATTGCCGAATAAAGCTCGAAACGTTAGAAAATCAATAGATTTTTATTGACTTCCTTTACTCAACAAATTGTTTAATAATACTAGGTGGCCCAAAATGTATCACCCTATCGAAAGATGCTATAACTTTTGCAAATGGCGGCAACTATCAGTTTTGTTTTGATATTTGTGAAGTAAACAGATATAGAATACACGTCGACAAGAAATGGAACGCTATACCCGTCAAGATCGCGGAATACTCGTGACTATTTATTATGGAATAATTCGTTAGTGATTTTGGCACAACGTGAATTTTGGCGCAAATTTCCCGCCCGTTCTACACGAACTGGTCAAAAACTAAGGCGTTTAGCCGCTCGTCTCGAAGATACTGGAACAACACGTGACAGAAGAGGCGCCGGAAGACCTTGTATATCGAGAATTCCTACGAGAATATCGCCGCTGTGGCTGAAGATGTCGCGGATGAGCCGTCAACGTCCACCAGACGACGTTCCACGCAATTGGCCATTACACATTCGTCTCTACGACGCATTTTGGTGAAAGACTTCAAAATGTTCCCCTAAAAAGTACAGACAGTCCATCAGCTACTGCCTGCAGACCGTCAATCGCGTGTAAACTTCGCTCACGCTCTCCTGAACCTCAACGGCGCAGTGGACGATTTTCGGTTGAATTTTATCATGAAGCGACGAGGCCCATTTTTATCTGAACGGATACATAAACAAACAAAATTTGCGCTTCTGGGGCTCTGAGAATCCACGTATCATTAACGAAGAGCCATTACATCCACTTAAAGTCATTGCATGGTGCGCCATTTACGCTGGAGGTGTCATTGCCCTTATTTTGTGGAGGACGCCATGGATAACACGGTTACTGTGACTGGTGAGCGATACAGAACCATGTTAAGCTCAAAACTCATAACTTTCACAAAAATAAAAAGCGATGACCCGGCAAATGGTCATAAAAAAAATAGAGTCTTTTAGCTTCACCTGCCACTTTTTATTATCGTTGATGTTAGATACGGATAGGCTTAGCTCTGTATGTTTTATACCAAGTCTCGAGAGCTTGGGTCGCAACTGGTTGCGTTCGTGGATTCTTAAATAGTAACTGGCTTTGCTAATTAGTCATTACCTTAGAGGGCGCCTTGCCTCGGTACAAGCGTTCGATGTGCTAGTGACTTATACCCAGACAAAAATGGAAATTAAAAATAAAATAAAAAATAGTCGTCGAGATTAGAATAACACACTTTAATTGAAATGAAAAATTTTTAATAAACGTAAAACAATTGAACAAATTCTTGACTACACATATATAATAATTATAACAATACGGAAAGATGAAAATATTAATTTACAAAAATAAATCTACAAAATAAACCAAGACGCAAAGATGGTTGAACATCGGGTTGTTCGGATCGAATCAAACTTCGATACGAATCAAAATATCTTAATGAAAAGATGACGTGTACTATACGCCGTAAAACTGCTCGAGGCAGGCAAGTAAAGATTTATTGCCACTGATGGTGGTCAAAAAAATTTATCGAACGAATTCGCATTTATTTGAAATTAGCTATTTTTGCTGAAGGCATTTATCAAATTTTAACAATTTTCACATGAAACAATTCTTAAAATACTTACAGTTTTTGATGTTTGATTAAAAAGAGATTGTGGAAAGGTGACATGTCTCTGTTCCTTAAAATGGTTTAACAGAAATCCTGCTAATTAAATTTGACCTAAAACAGTATTAAAGAAAAGTAACACATGTAAAAAAATTGTTAATTAAATTATTTAAAATATAGCTGTTGTTTTAAAAATGAAAAATATGTTGTTTAAATTTTGTTATCAATACGACCATATGTGCTGGGTGTTGTGCATTGGAAATTGCAATTAAAATAAGACACGCCAATATCGGTACAATCTCCAGGCCAGATGATACCTCGAAATAAACCAACTTGCAAATAAAGTTGACCACAAAATATTCTAAAGGCGGCACCAAGTGAACCTGTTGGATAGCGAACTCATCTTTAGGGGTGATAAAGCATCCCTCTGGTTTTGTCCAAACGAGCGAGGTTGGAAATATTGAAATAGAAAGTACCTCGTTCGAACGGGCGGCTATGACTTGCCGAGAGCCCAGATGTGATTTGCACCGCCATGTTCCAATTTGGTTAGCGTCGTCAGAAATTACAAAATACATAAAATTGATTTTTGATCGAATAGATCGTTTGGTGTTGAAAAAAATGTCACCACACTATACACTACATTAAACGTCATCGTCGTAAAACAAACTTAAGTGTTTAAAAATTATTAATATCGGTGATAAATTAAAATTGTTGGACCGCTAAATTTAAGCGTCCTGCTGCTACCAAACCATTTTGTCAACTCTTCGTTGTACGTTTGATCATGCGTAAACGTAGAATTATTTTAAAATAAAATTGATGGTGACTTGGGTTGCATAATTGCCGGCGTTGAAATTTAAATTATTGATTTAAAATCAGATGAATAAAAAAGGATGTTAAGAAAATTTAATTCGATGTCGGAAACTGAAATTTATTTAAAACGAAAATAAAATTTGTTGACAAAAAAAAAAGAATTTTGCCAACGCAAAATTCTATGTGACAAAAGGACGTCACAACCATGATCAACGAAATTTTATTGCCATAAATTGATGAATTGGAACTGGAGGACATGTGGTTCCTCCACACACAGTTCGCGCCACAGGGCACATTTAAAAGATGCGTTTCCGGGTCGCCTAATGTCTCGTTTTGGCGATTTGCGGTGGCCGGCAAGATCGCCCGATTTGACCGCTCCAGACTTCTTTCTTTGGGGTTTTTTGTAGTCACGGGTGTATGTAAACAAGCTACAAACTCTGGAAGCTCTCAAAGAGAATATCCGACAAGAATGCGAGAACTTATCGACCGAAGTTCTCGCCAGAACGATTGAAAATGCGGTAAAAAGAGCCCAAATGGTCATCAACAATGGCGGTGCCTACTTGATCGATATCATCTTCATAAAATAATGGAAAAAACTTAGTCCAAATAAACATTTAAAAAAAGTTATGAAATTACGTCGTTCCATTTTAAAGATTTATCAAAACAACATCGGGTGCGTGTTTTTGACCCACCTTTTTGAACCACCTAACAATCACATTAAAATTTAATTTTTAGAACGTAAAAAATTTAATAATTATTTTTATTTAAAACATATCAAATAAAAGAAATAAATTTTGGTTCGGGTCAAGTGATATTATAATATATTATTAAATATTTTCAAATACGGTAGGTGCTTGGTTATGTAAATATTCGTTTATATGAACTATCCACAAGAGTGAACAGTTAAAATAGAATAAGGTAGGTTCTAAAGAGTGAATAAGGTCAATCTCGATTAAATTAATGGCATGCGTGTTCACAGCTCATTGGTAGAGAAGTACGGTTTTCAGTTTAAAATATATAATATGATGATGATGTAATAAGTAAAGACTAGAAATATTTTAAAAAAAATTTTAAATAATTTCATTAGCAATTTATTATATGCTGCAAGGCATTTAACAAGGCTATTCTTTGGAATAATAGAAATATTTTCAATATTGATGACTTATTGTTATTACAAAAATAAAATAATTAATTAAATTGTCTTTGCACTTTGCTACACTTTGCAGTGTCTTTGCACTGGCTACGAGGCTACGATTATAATCTTTATAAAAAAAACTGTCTAATATTTAAGTGCAAGTATCAACCTGTAAAAAGTAACCCAATATGTTATTTTACATTCGAAAGTCAACATTTTTATAATTACAACGCAATTTGCTAGTTAAATTTTACTTAAAATAATGTTTGGTTTCATACTATGCACCTTCCTGTTATGTAACGAGACGATGACCCGACAGGTATCTTATTTTATTTTTGAGAGTGAAAATTTTCATAATTACAACATTTTTAGTTTCAAACTTCAACTAAAGTATTATTTGCGCAATTGGCTGGTTAAATTTTTCATAAAATAATATTGGCATTCATACTATGCACCTTCCTGTTATGTAACAAGAAGAAAACCCGACAAGTACCTACCTTATTTTACTTTTGATAGTCAAAATTTTCATAGTCAAAAATTTTCCAGTTTTTCTTCTGGAGACGAATACCCGTTCCAGGTCCAGGTGTCACACCTGGACCTTGACTTAGGAGATCATCTCTTCGCCCTTTCAGACCTCTTGTCCAAGACGGGTATTCGTCTCAGTCAGTTGAAGATTACCTCTCGCGTCAGCCCTGGGTAGGTGTAAACTCCCCTAATGCGCCAGGTAAATTTCAAAAAAGCATGTAAACTCCCCTCCGAGCAAAAGGCCAACACTTAAACTCACATGTAAACTCCCCTCCTAAGCAATTAAGAATGAGGGGAGTTTACATGCAGAATCAAACCAATAAATTGAAATTCCCGTTAACAACTCAGGACCGTACGCAGGATTTCTTTCCGGACGGCGTTTTTGTTGAACTATTGAAATTCACGATCTTGCATATCATTTTCCTACCTAATATGTAATTAGCGAAAAACTTGAAACCTACATTTTTGAGTTTTTAAGTTAATATTTGTGCCCGGAAAGGGGGGGGGGGGCGAACAGTATACAATAAAATTGTATTTGAAAAATTACAAAATATAACCTACTTATTTAATAAGGGAAAGTAAATTCATGTAGCCGGTCGAACACGGGGTCTGCACGGGTATCGGGTTACAGTCCCTTCAAATGGAGTGAAATTTTTTCGGTCCGATTTGAATTTTTCTTTGAAATTCGGATAGAGGGGGGTGTGATTAGTGGATATTAGTAATAAATATAATAAAAAAAATGGAAAATAACTCGTGTATAGCCAAAAAAGTGAAAAAATTAAATTTTTTTTGCCTTCGAATTTTAGGGGTGTGCATTCGAAAAGGAGGGTAATCCATCGTCAAATCCTACCCTTACGGGGCGCCGCTGCGCTCCGCTCCGCTCTGCACCCCTCCAGGGCGGATTTGACTCTGGTTACTAGGCTAAACATACGAGAAGGCGCCATCCATCAAGAACACCGGGATCTATGCAACCGGAATGCGAGAGACCCCCCCCAAAAAATCGCGTAAAAACTAAAAAAATATTCGGCCATACTCGTGTATAGCCAAAAAAGTGAAAAAATTAAATTTTTTTTGCCTTCGAATTTTAGGGGTGTGCATTCGAAAAGGAGGGTAATCCATCGTCAAATCCTACCCTTACGGGGCGCCGCTGCGCTCCGCTCTGCTCTGCACCCCTCCAGGGCGGATTTGACTCTGGTTACTAGGCTAAACATACGAGAAAGCGCCATCCATCAAGAACACCGGGATCTATGCAACCGGAATGCGAGAGACCCCCCCCAAAAAATCGCGTAAAAACTAAAAAAATATTCGGCCATACTCGTGTATAGCCAAAAAAGTGAAAAAATTAAATTTTTTTTGCCTTCGAATTTTAGGGGTGTGCATTCGAAAAGGAGGGTAATCCATCGTCAAATCCTACCCTTACGGGGCGCCGCTGCGCTCCGCTCCGCTCTGCACCCCTCCAGGGCGGATTTGACTCTGGTTACTAGGCTAAACATACGAGAAGGCGCCATCCATCAAGAACACCGGGATCTATGCAACCGGAATGCGAGAGACCCCCCCCCAAAAAATCGCGTAAAAACTAAAAAAATATTCGGCCATACTCGTGTATAGCCAAAAAAGTGAAAAAATTAAATTTTTTTTGCCTTCGAATTTTAGGGGTGTGCATTCGAAAAGGAGGGTAATCCATCGTCAAATCCTACCCTTACGGGGCGCCGCTGCGCTCCGCTCCGCTCTGCACCCCTCCAGGGCGGATTTGACTCTGGTTACTAGGCTAAACATACGAGAAGGCGCCATCCATCAAGAACACCGGGATCTATGCAACCGGAATGCGAGAGACCCCCCCCAAAAAATCGCGTAAAAACTAAAAAAATATTCGGCCATACTCGTGTATAGCCAAAAAAGTGAAAAAATTAAATTTTTTTTGCCTTCGAATTTTAGGGGTGTGCATTCGAAAAGGAGGGTAATCCATCGTCAAATCCTACCCTTACGGGGCGCCGCTGCGCTCCGCTCCGCTCTGCACCCCTCCAGGGCGGATTTGACTCTGGTTACTAGGCTAAACATACGAGAAGGCGCCATCCATCAAGAACACCGGGATCTATGCAACCGGAATGCGAGAGACCCCCCCAAAAAATCGCGTAAAAACTAAATAAATATTTGGCTATACTCGTGTATAGCCAAAAAAGTGAAAAAATTAAATTTTTTTTGCCTTCGAATTTTAGGGGTGTGCATTCGAAAAGGAGGGTAATCCATCGTCAAATCCTACCCTTACGGGGCGCCGCTGCGCTCCGCTCCGCTCTGCACCCCTCCAGGGCGGATTTGACTCTGGTTACTAGGCTAAACATACGAGAAGGCGCCATCCATCAAGAACACCGGGATCTATGCAACCGGAATGCGAGAGACCCCCCCCAAAAAATCGCGTAAAAACTAAAAATAATCGATGTTGCATGTACGACGCTCGAGGTGCATTTGCTGCTGCGAAATTTTCTAAGTGTAAGAGTATATCGATTTGCACGTACCGTCAACAAAATGCGCGCCCGCCGAGCGATGGAGTGGCATTCGACCGGTTGTGCACCATGCACATGGTACTTTTCCGTACTTTTCAAATTCGATTATTTAAATAATTTAGAATTAACGAAATTGTCTAAACCGGCCCTGTCCATGCACATGGTACTTTTCCGTACTTTTCAAATTCGATTATTTAAATAATTTTGAATTAACGAAATTGTCTAAACCGGCCCTGTCTATTTAACAAGCCGTACTTAAATTCTAATTGTTATAATCTCCTACTTACGTATAACTAGGGATTATACGGTTCGAGGGGAATTTACATGCCGACTTAAAAACCAAAATTGAAGAAAATAAAAACAGGTCAATTTGGAGGGGAGTTTACATTACCCCTCAGCCCTACAGATTTCCCTTATCCACCGGGGTTGGTTACCCGATCTCAGAGGGTCCTTCGCAGGTTTCCAGGGGCCACCAGAGTGGAGGTGCGAGTAGGATTTCGACCCCCTAACCACGTTGGAGGAACTAAATAAATTAGCAATTGAGGGATAAGTTTAAGCTTAGGCTTTAAAATAAATTTTTTTGGGGTTGCTGAAAATGCCTTACAAATATCGTTATACTAATTTGTACTTGATCGTTACAATTTTTATCTTTGAACAAATTTATACTAATTTTAAAATGTTTTGAGATTATAAATGTTTCCGCCAATATAAAATGTTACAAAAATTTATAATTAATTGTACGTACCTGCAGGTTTTTTTATACAGTTCAAGTAGTCCACATAAAACGCCGTTGTTTCTTTCTACTATCCCCAATGTCCTAAATTTCTTAATCAGCTGCTTTGCAACTATGACCATCCTTTAACTGCGCCGCTAAAATTTTCAATTCTCCTCCTTTACCATTAAAGAACTTCCTTTGAATTACTTGCATTTCTTATTTTATCATTCAATTATCAAAAATACTTATTCGTTTACGAGCTGTTCCATCCCTTTTTGATGGTATCTAATTTACATGTTGCTTCGCTTTCTATTTTAATTGATATCTTCAATTTCATCACACATTTATCGAGCAATTTTTAATACTTTAATCTTCTTTGAGCGACCGCACTGTTCTTTTCTTTTCATCCACTTTTACCTACCTAATAAAATTTCTCTCAATAAAGCCCTTGTATAAAATTCATACATTAAAATAAAAAATCAATTTTCAAAAAAATACCATGGCAATACTATGTATCGATAGGCCTTTATTATCAAGATCATTATCAAGATGACGAACAAAGGATGGAATTTAATTTCAAAGTACAAGCGACATAACAAATGTCGTATGGAAAAAAGTTTTATAACTTGAAGGATTTTTCATATATTCGTCCCCCTTATGCCAAAACCACGAATGTGCAAAAATTGCCATTTTGACCTAGTCCACTTTCTTTCTCCGAAAGAAAATTTTGTTTTAAAATTATCGTTAGATTTCGGCTACAATATATTCGAATAACAATTTTACAATTAAAATTGATTAATTTCATTTACTTCATAATTTAGTTCAAATACACTTGACTGAAAACTAGAAAATGCACATTCGTGGTTTTAGCATAAGGGGGACGATTATGTTAGAAGAAGGAGAACATTAGTATCACTAAGGCCGGCCCTGACCAAGGTGATATACATGAGTGGCACCAAGTTCGACCCTGATCTATACCGGATTAAAACTGAACAACCACAACCACTCTAATCAACCCTGACCAACGGAATACAATAGAAGATGGAAGAGAACGTATTATCGAAGAGAGTAGAAAAACCAATAGTATTTTTGAATTAAAACCAAGTTTCGTAACTTTTAGTTACATTTGCCGAATTAACTTGCGATTATATTATACAACAGAGGTGCGATTATTACCGATCATCTTACATCAGAAGTGGGATACTTACCAACATTTAACCACCGTTTGGACAGCAGATAAGTAGAATTTTTTTTCTCTAACAACTTTTATTTCAGAAATTGAAAACCCTCATTAGAAAATGAATTAAATTCCAAAAGGACCCGGAAATGAGGAAACGCAAAGTCATAACCTTTGAACAATGTGTATGAAAGCATTTTTTATAAAAGAAATGAGCAAGTTTAATCAAAATACCGGAAATAAAAGCCAGCAACACTCTTTCAATCTACCAACGCATGATCCAGACAATAGCAATATTTCGACGGACGAATGGATCGACCAAATAAACGAGTTAAAAGAAGAGACACAAGTGCCCGATAGTATAATGATATTGAAAGCATGAGACGCTCTCCGGGGAAATGGTAAGATATTTTTCGAAGGATGAAAACCGTTTATTAGGAATTGGGATAATTTCGTGTATGATCTTTGCTTGAATTTCCCAAACCAATTGACGTGGAATACAAAGTCAATCAAAGCCGCGAATATGGAGAGTGGTGATTTTAACAGTCTGTGCGAATACGCGATGGAGAAAATACGTTGTTTGTATCAATTCGAGAATCAACTGAATTGGGAAAAGGTTTTATGTCCCGTAATTGGTGGAATAACAAATGACGCCACTCGTCAAAGAATACGTGGTAATCTACCCAGCGACCAGCGAGAACTTATGGCTCTACTTCGACAATGCGATAATGAAATCCAGGATGATCAGCTAAGGTTGACAAAACGACCAAGAATAGATACCTCCAAGGAATATAGAAAGAATTACCAAGACAATAATTTTAAATATGAAATGATGGATCACGAAAAAAGGAATTATACGAACGAAGCCCTTGGAGCAAACACCGGCAACTCATAAAAAGAGAAAGGAAAGTAGTTGCTGTTATTTTATTTTTTTATTCCTCCTTATCTTATTATCATAATTATTTTCTTTTCATTGTTCGAAATTATTAATACTACCGTAAGTACGGTGCAATGGTTAATATTACCGTAAGTACGGTGCAATGGTTAATACTACCGTAGGTCCGGTGCGTTTGTTAATACTAACGTACGATAAGTACGGTACAATGGTAAATATTACCAAAATTACGGTGCAAATAAATAAGTAATTTAAAAAAAATACATTAAAGGAGTTACTATAAGTATTAAATTACTGAAATATTAATAAAGTACACTAGACCCTCCATGTACGCGAGTTCGATGTACGCGAATTCAGAATAACGCGAATTAGATTTTGATACCTGAATTTTTTGTACGCGAAGCAAAATTCCCTTTAACGCGAATTAAGTTTTTGCGTATTATTAAAATAATTATGTATTATCCAAATAGCATAAACAAATTTCGAGGTATGGGTGTATATAAATCTTACGTCAAAGCTAATGATATTCATTGACAGTTGTTTACATAATAAATAGAGATATATGTCATATATACAAAGTAATTTCTACTCCGTTCACAGGCGCTGAAACGTAGCACTTGAATGATACAAATACGGTGACAACGATTTATAGTTTTTTTAATGCATTATGCTTAATTTTTTTATCAATTAGGTATATTTTAGTTTTTGTATGCATTATATTTTACCTATGACCATTTTACCTATATTATGACCAGAGATGGTCATAGCTTTGGTAGTTAAGTGCGTCTACTGCTAATGCGAAACGCTCGGATCGAATCCGGGCAGGGTAAGAACTTTATTCTGGCCGTCTCTCCTCAGAAGGCAATGGCAAACCACCGAGGTAATTTGCCAAGAGCGCCCATCTCGACATGAAGTGTATTACACTTCCCGTGGTTCGGAGCCCTGTTACGAAAAATTTTCACTTTTCGCAACAACGTTGAATTTATTAAATTCAACTTTTAACATCTAGCATCATATTTCGTAGCACCCTGTATAGCGAGCGTGATTGACGGAGAGTAAACTCGCGCATGCGATGATAGGGAAGTCATTGGTGAGCTCTCGAACGCTCCGGTCATGTTTGAAGGTACTGTGAGGTGGTTATCATTAATTTTGGTTCAAAATTTTGAAGAGGGATGATGCGATTTTGTGAGGGTTCCCGTCCATCAATACGAATGGTTTTTGGATCTTGCGCTCCACCCTTTATGGGGATGTTACATTCGTGGTTTGAGGGATGGTTAATTTTTCCCGGATCGTACATTTTTTGTTGGACCCCATGGTCAATACTTCCTGTGAAATATTTCCTTCATTTCACAATGGTAAGTCAGCTAATTATTTTGTTAATTGCTTCGCAGTTACTTGATAATTAATTTGGCCAAATTTTCCTCCGAATACCTAGAGAACGATGACGTTGGAGTTCACCCTTGGCCAATTTATGTATTTTTTATGTGTAACATTTTGGTTTGCCTTTTTGTCTTGCATTTTTTATTCTTAGAGTGGTTGCCAAGATTGCGATGGCCTTGCAAATTTTATGTTCCTGCGGCGAGCTGATATACTTTTATCTTATCGCATTTACACTCGCAAGTGTGAAGTGAATCGAATGTTCAAGTTGATATTTAATAAACTTTTAATTATTAATAATGATATAATTGTGTTTTGTTTAATTAACTTGTTCAGGGTATTTATTTCCACTTATTACATCGAACAGCTTATGGTGAAATGCATTGACGAAGGAATTCCTAAATGATCGTCGTACGTTCGAATTTCATATTTGAAATTTTATTTTCGATGTTATTTTTTTGTGTTTATTTTTGCTTTATATTATTTTTTTATGAAAGGCTGCGATGTCCGACCCATATACAGGGTGCGACATTTCATCGAGGTTGCTACCATTTGTTTTATCGTAGGGAGTTCGATATGGTTCCACCTTCTTGTGGGATTTTTATATTACCATTCGAACGTGCCCTTGGTTTATGTTTGGGAGTCATTTTTGGTGGCAATGTCGTTGCTACTGTGCCTGTTTTGGTCGGCTAACACCTTTTACATCCGACATCGCTTATATCTTTGCCTTCTGACAATGAACTTCTTATTGTTAATTTTAATTGTGTTGTGTTAGCAAAGCTGTTTCCTTGATCTCTCCGGGGTGTTTCTTTCACACGATCCACGACTGTCGCTTCCGCAATAAACGAGCTAGTTTAAATCGACCACCAGGGCCCCACGCAAATTTAAAGTAGATGGATTATCCTTCTGCGTGGACTTTATCTTTTCCAAACTGCTTCTTATTAGAGCAGTAAGGAAAGATTATGTATCACTGTCGTTCCAACGTGGGGCTTCTGTATGTGCCTCTGTAGTAGATTATATATCACTGGCGTCCAGCGTGGAACCTTACTTAGTAAATTTTATTAACTCTGTGCTTGTTACGAGGTACGCTTTCGTGTTTTCGAGTCGACAACGAAACGTCTGTGGCTGTGTTAATCTTTTTATTATCGCAGCAGTTTTTGTGCAACTGGATAGCGTTGTTGGATTGGACGTTTTACTTGGTTGTGTGGTCTGGTACACTATTAATTACAGATTGAGTTGTCAAAGTATTACTCGTACCGGCGAAAAACCTTTTTACATTAGTAGTTACGTTAATTAAGCTCTAGAGGTTGAAGAGCGATATATCCTTTTGTTGTGCTCTCGCTTTAATTATTTTTGCAATATATTGCGATGTCCGAAACTGACCACCACGTCAATGGAAATGATAACGTCACGATTTGAAATTTTGTTTATCAATAAAGAGCACATGACTTATTTGTTCAAACGTAAAAGTTTTATCTGATACCAAAAATTTAGTTTAACGTCATAAATTTATATGAAGAAAGGGTCACGGAACGAAATAACAAAATAAATTCAAAAATGCAACGTTTTAATTCTGTTAATAAAAATGTTTGTTAAAAAATTATAAATTAATTAATTAATAATAAGAAATGTAATTTGAAATCAAAATAATTGTTCAAGGTTAGTTTATAAAAGAATGTGTTAAAACGTAGAATCTTAAAATAAGAATAATTTTACACTTATCGGAATGCATCGCAATTCAATGTATCACAAATGGGAAAGACATTTTCTTCAAAAGTTTACTGGAAAATCACAGGAGATGCAAGTACTTTAATTTAATCTGAAACATAAAGATTTTATTAAAATTTTACAAATCACTTTGGGCTTGAGCCGAACCTGCAAAAATTATAACGTAAATAAATTTGATTTTATTTTCGACCAGAAAAAATCACATTTGCCTTGAAGAACACAGGTAACGAGGGTAAAACAATTGATGAAGGAAGTTGTGGAATTGATTCGATAAATGGTGTGTGAATTTGTGCGTGCTCCGCTAAAAATTATATTAATCAAGAAATTACAAAGAAATTCAACAAAAAAGATTAGTAATCATAAGAAATATTGTACTTACGTATTTGGAAAGTCTAAGTGATAGAAGATTGTGAAAAATCACGATTATTTTTGGAAAAAACTTAATTACAACACGAGGCAAAATCAACGCACAAGAAAGTTGCATCTAAAATTATTTCGCCCATCGAAGGTCATCCACCGAGTGCAAGTGAACAGTTTAATGGTACATGAACCCAGCAAACAGAAATACACTAGATCATTAAAGGTACCGTTCCATTAAGAATTATTTTAAACTTAAAAATTAGTGAAAATTTGCGATTAACTTTACACGTGCATTAATCCGTTCCGAATTTATTAAATAAGATACTTGTCAACTAGCATAAGGATTTTATTACATTTAATTTATTTACTATTTTAAAATTATAATAAATTACAATTTGCATTATAAAACGGAGCATAATTTTGTAATCATTCCGAGGACCACGACATTTTATTTGCAGCTTCACGATTTGGTCAAGGAAGGAACCCAACTTGAGAAAAGGTAGGTCTGTGCTCACCGAAATTGTTAAGCCGAGGTATAAATTTCTTTTATTTGCATTCAACAATAAAATTTTGCATACATTTCTATTGACGGGGTACATTTACGTACACCCGTACAAGACATTAATATTAAAACGTGCAGCCCTAGTAAAGCTCCGATAGCACATAGCAATATATATTATTTTTAATTTTTGCTTGCGAGTAACGCTACGCCCATTTTCAAAATTTTCACCGGCGAGAAACCATTTACGTACATATCTTAGAATAATAGCTTATTATATTTTGTTGTGTTCCCTTCAATTGAATTTCGACGGTATTTGTTTTGTCGCGCAATTGGGAGTCGTGTATACGCACTATTTATTTTTATTATTCAATTCTTTGTACGATTTATTTTCGTGTTTTATCGAACGCTTACATTTTTATACTTCGTCTTTGTCAAGTTAATTATTATGTCTGAAAAAGCTTACGTGGCAGCCTCATCTAGAGAGGAGATCGCCGTTGAGTTGCAACGACGTAAAGGCAATGATTTATCCGGAATACCTGAACATTTAGCTTCTCGTCGTAAATTACTATGTCAGTTGATGCGCGACGAGAAATATAATTCATCATTAGCAATGAGTAAATATAAACCAGTTGACGTACCTGCCGAACTAGAGATATGTGACAAAGCATTATCTATTATCAGTAAAGAGATTAATGATTTGTCAACTAATTTTGACAATAAACGTTTAGAAATATTAGATCACCGATTGGCGCACTATAGCAATCGTTTAGATTTAATGGAAGGAGTTGGTTTTGATGATCCAGAAAGAAATACTTTAATTCTTACCTGTAAAACTCTACGTGAGAATCTCGAATCTTTAATCAAAGATTCAGATGCGCTGGAAAGCGAGGAGGTCTTACCAATCACGAACTCTCCGGTTCAAGCAAGTAATTTCCAACCTTCACGTAGGTCCACTCTTGCCGATTCAATTCCGATTAATCCAGACATCAGTACCGCCCTGACTAATATTTTATTAAACCAATCGCAAAATCGGGTATCAGTTCACAAATGGGGACTCAGCTATGATGGCAAGGGTAATTTTAAAGCCGTTTTTGATTTTATTGAGCGCGCACAAGAGCTTGCACGTTCGCGAGGGGTTAAAGAGGACGAATTATTTAGAAAATCTGGGGAATTCTTTTCAGACGAGGCATTAGTCTGGTACCGTTCCTTGAGTCCAACTATTTCAAATTGGTCACAATTAATGGATACTTTGAAAGTCCGATTTTTATCTCTCGATTATAGTAGAGAATATGCCGACCAAATACGGGCTCGGAAACAATTACCAGGCGAGTCTGTTCTGGGATTCATAGAATCCATGATTGCTCAGTTTTCTAGATTAAATCCAATTCCTTCGGATGAGGAACAGCTATGGGTTATAAGACGTAACATGTCTCCACAAATTTCCTTAACCTTAGGGTTAAACGAATATAAAACTAGAGAGGCACTTATCACAGCAGCTCAAGCAGCTGAAAGAGTAATAAAGTGGACTACTCCATCAGAGGCCACTTGTTCAATGTCTTCATCTCCCATTACTACTACTCATTTTCCATTAGACCCTCAGTCAGACAACTCTCTAGATAACTGTTGGAACTGTAATAATCCCGCACATGGTTTTGAGGATTGCCCAAAACCCTTATCTAAATTTTGTTTTGTATGCGGCCACAAAGGGGTAACTGCCACCACCTGTCCTAGAAAATATCAAGGACGTTCAAAAAACTTGCGAAGGCGGAGAGGCGTTTCGGCTCGCCCGGCAAATCCGCGTTAAAGGCCGACAAAAGAAGAAGAGCGAGATGGCATCACGGCGTGCGTCTCAAGAAGGCTCTTAAAGCCGATTCCTTGTGTTGGAAGGGGTGGTTAAGTCGCGTGCGCTCTTTTTGCGGATCATCGCAGACTACTTCCGCTCTCTTTACACATCCTACGCGAAACATAAGACCATATGTTAATTTAACTGTGGGGGGGGGGGGTACCTCTTGCTGCTCTGCTTGACTCTGGAGCATCTGTTTCTATTCTAGGTAGTGATGCGCACTTTTTAATAAATCAGTTAGATTTATGTTTTACGCGCGGCACCAAATCTCTTTTACGTTCCGCTGATGGAACTTCACAAGATTTATTAGGTGAAGTCATGCTTCCTATCACCATTGGTGAAGTTACCAAAGTTTTAAACGTTATAGTTTGCCGTAGTATCACCACAGCATTAACCCTAGGAATAGACTTTTGCAAGATGTTTGGTGTCAAAATTGATTTTGGTAGAGACCAATATTTTGTTAATCAAATTAGTGCCACGGAATTTATGCGTTCCGCTTCCGAATTATCAATAGAGCAGCAGGTTATGCTTTCTTCCATGAAAGACAAATATAAAGAATTGGACCGTGAGGGGTTAACTCGTACTGACAAGGTAGTCCACCATATAGATACGGGCTCTGCCATTCCTGTCAAGCAGCGATTTTATCCTTTATCTCCACCCATGCGATCCATTGCTCACCGCGAACTAGACGACATGCTACAAATGAACATCGTTGTCCCTTCTAAGAGTGCTTGGTCGTCACCCATGCTTTTAGTCCGTAAAAAGAACGGTTCCTATCGACTGTGTTTCGACGGCCGTAAATTAAACCAATTGACTAAAAAGGATGCGTACCCACTTCCTCGATTGGATGACATTTTAACTCATTTACAGGATGCTAGATTCCTGACTTCAATTGATCTTAAAAAAGCATTTTGGCAAGTTCCCCTCTCATCCTCATCTCGTGAAAAGACTGCATTTACTGTGCCTGGTAGAGGTCTCTTCGAGTATGTCGTTATGCCGTTTGGAATTTCCAACGCCCCTATCACTCAACAGCGATTAATGGACAACGTTTTTGGCCCATTGCTTGGTGAGAAGGTGTTCGTTTATCTTGACGACATAATCGTAGTTTCCAGTACCTTTGCTGAACACTTAAGCCTTTTGCAACAAGTCTTTGAGAAACTGAAAGATGCTAACCTAACCGTCAATTTTGAAAAATATGAATTTTGCAGATCCACTTTAAAATTTTTAGGTCATGTTATTGACAAATCTGGTCTTCATACCGACCCTCACAAGGTTGAGGCTATAACTATATAGCGTAACTCGGGTCACCGCACCAGTCACGTATAAAAGCACGTGTGGCTAAATAAATAGTACTCCAGATAACGCCTTTATCATGGGAGCGGAGCTTCGGCTAGCTAGAGAGCTCAGGGTGAAGGTAGCTCAAAAAAAAATGGAAAAGTTAAATACCCGGCGCCACACGATTTTTCCCGCTCCCAACTCTTGGTGTTACCTGAATAATCGTGAAAGCTTATATTGAAGCACTATAGTTTACTATAATTTATTAAAAAAATAAAGTCAATCAGTAAAACAATCAAATCAAAATATTAAGTAGTCAAATAAATAATGGATAATATCTATAACGCAAACCAATAATTCAAACAGTTAACCAAGTAATTTTGCACGCGGACAGATCTGTTGGCGTTCACACTTATCTTACAAGTACGCTGATTCTGCGTACTTATCGATCAAACAAAATTCAACGTTAGGTTGTAAAAAAAATTTATATATAACCTTCTTGTTCTTGACCGAAACAATCGAACAGCGCAAATAGACAGTTTATAAAACAATAAAATAAAACAATGTTCACTTATCTTATTGCGGTGGTCCCGCCTCTATGCTACGCCGCTGCAAATTTTCCACGCCAATGGGTTACCAAACAAAACAAAACCTCGAATTGCCGAGTCTTCAAATATAGTCTGCGTTGTGCTTAACCGCTCGGGACTTCTTAAAACCCAGAAAAACGAACCAATAACAGTGTGGAGAAGTTCCAATCACTTCCAAATAGTACCCTGATCAAACCAATCAATGATAATTTCCAAACCAACGGGTAAACCAACTTTTCCTTGAATAACCAGGTAAATTCGTATTTCCAACCTCAAAATGTATCCCAACTTCCAGAAATAATTTTCAGTAAACGTTTAGCTTCAGAACAACAGGATAAAAGAAGCGACGTCGTGGATAACCAATCGTTATAGATATTTCCCAAAGTGACGAACCCGAAAACATAAGCAGTAAATCTTGATGGGTTCGCAATAATTTCAACAGCTCAAATCGGTGTATCGCAGATTATCCCACTTCAGTGGCAATGGATTATATTAACCAAAAAAAAATAACAATATACCTCCAAACTCGAACAAATAGTTAACGATCCCAAAATAATGGTACGGAATTATAATTTTCCAAATTTTTAACTAAATTATTCAGCTCTACACAAATTTTTGCAGGTCAAAAATTATTCTACCTTCAATCTACCTTTTATCTATCTGATTATAATGTCACTTCCTGAAAACTAGGAAATATTTTTAATTCCCCTAGAAAATTATCAAAAGTATGGACAGAGATAATTTTACCGCCAACTTTTACAAATATAAATAAGTACGGAATTAAATTAAAACCCTTATGAGATGGAAATATAAATTACAAAATGAACCTGGTCTTATAAATGTACCCTTTCCTCCCTATTACTGAAGGTAACTAGTTATTATCCGTTAAGGTGTGTAATCGAAGGTTACAACTAAATTTGAACGTCCTACTACCGTTACTGGTGTAAAACGATTCCTTGGACTTATAGGATGGTATCGACGATTTATCCCTAATCTCTCCACATTTTCTGCTCCCATTACTGAGTTAATTAAGGGACGGGTTAAACGTCAAACCATTACTTGGACTCCTAACGCCATTGAGTCATTTGAAAGTTTAAAGAAACTACTAGTTACAGCACCCGTTTTAGTTAGTCCCAACTTTGAAAAGAGATTTTTTATACACTGCGATTCTTCAGGTTACGGTTTGGGAAGTGTCTTGACACAAGGTGAAGGTGATGATGAGCGACCCATTGCGTTTGCATCTAGAACCTTGAACAAGACTGAACGAAATTATTCGACGACGGAGCGTGAATGTTTAGCGGTCTTATTTGGCATCGAAAAGTTTCGACCCTATGTTGAGAGTACTCAGTTTACAGTTGTAACCGATCATTATTCGCATTTATGGCTCATGAATACGAAAGATCCAGCCAATAAATTAGCCCGTTGGTCCGTTCGTCTTGCTCAACATTCTTTCGACATCCAGCATCGCAAAGGTCAACTGCATGTAGTCCCAGACGCCTTGTCCCGTGCTCCCTTGGAAGTCTCTTCATTAGTTTTAACTGATGATGACTTAGACCCCTGGTATCGGCGCATGCTGATCAACGTTAGAAAAAATCCGCAACTTTATCCAGACTGGCGTATTGAGTCAGATCGCCTGTATAAGCTCATTACAATCAAACACGACGTCATTTCAAATTTGGTTGAATAGAAACAGATTATTCCTAAACCTCGTCGTAATGAAATTTTGAAAATGTGTCATGACGATCCTACGTCTGCACATTTAGGTACATTAAAAACTTTTAATAAAATTCTGGAGCTTTATTACTGGCCTAAAATGCGTTCTGACGTTGCTCGCTACGTGCGTCGTTGCACAGTCTGTTTGGCTTCTAAAGCTTGCCAAGGTGCACGCTACGGACTTATGGGTAAAGAGAAAAACGTCCGTTTTCCTTTTCAATGTCTTTCCATCGACCTTATGGGCCCATTCCCTCGTTCTGCAAAAGGTAATACTGTATTACTTGTAGTTTGTGACTGGTTCACGAAATTTGTGTTAGTCAAACCATTACGAAAAGCTACGGCTAAGGCCATCTGTGAGTTTTTGGAAAATGAAGTATTCCTTCTATTTGGTACACCGATGATTTTCCAAGTCGATAATGGTCCCCAATTTACGGGAAAAGAATTTCAAGAACTAATGAACAACTACAAGATTTCACACGTGTGGAAAAATGCCAACTATCATCCACAAGTAAATTTTGTAGAGCGATACAATCGGGTCATTGGTACTGCTACACGTACACGCTTGACATATGTCAAGCGTGATCATCGTAATTGGGATGTAGAAATTTTTAAGATAGCACATGCTTTAAGATCTGCTACCCACGAAGTTACGGGGTATACACCGTCATTCTTGAATTTAGGTCGCACCGTGCCCATAAACGGAGATTATTACGGTCGCATCCAACAGTTTAAAGAGGATGATTTAACCCTTGCTAACCGTGAAAGCGTCGCGCATGATATGCGAAAGTTAAATGGGGTGTTCGAAGATGTTACTAAGCGATTGCATAATGCTTATATTAGGGGAGCTAAACATTACAACTTGAGCAAAAGATCCATCAATTTTCGAGTAGGTGACATAGTTTGGCGGAGAAATTTCGTACTTTCTAATGCTCCGAATAAAATTAGTAGTAAGCTATCTTCTAAGTATATCAAATGCAAGTTTCGCGAGGTTACTGGCCCATTAACTTATCGTTTAGTCAACGAGCGTGGTAAAGATGTAGGTGTCTATCATGTAAAGGACTTAAAATCACATCCCGATGACGACGATGATCGAATACCTGAAAGGGGTTAATTTCAGCATTACATGGGTGGAGGTTGGGTAATGTTTGTCTCTTTTTGATCATGTTCCATCTCAGATCATATAAAACAGCCCGTAAGACATTCCATCAGTCTTACCATTTCCTTATTTGTGTTGGCATTTATGGGGCTAGCGGACTTCGTGCTTACTGCAGGATCCAGGGTGGCCGGTTGGTTGCTTTCTGACGGGATTGACTACACCTCAGTGGGGTTGGTCAGAAATCTTAGTTGGGGGGTAATCGGCTGGTTTTCCTCCTGTTACGGGCATGAAGGGTCGTTGGGCCGTATTTTTGTCGACACATCAACTATTGATCATATTCCAGCTCAGATCACATAATAAAAAGCCCGTAAAACATTCCATCTGTTTTACTATTCAGGGTTAAGGGTTTTTTTTTATTTTTACTCCCTGGTTTTTACACAATAATTAGTGCAGACCATCCAGCCACTAATTATTCCATCGGAATTTATTCCACCGATTTAGGAAAGTTTGTTGAAGTCTTGGTAGGACGATCTGTTGATCAAACATTATTTTGATCAAATTATTTAATTATTTTGTTATTTTACAAAATACAATTTCCTATGGGTTGAGAACCATGAGTGTCTCATACTGGAAAGTAGAATTAGTTGAAGATAATTTTTTTGTTTGACTATTCTCGAATGGATCCTATGTGACCCATTCCCAGGTTGATTATCTAGACGTTTTTTTGTCTTGATGTCCCTAAATTTTTTTTCGTATTCATTTTTTTCGTGCAGGTCCAATGCGAGCTGTACATTTTGCACTCAATGTTTTTCTGAGGCAGAATCATGTATATATTTTGGTTTTCAGTAGCTATTATTAGCTCTACCATTTGGTTTTCGCTGCAGCGGATTTTCGTTGACGTTTCGTCACATGGGTGAGAAACCATACAATTATTATTTCTTTTCTTAATCCTTTCGAGATTTTTTTATTTTTATTTTTTTATTGAAATATTTTAAGCTCATTTTTTACTTGTTAAGCTTGATATTTCTATCCTACCATTACTACAACCAACTCTCTCCTCACTACAGTACGGTTTCTTCTGTAAATTCACAGTTCGTTGTAAATATCAACTAGTTTATCTGATCTTTTTAGATCTTGGCCTCCGGCCAGATCGTTTAGTTGGGGGGTGTGTAACAAAATATGTCTATTTCGTTTCATAAAATTTAAATTATTTAAATTGTTACTCCAAGCGCCATCTCTCAACTCACTTTTGCAACGAACGAGATAGCAGAGAATATAGACGCGCGCCGTTAGAAACCAACTTTGGCTTTGAAGTGCGACGAGGCAGGTCGATATTATTGATCGCGTGTGAATCAATTACTTTTCAGTTGATTTTCGTTGCAAAATTAGTAGTACGCAGTAGTTAATCTCACCGTCATTACGGATTTTGTGAAAACAGTGCGTAACGATTTTTTTAGAAGCCAGTTCAATTATCCGAGATATTAAAAATTTGTTATCTCAAACCACCATTTTTTATCGTGGTCTACAAAGTAATACCAACCATATTTTTATTGGTACCATTCGCATGGTGATATTTGTGACAACCAATCTAGTTCACATTTTGGAAGTTGATTGTTGTTTATCAATCACAACCTCAATTAGTTTGGATAATCATAATAATTTTGGACGATCATATTGTTTATTTGGATTGCCAATCCGTATTAGACCATCCACACAGCCGAGTGACGCCGTCCCAGCATCGCTGTTCCTGCCGAAACCTGTTGTGCCGAGATTTCACGTCGGTGATCCGCTTTCGAGGACCCCAGATTTCCGCCGTTGCTGTTTCAAAACCAATCACCGCCCATCCTCACAGGAAGTAGCTGTCGTATTACCATTTGTAATCTTATCGAGCTCGGGTAAGACCTTTTATTATTCTTGTTTGGATTTTGGTGATTTTGTGGTACATTCATTAAGTCAAGATTTGTATTGACTGGGCTGCCATTCTGGTGATCCCGTATTGTTGACACCTTTGACGAGCCGTTTTTAAATTTCAATTAAAGTGCATATAGTTTTTAGCACGCCACCTCCACGTACGTTTGTAGTTGTCGATTTGACTTCATTAAAACTTTGTGATTTAATTATTGTTTTATTTCATTTCGACGAAGCGTACCCTCATTATTTTTCAGGACAGCACAGAGTGGAAGTCACGACCATCGCTTCCAGCTATAACGAGCTAGCTTTATACGACCATCAGGGTAACCACGCAATATAAGTAGTAGGGGTTTTTATCCTTTCTGCGTGGTTTGTTTACTTTTCTGATACGTTCTCCCATTAGGGACGAGTAAGAAGGTAAACATATCAGCCCACGTTAAACAAGTAGGTCCTCTATGTATGTGAAAACACTTGGAACGCACATCACATGCATAGAAAGAGATGGGTCACGACGTTCGGAAACGAACAATACGACTAAGAAGAAGAAGAGATATTTTACCTATTTCGTAAATAAACCTTAGTTTTAAACTTTTGTTTTTAGTCTTTAATAAATTTTGGAACCTAACCCCCTTTTTTCTATTGCTTCTTTGGTTCCATTTACGCGAATTCCATGTACGCGAGGTTTTTGGCGAACGGAACCCTTGCGTACATGGAGGGTCTAGTGTATTTAGTTTTTTTACTTAAACTAGTTACCACAAATTTTGACGAGGATAATTTGGTGTTCATTGTTGATGTTACGTTATAATTCTGTATTTTTATAAAGACAACTTGGTACATTTTTTACTTAATAGAGACAAATTGTTACAGTTAATTAAACTGCATTATTACATGAAAAGTGCTACATAATAACGCTCTTTTCCACACCACCCTTGGGGTAAAGCGAAAGGTGCGTTTTTTTAAGTGGTCTCCCCTATAGGCCTATGTCCACTGTCACTTTTTATTGCAAAAAAAATTATATACTTATTTTACTATTAAAGTAAATCTGTTCGAGTTTGCATAATTACTTACTGTTAGTCGTCGTCGTCTACTTCACTGTGTAGGCCTTAGGCCTGTTCCGATTTCTAATCAGTCCATCGCTTCCTTGGACGCCCAGCGTCTCTTTTTTCACTCGGATCATATTTCATGGTACTCTTTGGCAATCGCTGATCTTCTATTCTTTGCACATGCTTCTTCCATTGGCGCTTATAGTAATCATAAACCTTGTTTTTCACCGAAAAGATCTGCAGTTCCTCTCTGATATATTCATTTCTAGTTATGTCTAGTAGTGTATAGTTTTTTACTGCTCATAAAAATTTCATCTCTGCTGCTCTTATTTTAGCTTCTTGCCTGGTTGTTGTCATCCAAGTTTCGCTTTCATAAAGCAAGGTGGGAATCGCCATGACCTTGTAGAACTTTAATTGTGTACCTCATCTACATGGTTTCCCTACTGTTCGTCTAATGATTCCGCATATTCTCTGGCAAGTATTTAGTTTGGTGGCGATGTCCTCATCATATTCTTAGGATATATCGCAACCAAGGTACTTGAAATGTGAAACCTGTTTTAAGCAAGCGTTGTTTATGTATATTTTGAACCTAATAGGATCTTTTCCTTTAAAAAGCCATTATCTTTGCTTTTGTTACAGAAATTTTGCAGTTATATTCGTTGGACAAAATATTTAGCTGATGCACTGTTCTTTGCAGATCGTCTTCTGTGGCTGATCAAAACTTGGTCCTGTGAAAATAATATTGTATTGAGATATTTGTTTTGGCCGTGGTGTATGCCTTGTGGAGCCATATCTTTCCAGGTTTTGATTAGATCATTTATATAGAAGTTAAATAGTATTGGAGACAATCCATAACCTTTTCGAACTCTTTGATTGATACTGATTGGTTCTGTATCTTCGTCATTATTTAAAATTTTCATTGCAGTGTGTTTATATAAACTGTTCACTATATCTATTAGATGTCTAGGGAAGCCTCTATTTATTAGTATTTTGCACAATTTGTTTCTGTGGACCCTATCGAACGCTCTTGTAAAGTCCACGAAAGCAACATGTGTCTCTAAGTTTTTCTCTCTTCTTCTTTCTATTATTTGTTTAAGTGTGAAGACAGCGTCTGTGCATGAACGACCTTTCCTAAAACCCTTTTATTCTTTCTCGAGAAGAGCTTCTGCTATTATTTGTATTATGCTCGTTATTATTCTTGCATACAGTTTATAACCAGAATTAAGCAAACTTATTCCGCCTTACAATTACGCAGCACTTTCATTGCGTTTTGAAGTTCTTGAATCATAATATGGTCTATACCTTCGTTCCTGCCATTTCCGATGGCATTGTCATAAATTTTTTCTGCTTGCGGGTTATACCATAAAGAATTTATGATATAACTGATGATACGATATAAATGATATATTAATCACTTATGAATAAGTGATTAATTTATACTTTGGAATCAATAGTTTTAATTTTACAAGAGTCCTTTTCGTCTTTGTTCAGATGTTTCATTATTTTATATACGTTAATTTGCCTTCCATGTACATCGTCTTCCATATTGGCAATGTATCTTCTCCAGGTTTCGTCGTGCGCCTCATGTATTATTGTTTTCGATCTATTTCTAAGCTTTTTATAACTATCTTCATTTTCTAGTGTTCCATTTTGTAGATATTTTTCATACGCTTTTAGTTTCTTCCGAATTGCCTCTTCTATGTTTTTGTTTCAAATAGTCAATCTTCTTGTTTTGAAGTTTTTCTTTCTTTTTCCGAAGTACTTCAAATGCTGCACGGTTTATTGCATTTTTTAGATTTGACCACTCTTTCTCTATATTGTATTCGATTTTTGTGCTATTCAAGCTAATCTCGCTTGATACAGGTGCCTAATGCTTTCTTCTCGTAAGAGGTATGTCTTGTATGTGTAATCTTCTTTATTTTTTTTGCATACCGGCCTACTCTTAATTCGAAGTCTAGGGATCATTATTTTACTGACCACTAAATAGTGATCTGAGTGGATATCAGCACCTCGAAACATGTGAGTGTCATATACTCAATTAGATAGCTTTTTATTAACTATTACATAGTCAATTAGACTTTTTAAATCTCTGGCCGTCCATGTGTATTTATAGACATCTTTCTTTCTGGAGAAAGTATTTGTAATTTTGAGATTATTGTAAGTAGTAAACATTTTCAACTCATGATCACTATCATTTATTGTAAGTTTTCCTTGGGTTCCGACAATATTTGGTATAGGCGTTTTCCCCACTCGAGCATTCAGATTGTTACGACTGTGGTCTTCACGGTTTGTTTATTTTAAAATTTCAGAATGTAGAATCAGGGTGTGCATCGCATTTGTTTTTAAAAAGTATATTTTGTGAACAAAGTTAATTAAAGTTTGGGCAGTTGGGACCAAAAAATATTAAATTTTGTCCAGATTTGTCACGCATCTGTTTTCAAGTTAAAAATATCGTTATTCACCAAATTAACTAAATGTAGTCAATGTAAAAATATTTAGTTTCAAGTTTAAGTGGCATTTTGAGATTAGCTTAGATTAAAACGCCGCCACTTGACCAGCTGCACCTTCACACATGTGCGGTGAAACAAAGAAACGGCCTTTCTGAAAGGGCGTATTACGATGTAATGCTCCATATATTTCTAAAATAAAAATACGGTCTACAGCGCCAAAAACCCAAAATTTATGGTAGTCGGAGAAAATCAAAGAAACTTCGGTCATTTTTGTAGAACTTAAACATATGGTTGTCTAATAGGAAGTGATTTCTTTGTCGAATAGAGAGGCGAATATGTTTGTCCCCTAAATTAAAAAGCTATATGTAAGGGTAGGAAAAAAAAGATCAGGCAGTGCAGGTCAAACCAAGACAACGCGAACATGCAAATATTCATGTGACTGTGCTGGTTAGGTCTGGTGAATTCGGAAATTTCGGTTAAGTTTTAAATTGAGTTAAGAAAATTACAAGGCAAATTTAGTGTGATCAATAATCAATTAAAGAAAAATATCGATTATTTTGGGAAATTTCGTATTTAAATTAAATACCAGTTCGAAAACCTTCGAGAGTTCAACGGAATAAAACGACCTATATTTAAATTAAAATGATCCAAGTAATAAACGATCGAATGGTTAAGCTCGTACATTGTAAATAAAATACATCTATAATTGGGGATTCACCAAGTCTTAAAGTGCAACGACAAGGAGGTCATTTCCAAGACAGGTCCATCTGCAGCATCTGTTTCGATTTGGCCGTGATAAGGGCAATTAGGTGTTGTTTATTAAGTGATAAGGGCAATTAGGTGTTGTTTATTACGTTAAATTAGGGTAAGCAGATAGTTTTTAAGGTATAATTTTGTTCATTTTGTTCATTTTGTATAATTTGTTTTGTTTTAAGGTATAATTTTGTATATGGTAGTATTAGGTTAATTTGTAAAGGAAATTTGGGTTTTTGGTGTATAGATTCAGGACTATTATGTCCTGGAAAGTTGTTATTATATTAAATTAAATATTTTTATTCACATTCTTGTGTTTTCTTGTGTCTTGGAAGTTAGTACAAATCTACTGCCTGCACCTGAGTTAAGATGTTCAATTGTTACCGTACAAAAGCTAGCCAGGGGATTTTACAGTAGGTAAAGTAAAAATTAATCGGGTGAAAGCAACAAGATCTCCGGCTATTATTATAAAATTATTACTATTCACTTGGTTGTATACTTTCTGTAAGGTTTCATAGAAAGCTTTGGTTTCTTCTCTTTTTCCAGTTTCGGGGGCATAAATATACTCCTATGACCGTTAAGTATCCTTACCAGTTTTGAAATCCACCATTAGAATTCTTCGTTTATATTTTTGTAGCTGTGCACAAATTTTTCCATTTACCATTTATTAAGATAGCCACACCTGCCTTTGCTCTCATCTCTTGCGGAACTCCACTCCATATCAATAGATGTTCTTTCCTAATAGTCGAGCTTTTAAGTTTCTTTTTGGTTTCGGTCACTACCATTATATCAATATTTCGCAGACTCATAAATATCATCAAACTCCGTTTGCTTAGCGATTATACCTTCCCGTATGTTCCAAGTTGAAAAATTTAAAATCAACTTTTTATGTTGAATATGACAACAAATTTCAACATAGATCAAACATAACAACCAGTTAAAATGTAAACAAATTATATAATACTTAAAGTATTTATAAAGGGTTTTGGTTGATAGAAATGACTTTTATTACAGTCGAATGCATGATCATTGCGAAAACATTTTATGAAATGTTGGGGACGGTAACCTTACCCTGGTCACCCCAAAAAAATTGAAAATTTCCTATAGCAAAGAGGAAGGTTTATAGAGTGAATAAATTAGGAGAAGGTGGCAAGAAGTACCCTTCCTAACTTATGTGACGTGAGTAACCACTCAAATTGTAAGTTCAAATGATACTGATTTTATTAAGTTTACATACACTATTTATACAAAACTTAATGCTAAATTATCACATTTTAATTTTAATTTAAAGTTATTAACCTGATGATGACTATGATTTTAATTTTATCTACTTAATATTTTAAAGTTAATTGACCTGATGAGTAAATGTTTTGAATTATGATATGCTTACAGTACGGAAATGAATTACATTTAATTGACCTACTAAAAGTGCGATGAAGGCATTTTTGCTTTATTAGCACTTCTTTAAGTAGGTTGATACAATTATGCGTTTTTGCTTAATTTACTTATATACAGGGTGGTTGGAAACGACACACAAAAAACCTGTTTAATCTTAAATTAAACATATTGCCGCCTCCAAAGAATGTAGTCTGGGATGTGTTGTGTGTCTTGCGGATTTATTTGTTGTATGATGCTGCTATTGGAACTGCAATTATCCTTCGAGGTGTTTAAGACGTTCCATTTGGTGTTGATTATGTATTTTTAGGCTATTTGAGATATGCACATTTGATTGATGTCTTCTCGTTTTATTCTTCTATTTTTCCAGCTTCTCTTATCCCATCTTCTTCTCCATCGTCGTACCATCTCTCTGAAGTCCTGTTGAAAACGAGGGCCTGTGTTGGTCTTTTCGTTTCTGTCCAACTTTTCTTGCACTACTGCGTTGTCTTGAATGCGGGTTTCCTTATATTTTAGTTTGTAGAAATTCTTCTCCAATTGATGAACTCTTGCATACGCTTTTTGTTTTGATTCGACTAACTTTGGTTGATCTTCTTTGAATTGTATTTCCACTGGTTTAACATCCTCGTTTGTGTTGAGGTCATAAATTTCTTCGACATATTGAGTTTCCAGGTTCATGTGCCCGATGTCCAAATTTTTGTTTTTATAATTGTCGTCTTGTTGAATTTTCTTGTTTTCCTTTGAAATTGGTGTATGGATTGCAGCTTCTTCTATTTTCATCTCCATTGATAGTCGTTGTACATCTTCTTCATCTGGCATTTGTTTCGGACTCGCAGCTTCTTTTTCTATCCCCTCTTCCATCTCCATTGATATTGGTGTTAAATCTTCTTCATCTGGCATTTGTTTTGAACTTGCCACTTCTCTTTCTTCCATCTCTTCTTTCATCTCCATTTTAATTGGGTTCATACTTGCAGCTTCTTTTTCTTCTATGCTTGCTTCCTTTGATTCCAGAATACTTCCTGATAATTCCCATTCCAGTATTTTTTGTAGTTTTTCCAGGGATTGTAGACGTATTGGTTTTACGTTGAAGTATGGTTTATTTAATTGATCTGTTTTCTCTTCCAATCGCATTATTGTCTCTTCATATTGTTCTTCCATTGCCTCGAATACGTTATTTTTGAAATATGCTTTGTCATATTCTTCTTCATATGTTTCTATTTCTTCGTTTAAATCCATTATGACATGCCATTGTTTTTTTTAAATGGCGTTTAAACCTGTCGCACCAGGAATTCGTGGTCTGATTATCTTGTGATAATTTGTTTGTTATAGTTTCCATAGTTCTTCCCAAGTAGAACAATCTAACTTGTTGTTTTCTTAAACGTAACGCTTGGGCATCCATCTCTGTATCTCGTTCTCTTCTTCCTTTTTTGCTCGTTGCTTGTATTTGCTTGTGGCGTCGCTGTGGACCCTTGTTGTGTTGATTGTTGTATTTGCTGTGGCGTCGCTGTGGACCCGTGTATTTTGATTGTTGTATTTGCTTGTGGCGTCGCTGTGGACCCTTGTATTTTGATTGTTGTATTTGCTTGTGGCGTCGCTGTGGACCCTTGTATTTTGATTGTTGTATTTGCTTGTGGCGTCGCTGTGGACCCTTGTATTTTGATTGTTGTATTTGCTTTGGCGTCGCTGTGGACCCTTGTATTTTGATTGTTGTATTTGCTTGTAGCGTCGCTGTGGACCCTTATATTTTGATTTTTTTGTTTGGACCGTTGTATTTGTTTTGTTGCTGCTGCTGGTTTATCTTCTTAAGGTTTGAAGGACCATGTCGAAATTAGAAGAGGGTGGCAAGAAGTACCCCTCCTAATCCGGCTCGAAGGACCATGAATAAATTAGGAGAAGGTGGCAAGAAGTACCCTTCCTAACTTATGTGATGTGAGTAACCACTCAAATTGTAAGTTCAAATGATACTGATTTTATTATGTTTACATACATTATTTATACAAAACTTAATGCTAAATTATCACATTTTAATTTTAATTTAAAGTTATTAACCTGATGATGACTATGATTTTAATTTTACCTACTTAATATTTTAAAGTTAATTGACCTGATGAGTAAATGTTTTGAATTATGATATGCTTACAGTACGGAAAAGAATTACATTTAATTGACCTACTAAAAGTGCGATGAAGGCATTTTTGCTTTATTAGCACTTCTTTAAGTACGTTGATACAATTATGCGTTTTTTGCTTAATTTACTTATATACAGGGTGGTTGGAAACGACACACAAAAAACCTGTTTAATTTTAAATTAAACATAGAGTATACTGTAAAAATTTCACTTGCGAAAGTATACATAAAATTTCGAGAAAAATCAATTTGAAAGTACGTAAATTTTGCGAATTTTTCATAGATTTTTTGGGCGCCGCTGCGCTCCGCTCCGCTCTGCACCCCTCCAGGGCGGTTTTGACTCTGGTTACTATGCTAAACATACGAGAAGGCGCCTCCCATAAAAAAGAACCGGGATAAATGAAACCGGGAGCTTAGAGACCCTTGAAATAGCATTAAAAAGTATAGTTGCGGTATGGGGCAGTAAACAATTACGTTTCACCCCCAAAAAATCGCGTAAAAACAAAAAATAATCGATGTTTCATGTACGAGAGACGAGCTGCATCTGCCGGTGCGAAATACTCTAAGTGATAGGGTCATTATAACTGCTCGGACTGTCAACAGAATGAGCGACGCGCGGGAATCTCGTTAACTTTACATGGAAATTTGCAAACTTCAAATTCGATTTATTCAAAATTTTCAGAATACATTCGCAGGTTTAAATTATATTAGTAAACTATATAAACCTTCCTCTTTGCAATAGGAAATTTTCAATTTATTTGGAGTGACCAGGGTTAGGTTACCGTACCCGAAATGTTTTCGCTATTTATTTGCTTTTGTCCTTTTTCATGCTAGGTCCATCATCATACCTCTAAATAAATTTTTTATATGCGAATGCTGTAACAAAATTAATACGTATAAGTAATATTTATTTGTACAAATTAATGTACTGGGCAATACTGTTTTTGTATTTACGGATATTATACGAAGAATAATTATTGCAGATAAATTACATTGACTATATGAGGTACACCTGCTTCCACTCGTTTTTCCGGTACCAAGATTTTTATCTACAAACAAAAATATTGGTATTATCAATAGGATCGTGAATATTTTACACTGTTGAGATCTCGCTTGATACAGATGCCTAATGCTTTCTTCTCGTAAGAGGTATGTCTTGTATGTGTAATCTTCTTTATTATTTTTGCATACCGGCCTACTCTTAACTCAAAGTCTACGGATCATTATTTTGCTGACCACTAAATAGTGATCTGAGTGGATATCAGCACCTCGAAATATGTGAGTGACATATACTAAATTAGATAGCTTTTTATTAACTATTACATAGTCAATTAGACTTTTTATATCTCTGGTCGTCCATGTGTATTTATTGACATCTTTCTTTCTGAAGAAAGTATTTGTAATTTTGAGATTATTGTAAGTAGTAAACATTTTCAACTCATGCTCACTATCATTTATTGTAGGTTTTCCTTGTGTTCCGACAATATTTGGTATAGGCGTTTTCCCCACTCGAGCATTCAGATCTCCGGCTATTATTATAAAATTATTACTATTCACTTGGTTGTATACTTTCTGTAAGGTTTCATAGAAAGCTTTGGTTTCTTCTCTTTTTCCAGTTTCGGGGGCATAAATATACTCCTATGACCGTTAAGTATCCTTGCTCAGTTTTGAAATCCACCATTAGAATTCTTTCGTTTATATTTTTGTAGCTGTGCACAAATTTTTCCATTTACCTTTTATCAAGATAGCCACACCTGCCTTTGCTCTCATCTCTTCCGAAACTCCACTCCATATCAATAGATGTTATTTTCTAATAATCGAGCTTTTAAGTTTCTTTTTGGTTTCGGTCACTACCATTATATCAATATTTCGCAGACTCATAATATCATCCAACTCCGTTTGCTTAGCGGTTAGACTTTCCCGTATGTTCCAAGTTGAAAAATTGAATATCAACTTTTTATGTTGAATTTGAAAACAAATTTCAACATAGATCAAACATAACAACCAGTTAAAATGTAAACAAATTATATAATACTTAAAATAATGTAAAAATATTAGTACGCGAGTCGCCTTAACAACTATGCTAAATTGACATTACCGATAAAAAGGGCGATTGACCCGGATATGACGAGCTAGTGAGAAAATAGATTGATTGCAAATTGTTTAGAAATAAGTGTGGGAGTTAGTGAGGTCTGCTTAGGAGGTAATTGAACGAATAGGAGTTAGTTAGATATAATGTGCCGTTAAAAGGTGACAATCAAGTGCCAAGAGAGCGATACCGCCAGGGTTACCAGAAGAAGGCTTCATCCCTTATTAATAATGTAAGATTTAGTTTTGAAGTATTAGTTTAAGATGTATGTAAATATGAGTTTGCAGGTGTAAATAAATGCGTTAATGTTCGAACCAGTTCAATTCAAATATTAAGATCCCGCACGATACACCGTCGTGACATATGGTGGAGGTCACGGGCATGATAAAGTAAAGACGTGACAATATTTCTAAAGTGTTTTGGTTGATAGAAATGACTTTTATTACAGTCGAATGCATGACCATTGCAAAAACATTTAATGTAATGTTTTCGCTATTCATTTGCTTTTGTCCGTTTTCATGCTAGGTCCATCATCATACTTCGAAATCAATTTTTTTATGCGAATTCTGTAACAAAATTAATACGTATAAGTACTATTTATTTGTACAAATTAATGTACTGGGTAATACTGTTTTTGTACTTACGGATATTAAACTCCATTGACTGTATGAGGTACACCTGCTTCCACTCGTTTTTCCGGTACCAAGATTTTTATCTACAAACAAAATTATTGGTATTTTCAATAGAATCGTGAATACGTATTTTACACTCTGTTGAGATTTAAATAATTACAATTTCTTTCCGTCTAACACGGCCAAGGGCGACATATAATTGAGGCCGTGAGCGCAAGAGTGGCGTAACCCCAAATATAACTATTGCAGATATTCACCACTATTGCTTTGAAATATGCTTTACATTTATGAATAGAAAAACAATGTATGGCTTTCATTTATTAGAATATTATAATAATGTTGGTTATATCAATTTTATTTCAAAGGTATTACTAAGACAAAGGCATTACACCAAAAAACCCAATTTTGGCAATTTGAGGGTTACACCACTCTTGCTCTCACGGCCTCAATTGACCATGCGAGAAAACATCACTCCTCAGATCGACCTCAACCCGCTCTAGCGTTTGTCCTTGTGCTTTATTGATGGTCATACCATAAGCCAATTTTATTGGAAATTGTTTGCGGGTCATATCTATCCCTTGTCGTCCTGTTGTAAAACGAAATAAAATTCGTGGAATAAGGAATGTGTTTGTTGTTCCAGGTTTCCTTGCCTCCAGAATAAAACGTGATATCTATGTAGAAAAAAAAAGTTTAAATTATAATAATAATAATTGCGTCTTGCTAAAGTATATTTTTAATAGTATATTACACACCAAGTGGCTAAAGGAGGCCATTTAATCTTCGGTGCGAATTGGGATCCTGAGGTACCGCTACCCCCTCTACGAAGGGATCCCAATTAGCACCAGAGATTTAATGGCGCTGTAGCCACGAGTTGTGTATACTATTTTATGCAATCCTAATAACTACCGACAAAAAATAGCCGAAAAGAAAAATTGAAATAAACACGTACAAATTGAAGTATATAAATTGAAGTGGCTGTTAAAAAACGCATTGCGAAAGATAACAGTGTATACAAAAATACTTTATAATTGAAGGGCCTAGTGGAAAATGCAGTTAAGTCACTTTTTTTCAATTTGTTGATTTTTATACTAATTTGTAGAGAATAAATGCCGCAATGTGAAAATATGCTCAACTACAAATTGAAAAAAAAGTGACTTAACTACTTTTTCCACTATGACCTTCAATTATGCAAATTATAAAATTGTCTATTAATGTATCCCATTGCAAATGATAACAGTGGTTGTATGATTAAAAGAAAGAGCGCATAATTATATAAAGTTTTGGCGGCATACAACGGCTACACATCGAAAATTGAATATCTTATTGTAATGTGATAACGCATTCCTTTGAATGAGCGATAAATAATTATTCTAACGTAAGATAAAATATAGCATGTAGACTTTTATTGAGCCAATAATTATGAGGTCATCCTATGATCCCTTGGGATCAAAAGATCCTATGGGAGTAAATTTACTAATAAACAACACGTGGGACTGAAGAAGGTCATTGAACTGCAGAAATAGTAATAAATCCTTGATAAACACGCTTGGATTGCATAAAATGAAAATAGCTCATCTACGGTAAAAAATATATGATAATATTGTGTAAGTACTTGCATTTGTTATAATAAGTTTTGTAAACCGTCACCAAAACTTAAATTACGTATTACTATAACTAAGGCATCTGGCTTAACGCATAACGGTACTATATAAATGGACTGTTGCTTCTACTAAGCGTTTCAAAATTACATGTAATTGAAAATGTTGAAGCCTGAAATGAGAGTTAATTATAATAAAAAGTAAATTTCATTATATAGGTAGCAGGTTTAATATAGGTAAATATGGAAAAAAATAATAATTCAAATTTAGTGAATTATGTGAAAATAAGATGGAACATGCGATCGGAATAGTGAGATGTATATTTTGTTAGTATGTCTACCTGATCGAATTGCTCGTCGACAGCATTCATCGGGATTTTAAAGTATTTCGGCTGGATACACATGGACACACAATAAGGTCTTCCAGTGATACTCAAAATGGAATACCTTGAAAAGGTATTACGTCTTGGTCATCCATTTTTACGCATGACACTCAACCTTCTCCAATTGTCAAGATGAATTGGGAGTATTCAGGATCATCCATTCGTTGATTGACTTTTAGATGTAATCTTTCAACGAAGGGCCAAATATTGGAATGGGGCAAAGTGGTTTCAACAATATCCAAGATCATACCGCCCGGCACAATAGGAGGAATTTGTCTACAATAAAAAGTAATTAGAGAGCGACAGTAAAACAGCACTTCCAAAGTGAAAGTTTTACATAAAACTTCGTTTCGTAAATTAATGTTGTTTATGAAAAACAGTATTATTTAGAAAATAAGAAAAGCTTGACATATTTACCTGAAATCACCCGCAAACAAAACGTGTTTCCCACCGAATACGGAATGATTGGCCATTGAATCCTTCAAATCCTTTTGGAGGCATTCGATGGTCTCTCTGTTGACCATCAACGCTTCATCATAAATAATTAAGTCTGTACTTCTGATTAGTTGTCCGCGCTGGCTGGTATTTGAAACGCCCCATACGTCAATCTCTATATCCAAGGGGAGTTTGAATGTTGAATGGGCAGTTACTCCTCCTATAGTTGCTATAAAAAATATATAAAATAAAATACCTACATGTAAATCGAGAAATATTTAATTAATAATTGGGCTTGAAAACGCATTCGATTGATTAAACAATAAAGGAATTGTATTAAAAGTAAAAAATGTATGACGAACCTTTATGATTTAGAGCGGCAATTCCGGTTGAAGCCGTGCAGAGAACAATTTTGTGCAAAGATCTCAATTTTGCTGTGACTGCGTTAAGAAACAAAGTTTTGCCGGTCCCTGTATAATGTGAACTTTCAATATTTATCTTCTTTATTAATGAGCATGTGGTAATAATTACCTACCAGACCATCGATGAACATGATATTGGAATAATGTTCTTCTTCTTTTCAAAAAACCGCAATAACGTGCCGATAAATTAGTATTTGTTTGGCACTGAGATTTTGTTCCCAATAGTGAGTGTCCGATAAGCATTCCGTTTCTGACCACCTAACCGCTTCTATGCCAATTTCAGTAGTCGGGTCTTGAACATCAGGAAGACCGTAGTCTGTTAAGGTTCTTCCGTGAAATCAGAGCATTCGATCGATGTCGTTCAAACCAAAATTGTAGCTAATTTCAACGTTGCCTAAAAACAGACAAATAGTAATAATTTGTAAATGATATTATTTATATGCTATTTTTTATATTAGTACCTGTTCTTGAGTACGGCACTGGATTTTTGAGAATCGGCTTTAGAGGGTTTATGAATTCATAATTATTGTTTAACGATAGTTTACGATTGTGCACGATTGTTTAAGGCTGTGTAGTAGTGTTTACTAACTAGTAAATGAGAGACAAATGATTGTGGGAGTTGCTGAATACGGAAACATTTTCAAATCTGGTTTTAATTTGTTCGACGCAAGTAAGGTTATAATGTGGAACAAGTAGATATGCAGCGTACACCGCCTCAGCACAAAGGACATACCACCCCACATGTGGGGGAGAAAGAGCTTGATGAAGCACTATCTAATCGATCTGAAGCTATGATACCAAATAATCCAACTTATTACAATCAAAATGGACAAATGATGCAACAACCAGGGACGTACTTGCCCATGCAGCAATAAATTCCGTTGGTTTACTATAATCAAAGCTATCCGTTTATACATCGGGAAATCGTGGGAACAAACTAATACCTGCCACCACAGCCACCACAACAACAACAAACAATAAATCCAACTTACGGTCCCACTTTGGCCAATCAACAGATGCACCACTCAGAAAATGCAATGCAAATAACACCAAACTGCGAACTAGATTGGAAAACCGTAACATATAATAAAAGACGTCGCCAAAATGAAAGTCCAGAGTCACAACGAAGAGTACGTAGGCAGGCTACCCTTAGCAATTACTGGCTGAGTAAACCCACCCCAATCTCCAATTCCTTCAAAAGTTTAGCGAAAGGAGAAAACGGCGAGGAAGACAAGAACAAGGATGAAGAAGGGGAACAAAACGGTACTCTAGAAGCAAAAAAAAACTCCACCAATATTCGTAGAGGGAGATGATTACATACAACCCCTAAGCGATCTACTCAAAGAATGCTCGCCAGATGGTTACACAATCAAGATCCCATACGGCAATCAGATAAAAGTTCAACCTAACCCCTAAAGTGCGTCTACTGCTAATGCGAAACGCTCGGATCGAATCCGGGCAGGGTAAGAACTTTATTCTGGCCGTCTCTCCTCGGAAGGCAATGCTAAACCACCGAGGTAATTTGCCAAGAACGCCCATCTCAACATGAAGTGTATTACGCTTCCCGTGGTTCAGAGCCCACGTTAAACAAGTAGGTCCTCTATGTATGTGAAACCACTTGGAACGCACATCACATGCATAGAAAGAGATGGGTCACGACGTTCGGAAACGAACAATACGACTTACAAGACTTACAAGAATCAGAGAAAAAGGCGCCAAAACGTTACTACCATTATTCAATGTTGAACTAAAGGTCAAACCAAATAATAAAGAAATTTACATCATCACTAAATTAATGAATGCAATAGTCAAAATAGAACCTCCACACCGGAAACGTGAAATCCCCCAGTGCATTCGATGCCAGCGATTCGGACACACAAAAACATACTGCCAGCGAAGGCCACGGTGTGTTAAGTGCACTGATGATCATGCAACTGAAAACTAGCCTCGTAAAGAGAAAGACAACTCGGCTAAGTGTACAAACTATCTCAAGGATCATCCAGCAAATTACATAGGCTGCTTAGTCTACAAAGAGCTTCAAAAGATAAGGTTTGCAACGATACGTAAGAAACAAATCATCAGTGAAACACCAGTTGAGAATAATCAGGAAATTAATAGTCAGGAAGTAAATATAAATACGTTCCCACCCCTACAAAAAACCAACAGAAATTAGGTACAACATAATATTACCTATGCTCAAACGACTGCCAACAACATCCAGTATGATCAATCCCCTAATAACCCGCAGCTACAGATGCCAGCAGGTATGCAACAACAACCGCAAAACAATCTCGAACAGATGCTTAAGAACATGATGGAGAAGATGGACAAGATGCTGGATCTTCTCATAACAATGATTGGTAAAATGTAATCGAAAAAAACACCAAATTAAAAATTTCCATCTGGAACGCCAACGGCTTGGTCAAACATGGCCATGAAATTAAAACTTTCATTACAATGCACAATTTGGATGTTCTTCTTATCTCAGAAACACATATGACCACAAAAAGCTTCATTAAAATCCCAAAATACTCGATATATTACACTAATAATCCGGCGGGACCCGCTCGAGGTGGAACAGCAGTTATTAAAAATAAAATTAAACATCATGAAATTGCCAAATGTGCTGAACGTAACCTGCAGGCTACAGGGGTAGAAATAGAAGACTGGAACGGCAAATTAATCCTAGCTGCAGTATACTGTCCTCCAAATCTAACCATCAAAAGAGAACCATTTGAATCCTATTTTGGGACTCTTGGACACGGATTTATAACTGGGGGAGATTTTAATGCCAAACATAACCATTGGGGATCTAGATTAGTCACTCCACGTGGAAGACAACTATATCAAGCGATGGTAAGAAACAATCTACAGCAGCTTTCTACTGGGCAACCAACATACTGGCCAACGGATACAAATAAGATCCCAGATGTTATTGACTTTTGCATCACAAAAAGCATAGCACGTAATTATCTAAAAATTGAATATTGCCTGGACCTATAATCGGATGATTCCCCTTTGCTAGTTACTTTTCAAAGTAAAGTGATCGAAAAGCCTGCACCACCAGCCTTGACAAACAAAAATACCGTCTGGAGACATTCCGAAACACCTTATCAAAAGAACTAAAATTCAACATTCCACTAAAATCCGAAAGAGATGTTGATGAAGCGTTGGAACAATTAAACAGTGCAATTCAACAAGCGGCATGGAATGCTACCCCATCAGAGCAGAAGGTCTATGAACCAGAACACTACCCTGAACATATAAGGAGAAAACTTGAAGAAAAAAGGAGTTTAAGGAAACGATGCAGATCACCTATGTCCCGAGCGACAAAATAAATCTAAATCGATCCACCACCCCAATTGAAAAAGATGCTAACCGAACATAAAAACCAAGGTATTAAAACATTCTTGGAAAATCTTTCACCCACGGAATCAACTGAATATTCACTCTGGAAGATAACGAAAAAATCAAACAATCAGAAATTAGCAAACCTCCAATCAGAACACAAGATGGTAACTGGACTAGAACGGATAAAGATATAGCAAATGCGTTTGCAGAACACCTTAGCAATGTATTTAAACCATTCCCAATGGAAATTCCTCTAGAAGAAAAAGAACCTATTCAACAAAGCTTGGATGCTCCATACCAAATGGACCTCCCAATCAAGCATATAAAAGTATCAGAAGTCAAGCTATGCATAAAGAATCTCAAGACAAAGAAAGCACCTGGATATGACCTGATAACAGGAGAAATTCTGAAAAACTTAACGCCAGAAGGAATAAAAATGATTACAATAATTTTTAATGCCATTCTTAGATTGGGTTACTTTCCTACACAATGGAAGGTAGCCCAAATAATTCTCATATTAAAACCTGGAAATGACCAAACTGAAACTTCATCTTATCGTCCAATTAGTCTCCTGCCCGTTATATCTAAGGTGTTTGAGATAGTCTTTATAACTAGGATTAAACCGCTACTTGAAGAAAAGCAATTAATACCCAGCCACCAGTTTGGATTCCGACAGTACCATTCCACAATAGAGCAGGAACATAGAGTCATCAAGAAAATCAGAGAAGACCTACAACATAAGAGGTACTGCTCTGCGGCATTTTTGGATATTTCTCAGGCTTTTGACAAGGTCTGGCACCCAGGGTTAATCTATAAAATCAAGCCCAACTTATCCCATCCATATTGTCAGATACTGAAATCTTATCCGACCAACAGAAATTTTTACGTGAAGTATGGAGATGACTATTCAATAATGATGAAGACTCAAATGTTGCCTCTAGATACCTTCAAGAACACCTCGACGAAATGGAGAGATGGATGAAATCGTCGCGGATCAAACCCAATAGCATAAAATCCACTCATATCACGTTTACCCTCAGAAAAGACACATCATGTCCTACAGTCTCATTAAATAACAACGCCCATCCACAAAGTGAAGAGATCAAGTACCTTGGTCTTTATCTGGACAGACGTCTCACATATGGTCAAAGCGTATCTGGAAAAAGAGATTGCAGCTAGGTCTTATCTACCGTAAAATGCAATGGCTATATAATGAGTAGAGATTCCGATCTTGGGCTGGAAAACAAACTACTGATTTATAAAACCATTATCAATCCAGTATGGAAATATGGCATTCAATTATAGGGCTCCGCCAGTAACTCGAATATAATGAAACTACAACGTTTTCAATCTAAAACATTGCGAGCGGTTTGCAATGCACCATGGTATGTTCCCAACGAAGTCATACATCGCGACCTACACATGGCCACAGTGAAAGAAGAAATTGCCGTAGCGAGCAAAAAGTACCTGCTTAGACTCAGTGCTCACCCAAATATTTTGGCTTCAGATCTCCTCACTGCCCCCAACCTGAAAAGACTAAAGAGGTACCCCCTAGACTTGCCCCACCGGAAATAGCGACTAGTGTAGTGTAATACATTGTAATCGTGAACAAGCCAAAAACAGAAAGTTTTAATGCGTAAAAGAGGCCTACTACTGAGTCGGCTTCATCTGCGATATTCTTTTGGACAACAAATATACTTATTGTTTAATGTAATGTAAACAGATTGTATTAAATTCATGGATGAAAAATAAACAAAAAAAGTACCTGTTCTTGCCATAACGATACAGTCGGTGCGCTATTCATAATTATTATGGCAATATAGAGCTGACGCAAACCGGCTCCAGTTTTGAACCGAGCGGCTTCTCGCATAACTTCATAGTATTCTTTGTCGTCATTCAATAGACCTCTGAAATGGAATACGTGGTATAATGCAAAATTTAATCAATTGCGATTCTACTCACCTCGCAAATGCTGCTTCTTGAAAAGAATCATATAAAGAGTTGTCGACCGTTCTTAAATGTTCGTAACTACGACCTAGATAGCGCATCAGAGGCATTCGAAGGAAAAATACTTCACCCAGAGTCGGAGAAATGAATGTAATTCTTGCAACCGGACGTTTTAGAATTCGCTTAGTAACGAAATGTTTTCCTCCAATGCATTCCAACACTGGAACAGAACTATTTCGTCGAGGTTTGGTACAGACGTTGTACTGTTCGAAGAAAGTTAAACAAGTAACGTCGTCAAGCGCTGGGATTAGCGGACGTTGAAAATAGTGAGTTTAGACACGCAACGTTCACGTGCTTCCGTTTCTCCTCCTGGTTGGAACATTATGCAGTCTTCGTTAATTAAATGAATGGGCAGTACGACAACCGTGGGTTCTCGACAGCACAAATCGAATTCAAAAGTGCGCCAGGCTGCCTCCGAAGCACTGACATATGTAAACTCGGCGTACTGCTCAATTTCATCTTCGTGTTGAATTTGGGCGAGAGCGCGATCGGGTACTTTGTGAATATACTTGTATAAATATTTCACAATCTGCAATAAATCGAAAAAATGTAATTAAAATGTTTTAGGAAATATTAAAAATATTTTGTAATAAAATTGCATATTTTTACCTTGCTACCAGTTGCAATTTCCAAATTGCAATGACAATCCATTAAAAGCAATACGGCAGGATTATAGGGTACAATGCAGCCGTTATCTATGGATTGCTTTGACACAGGAAGGTGGATCGCGTTTTCAAGCACAGGACGTCGATATTGTATATATCCTTTATCATCAGTGTATGTCACCGAATGGAGTTTTTTCGGGAAATGTCTCTTGATCTTGTTGGTTTCGGGATCTGTGCAAGGTGCTCGCGAACGATTAACATTATATGGACTATGTACCATGTGAGCTAATACAATCGCTTTCAATCTACCATCGGCCTCTTCGGCTGATGAAATCGTAGCACGCACGAATTCGTCAATATCCGTAATTTCCGTTGGATCTCCTCCTGCGAAATAAAATATTTATTATTGTAGGTATATACATAATATAGGAACTATTTTTGATATTTTACCATAGAACTGTTAATAAATAAAAGGCTTCTTGTTATACTTTGTATAGAAGCCTAAAACTAAATGCTATTTAAATATTTTTATCGACTACCCTTACAGTAAGTTTACAGTTTTCGCCTGTGTGCATAAATCGTAAGTGGATTAATCGGCTGGATTACAACTCGTTGCTATTTCCGGCCATTTTGGGTTGTAAGTTACGGTCAAAAAGAAACTTGGTTTGCCCAAACGAAGCACAATTGCCATGTACCAGCGCTCGTACATGTATCTGGGTGAATGGGTAAATGACTACGGTAAATAAATTTTACCGGGCAATACACCTCCCACACCGGCGATCTTTCGCAGGCCTCTAGTTCTCTACACGTGGCAATTCTGCTCTTATGCTCGAGTTGCCTTCTTCGAAGTAAATCCAGGCGTTCTTCTTCTACGTGGCACCTGCCAAAATAATTTGGATTAGAAAAATATTTGAAGTAAATACGGATTTTATAATAATTTATTATAATGGTAAAATAAATATTGATTTATTAAAAATCTGGTATAAACGGAAGTGTAAAAAAAGACTTACCACATGTCAACTAAATACTCTTGTGATAGGTGGCAAAGTTTTTGAAAACGGACATCGGCCAGTAATTTGTGCCTGTAGTATCGAGCCTGCGTCAATTTTTTCACAATTTTGTCACACAAATCGAACGACCATCCATAATTGCCTTCTGGGAATATCAGAAGATATTGGAATGGTTCGTAAATGGCGTTCATTAAATTTACCTGATGCGGTTTTTTCTCGCCAATTTTCCATATAGGTAACAACCTAATTAACGTTAAAACATTATTAAAAAGCAAAAGAAACGGCTCGAGAAAATTAATATTTACATACGTTTCTATACATTGCAAATTATATTGACAGTTAAAATATTATATACGATAACAGACTATATATATTGTCATGTTCTGTTTATAAGAGATGGGGGGGTCTGATGTAATTGGGTTTATTTTGTGATAAAATACTCATTACATAATATTCAAATAAAGGACCATCATGGTATTTAGATAGTTACACCTGAATCTTCTTGGCACTTCCGAGTGATGAACTGCTTGCTTGATAGATCAATCCAATCTAGAAATATAACAAAAGTAATTTTGTATACACACATATTTGGAGAAAAAAATGTAAAAAAGCAAAAGAAGGATTATTTGTTTTATTTAAAGAGAATTTGGGAAGAAATTGAATTGTATTAATTTATTTGTAAAAGAGTAGGAAACCGATAATGAAAAGTGTTTTGCGTTTAAAAGAATTAGTGCGCGGGCTTATAGACAATTTTGGTGGGATGAAAAATGGATAAGGAAGCGAAAGAGAGAAGCGAACGAGTCGTCAGAGAGTATGGACGTGATTTTTAAGAAGGTTAAAATTTTGGAATTGGTTTAATAATTTTTTTGGGCACGGCTGCCTAAGGGTGTCCGCTCCAAATAAATTGAAAATTTCCTATTGCAAAGAGGAAGGTTTATATAGTTTACTGATATAATTTAAACCTGCGAAAGTATTATCAAAATTTTGAGTGAATCGAATTTTAAATTTGCAAATTTACATGTGAAATTAACGAGATTCCCGCGCGTCGCTCATTCTGTTGACAGTCCGTGCGTAATGAATGACCTTAACACTTAGAGTATTTCGCACCGGCAGATGCAGCTCGTCTCTCGTACATGTAACATTGATTATTTTTTGTTTTTACGCAATTTTTTGGGGGTGAAACGTAATAGTTTACTGCCCCATACCGCAACTATACTATTTAATGCTATTTCAAGGGTCTCTAAGCTCCCGGTTTCATTTATCCCGGTTTTTTTGATGGGAGGCGCCTTCTCGTATGTTTAGCATAGTAACCAGAGTCAAAACCGCCCTGGAGGGGTGCAGAGCGCAGCGGCGCCCCGAAAGGGTAGGTTTTGACGATGGATTACCCTCCTTATCGAATGCACACCCCAAAAATCGAAGAAAAATGCGCTAAATTTATGTACTTTCAAATTGATTTTTCTCGAAATTTTAATAATACTTTCGCAAGTGAAATTTTTACAGTATACTCTATAAACCTTCCTCTTTGCTATAGGAAATTTTCAATTTATTTGGAGTGGACACCCTTAGGCGTCCGTCCCAATTTTTTTTGTAAAGTTTTGAATTGTCAAATGTTTGTTGATGATTCATGAAGTATAAAAAGCATTAAGAAAATTTATGAAAGTTTCGATTGGTTATTTGAATGATATTTGGAAAATTTTGGTGACCGCTGACAAAATTTTTATGGTTACGTTTTTAGATGGTTATGTTTCGGAGATTAGAAAATTATTGAAGATTTTTATGGACTTACCTGAACATCTATCCAGTAAGACGAAGAAAATAAATCTATCGTTAATCTTCTCTGGAGTTTTTCATTGTATGGAAATTGGATCCAAGTATAATTGCTTCCACGCTGCCTGTTTCACTCCACATCGATGGGACACGACAGTATAAACTTCGGTAAGCCAAATTTGTGTCGACGAAGTTTAATAAAATCTGTCGGTAGACAAATAAGTTCGCGCGTGAATTTAAACACGGGGGTTTATAAACTTTTCTTATATAATATTTGTAAATTTGATTTGTTCCTATTTATGAAAAGTCAGTCTTTTGTTTTTTAATGATTACATTTTATTTAATAAATTACAATATTGTGTCTATAAATAATTACATTTGATTTTGATTTAACTTTATACAGCAGTGAAGTCCAGATTAAGCAGGTGTAAGGTACAATAAGTTTTTTTTTGTTACATTGAGGTTACTAATTTAAGGTAGCTTGTATGAGTATTTTGACCACATTGATGAACCCAATTTACGACCCTTAATTTTTGAGTTTTCGTGCAAAGCTAGTCGGAGCATATTTGAATTAAGTGCCATTATTATTCCCCGCTATATAAGTTAAATTTGAGTTTTACAGTAGAAATACATGGCAATATGTAAGTATATTATATTACCTGTCTTGGACCAAGTTCGGAACTTTTTCTTAAAAGGCCTGTAGCTTCGGCTGTTGCAGGAATATTGTCAAATTAAGAAATAATTAAATAATATTTTAGGGCGAATATTTTCTAGTACGTACGGTCCTGTCAGGTGAAAGAATTATTTTTATAAGTATTGTAAAATAATCAAAATTTATTTATGCTAGAGTAGTCAGCAGGACAGGAAACATGTTGATGAATAAGGATTTTTAGAAAAGGTTGATTGAACGCAAGTATTGTCGAACTGAAAAGAGTGCAAAAGATTTATTTAAATTTTTAACATGTAGCTGACCCTCTGTATATACCACGTCCTCATTGGTTAAATCAAGCAATACAAAGTAACATGAAGGTTTATTTGGCCATGGAGTATCCCATATTTATTTTGAAGAATAGTTTTAAATGCATACTCACCCATAGCCTAGGAGCTAAAATTTTGAGAAAGCCCTTTATAACAAATAAAAAAATATATAGAAGAAAATTTAATTGAAAGGCGTCCTAGGAGATTTTTTAAATTTAAGCATAATACAAGATTTTATATAACTCATTCCAAGTTTCAGATTGAAAATGTTCTTAGAAATGCAATAATTAACAGAATGAATTTCAGATAATAAACTAAATAATTAACTTTATAAATGTAATTTTATTAGTAGATCAGGTTGTTGAGCAATTGTCATTTTTATTGCTTTAAGGAAGTCAAACATTTCACGGGACGATTCCTGTGTTTATAAACTTATAGCTCTGAAAATTCTTCCAATAGGAGGAATTGTAGTTGACTTACCTGATAGCAAAACTGGCATTAAGAACCAAAGGAAGATTTAATTTATTCGAAACATTTAAAATTTAAATAATAAACATTATTTAATTGAGTAGTATAAATTTTGAATCTCAAATTGAAAATCTGAAACGTAATTTTCTTCTAATTTAAAATTGGGAGGAGGCTGAAATGTTTGCAAACTTACATGGTGAAATAAAAAGATTCGGGGACGGTAACCTAAGGTTGACCACCCCAAAAAAATTGAAAATTTCCTATAGCAAAGAGGAAGGTTTATAGAGTATACTGTAAAAATTTCACTTGCGAAAGTATACATAAAATTTCGAGAAAAATCAATTTGAAAGTACCTAAATTTAGCGAATTTTTCTTCGATTTTTGGGGTGTGCATTCGATAGGGAGGTTTATCCATCGTCAAAACCTACTTTTCGGGGTGCCGCACAGTGGATTATTTCACGAATCTAGCGTGCATTAATTCAAAAATTTCATGGTAACAGATTTGATCGAAATATGTCGCATTCTTTTACCAATTAGTGTGGCTCCTACAAAAACAAATGACAACTTTCTAAGTGTGCGTGGGAGTTAATAATCACGCCATGCATTGCACTGTAATCAATTAAAATTGCACAAGTTACAGATGCGCTAAACGCATCGTTTTGTAAGTATCGTAGTGATAGTATTCTGACAGTTTTTTGGTTTTGTGTTTATATCAACATTTAGCGGAAGGTATGTACTATTTAACATACTAATTTAAAATATACTTTTAAGTCATTTCATTAATAAGATATGCTGTTTAAAACATACTTTTGAAAATCGAATTTTTATATATTTTTTTAAATTATGGATCCGCAATCTCGGGAAGTTCATGGAAGTTGGTCAAGTGTTATATTATTTATTAGGTACAACCATCAGCTTCTCGAATAATCAAGAATTAGGTGCCGAGGGGTGCCGACTGATTTTTAATAATTTTTTTTAGGTACCACGGCGCTCTAGCTAGGCGAGAGCTGTTGGAAGTGTGCCATAAGGAAAATACATCAATAAATAAATAAAACAGTTTCCTATTAATTTCTGAAGAGCGACAGGACGACAAATGTAAAAAATAACAGAAAGTCTTAAAATTGTAAGCGATTTATTTAAAAAATGGTGGACCGCGAGTAGACTTTATTCGGATAATACTCTGGAGAGTGTATTTCTGACTCAGAATAATGGTTATTTTAATTTGTTTTATTTTATATATTATTATTTATATTAAAACTACATACCTATATGTATTTACATAGTATAATATATTACTTATAATATGTTAATTTTATTTTATTTTAAATCTTGATTAGTTAGAATTATTCGCTTTTTGTAGTAGTATTCCTTGTTTTGCGAAGTAATAAATTATATATTGTTTAGAATTAATTTCATGCGTTTTATTTAAATCCCATTTCAAATAACCTTTCAGTTATATAAATAAAGTATCTGCATAACTATACAGACATAAGTTTTCATCTTATACATTTTTTAATACGTTCATCAATTAATGCACGCTAGATTCGTTAAATAATCCACTGAGCGCCGCTCCGCTCCAGGGCGGTTTTGACTCTGGTTACTAGGCTAAACATACGAGAAGGCGCCACCCATCAAGAAAACCGGGATAAATGAAACCGGGAGCTTAGAGACCCTTGAAATAGCATTAAAAAGTATAGTTGCGGTATGGGGCAGTAAACTATTACGTTTCACCCCCAAAAAATCGCGTAAAAACAAAAAATAATCGATGTTACATGTACGAGTGGATGAGCTGCATCTGCCGGTGCGAACCTTTACCTTTACCTTTACCTGATATGTATTTGATGGAGCATCCCGGCATGGCCGGCCTTCTCCTTCATCTGAAAGAATACATTAATGACATTGGAAGTTGTAGAGACCGGTGGGTCTCTGGGAATTGGCGCTTGGCGGACTGACTGGTTAGAAACCTGGGCTGTGACTGTGAATATGAGATATGTGAAGAAAAAGAAATTTTTTACGTTTGCCGATATAGTAGATTCCCTAATTCGAAGAATTAAATTATAATTTCTATTGATGACCTCGAAGTGAGTGGCTTCTACTTGGAACTAGTCAGAATTGGCGACTAGTGGGATTGTAGTGATACTATGGGGGGTGATTTATCGAAGCTTGTGGAAATTGATCGAAAAATTACACAAATCTAGTGAATAAATTCACTTTCGAAGAGAATTTGTGTAAGTTAAACCTGTGAACATACATTAGTCTGTGTGGGGGGCCGGTGCGAAATACTCTAAGTGTTAGGGTCATTCAAACTGCACGGACTGTCAACAGAATGAGCGACGCGCGGAATCTCGTTAAATTTGCCATGTAAATTTGCAAAGTTCAAATTCGATTTACTCAAAATGTTGATAATACTTTCGCATGTTTAAATTATATCAGGAATCTATATAAACCTTCCTCTTTGCAATAGGAAATTTTAAATTTATTTGGAGTGGTCAACATTAGGTTACCGTTCCCAAAGATTCATTGTAATTTTTTAATTTTTGTATTAACAAAATACAACGAATATTTGGCATTAAGTGCAATGTCATTATTTTAAAAACCCATATTAAATATATAAAAACTACATAGGTAAATTCAACAATTTTAGATCATAATTTTCACATTTAACCATGTAGCCCCGTTGAGTCGGGCTGTATGAAGTCGGAACCGTAGTAGTCTCTGCTTCGCGGTTCCTGATCATTGGAACTTTTCGTCTTCTTGGCAGGTTTTAGATTATGGTCGCTCGCCACGCTCTGCTCGGGTTCAAATCGTGGTAGCTGAAAACGATGTTTTTTTAAATACAGAAAATAATAATATCAACAACAAAATTACAAAATCAAATTTAACCAAACATTTTCTATTAATTATTAGTAAATTAGAAATTAATAGTAAACTACTGCAAGATAAATTTTTAATAATCACTCAGAATTTTTTAATGTTGTGTAACTATGGTGATTTTTAATTTTTTTAAAAGTTGGTAAGTCAAAATTTAATTTTGGAAAACAAATAAAAAATTTGTTCGACCATTAAAAAAATGTGGGTCACATTTCAAGTCAATGTTGGCCACTAAAACAGATACTACATAACATAAAATTGCTAACAATAATGAACGTCGTTATATTTAACACATTTATGTACCATAAAAATATTTGTTCTTATGTACGTAACGTGATTATGTATGAACTTCACTAGTATTAACTATTTTAATCAAACAAAAAAACTCACTCGCTGAAAACCTTTGAAAAGAGACGTTCGATTATATGGATTTAGTCAACTCGATTCGTTGTTTAAATATTACTAGGGGAGACCGAGGTAGGTTGCAACACGGGTAGGTTCTACATTACAAATTTTAAATTTAAATTGCTACTTTTAGTAAATGTAACATTGCAAGTAGTTAACATGTACTTAGACCTTTTATCACTAGAAGACAGAATTTAATCAGTTAGTATAGAACTGACTAATGAAAGAAAGAGTGGTTTTAGGAAATATTTTATAAGATTTACAAACACTTGTAAGACCGATTTATATGGTGTGTGTATTTTGCACAATTTTTTTAGTAATAAGTTATTATAATACAGGGTCCAACAACAAGAAGTTTGTTTTTAAATTTTGAAAAAACATTTTGTATGAAAATTCTATAATTATTTATTGAAATATGATGTAGAGACTTGAAAATTTATGAGTGAAAAATAATATCAGGCAAATGTCCACCACGACTATTTACAGACGTCAATCCTTTTAACAAAGTTTTCAAGCACATTTCTGTATAATTGTGGATCTATTTCACGGATGACGTCTTCGATATTGGTTTTAAGCTCTTGAATTGTTTATGGATTATTCTTATAAACATTATCTTTCACATAGCCCCACAAAAACGGCGTTAAATCGCAAGATCTGGGTGGCCAGTTGACATCACCAAAAACCAGCACCATGTTCAGAGATTCAATCAGCAAATCTACGACGTTGAGAATGATCTGTTGGCTTTAATTCTTGCACCAGTTGAACCTTATAAGGCTTTAGGGCCAAATCCTTCCGTAAAATTCGCCACGTGGTCATTGTGGATAGGCCCAATTGTTGAGAACGTCGTGAAACTGATAAATTATGGTCTTCTGCAACACTGTCACTTACTGCAGCAATATTTTTGATTGAACGGCCTACACGAGCACGTATTTTTATGGTTACGTTTGCTACTGAACCGATAGACTCAAACTTTTTCACTGACTTCGCAATGGCAGTCTCCGATGGCCGATCTTGACGACTAGGATATTGCAAATTTTACGAAATGTAGTTTCTCACAGAACTACCATTTTCATAATGGATTTTAATTATTTTAATACGATTTTCTAGCAAAATTAAAGACATTATAACAAATTCTAAACCTTCTACTGTGCATATGTCAAAAAACTGAATGACAGAACTCTCAACATAACCTAATTGTACCCAATTTGAAAACAAACTTCTTATTGGTAGACCCGTACAAGTAGAGATTTAATTGCATGAAAACGTTGGCAAATAAATTTGTAGTAACAAATAGTTTTAGAGGTTAAGATAATAGCATGTGCTTCGGTGTAAATTTCAACAGTTGTTGTGGGGCAAATTAAATCAGGTGCTGCAACTTACCCCGTGAATTTTTCAGTCTATTAACGCCCTGAGTTCTTCGCAGATTATGAGAAATTACAATAAAAAAAGTTATAGAAGGAAGACACCAGCAGATATTATGGGCGGCTATCTTGTAACGAATTTTTGCATTACGTTGCGTAGAATTTTTGCTCCGCCCTATACATATGATTCCTTTATAAAATCCAAGGTTGGTGATATGGTAGGAAAAATGTGGACATTTTATTATAGTGCGCTTGTCGAATTCGTGTCAGTTTTAATTTTAAAATTTTAATTTGGATGTTTCGTTTTGAATGTTTTTAATAAGCCGCAGTTTAATTATGGTTCCTGATTTTTCATGGTTATAAGGACCTAAATTTTTTGTATATAATGGAATTCTTATGTGGATTATTTATGGAGAGCAATTTCGTTGATGAATGATTTTGTCAAGGAAATACTAATAAGCCGTCCACTGGTTATGGTGTCCGCTGCTGTGTATTATTCGATCCACTCTGAAAATTTGGATTTGATAGGCCTTTTTTGCCTCGAATTATCTGGTTGGAGGATGTTGAATTGCGATCAGTAAGTGACGTCAGAGCCCAAGTTTGGGATTTATTTTCGAAGGCGAAGTTTGGAATTGGTTTTGGTTTTCCTGATGGAATCTTAAATTCAAGCGAATTGTACTTCAATATTTTTATGAATATGTGACGGCGTATTTAGGTATCTTTCGGCTATCAATTTTGTATTTTGAGCTTGGTGCGGATGCGAAGAACCACAAATCAAATTGAGGACTCGGTTGAGATGTGTAAATCGGAACCCGTTTTTTCATTGTGGGTAAGTTGTATTTACAATTTTGTTTGCATTCCTGACAATAGGAAAATTTTCTGAAACTGTTTTTTTTATCAAATGTTTCAACGCAATTGCTTCGTTGATAAGTTATTCAGATACGTCGGACCGTTTTATTGGGTGTGCTTCTTCAGAGCTCCTTAATTATTAATTGCATTGTGTTGAGTTGCCTCTTCAAGGTAATTTCAGCTTTAACTTGTATTTTATTGTTATTTCACTTGTTATTTGTTAAATGTTTGTGTATCTGTTAGATATTATATTCAAGAGCACACGTCAACCCATCTTTTTTGATTTCATTTTGGTGTGACAATAAAACAAGACACGTCACTCTATTTAATTGTTTTATTATGCTCACCTGGCGCTCATAAAATACCATCATTGTCTTTCCTAGTTAATTGTACGACCACCACTTGTGTAAAAGATCCCACGAACAGCTCTGCTCTCGACGCTGGTAAAAGCCAGTCGCCCTTTGCAAAAAGGGCCTATGAGGCAACTGTATAGAAATGAGCAACGCTCGTTGTAACCTTAGTTTTAGAGAACAAACAAACCAAAAATTTCATTTAGAAAAATTTCAAAAGACTTTGATATTCATTACTCGACCCGTTCAAGATACATTTTAGCGCAACCAAACACAACTGAAATGCCAAGATGTAGTTATGCAAAGAATATGAAAGTATTTATAACGAAGAAGAGAATGTGTTAGTAAATTATATAAAACGTAGTAGCGACATTATGTTTGGGCTTGATCCATATAGTGTCCGTACGTTAGCGTACCAATGTGCAAATTTGCATGGCATAGATATTCTTCACTCTTGGAAAGAAAATAAAGTAACTGGTGCTGAGTGGTTAAATTTGTTCCTCAAAAGAAATTCAAGTGTATCAATTTGACAACCAGAAGCCACTAGTCAAGCAAGAGCTACAAGTTTTAACCACACCAACGTAGAAATGTTTTTTGAAAAACTCTCTAGTGTTTTATCTCGTCATGCATTTGAGGCTTTTACAATCTGGAACATGGATGAAACAGGAGTATCCACGGTACTGCATCTAGAAAAATATTAGCTAAAAAAGGTATTAAGCAAGTCGGTACAATTACATCTTCAGAAAGAATAATTTTACTCCGCCTATGTTTTTATTTCCGAGAAAGCGGTTTCATGATCATTTTATAAAAAGTGGGCCACCGGGATGTATTGGTGAAGCTAATGGATGCAAGAAAGTTCATTTATAACTTTTATTGAACATTTCATCATCAAACATTCAAAGCCAACTAAAGAATCACCAGTGATTCTTTTAATAGACAATCACTCTTCTCATCTAAGCTGTAAGGTCCTTAATTTGTGTAAAGAGAACGGTGCCATTATGGTTTACTTTCCGGATTGTTCCCATATAGTACTACAACCTCTGGATTTGACAGTATTTGGACTATTTAAAAAATGTTGCAGTACTGGAATCAGTGCGTGGTTAAGAAGCCACCCAGGAAAAACTTTAACAATTTTTGATTTGCTTGAAATAATAAAACATGCATTTTTAAATGCTGTAAAGCCCAAAACCAGCATTGTGGCGTTAAGCTTACACCGGCAGACTAGCGAGCGGGAAACCGTGGTTCTATACCTAGTCGCGCCGGATATATACTGCTGTGCTCTTCAAGCCCAATATAAATCTGTGGGCTATGGGGAAGGCAACGGGTAACCACCCCATTAAATTTATTTCCCTAGTAGTCATCTTGACTTCGGTCAAGTTGATAACTTACGTTCGCTGAGCGGATAGGGTACTTGAAGAAGAAGTAAATCCGAAAAATATTATATCCGGGTTTTCAGCGTCGGGAATTTTTCCTATAAATCCAAATATTTTTGGAACCTGTGATTTTGCTCCTGCCTTTGTAACTGATAGGCCTGAACCTACAGAGATAAATTTAAAATCCTATAATTGAAAACATGATGACATACGGTCAAGTACATCAACCTGCAAACAGTATTCTACATGCAAGTTCCTGTGCAGAAATGGAACCATTAAGATCAATTACTACAAAAACATTTTCACCAGAAATTGTAAGACTATTACCCAAAGCAGGGCCACGTTTACAATTAAACAATAGAGGTCAAAATCGAAGAAAGACGGCTATTTTAACAGACACCCTCGAAATAGAAGCCTTAGAAAATGAAGAACAGATCAGAAATGACAAAATAAAACAAAAAATCAAGGAAAATGCAAAAGTTATAAAGAGACTGGTGATTCATCAGATTCAAGAGCTATTAATTTAAAAAAATAGTAAAGAAAAGAGATGGACTTCATTCAGTGCTATAAAAAATGTTAAGAAAAACATTAGCAGTTTTTCAGAAGATAACGAAACAACTTGTTTGGCGTGTAGTGATATTTATGACCGCCATAATTCAGCAGAAGATTGGTTACAGTGTACTGATTGCAAAAGTGGGCTCATGCAAAATGCGCAAAGAATAATCCATATTATGTACTGTGCATTAATTGTCTCTCGGAATAATGTTTTCAAGTTGCCCTTTGCTATGTTGCAAATTACCCCAGGACTGGGGCTTATTTTGTCACAATTAAAAATTAATTAAAGATTCTAGATTTGGTTTTAAAAAATTATAATGTGAATTTTGTTACAACCTACCGCGGTCTCCCCTACATACAAATACCTCTTTGGGTAAAGATTTTTTTACATGTGACCTAAGTTTATCATAAAACTCTTTAAAATTTCCTTCCAACATTACGCTATGTACTCGTATCTAATTTCTAAATAAACCTAGATGTTCACCCAGAAATAACTCTTCGTCCAAATAAGCAGCGGGAAAAAATTGAGCAACGTCAAGACGAAAATTTAACGTAATCTGTTAAGTGTCCAACTTGTTTTTCGGAATCTTTTACCTGACGAAATTTTATTAGCCCGATGGTAGCGGCGAACGTCTAAAAATTTTGAAAGTGAAGTAATAACTTAAAAAAAATACTTACGTGTAAAATGTACAAGAAAAAAATTGAGTGGTGTGTGAAGTCAACAACGAAAAGCACTTGTTACTAAGTAATGACTAAACAAGAAGAGAACACGTATCGCTTGTTACGCCCAAGGCAAAGATTGGCGTGGCATTATCATGCGCGAATGTATACAATGGGTGCTAAAAACATTATAGCGCACGTACCTGGACTACCCCCTCGGCTGTGTCAGAGTCGCTGGCCTCCACCTTGTTCCACCGTTGTCCCACACCAAGTCCAACAGCTTGTTGAACCGGTGGGATGTGGTGGTTCCTTTTGTGAATGGCAAGACTTCGCTGGACGTCGGTGGTGTAGTTGCAAGCAGAACAGCGTAAAGCACCAGGTCCATTGTGGTTCTTGGAATGACGCAAGACGTTCTGTTTAAATCTGGAGCGAAAATTGCACATGTCGCACTTAATCGTGCGAGTGTGTATTTCGACATGCTTCGTTAAACAGGCCTTCGTGTTCGTCACGTATTTACATCTGGTACACCTGAAGAATGTCATTTTGAAGTGTTCTTCTCGTTCGTGCCTGGCGAGAAGAATTTGGTTACGATCGTTAAAGGTGTAAAGGGAGCACTTGTAGATAAGTTTATCCCGACTACCACTACTACCATCACTGTCGACCTCTTCATCGCCACTGTACACCTGTATAACCTCTTCCTCCACTTCCTCCACCAATTCTTTATTGTGCGATTTTCTCTTCCTCGTTTTAGCGCGCGAAAATTCCGGCACTTCGACGCCCTCGCTGTCACCATGTATCATCTTCGAATGCCGAATGAACTTCTGATAATGCTTGGATGCGTACAAACAATGAGGGCACTCCAAAATCTGTACTTTTTCCCGATGATCACCTTTATCAACGATATACCTACTAAATCGTCCTCTGAAACCAAACCATACTATCAGTACATTTATTTAAATAAAAATCTGACGTAGCATAAATACGAAGACATAATATTATGTTGAGTTGACATGACAACTCGGGGAATCCTCGAAGCCAGTGTTTATCTGGGTGGCGAGGCGACAACGTGTAACTACGACAGAAAGAATCAATACATCGGGACAAGAATAAATGACTTCTTCGGAAACGTCAAAAAACTTGAAATTTCAAAAATTACTTACTCTATTTGTTCATTTAGCGAAAAAGAAGAATAAGCCCAAACGGTTCTAGTTCTTTCAACAAGATATTTATTTCAATTTTCAATTCATTTAAAACTGCAATAGTCGTCATGCTATTTCGTCCTTTGATTTTTAAAACAGCTGCAATTTGTATACGAGAAGGTTTGTAGATGTAAAGAGAATTGAAGAGACCAATCAAGAAAGTCTAATTTTTTCGTGTTAAATTCATATTTGTATTTTATCGCGAAACCGGTGTATTTTGAACGTTTTATTCGTGCACACGTTATCTCATAATTACCAAACAGTTTACCTCAAATTTATTAATTTAATGAATAAAAACGAAATAAATTAGTAAATCGTATAACCATTCTTTTGTAAAATCTTGACTTAACAGTGACATTGAAAATTGCAATCTCTTGGTAGTAAATTTGAGCACACCTGGGAAAACTACAAGGTCGAATTTTGACGGCTCAAAATCTATCCTTGGAGTTAGAAGTAATGTATGATGTGGTAATTGAACTTGTTTGAAATTATTTCAAATTAATTTAAACACCTTTTATTGATAATCGATTCGTAAAGTCGTCATTGTTGTTATCAGGAATATAAGAAAGAACATAATATATGTTGTATATCAGAGGAAACAATTGAATAATTAACTGTTATTTTGTGTTTACAAAATAAGAATAAAAAAATTGTCGATTAGTCACCAGATTAATCTTTTTATTTAATATTTACAAATCTTTATTACATATTATTCAAATATGATAAGAAAACAATGGGGAAATTGATTCTTTAAGAAAAAATTATTCTTAAATGTGGCCACTGTACTGAGTGAACTATATTTAAATAATTCAGAATACACCCACCCACATTGAGGACATTCCATTCGTCGGCTCTATTAGAAGTAATTTGGTAAATTAATTTTAAATGTGAAAATTTATTTGCAAAAGGTAGAGGAAAATTTTCCGTTTTGTCCCAAATCTAACCGTACATTCCATTTGCATATAGTTGACAAATTGTTATATTCGCCTTCTTATTTCTTTAAATTTTTAAAATTTTTCCAAGTATGAAAGTATCTTTGGAATACTTTTTCAATTACTACATCCACTAATGCGATACATGGAAGGGATGGAATAATCACAAGATAATAAGTAGCTTCCAAAATACCGAATATCATAAAGATGGATGGGTGTCACATAGAATTGCTTTGATAAATTAAAAAAGAAGAAATCCAATAAATGGTTTTTATGTTGCATTTTGCTTTCCAAACCAACTGTGTATGTGCAAATGGCGGTCAGACTTTTCAGTTCATAGGCAGGAAGTGTTACTGAATTATTACTTTTGGACGCCGGGAAGTAACATTACATTTTCTAAAGTAAAACAGATTAGAGAGGGCATGTTTAATGCCACTCTCCAATAAAGCGTATTATCGCTAAGAGACAAGGAAGTATGAAAAAAGATTAGTGTAAAAACCTTGAAGGTATTGTCCAAAAATATTTTCCTTTCAAAGGTCCCCAATCTTACAGGCTTTCCTAATTTTTGCAACACAGTGGCGGTCATATTTAAATTTGGGGAGGGGGGATTTCTGAAACATATTTTTAAGAACCAATATAATGACAAATATATCCTTGGTAAAGACAATCCGAGGGCAGTTTACATGCCGACTTAAAAACCAAAATTGGAGAAAATAAAAAAGGTTAATTTGGAGGGCAGTTTATATCCTGTACATGTACATACTATGTTGAATTATTGAAAATTAATTTTTTGTATTATAGTTGACCTTTTCTTGTTAAATTATAGGATTTTTTTAAATTGGGTATAGTAGGTCTTTTTAATGTTTTAAATATTAAACCAATGTTTCGGACCGTTCATATGTGGTCCAAAAAATAGATTAATTAAATTATTATAATATAAATTGTAGCGCATTTTTATGAAATTAGTTTACAATGTCAATTTAATAACAATTGTTGTTTGTCATCTAATTTCCCAAAAAGGCTGTAAGATCGTAGATCATAACAACACTTTCCATACCTAGGGGTTCCGAAAGTAATAAAAATAAAATAAATTTATAGTTTTAGTTTACATTTTGTGTCATGCCATTGAAAAATGTTGTCAGTCGATATTGCAAATAAAGTTATAAAAATTGGCGGCTGCAGAGACCGGGGAGTCTGGGGGCTATGGAATCCCCCCAGTACATGGTGATCTGAATGGCCATCCTGATATGCTAGGGGTATATAAAATAACTGGTGTGTACACAATCTGCATCAATTAAAAGAAAAATGAATTATATGGGCACAAACCTTGAGCTCGCTGGGTTCAGCACAATGCCCCCAAATGCACGTCCAAAACAACGGCGTATTCTATTCAACCTACTGACCCAAGTTGCAAATGTTCTGCTCCTACTTACACCGCAAAATGGTTGATGTTAAACCTAATTCTTAAATTTAGATTTCAAATCACTACGATTTTGCATCTAAATATTCGGGATCAATTTTTTAACGAAACCAAGTGGTTTTTCGAAAAATGTAATTAAACATTTTCCATGTGATTTGGCGGGTATTTTTTTTTTCCTGTTTCCCCAATGGGTTAAACCACCCAACGGGGGAGTATACTCTGCTATTGGATACAGACATAACTTAAAACTAATTAATTGACATGTAATTAATGTAATATAAACGCAAACTTATAACTAGGGAAAAATGGAAACACTTATTTGGTAGAACTGTTAAAACTAAAAATTGATAATACATGGTAATTAGAACAAATTAAACAAACACATATTAAGGCGAGAGATTGACTGTCCCTGCCCTGTATGTGTTTAGTGTGTCTTGGTGTTTAAATCTGTAGAGATGAGTCAAGGTGTGAGCCATGACCAGAACGAGAGAATGATAGATTAAAAAAAAACAAATATTCACTTCGGCCCTTCAATATTCGATGTTGGTATGAGCTCAAGCTCAGGGTGGAGTATTAAAATCTTTAAGGGTTGAAATTATATGTTTTATGAAGGTAGTGAAAGAAATAACTAAGGAAGGATGTTTAAGAATTTGAAGGAGGTCGAGTGGGGATACTGAGTAGAAATTACAGAGAGTAAGATGGTTAAAACGGGAAGATACATAGCGTGGGCAATCGGACAACAAATGTTGTAGAGTTTGTCTACTCCTTGAATCGCAAGGACACACATCAGTAGGGCAGATCTTAAATCTAAATAGATACTCGCGCGAATACAAATGTCCCGTCAATATCTGCGTCAATTCAAAAGAGGTGTCGAAGGCACCTCGGAACAGTCGAACATCTTGCAGAGTAGGTAAGTACTGCTGGGTGGTTGATCCTTGAACGGCATTAATGTACTCAGAATTCCAAGTACTTGCCAGTTCAAGGCGAATCACCCTTCTTGCGTAACTCAGAGGGAACTGAGTGTATGCCAGGCGACTGTGCGACACGGCCGCATCTTTGGCACATAATTGGCGGGTATTGGGTATTGGCCACGAAATATTTTTCTAAACGCCTCTACGGTTATGCCGAAAAATTGCGAGAGTAAAAGCAAATGAGGAGGCCGAAGGCCGACCCGTATTCCCAAAATCAAGTGGAAGGCCGAAGGCCGTCTCGTGTTCACTCCACCATTGAGAGGCCAAAGCCGAATCAAAAAACAAACATTTAGGTCGAACACGTAAAAGAACCAGTGGGTAGTCCCATAAACAATCCGGAGGCGGACAGCGATAGGTCTGTAATATTTAAAAAAAGATTTTCAAACGTTTCGGACCATTTACATTTGGTCCATTTTTAAGGCTAAAAAATAAATTATTTTGATTAATCAAATTATTCAAATAATTTTGTATGAAATTATTTGATTGCAATGTCGATTTGACAATGCCTTTTTTATTTTTTTTGAATCCTCGACTATGGAATCCTTAAAAGATCCAAAATTTTACATGCCCGCGTGGTTCGACAAGGATTGCACGGGAAAATTGTCCGTTTTACGATGGGACATAACGGAGGGGGTGAAATGGCGGTTCAAAGTGGTAGCTAAATTCGAGAATTAATTTTGGAGAGTTGAAATTTTGCAGACAGGCCTGGGCGGCGATCAAATTCAATATTTATTAATTCCAAGTAAAAAATGTGAGTTTGAAATGTATTTTCGCGATGATAGCATTTTCAGTTCTTTTCTTGCTGATTTTCTATAGTTTAGTTAAACTTTTACACATTTAATTCCGCGCGTCGTTTAGTTGGTAATGTCAAATAATAGCAAATAATTCTAATCTAATAGAAATCTGTATTATTGACCAAGATTTTTAAAAAATCAGTGCCAATCCCCATTACACACGTACGCCACCATTTGCCTACCGAATCCTTCGTAAATTTCAAATTTTACAAACTTTTCAAGTAACCCCAATAATTTGGACAAGGACTGTATTTTAATTTTATGGCACTTGGCATTTTAACAGGTAAGACCCGTTTTACATTACACTAAATTTTTCAGGCGACAAATGCCCGTTGTCAATAGATCACGAGCAGCGGCGGTTTGTCAATGGAGGCAAGGGAGGCTTAGCCTCCTCTCAAATTGTTGGACGGACTTGCTATTTATATTTCGTTTTAAATTAGTATTTTTACCAATTTTTAATTTATATAATCATAAACAGAATATGAACATCTCTAAAGAATTGTTGTCGATAAATACGATGAAAAGTACGACTACCGGAGCTGACATTTTTGAACAGGTAGAAATTTCAATGAAAAAATTTGATCTATCCCTAAATAAATTATCTGGGTTGGCAACAGATGGTGCGGCAGCAATGACGGGAAAAAATAAGGGAGTCATTGCCTTATTTAAACAAAAAATAGGAGAAGAGAATTTTTCTAAATTATTTATTTGTCATTGCATCATCCATCAAGAAAATCTATGAGCAAAATCTATGGAATTAGAAAACGTAATGTCTGTCGTATCTAATTGTATAAACACAATTAAAAAATCTGCATTAAGTCATCGAGAATTTCGAGAATTGCTAATTGATCTTGAAAATGACTATACAAATGTTCAACATTATTGCCCAGTTCGATGGCTTTCGAGAGCAACCGTTTTAAAAAAAATTTATAATTTGAAGAATGAAATTAAACTATTCATGGAAATGAAAGGAATTCCTATTCAAGAATTTAATGATGAAGAATGGCTGTCAGACCTCGCGTTCAACGTATGTTGATATTACAGGACACCTGAATGTTTTAAATGAAGCCTTACAAAAGCAAAATCAAAATGTGACACAATTATATAATATTATATAATTATATTAAAGCTGTTAAAAGTAAACTGATTCTGTGGCAATCCCACATAGAAAAAAATAATCTTTTCCATTTTCCAACATTATCTAATTATCGTGACAAATATAATCTTCAAATTTTTGTTTAAAAATCAAAGATCTTTATTCAGAATTTGAAGAAAGCTTTCAAGATTTCGACAAGAAAAGTATCTATTTTCATTTATTTAATTCGCTCTTTTCCATCACTGAAATCGAAAATATTCCAGAAAAGTTTCAAATGGAACTTTTGGATCTCAAAGAGAGGGCAGATTTAAGAGAAACATTTAATTTGACACCTTTCCACGAGTTTTATAAAAATCTGCCGACTGAAGAATTTCCGAATTTAGTTGATAATGCGAAGTACATTTACTCCTTATTTGGCTCAACATATCGATGTGAACACTGTGAACAGCTATTCTCCAAGATGAAGTATCTAAAATCGAAGTACAGAACTTCCATAACTGATACGGGTTTGGAAAACAACTTGCGTTTAAGCACTACACAAATTGAACCGGACATTGAATTGCTATCAAAATCTACACAGCACCAGAAGTCGCATTAATTAAAATTTGCTTTCATTTATATTTACTGTTTTGTGATTAATACTTACTTATTTTTTTCATTTCTTTGTAATTTGTTATAAATGATAAGAGAAATAAATATAGTGCTTAATTAACTTTGTTATATTATTGTTTTTATATTTTCAGAAAAAAATACAAGCAACAAAAATGTGTCCATTAACTACTTAGGCCCGCGGACGAAACGTAAATATTATTCTGGCCCCTGTTATACAAAAGGTTGCCCACCCCTGCTCTAGGGTGCAAGATCTAAGCTACTAAACACTGTAACCATTGTACGGTATGTAATTAAATATGTATACATAGTAGGTACTAAATAAGGAAAATCAAATAATTTAAACAAAAATTTCTTACCTTGTAATTAAACAGCTTTATAGAGCACAAGTGCAGTGATAGATGGTTTCTATTAAACTAAATGTATTTGTGAATCATTTTTATTAATCGTATTATATGCAAGATTACAAAGCAATATTAGCCAATAACAACATTACTCACAATGGACCAATAAGTACAACAATAAAATAAATAAAAGGTGTTGATTCATATATTTATGTACATTGTTTTCAATGCAAAGTAATCTACATAAAATCAGTGGCGTCTCGTGGGGTAAAATATTGGGTAGGCCGCAGCTCGTTGAGCATAGATATAAGTTGCAGAACGGGGGAGATTTGTTTAGATGACACAGCGTCCTAAATAAATAATATAATTCTATCTATATAGAAACCCATTGGTCATTGGGCCTCTTTTGCACAAAGTAAACCTTTCATTAATTTTTCAATAAACAAGCAAAGTTAAAATTTAGGTCTTGTATTAGGTGTGTATGTATTGCTGTGGTCTGTTATGACTCGATAAATGATCGTAAGACTCCTTAAAGAAGGAATTGTAAGGTTTCGAAAAGCATAAATATTCAAATATTACAACTCCACTTCTGATTTAAGAATTGGTGAATTTGATAAAGCTGTCGAAGACTGAAAGATCATTTCAAAACTTGAAAGCATTATTCATATTGAGATTTGTAATATCAAAAGTCTCCAGAATCATTTAATTAATCGAAAATTAGTAAATTTATGATGTGTTTACACATCATAACATAACCTATAAAATTTGTTATTTCAATATCTGTTTTCTATGTAGAGAACATGTTTTTGGTAAATTTAATTACCTATGTCGAAAATTCGAGCATTTGTTTCTCTAGATGATCGTCATAAATTTGTGCATCGAAAGGGTCTAATAACATAAGGACTAATATCCTGTACCACTGGAGATTTCTGGATAGATTGCGAAACATCAGTCAAGACAATTCTAATTTATAAAACAAAAACAGCTCCTGTAAACAAAATACAAAATCAATTAGTAGATCAATAACATCTTACAAATTAATAAACTCACCTGTAAGCAGAGTCATCTCAAATAAAATTAAATTATTTTAAAAATGGGTGACTCTACCAGTAACTCAGCCACACGAAAAAATTTTTCGAGTGCTACACACTAAAGAACAGGCTTATATCTGTCTATTAAAACAATAAAAAATGTGAACATGGTCAAAACAACCAAAATATCGACTTTTGAAAAGTACGGGAAAGTCGCATCGAGTATGCGGTAGACCCCGGCCGATGTGCATCGGTCGCCCGTGGTCCCTTGAAAATGCGTAAAATTTTTTCGCTCCGATTTGAATTTTTCTTTGAAATTCGGATAGATGGGGGTGTGATTAGTCGATATTAGTAATAAATAAAATCAAAAAAATGGAAAATAACCCGTGTATTGCAGAAAAAGTGAAAAAATTAAAAAAATTTTGCCTTAGAATTCTGGGGTGTGCATTCGATAAGGAGGGTAATCCATCATCAAAACCTACCCTTACGGGGCGCCGCTGCCCCTTTGACTCTGGTTACTAGGCTAAACATACGAGAAGTGCCACCCATCAAGAAAACCGGGATAAATGAAACCGGGATGTGAGAGACCCTCGAAATAGCATTAAAAAGTAGAAAAAGCGAGAAAAAAGGTTCACAACGAAAGGAAAATTTAATATGTCCAACGTGTATTCGTCGGAAATCGACGAGCGTGATTGTTAAAAATCCATCCACAACATAACGGTCCTTTCGAAGAGCTCAAATCGAAAAATATGTTACATTTTTTGAAGAAATTTTCCAATTTCAAATTTTTTTTTCTTTCAATCGATAAAATGAGCAAATATAAAACGAAATGTAGAATAACATTCTTTTCTAAAACCCTTCCCTTGCCTTCAAAATTATATTATATTACTATACTTACCCGCTTTCAGATGACATTTCACTCGCGTGTATCATGGATAGGGTTGCTTATATGAAAAAATGTCTATCTTAGTGATTCCTCGAAAATTTCCTCAGCTTACTTTTTTATCTGATGTATTTTTTACCTAAATCCTATAGAAATTGAGATATTCACAAAAATTAATTTTGGAACTGAAATTTCAGCCGTTTTCAGGCCCTGAAAACTTTAGCGGACACCCAATCTTTGGGGACTTTTGAGAAACTATTTAGAACACCCTATTAAAGCCAAAAACACAGTAAAACGTTTTGTATGAATTATTCCGTATGAAAATTCTAAATGCAGTGGACTATAATAATAACCGATATTATTCCAAATGCAATAATAGAGGTAAATATGAACATTTATCTTGCACGTCCTGTATCTTTTAAATGTTTATCAATTTGTGAATTGCTAAACCGCAGTAGCGGCTTGGTGTGATGGCCAGTTGAGTTACAGAGTAGAATTCCACGGAATTCCGGGTTCGAATCACAAGCTTCACCCCTTATTTATTAATGGCAAAAATCTACCCACTGTGGATGTAAGAATTGATTCTATATTTACATAAGTCTTGCCAAAATTAGTCATATTGTTTATACGTAGTTTTTACCCGAAGACCTGAGTTGCATGTCAGTGACCTGCCCCCCTCCCCATCGAATCTCGAACATTTTTTGGGTTAATAAATAGTTCCAAATCTTAATAGTGTATAAAATTGCCATACCGATATTTTTCAGTAACATTCAATATAGAATAATAAACCAAAATGTATTGTTACACAAAATCGTTACGTTTTTAAAAAGGTTTTGAAAATCACAAAGTCGTCTATTAGTCGTTTAAAATGCATTTCATGTCCAATATATTTATGTAGTTCTGAACAAAATTAAATCAAAGTACTGGCTTCTATTGATTTCGAGATATAACTGCACAAAAAACCAATTTTAGGCGTTTGTTCAAAATAACAACGTCGTATTTTGATATCAGTTTTATGTCCTGCTCATCTGACGTGAAAGTACTCCCCAGGTGTAAAACTTCTCCCGGAACAACTTTCATACTCGAATAAAATACTCGCCTAGCGATGAGATCTTAAAGTTGAAATTTTCTACCCCGTCTTGATACTTTGCAACGTCTCAGTATTTCGAAATTTACACTTTTTTGGTGCATCTCATAACAAAATTTGTGAGTTGAGGTTTAAAGTAAATTGCATTCTACGTTGCACTGTAAACAAAATACTATTCTAATTTTAGCAATTTTGACAATACCTACACAAATATTACTGAAATAGAAAATTAAGAACGGACAATTATTTATCTGCAGTGTTAATTGCTTATTTGTCAAAATGTATTTTCATATGTTTTTAAGCACTATTGTATAATAAATAAGCCGGACCATAAAGAACAAATTTAGTACAGAATCTTGAAGTGCTTAAAAAATTATGAAAAACACATTTTGACAAATAAGTAATTAACACTACAGATAGATAATAATTGAAGGGCCTAGTGGAAAAAGTAGTTAATTCACTAATTTTTCAATTTGTTGATTTTTATACTAATTTGTAGAGAATAAATGCCGCAATGTGAAAATGTGCTCAACTACAAATTGAAAAAAAGTGACTTTTTCTAAACTACTTTTTCCACTAGGCCCTTCAATTGTTCGTTCTTAACTTTCTATTTCAGTAATTTTTGTGTACAAGTGGCGCAACATGGGGAATTTGGAGAAAATCCGCACGTTCTGCAGTACGCGCCATATTTGACCTACATTTACGTGCACACAGAAAAATTTTCCGTAGACAATCAGACCAACTATGTATCCAAAATGTTAAATATAACGTGCCCGTTAAGTCAAGGTTATCCAACTTGTTATGTTATTTATTAAATTCTTACTACGTATCCGATAACTAAACGTCTATAGTTATATTCTTCTATGTTATATTCTTATAACGGGTAAATTATAGTGGGCTGTTAAGAGTGCCTGTTTAGTATAACATCAGCGGTAGTGGATGAAAAATAAATATGGCTTTAGACGGAATTATTGATATGTTCATTACGTATGATATAGTGCGTTTACAACAAAGGTATTTTAAATCACTTTTTTAGTAAATAATTATAAATAACGTTGTAAACATGAATTAAAGTTGCAGCGGCGAGCTATAAGGGACACGACAGATCGCTTTCAGCTACCAACTGAAATTTTTGTGAAAATCTTCATGCTCTCAAAAGACTTAGCAATGCACTTGGTACATGACTTGCAACCTTTCATGAAACAGGGTGAAAGAAAAACTGGGGCCGCCTTGGAAATAAAGGTGCTCTATTTTGCTATCAAAGTTGTGTTGGTGATAGTTTTAATTTAGGTTAATTATGCACAATTTTATATAATTGAAAAGGAATGCAATACTTTTTTTTAAATCTTTTTTTAATAATACAATATTTTTTGTATTTTTAATCTTTAGCGTAAATAATTTGTTACCTTACAATTCGCAAACAAGACACCTTTTGAACAGATATAAAATAGGGGTGGTTAGCTCAAGTCGAGAAGGGGGTGGGTGGGCTAAAAGAGCCAAAGGGTCCTGTGACGTGATGTCGCGATTTGTAGGTCTCTTACCGACGATTGGGCAATCCTCAATCGTGGTTCGGAAAATAGTCAAAATCGGTGGGGATAAATTTACACGCGGGGTAGTTGTCAAAATCGGTGGGGATAATTTACACGAGGGATGAAATGGGCGCCACGCGTGTTTAAATATTAATTTATTCGAAGGGGACGAAGTATCACACCTTCCAAGCTGGTACGCGACAACTTGTTGATTTCTCTTGATGATTCTCACCTTGGAAAAATCTCGTCCAATGACCTTACCTTTACAATAGGCAGACTCTCCTTTGGTGAAAATAACTAAACAAAATATACACACGAGAACAATAAAACACAACAATAAGTAACAACATAAATATAATGGAAATAATATCAATAGGGGGTGGTGACAAAATACATACAGGGCACACTCAAATTTACAAACACTGTAGTATATTGACAAATATTTACAACTGACTTGACTTCTCATAAAAGCTATCAGCACGATTTGAATCTTAGTAGCGTAAAACAATGAAATACTTAAGCTACTAATTGGCGAAAGCTGAATACAAAATCCCACAAGAAGGGGTGTGGATTTATTGCTAATTTCCACTTTAACTGGTACGTCAATGTAACACATATAAATTCTGAAATAACTTGTTACAAAAACTGGTGCAAAACTGACTGCGAAATTGACTGCAAAATTTGATGCAAAATTAAATGCAAAGTTCCCATGAAAGGGGACAACTAAACTCTAACATCAATGTAAAGTGCAAAATATTACGTTAAACTATAAAATGATCGTTAATGCACTACTGGCGTAATAAAAGTTATGTTACTTTTAAACAAATACTCTAACATAAGCAAAAGGGTTACAGGGGGTTTGCGATCGACTACAGGGTTGAGTAGATTACTCCTTAAATAGAAATGGTGACCAATGGGGTCACTTAACACAATATAACTTATAAATAATAAAGAATTTCTTACGTATCCTTTTATCAATGGTGCTGGCCTTCAGGAAAGATCTTTGGACAGATCTCCAAAGTGAGAATATCGATAGACGTCCAAGATTGAATCCTTCCCATACGGAAGTGAATGAATTACGATACAATAAACCATTCCATCGAGGTTGGTGTGATTTCCAGTCTCAAGTCCCTCCAAATTGAAGTGGTAATGCGAATGGGAATTTGCCGATACAAAAGGGGTGGTTAATTCGCCCCATTTTTCCGACAAATGGAACATCACGCTCAAATGAATGCACTAGACAATTATTCTCGAATCTGAATTTTAACTGAAGCCGGCACTGTCTGGACGCACGTTATCTTAGATGCGTTTAATAAAAAAATGTTTGGATAAAATATGTTTGAATAATTAAAACATCTGTCACTAAATTCAACGTTATATCCCACGCGCGGACATCTGGGGTCGTGATTGCGACTACGAACAGGTGTACCGATCTAAACTCGCGGTGCATATGGTGAAACGTATTGAGTGAATACAGTCGATAGCAGTTTATTTAAGTAAAGTTCGATAATGTTTAACAATATAACGAAACTGGTTACTATTCGGTACGAGATTATTTAAACAACGTTCGAAAATGTTTAATAAATATAACGAAACTGGTTTAAATACGAGATTATTTAAATAACGTTCAAAAATGTTTAATAAATGTAGCGAAACTGGTTTAAATTTGATACAAATATTTCAATAACGTTCGATACTCTTGCGCGAGACGAAACCATTTGATAAACTCGACAAAAAGTTCGTTATTATTCAACGTCGGTTAATTTGAATTAAATTCCGATAAATATTTGAATATTTAATTAAATAAATGTTCTATGCGATATGGTTTATACCTGTATGATGACGGCACTTAATTTACTACACAACTGATTGATTATTGATTTAAAATCTTGTTTTTCACAAGACTTATTTAACTTCCGCTTAAAGCGACAATCACTGATCAAACCGGCAGAGGTTCGAGGTATGAAGACTTCAATCAAAATCTTGCTGTCTGCATAGAATGCAGTGCCTTATATATGGTTTTGACCCGAAAAATGCATTTGTGGGGGCAATTATCCCACCACGTTAATCTCTAATATGTTCCCTAATTGGTCCTTAATTTTGACCTCGGGCCTCGATAGGCTGAAACTATGAGTGAAAACACATCACTTCGATCTCTGTCCATGTAAATCGACGCGCAAACTTTGGGAATACATCTGTGCGATATCCCATTTTTTGCTATTTGAATGTTTACGTTAACTGAGTTTTTACTATTTAAAAAGGTTTTATTTCTGAACTTTTTGCCATCTGCGAATGCAATACATTGTTGCACTCTCCATAAGAGCAATGTATAAAATTTTATACTCGGTCGATCGGATTGGCATGTGGTCGAGATAACAAAATAAAATACATAAATCACACGCGATTTGACAGGTACACGTGTGTATTTTGTACAAAACTGAAGCGAGGATTTCTATATCAATTTAAAGTTTCATCATGTACAAAATAATTCGCTAAATAGGTATCTGAGCTTGCGGACGTGAAACTAAAAATGCATCGGGATAAACAGATTTCTGCTGACCGATAGAATTATTGATATAGCAATTTATGCTACGTCAATGGAAATACACTAGTTTGTCCATATGGATCTATGATTGACGTATCGAAGAATTAATACATTTAATTTGTAACTTCAGACATTGGAAAATATTACACGAATTAAAAATATCGGTACGTCTAGATTTAACATCGAAATATTAGATTGTATTAACCGAGTTAACAAAATATTTGACATGAATTTATATTTTGTAAATTAAAAATGCGTTATTACTAAATCTGATGTTGGCGATTATTGTAATGACTTTTCCATACAAATCTAGCATGGTGCGCGAGCGAAAACTCAGGTTACAAATTATTTTTTTCATTAATTGTATTAAATTAATATTTTAGTATAATAAGAATGTTATTAAAAATCATTTTATTTTCCCAATATTTTGGAGTTTTGTAATAAATTAAAATTAGTCTTTTTTCTCCAAATTTTTTTATTAAATTACGAGACGCATTTCGAGAGTCTATAGCATTCTCATCATCGGTCGTTATTAAAGGACAAACGTAAGAGTTGTCAAATTTTATACATCAAATTAATAAAAGTCGGTCAGTATATTAAATAAAAATTAAAATAAAATGTTATTATTATTGTAACAGAAACAAAATAGAATCCTAGATATCAGTTTTGTCTTGGAAATATGTTTTCTTTGTTCCTCATATATAATGTAAGTAACGCTGTTACCTCGTTATCTCGTGTTATAATAACATGTATATAAATATAACGTATAACCGTTAACGATAAACGTTATGATGAGATACATGGTATCAGGTTTGGACAAATCTGTTATGATACATGTTAAACTTAACCATGTTTGTTAATATAACGCCAACAGTTAAAAATAACGATAAAGATACGTAGTTGGACTGAATACTTGTTAATACGTATTTATAACATCTAGTAGTGGTGAAATAGGCCTCAACTATTTTAAGAGTTTTATTTACCACTACAAAATAGTAGACATGAAATAGTAAGATGAACTCTATTAGCAGTAATCATACAATCTGTGCGTAGCAGTACGTTTTACTACTACCGTTTAGTAAAATTTAACCTTCTGCAACGTGCATAATAACACATATTCATACTTTTAAAACAGCTACTTGTTAAAGTATACCACTACGGAGAGGTAAATTATAACACAGCATAAAATCGCTTCTACTATTTCTCTCAAGGTAATAATAATTAACTAGAAAATGATTGAATTTACTCAATGCTGTGATCAACAATACTCTACATTAAAACTATTTTGTATCAGTAATATAATATATACTATTACATAGTTAAAAAATAACATTTGTAGTGCTGTTTCATAATGTTTTAAGCGTTTTATAAACTATACTCTTTTTACTCCTACGATTGGTAAATTGGATATTAAATATTTTCCTGTGTGTGATGATTCTATAGAAACCGTAAGTCGTATCAAAAACATCCTAAGAACCTTTTTTGTTTATAATTTAATTATAAATTTATTTGCTCTGATGTATTTTTATCATATGATGAACTGTTTACGAAAGAAATAGGATCAACTAAAATTTTGGGGGTGTTTTTGCGTCTAGGGGTTGAAGGGGGCGGAGTCGGCGTGGCGTCACATCTTGTTTTGTAAAGGAGGTTTGTATCTACACTTGTGCCAAATTTCATTCTTCTATCACAAAGTGCAAGGTTCTATAGTAAATTTTTTCCTTACCGTCCGGACTATAAGTTTCGTCGAGTTAAGTACTGTAGTGTAGTAAAATAAATTAATGTTAAATAAAAATTCAATTATTAATAAAACAAGTTGTATCAAGATTATGTAATTATTTAATTAAAACTTTAAGTGATGTTTAAACTTTTTAAACTTACGGAGTTTTCAAACAATTTTCCTTCCCGTTTTTATTTGAATGAAAGAACAATACAAGTACGCAGTTTATTTTTTCATATATCTTTTTACAACAATAGATAGTATTTGCAATTTGTTTTACATAATGTTATCAAGCAACATAAATACTACAATTTTACAATGCATCAAAATACATAAACCCAATGGTTTTTTTGAAAAACAATTTTTTTTAATTTACTCGAAATGAAGGGTTTCGACATGTAGGGTAGGGTGGTCGCAGTGGATCACCGATTTTTCAAACCCATATATGTTGGAAAATAATACATGAAGTTTGTTGAAATTTTGGATAGAGTAACATGGACTATAATCTTATCGAAATATGGTAATTTAAACTAAGTTGTATTACAAGCAAACTATGAAAAAATATTTAATTTTAAGTGCATAATGATTCAGTGTAGACCAGGGGTGGTCCACATTGGATCGGCCTACGGTTAACAGTGGATCAGCCACCACGATTATTGTACATATTTTAAAATGGAAAAACTAACAGATTTTCAAACTAAAAATATAGAAAAACAATATATTTTCGAAAAAAATATATTATAGAGAAACAGAAAAAATACATTTTCGAGATAAAAATATAGGAAAATTAAAAAATTAGCACATTTTGAATAGAGAAAGATCAACTGAGAATTTATAATAAGACCGTCGCCTAGCGGTACCGCTAATTATTGGATTCGGAAGGATAAATCTTACATCCTGTTCTTTGACCATGTTTTGGTTAACCATGTAGCACTGATCCACTGTAGACCAACCCATCATTTAATTTTCATACCGTGGTTTTGCCAAAACAAATTGAGTAAAACCTGTTATTCAAGTGTCCTCACGTGCGTTAATTATTTCTTAAAAGAATGAAAACATCCAGAACTCTATCATAGAAGATCTGATCAAATTACACGAAAAGGTCAACTTACCTGATAATAACAAATGGAGGCTTTAAACCACAAATGTAACTGGTGAACATCCGACCATCAACGGAACCGCTCAGTTGTGAAATGATTCAATGAGGGATCACATTGGCTACCACGTACATCTCGCGGAAACGCATGCATACAATGGTTTAACTAATAAATGAGTGATTCACTGTGTACCACCGATCCACTGTTGACCACCCTACCCTACTGTTCTTCCACTCCCCGATTCAATTGTACATTGTAGTGATAGTCGTAAGTCGAATCTGCTTATAAATTATTTATATATTATATTTCTTTTCAATTGTTATAATTTATAGGTCAAGTTGTAGTTAATTTTGTTAAAATACATGTTGGACATGTGTTTTTTGTGGATTTAAGTGGATTTTAGAAGTCAACGATTAACAAAGACGCAAAAAGAAGAACTAGGCGGTAACTTAAAAGCTGGTGTGTCAAAGAAAGAATCATAAAAGATGCTAGAGACGTGAACGGGAAGGCATTAATAAGTATAAATTTTTTTAATCGACAAGACTTGACAAATATAGCTACAACATTTAACATTGAAAATACAAGAGACCCTGATGACATTGTAGCTGTATCGATGAAAGTGGAAGTATGGAATTCAGGGGGCAAAATCTATGCATTTTTTATAAAAAATAGGTAATTATTGTTACATTATTTTGTGCTTGGTTTTTTATTTTATTTTGTGAAGGGTTATTGTACAATTTATGCGTAATGGTTGAGGGGTTTTAAATATGGGTTTCGTGATGTTGGTATTAATTATGTTGGGGTGGTGGTGGCTTATTTTAGGTGAATTGCATCCAATATTGGAAAAGACAGACTTTGCTCTAGTATTTATGAATAAGTCAATGGAGACAAGGCTTAAAATTTACAGCCGAATTGTATTATCTGTGGATGGTACACACGCAACAAATTAATAATAGAAGGTTTGAATTAACAGTGATGATGGTGAAGAATAATCAAGACAGGTTTTCCGGTAGCGTTTTTTATATCGAATAGGTTAAATTAAATTGAAATATTTTGAAAGTTTCTATCTAATATCTCGAATCATTAGGCAAGATCAACTTATACAAGAAATTTTCATGCAAGCATTAAAAGTGAGAATTGGAGAAGAAATAAAGCCCGATTACTTTCATTTCAATCAAGATATCATCAAGAAAATCAAGAAATTAGGGCAAAAATGAGTACCAATTTAGGTAATAATCATGGCAACAGATGAAAAAAGTTTTTGGAAATTATAAAATGATTATTTTAATAAACTTGAAGATGCTAATGAAGTAATTTTTAACAATTATTTGCAGAGGTAAGAATTTTTATTTGAATTGCACACAGATATCTTCATTTAACTTACTGAAATAATAGTAATATCTTAAATTTAAGAAAAAGTAACATCTTAAACAATATGGCTCTCGATAGTTTTAATAACTTTTAATTATACTGCTGCAAAAGAAAAATGGACCAACAAACTTATTTTCCTAATCAAAAGAAGCAGACAAGACACTAATAACCATTTTTAAAATGAATTTTAAACAATACATATTACCAAGACGTTGTTTCAGGATTAAATTATCTCTTGGGATTTTTTAATGTCGTTTGCAGGGTGATCTTCAAATTACGACTTCTAGCCTTTTGTGGCAAGCTTTGGTAATTCATCAATAATAGCAGCTAATAGGAGCAAATTTCATAGAAAGAACTATACTACTAATCTATATATTGCCGTGATAAGCTACTGTAAATTGCTATTTTTATAGCGGGGAATTTATACAACGGCTCTTTTTATTAATGCTCCGGACTAGCTTTATTAAAACTCTTATTATGGGCGTGTCGATGGTCCGTTTGTTGATCAAATACTCATTTAAGTCACTACTTATTTGTAACTTGATTCAATGAAGAATACATTTTTACCTGTTCCTAATTCCTATTTGTACCTTAGCTGTATCTATTTGAAAAAATATACTCAAACGAAATTATACCGTGCAAACTATGTTCATTTTTTACACAAAATTTTATTTATGAAACAAATCATGAATCCCAAAATTAAACAAATTAAATTTACAAATAATCAATCTTAAAATTATTAACGTTCCCCCAATTCAGCGCACTAATTAAACTTATCAAAAAAATTGTCAAACGATCGTTAACTAAACGCGCACAATTATTGTCTTACCGATTTTATCTTCGTTGATGAAAATTGGTCCTTATTTGCATGTCGCACACGTGATGTGGTCCAATTTGGATCCTCCAATTACCATTTCATTTACACAGTTATCGCCAACCATATGTGCTCAATTCCTTGTTTCCAAATTAAACATCTACCAACCAATAAATTAAAATCGTCCTTCTTAATGGGGTCCAAATACATCTAGTTTTCAAAAATTATACGTTTAATAATCGATAATATTTCCAAATCCAAAACTAACGATTAAACTTCTAAATTAACAAAATTTTTCCACCATCTTCTTTATGGACGGCATACCAATCAAAAATTCAATACTCAAAAATAACCAAACCATGCCATTACATCTGTATAGTTTCAGAAAATACAAAATCTATTATCTCAATACGTCCGCACTTTTTTGATGGACGACATGCCAATTTTTCAACAACCCTTTATCTCCTTTTCCCACCAAAATTCCATGAACCTGCGTACTAATGCACTTTTCTGTTCTCTTTTCACTGCAGTACGTTATCACTCATATACAGAACTTACAAATAATTAACAAACTTAATTTGTTTATCCAAAATTCTCAATTACCATAATCAACTATTCATAATTTATTTCTTACAGCTTTTTGGAACCTGCGTTTGATAATAGAACCTCATTTGAGTTTTCCCTTCGATATTAAAACAAACAGCTCATCATAATCATTGGTACTTATCAGATTTAGGAACAGATTGAACAAACCAATCAAGTGGTCTCTTAATGTAATTTTAACCATAATGAGTATTTTCTCACAGATAAACACCTAATTACGCCAGACCTACCCCTATGGTAAACAGAACATCGCAATATATTGCTCTGATGTCCCTCGCTAATAGGGCTTTACTAGGGTTACACGTTTTAATATTAATGTCTTGTACGAGTGTACGTAAATGTACCTCGTCAATAGAAATGTATGCAGAATTTTTATTGATAAAAGCAAATAAAATAAATTTATGCCTCGGCTTGACTATTTCGGCGAGCACTGACCTACCTTCTCTCACGCTGGGTTCCTTCCTTGACCAAGTCGTAATGCTAAAATGGGCTAATATGGTCCTCGGAATGATTATACAAAAATTATGCTCCGTCTTGTTGAAAATCGTAATTTATTATATTTTTAAGCAAAAATGGTTTAATTGAAATAAAATCCTTAATACTATTGACAAATATCTTATTCTAAATAGACCCGGAACGTATTATCGCACGTGTGAAATTAAACGTAAACTTTTCACTAAATTTTTTTTATGTTCAAATAAATTTTAATGTAACAGTACCTTTAATTATCTGGGGTGTTTGTATTTACTGAGTTCTTAAACCATTGACCTGTTCACTTGTATTCGATGGATGACCTTCAAGGGTGTGAAATATTTCTGGATGCAAATTTCTTGTGTGTTGAGTTTGCCTCGTTTTGTGACCAAAGTTTTCTTTAAAAATAATCGTGATCCTTCGTAAATTTTCTATCAATTTCACCTTTTAAATACGTAAGTACAATAATTTTAATAATCACTATGCTTTTTGTTAAGTTTCTTTGTAATTTTTTCTTGATTTATCTAATTTTTAGCGGAGCACGCACAAATTCACCACCATTGATTTTTAATTAAGAATCAACAACTTTTTTTTCAATTGTTTTTCACCATCGTTACCTGTACATCAAGGCAATTGTGATTTTGTTCCGTTGGTCGAAATTAAATCAATATTTGAAGTTTATAATATGCAGGTTCGGCTCCAGCCTAATGTGACTTATAAAAATTTTATGTTTCAGATTAAATTAAAGTACTTGGTTCTCCTGTGATCTTCCAGTAAAGTTTTGAAGAAAATGTTTTTCCATTTGTGGTACATTGAATTACGAAGCACTTCGACACGTGTAAAAATTTTACTATTTTAAAAGTTCTACGTTTTAACACATTTTTATAACTAATATTTTGGACAATTATTTTGATTTCAAATTACATTTCTTATAATTACTTAAATTAATTTATAATTTTAACAAACATTTTTATAAACAGAATCAAAACGTTGCATTTGAATTTATTTTGTCACCTCGTTCCGTGACCTTTTCTTTTACATAAATTTATGACGTTAAAACCAATTTTTGGTGTCAGATGAAACCTTTACGTTCGAACAAATAAGTCAGGTGCTACCTTTATTAATTAAATAAAACCTTGAATCATAACGTGATCATTTCTATTGACGTGGTAGTGGTACACTGCAATATATATAAAAGAGCTTGTCTGCCTGCGTGTTTGTTTGTTCGCTATACGTTCCTAGACCCTTTGACCGATCTCAACCAAATTTTGCAGTTATTTTGTAGGTCCAGGCGTAACTATTAGTGCATAAATGGAGAAAAAATTCGCGCGGGAAACAAAGTTATTCGCGTTTTTCGATTTTTTTTTTGACACACCCTATAGGAATACCCTTACTTTACCTGACCATTCTTGCTCACTACGCTTTCGTTAGATGGTGCTCTTAATCTATCATATAAGTGTACTGATTGGTGGCCAAAAATCGAAATATATTTTTTAAAATCGATCAGTTATCCCACCCTGTAGTGTACGGAAAGTGGTTGTATTTTTTAAAAGCAATCAGTTATCCCACCCCGTATGTACGGAAAGTGGTTGGCAGCCGAAGGCATATAAATATAATCTATTATGGTCCGCCCTGTGAGGCCGAAGGCCGAACAACTATGGCCTTCACGGATTTATTATGGTCCTCCCCCTGTGAGGCCGAACAACCACTGGCAATCAGCGACTAGCAGTCAAGGCATCCGAAGGCATATAAATATAATCTATTATGGTCCGCCCTGTGAGGCCGAAGGCCGAACAACTATGGCCTTCACGGATCTATTATGGTCCTCCCCTGTGAGGCCAAAGGCCAAACAACTATTACCTTCACGGATCTATTATTGACCGCCCTATTATTGTTTAGTTTTATTAATAAAACTAAAGACAGGTATCATGTAAAAGTTTTATTCTTTCAATTCACAATGATTTATGTCCCAATTATACTTAGAATTTCTTTTTATAGCTTATTGTAATAAAATCGTTAAAGAAATATCTTATCTTTATTTTCTGTGTGTATGAGAGACCAACTACTTGTTTAAATGGAAGGACAAATATTTTCGAGCAATGAAGACATGTCGCTGCAGCATTGAACTAACAATTATTTAATATATAGCGTAAACCAACACTTTCATGTCCGATGAATCACAAAAACACCAATACCTGTAAAAGTAATAAAAATATAAGCACAATTTTTATTTTACAAATAAATGTCAATAACACCACTTGATCTATTGCTGAAATCTTTCCAAACCTTCCCGATTCTTTATTATAATATTCACAAAGTCGATATCTTTCTGTGATTTCTGTGATCAGTTGTCTCGTCACCCGAAAGTGCTCATAAAAAGTCTTATCGTCGTAATGTATGACAGTTTCATCTGAAAATGATTTGCAATAATATTTTTAAACTGAATAAGACTAATAGTATACTTACTTAAAAATTTCTCATTACGCACTTTTGTGTTAAATTGTGCAAGGATAATTTCCTCAGCCCCATCATCACTAGAGACATTGTCAATATTGTCGCGTTAACAATTCGTTAAGGGTTGTTTAACGCGTGAGTTAAGTTATTTACCCAAAAAGACTTTAAAAAAATTTCAATTTGAGTCTTAACAATTTATTTGAGTACTTGCAGCGATTTTAGCATACAGAATAATACTGACTTACAATACAATTATTACAACTTATATTTAGTACAAAATGCTTATGTTAGTAAACAGATCTTATTTTATTAAACTATGGAAAGTTCAAGCGAGTTTCTTCCCCTGGTTTCAGGTGAAGTCCTGGGAACATTTTATGTGTGTGAACTTGGTTTCACATAACACCTCCCTGCCGAAGATCAAAATTACGGTTCGTTAATTTTGTAAGCCGACCTGATCGATTGAGCTGATTGGTGAACCCTTTTCCATTTGTAACTAAATTTGGCTAGAACATAATACAATATAAAACTTATTATTAATAAATATATTATAATTGTCCATCCACTTGTTCGGTGAAAATAAATTACACTGGTCTTTGTTTCGTCCATTTTTTCTTTGATTTGGTGTAACTGGATATGCTAATTTCAATTCATCCAAATTAATTGTTTCCAATTGAATTGGTCGAAGCTGAATTTCTTCTGTTTTTTTTTTTTTTGTTGTATTCCATTGATAAATTTGGGACCTCGATGACATTTGTAATTTGCTTCGTTTCATAACTTTGAATAAATTTTGAGTAAATTGTGTTAGGTGAACTTCGCAAGGTAAGTCTTCTTTAATTTGATTGGTCTCAAATTCGCACATGTATTTATTTACTTCTATCTCGGTGCACTCTTGGTTATTTAATGCATAGCTTTGCTCATTAATTAAGAGGAATTTTGCATGAGGAATTATTATTGAATAACTGGAATTTTTTTTAGGATTGGACATGAGTATAAATGGAAATAATTATATTCGATAAGTTCGACAGTTGGAATTTCTAAGATTAAATGTATTTTAGAATTTTGGATGAATATCTTTATGTGGGTCAATTTTTGAAATTCTGGATAATTTTCATTCTTTAAAGGTATTGGAAATTTCGTATTTGTGAAGGTGGCTGATATTTCTATTAATTCTTTGATGTCGATGGTTGTGGTACATCTTCCTGTGCAGCATCTGTAACAACAGGTCTTCTTAATAATCTCAGATGAACTTTTTGCACTTGATTATTTTTTTTAATTTCTACGGTGTTGTCATCAAAAATTCTTTGTATCACATAAGGTCCTTCAAACTTTTCTTTCGTTTTTCCTCTTATGTTACTGGTTCTTTTTACATAAACTGTCTGCTCAATTTTGAATGGGTGTGGCTCCGTTGAATTTCGGTTTCTTGCTATGTTTTCTTTTGTTGTGTGCATTTTTTCTTTTACGGTTTCGTAGATTAAATTTAGTTTATTCATGTGGTCATTTACGTATTCTTTGTAAAATCTGGTATCCAAAAATATGTCGAATGGATCTCGAGAATTTGTATGACCTAAGGTCAATTCGAGGGGGCTGTAGCCTGTGGATACATGAATTGAATTGTTGTATGCAATAAGAGCATATCCCATTAAATTTTTGATGTTCGTTTTCTTTTCCTGTGTTCTTAAAATTCGTAAATGTTCGATTATTGTTGAATGCATTCTCTCGATCATGCCGTTTGATGGTGGGTTTCGTGGCGTGATGAAATGAACCTGAATTTTATGTAACTTCAACAATTCCTGGACCGTGTCGTTTTTTAATTCCGTGCCATTATCAGTGACAATGGATTCTGGTACCCCATAAAATGTGAAATATTTTATCAACGCGTCAGCTACCTCTGTTGCATTTTTACTGACTATGTGAATCGCTTGTCCCAATTTCGAGAATGCGTCGATAATAGTCAAAAAATTTTGTCCTTCGATAGAAAACGTGTCAATATGAATCTTTTGGAATGGTCTTTGTGGTGTCTCTGTAACCATAATAGATATTTGGGTTGGGTGTCTTTCGTATTTAGTTTTTTTACAGATCTCACATTGGTTGATGAAATTTTGTATATCTTGGCTCATAGTACCCCAATAATAATTTCGTTTTATCGCTGTTGTTGTCTGCGCGATTCCACGATGATTTGTCTTGCCTTGATGATGTAATTTGATCACTTCGATTTGTTCATTTTTATCTAAAATTATTTGTAATCGTTCCGTACATCTGATCAATTTTGGTCCGTTATTGGTGAAATATTTTGTATAAACTTTGCAAAAACTTTTATAGGTGTCTTCTTTGTCAAACCATAAATAATACCGTTGTCCAGTAATAGTGTGTTCTTGTAGTAAGTTTAAAATTTCGCGTTCATTGTTTAATTTCGGAATATTTACATATTTAATAATTTTGTTGTCCAATTTGTTGATTTTTACTGTAAGTTCGCCTTGGTGAATGGTTTTGATTATAAATTGTTGCCTTTTGTCATCTATCGCTTCCTTTAAAATTGGTATAGCTTCACTTGGTTCGTCGCTTAGTCTAGAGTGAATTGTTTCATTGTCGTCTTCGATTACATTTTCTGTTAGATCAGTTGGGTTGACCTGATTTTTGCTTGCTGCTTCTAGCATTATTGACCGGATATTATCGGGTGTAGGTGAGGGTGCTTCGGATGCTTCGAGCTCTGTGTGAAGGTCAGGTATATTTACAATCATAGATACGTTGTCGCTATCCTCTTCACTTTCTTCAATCGCATTGATTTGAACTCGTGATAATGCGTCGGCGTTAGTGTTCAATTTACCCTTTTTATAAATGATTTTGTAATCGTACTCTTCCAATCGTAGTTTCCATCTGGCCAACTTCGAATTTGGTTCCTTTAAATTCATTAACCAGACCAAGGGTCGGTGGTCGGTGTAAATTGAGAAGGTTCTACCATATAGGTATGGCCTAAAATACTTAGTCGCCCAAACGATGGCTAAGAGCTCCTTTTCGATGGTTGAATATTTCTGTTCTGTTTCGCTTAATGTTCGCGAGGCGTATGCGATTGGTCGATCATTTCCCACATTTCCTTGGGAAACCACGGCCCCGAGTGCCACGTTACTTGCATCGGTGGTTAATATAAATTCTTTATCAAAATCTGGATACTGAAGTATTGGATCGTTCATTAAAATTTGTTTGCTGTTTTCAAATGAGTCAATAAATTCTTGAGTATGTTCAACTTTTGCTCCCTTCTTCAAACATTTTGTCAAAGGTTTTGTTAATTTCGCGAAGTCTTTGATAAATTTTCTATAGTAGCCTAATAATCCTAAAAAACTTTTAATTTCCTTTTGAGTTCTAGGTATTGGGAAATTTTTTACTGCCTTAATTTTGTCAGGATTTGCCTTGACTCCCTCTGGTGTAATCACATGTCCTAGGTATGCAACTTCTTTTTGTAAGAACGAGCATTTTTCAAGTTGAACCTTGAAGTTAGATTGTCGTAATCTGTCAAAAACACTTTTTAATCTTTCAAGGTGTTGCTGTAAAGACGTTGAAAATATGATGATGTCATCTAAATAGACCATGCATTTTTCATTTTGGATACCTCTCATGATGTTGTCCATTACACGTTGGAATGATGACGGTGCGTTTTTTAATCCAAACGCCATCCTTTTGAATTCATAATGTCCTCGCTGAGTACTGAAAGCTGTCTTAGCTGTGTCCTGTGGATCCATTTCTACCTGGTGGTAACCAGATGCTAGATCGAGTGTGGTGAAGTATTGACTACGTCCCAATTTATCTAGAATATCATTAATATTCGGAAGAGGATACTTATCACCAATTGTTTTATCATTTAATTTCCTATAATCAATTACCATTCTCCACTTTATCTTTCCATTAGCATCCGGTTTCTTTTGTACTAAATGTACCGGTGAACTAAATGGTGAATGGGATTCTTGAATTATGTCTTGTCTCAACATGTCTTTGACTTGTCTATCGATTTCCTGCGTTTGGCTAGGTGATTGTCGATAAGCTTTTGAATAAATGGGTACTTCGTCCGTTAAATGGATTTGATGTTTAATTTGATTGGTGAAACTTAAAGGAATATCTTCATGATGAAAAATATCTTTATATTCGAAACATAGTTGTTTAATTAAACGTTTTTCTTCCGAATTCATATGGTCCAATTTAATATTTTTCAAATTTTCTTTTAATAATTCTTCATAATTTTGGGTGTAATCAATTTCCATTTGTTCAATATTATTTATTTCTATGTGTTCATTGATTATTGGTTCGACGTTTATTGGTGTTATAAAGTTGATTTGTTGAATTTTCTCTGAAGAATTTGTAATTGTCGTAATTGCAAAGTTATTTACACATTTTACCAATGTTTCGGGAATTTCAATTCCATTTTTGAGTTTTCGATACCTAATTATTCCGTCTTGATTCTTCAAGTTAACAGGAACTTTAACTACCTTCTCTGTACGTGGTTCAATCGTAACTTGATAAACTTCTTCCTGTTGTCCTTGTTGGTTATTTTCAAACTTAAGGGGAATATTTCCATACTTCGTTATTAAAATTTTGTTTTCAAAATCAATTTTTGCATCTATTATTTTGAGTAAATCTAACCCTATCAATCCATCATATTTTTTATTAAAATCAAAAATATAAAATTTATGTTTAAAATTTGTTCCAAAAAGAGTTTTTAAATTAACAAGTGTCACCAAGTCGTGTCTACTAATTTGATGGGCTGTCTGAATTTGAAATGGTTCATAAAATATTTCAGAAGGAAAATATTTGAATGCTTGACATCGATTCAGTAATGATCTTGTCGATCCTGTATCAATCATTAGTTTAAAATTTAATTTTGGTATTTCTATGTAAGCTAATTTTGACTGTTCCATTAAATTAATGTTAATTTTTGTCACATTGTTTAAGTTTTGATCGTTTCTGATGGAAACTTCGCGAAAATTTTGGTTATCGGCCTCTGGATTTTCAAATTCATCAACAGGAACTTGATCGATTTCATTTTCCTGAAATTCATAGTTTTCACAATCTTGATTTTGGTCATATGATTCGAAATAGTCGTAATTTGTATTATTATGAATTTGACTTTCATCAAAATTATTATAATTTTCTTCAATATTTTGGTGGAATAATTCTTCTGAGGTCCAATTGCGTGTATGTTGATTTGATCTTCTCGTATGTGCTGATGATGTATCCATTGGTTCAACTGCCTGGTAAGGTCGTTGAGAATGTTGTCGGAAATTAGAGCTTGTTTGATAAGCATTTACTCGTTGACTAGTTGTAGGTCGGTTAAAAGTAGGTTGAAAATTACGTTGACCTGTTAAGTTCGTTGCTTGGTTATTGAATTGTTGAAACGTACGAACGTTTTGTTGAGGTGGCGTAAAATTTCTATTTGGATTAAAGGTGGCTGGTTTAATAAATTGCGGTCTTTGGAAATTTTGAAAATTAGGTTTATGTTGATTTGGAAAATTTTGACCTGAATAATTATTTTTGAACATCATTTGATTCATTACCGGTTTGTGTGTAATTGCCGGTTGTTTAATTTCAATCGGATTGTAATGACGTTGACCGTTGTTAAATAGGTTGGTTTTTGACTGGGCGTACATAAAATTTTCCTCGGAAATCAAATGTCCTAAAGCTTCTTCTAACGTTCCTGGGTTTTTAAGCCTTACTACTAAGCCAAGTTGTCCGTTTAACCCTTGCAAAAAGGTTTGTAATGCTAAATCATCGTACAATTTTGTTTTAATAACCTTAACGTTTTGGTCGGTTTCCTTTAATTGTAACCTGGTTAATAATAAACAACGTACATCTTGACATCGCATCCCAAATTGGTATGATGACTCATTTTTAAATGGTTTTAGACTCATCAAATCCCTAAGTAGACAATTTTCATCTCTTTGATCCCCGAAATGTTGTATTAATAAATCTTTAATATTACCCCAAGTAGTAGCATTTTGTCTAGAGGCAATTAAGGTTAATGCACGACCTTCTAACTTGCTAAGAATTATTTGAATAAGTTGTGTGTTTACATCTGATGGTGTCGGAGTACTACACATGGATAATAAATGCTCACATGCGTTTGTAAAAATTGACAAGGTTGCTGCATTTCCATCATATTTAGGTACTGCGTCGATGTGGAATTTCTCTAATTTTGCCATTGTATTAGTATCAATTTGGAGATGTTGATTTAAAGCTTGACGTTGTTCTTCTACTATTTCGTTAGTTATGGATAATTGTGATAATAGGTTTGTGATCTCGGATTCAGACATAGGAAATTTTAAATAATTTTGAGCAAAAACTTACGCAATGAATACCAAGAGCGTTGTAAATCTCTTCATCACCGGTAGTTTTCCTCGTGGTTGATTGAATTTTCTTCTTAATTTCTTTCTTCCTCCTTGGTTTGGTAGGTTTTTCTTTTATGCACTTTAAATTATATTTGATTTTTATTCACTGAACGGCGTTCCCGTTTATTTTAATTTTTAATTATTTATTTTCACTTATACACTAACTTATCACTAAGTTCTGTCAGTAAATCGTTGAAACGAAAAAGGTTTAGAAATTTTATCTAATGCCTTTCTGACATCCGTCCCGACTGCGCCAGTTAAGTTATTTACCCAAAAAGACTTTAAAAAAATTTCAATTTGAGTCTTAACAATTTATTTGAGTACTTGCAGCGATTTTAGCATACAGAATAATACTGACTTACAATACAATTATTACAACTTATATTTAGTACAAAATGCTTATGTTAGTAAACAGATCTTATTTTATTAAACTATGGAAAGTTCAAGCGAGTTTCTTCCCCTGGTTTCAGGTGAAGTCCTGGGAACATTTTATGTGTGTGAACTTGGTTTCACATAACACGTGCTAAGGGGATGTAGTCAGTTATGTTGAAGTTTGGTAGAGCGGCGTAGTAATTAATAAGTCATTTCAATTTAATTTAGTATATTGTAGCAATTCATTGAGGAAATCATATATAATTATGTACACATTTTACACTAACCTCATTATAATAATCCATTCGAATAAACGAACTTCAAAACACAGTCAATTTTCGTATCCGACCATAAAATTAAATTTATGGCGACGCATACAAAAAAAAGACTATATCTTCTAAAAAATAATTTTACTTAATAATAAGCAATACTTTAATTTAACGTAATAACCTGGCTAATGTATTTTTTAATTTTTATTAACAGCTTTAAGACCCGTTCGAGAAGAAAAAAAAATAAACCGTTTTTATTAATTTTAGCATAATTTACCCAAGTGGTGTAATGTAAAATGCTAATTATAACGTGGCATTCCTGCGACGCTATACGACAACTGATAACCGATGATAAGCTCTACTGTAATAATTTTCCTTAGTATTATGAATTTTTTAATCGAATTTTCGCTCATAATTATTTAATTTTAGATTTTTGCTTAATAGGTGTGATTAATTTGTGAATTATTAAGTTAGCGGATTTAAAATTTATGAACTTTTTTTTGATGGTTTAATTATCTGTCTACGACTTTCTTTAGTAGGGTCGGCTTATAACCCTATCATGCTTTTACACTATTTTATTGTAGTCAGCTTGAACTACCACTGGGGTATGTACCCGCCTTATTTTAACCACTTAAGAAAGGGAAGACTTTTTTAAGCAACTTGCTGCCGTCCTTGAAACCCTTTTGTCTTAAATTGTAGTTTTGCTTCTTAATTGTCGCTTAAATGTATTGTAGTAACAAGTCGTTTATTTGTTTTAACCATTTGTATGTCCAGATTGTTTACGATTTTCAATGTGTTTTAAATTTAACAAAACTTTTCTCGATCTACTGTTTGACCATACTTATAGGAAATTCGAGTATACCCAAGAACATATATTTATACAAAAAAAAACTTTCTAAATAATAAAAAAATTCTTAACTTAAAAACAAATTTACATAATTTAAATATTAATTGTTGTGTTATCAACAAGCTTTGCCAATTATTTCTTGACATGTCTATTAACTTATAACAGTTTACCTTATTATAGTGCCTTGTGCTAATTTTTAAATTGAAATTGGAAAAATTCATTTAATATTTTGATCAACTTTACCTTAGTTTGATATAGTGCCTTTTTAAACATTAATTTAGCCCTTATGTGCCCTATTTAATATATCATATAGTAATCTTTATTCACTTGGCATTTTATTTATTTATTTTAATATTCATTTGATAATACTCCATTAGCCCATTATTCAAAATTGTCATGTTTTGAAGTCTCATATAACGAAGTGGTTTTTGATCTTATTTCCTAGGTAATTTAATGACTTCGTTATATGAGCTCTTCGCCGCATTTGAATGAGTCGTCTCTTTATGGGCATTTATTTTAATTTCTTTTATGCCTTACCTTTATGTCCTTTACAATATTTTTTATTTATTGACTATTATTCGTTTGCTTTTGGCACTTTACTTTATTCCTTTATTATCATTTAAATATTCTTTCTCTATTTAACTTGCTTTGCAACTTTTGTTTAAATCAAAGTTTTGGTCACTCATCCAAAAGTTAGTGGAAGCTGTTAATTATTTTATTTGTGCACATTTAATTTCGACACAGGCTTTTTGGATTAATGCTCGCTACTTTAAAATTTTAAAACATATTTATTGGAGGCCCCCCTAAGTTGCAAGTAATGACCATTTTTATATATTCTCCCTTTTGACATTACATATTTTATTTACTTTTCAATATTTTAATCAAACAACTTTTTTTTTTCTTAATTCTAGGCACTTTTAATTTATTTGCTCTGCTTTTGCACCACACTATTTTTAAACTTTTAATTCTTCTTTTCCAAGGCACTATCTTTTAATTGCTCTGGTTTTTTTTGTAACTTCACCTTAATTATTATTACTGGAACTTTCTTCATTTTTTCCAGTGTCACTTAGTATTAGGCGAACACTTACGTCTTGGCCGTTTTTTAATTTGCCGAGATCATCAACGTTTTTTACTTCTAATATGAAGTTTGCACTGTCATGTTTTACTACATAGTTAATAGGAGTATTGGCGTTATTAGCTTTTTTCCACTTAAATAATGTCCACAAAATTAATAAGATTATCAGAACCGCGCACACTATTGTCGTCGCCATTATTATGTCGTGGCTGGTGGTTGATGCGTCCTCGGTTGCTTTTTGTACTGAGCCTACGGGTAGGTTTGCTAATATTGCTACGGGTCTTAGCCTTTGTTGGTAGACTAAATATACCACCAATGCAGATAAGATTAAGTTCCAAATTAAGAATGTGGTGTGGCTAAAAAATCCATATTTTTCGGAGAAACTAACAGGTTTGAATTGGTTTTGTTTGATCCATTCCATTATTGTTTGCATCGCCTCTGGTGTGTTGGTTAAATTTATATGAGGAAGTTGTAGTGTCCAATTGTAGTTAAGGATTTCGGATAAGTTATTATATGTAGGAGGAATATCTGCAGTCGGTTTGAGGATGAATGATTTCAGAGAGGACCATGTTGCAGGAATTACGTGTGTGATTTCTATTTCAGAAGGATGATTTTCTTTACAAGGGTATTTGGTAGGGATTAGAATTTCGTTGGGAATAATTAATTTACAGGAACAAGGTAGTTGTAGGCGTATGGATCCCAAAATTTTGGTTTTTGACGATAATAGTTGTCGAGAATGATTGGTGCATTCGATTATTGAATTTGATTTTGGATGAGTAATTTGGTAAGCGTCGTCTGAAATTTGCGAAATTAACATTGCCGTCGATGAGTGACATGTCATAGGACAATAATTTTTTAAGTTTTCAATGGTGTCACCTTTAAACATCTTAATTGCACACAGTGGACCATTTAGATCGTTTGATGATAATTGTGGAACATAGCATAATTTATCTTCATAAGCTCTGCATTGGTGTAGAGCCATACCCGTTACCTTCTTGATAATTGAATTTGATTTGCTTCTATTTGAAACGGCCACATAAATGGTTTTGTGGTCCAACGCACACGTTTGGTTGTACCATGCGAATGAGGTTGTTAGCAATTCGTATAGTTTCCATCTTTGGTTCCGTGTTATGATCGGTATTCTGACGTTTATGTGAATTTTGGATTCTGTAAAGCTGCAGTCGCAAATGGGTAGTTGGTAGTAACGCGAGACTTCATACAGCGGGATAGCTAAGCCCTGGTTTGCAGTCTGTAGTTCTTTTTCCAATTTAACCAAATCTCGTTGCAGCGTTGTGGTTTCCAAAACATTAGATGTAATTTGATGTTGTCGACAAAACGATATGATTAAGTTAATCTTTATTAACCTAGTAACTTGTACGATCCTTTTTAAATTTTCGAAGGAATTGGTAAATAACGACGTGATCAGAGTTTTAGTTGCATCACCGTCCTGTCGGTTTGTTGCTATGAACCCCTCCATTATTTTGACTTTTTGTTCCACATTGTGGAATGTGGTAGCTACCTCGTCTTCGTATTGTTTAAATGCTGCCGAATCCTTGCCTATGCTTTGAATGGCTGCTGTTAGGCCTTCTGTTAATTTTTTTAAATGCTCTTCCATATCCTTCTCAGTAGTGGTTAACCCATTTAGTTTGTGCATTGTAGCGACCCCACAACACCAAGATAAGGCGTTGCCCAAGAAATCCAGTGCCCGTTTTTTAAGCGAATTTAGGGTGTATTTTGTTTTCAACATTTTTTGTTGTTGTTTACCAAAATTGTTTTGCGTATTTCGCTGTAATATGTGTAGTTCTTGATTGTAAGCGGTACCCAGATCTCTAATGGCGGCCTCCATGATGCAAACCAAGTCCGTCGAGGTTTTGTTGGAACAACGGTCTTTTTTATTTGTTGTAGGGTCTCTGAGTTGGTAATTTGTCTCTTGGGTCCATTCCATTTCGTACAGAATTGGGATGGTTGCCTCGTATGCCACTACTTGTGGTAACAACTTCCATGCCGCTCCCGTTGAAATTTGAACGGATGGTTGTGTTTGCGTTGTTATTATAGAAGAACTGAAAATACAATTAACATGCACCACATATATACGTACGCCGCTCGGTGAGCAAAAGAAATTTTTAACTTTAAAGAAAAAAAATTTCTTGAATAATAAAAAATTTAAAAAATCATAAAAGTGATGATCTCGGTTCTAAGTGTATTTGGAAGTTGTAATGGTAACTGTGTAACACAACATAACAACACTTCACTAATCAATCGATCAACAATAAATCGAAGATGAATCTCAAAAATTAATGGAGTGGGTTAATTCAGAGCGAACAGACACGCAGGTTACTATTGGATATCGATATGATCGGTCCACGAAGCAATCAGCGGATTGACCTCTCATCAATCAATCTTGTCCAATCGAAGCCGATGGCTGCCTTTCTAAATAGACCCGATCAACTCATTTTCTTCAACTCATCACCGAATAAAATTTTATTTCCTATGATCAATGTGTTGGCTTTATAAAACAATTTGTTAATTGTTTGTATTTATTATAAATGTAAAAATAGAATTTATAAAAATAATTGGTAATTTATTATTATTCCTTATGATTCATAATTATGTCAATATATTGACTCAATATTTAATTCATTATATTATTAATATTACATTAGATCCCAGTCATCGATTATCCGCTATCTTTTGCTTAATTTATTGGGTACGTTTGTGATTATATTTAAAATTTACAAGGGAAATGAACCGCTTTACCACTCCTACCTATTCCCGATACTCCTTAGTATCAAAGAAAATGTTTAGAGTCCATTGGACTAACAAGATTTAGCTCTGTCAGGCTTAATTAAAGCAATGCGAACTTTTTACTCATTTAGGTCAATGGGTGAAGCCCACGCCTAAGCTTGACGACATGAGTGAGGGAAGCTCACTCACCCCGGAGATCCCGCTTTTCTAACATATTTGGATTTATACGTGTATGGGGCCACTGAACGAATATTTGTCTTAAATTTTACGTAGTCAGTGCCTACTTTCATTTCCAAATTTTTTTAATCTTACTAGATATGATTGAGATCTACCACCAAAGGGACCCCGGTCTAGGGTGATAGTGTTTACAAAGTAAACGTATCTCAATCACTCAACTTTGTCACGGAACTTATTGATTATGATTTATAATTAACCCTTAATTTAATATTCATATTTTATATATTTCTTATATATTTTATTATTGATTATATTAATTAATATTTCTTATGCTGCTAACATTGTCAAATTATATATATTCATGTTTTGTTTATTATAATATTTAATATTATTTACACGGATACTGGATTCTGCCCATGGCCGACATAACAGAACTATATCAAATAGGGTTTATCGCCTAAATAGTCAAGGTTTTTATGTCGCCTATAAGGCGGAAAGGAAAACTGGTGATTAATACCGTCCCCTAGGCAGATATAGTCTAGGAGACGGGGTGAAAGGAACAGAATAGTTAAAGGATATTACGCAATACAGCATATATATTTATAGACAACTATAGAGGTCTTAAGTGTATGGGCGACGATTGTTCGTTGTGGTGCCCACAAAACCTATAGAATTGACGATATAAGAGGAGGAGAAGGGAATAGTGAGATCTTTTAACGACTTATCCATGTCGAACCCTTAAGGTGGGTATATAGTTGGGACTGGAACACCTGTAAAGAATTAAAGGCAAAAATTGATATGCTTAAAAAATGATCCAGCAATAAATCAAATATCAAACAATAACACTCGAGTAATAACTCAGATTGGAAGGTTGGGATGATGAACCACAAATTACCTCAGGTTTACATGAAGAAGGTGGGAAAAAGGTATAGTAGACCTTTTAACGACGTATCCAGGTCGAGTCGAGGAAAGCGAAACAACTCTAAAGCTAATAAATGAAATAGTATTGAATACTATTGCAAAAAGGATATCAGATCGCAAAAAATAAATCAGAATGGAAAATTTTCACGATAGGACGATAGGAAGGAGGTGTAGTAGACCTTTTAACGACGTATCTAGGTCGAATTTTAATTCAATGATTGTTTATTTAATTTAAATCTTTTGTGGGTGACCACCCATCATTATAGGGTAAAATTCTGGAAACGTGTACCACGTCCGTTTTGGCATTTGGGGATTTGGGGATTTACCCTTCCGTATTTCATAATTAACTTCCCCCAACTTTTTATTAATATAATATGGACCGAAGTGCCGTAATAATAATATTTCGGATTTACCGATTTTCCTAATAGGTGTGAAAACTTTGACCTGGTCACCGATTTCGAAATTTAAATGCCTATGTTTGGCGTCATAGATCTTTTTGTCACTTATTTGTCGTTTTTCAATATTTTGTACCGCTATACTCCTGTAGTTTAGGACCCTATTTCTGATCTGATCGATATTTTTGTCCGTAACCGGTATGTTTAGGCTGGCTTCTGTCAGCAAGACAGGTTCACGCCCATAGACTAACATAAAGGGTGAAAATTTGGTAGTATCCTGGACGGATGTGTTATATGCAAATGTAACATGTGGTAGAACGGCATCCCAGTCTGTTTGATCGTTGTTTGTAAAGATTGAAATCATGTCCACTACGGTTTTGTTAAATCGTTCTGTTAATCCATTGGTTTGAGGTCTGTACCCACTAGTAAAGTTACTATTTCCACCCATGATTTGTAACAGTTCCGTAATCATGTGGGACATAAATACGGCCCCCCTATCGCTTAACATGAATTTCGGTGACCCGTGTCTGCAAATTATATTTTCTAAAATGAACTGTGCTACATGTTTTGATTTTCCATTTGGAATAGCTTTAGTTTCGACCCACTGGGTGGCATAATCGGTGGCTACAATTATCATGGTTTTACCGCATTTACTTTTTCGAAACGGACCTAGCAAATCGATACCGATTCTATCAAAAGGTAACCCCACCGGTATAGGTTGTAGGAATCCTGCAGGTTTAATATTTGACCTCCCCTTGCGAGCCTGACACTCCGCGCATCCTTTTACAAATTTTTTGACTCCTTTATGTAATTTACGCCAAAAATTCCTTTCTTGAATTTTCTTTAATGTTTTGGTTATTCCTAAATGACCTGCTAAGGGTTCGCTATGGTGAGAGATTAAAATTTCGGGTATTAATTTTTTTGGTATTGCAAGCAAGTTTTCGTTACCGATATTAGACGCATTTTTTTTTATACAAAATTCCATCTATTATTTTAAAATTTTTGGATTTCCTTCTTAACCCGATACTTACATTTAGGTCTTGCGGATTTTCAACGGCGCTTTTTAAAAGTTTTGAATCATGGTTGTCCTCCTGCAGTTGTTGTTGTATTTCTACCTGCTGTAAGACGAACGTGGGAACTTCGTGAGCGTCCTCTTCGTCTTGATCTGTACCGGCCGTCGCGGGGTATCTTGATAGGCAGTCCGCGTCGTGGTGTTTTTTCCCGCTTTTGTAAACTACTGTGTGGTAGAATTCTGATAATTTTAAATACCACCGAGCTAATTTTGAAGTTAATTCGCCTGATGACTTTAAATAACACAACGCGTGATGATCCGTAACAATTTGCACCGGTTTTCCGTATACTAAGTGTCTAAAATATTGTAAACTCCAAATGACTGCTAGAGCTTCAAGTTCCGTGATGGTGTAAATTTTTTCGGCTTTTGTTAGTGACCTACTCGCGTAAGCTACTGGATGCATATTTGATCCCGAACCTGCTTGTAGGAGAATCGACCCTAGTCCGGATACGCTCGCGTCGGTCCTTAGTTCGCATCCCAAATTAGGGTCGAAATGTTTTAGTAGTGGGGCGGTGGTTAATTTGTTTTTTAATTCTATGAAAGCGTCATCTTGTGAGGTACCCCAGTAAAATTTAGGCGATTTTTTAGTGGCCTCGTATAATGGTCTAGCAATGATTGAAAATTTAGGGATGAATTTCCTATAATAATTGCAAAGCCCCAAGAAACTTTGGGTAGTTTTAACGTTGATAGGCTTTTTGAAATTTTTGATGTCAGTTAATTTATCTTCGTCCGGCGCGATCCCGTCTTGGTTAACAATGTGTCCTAGTACTATAATTTCATTTTTTGCATAAAAACATTTACTCGGTTTTAAAGTTAGACCGGCATCCCGTAAGCGTTCGAAAACTTTGCGAAGTCTAATCATATGTTCTTCAAATGTGTCTGAAAAAACTAGTATGTCATCTAAGTAAATCATTACCTCGTTCCATTTCATGCCTTCAAAAACTCGGTCTGCCAAATTTTGGAAGGTCCCAGGGGCCCCTGTAGCCCAAACGGCATTACATTAAATTCATATAGCCCAAAATTTGGCGCCACGAATGCGGTGTATTCTTTACAGTTTTCCTCGATTCCGATTTGCCAATAACCGCTAAATAAATCTAATGATGTGAAAAATTTTGCCCCGTGTAAATAAGTTAAAATGTCATCTATAATTGGGAGTGGGTAATTTGATTTTTTGGAAACACTATTTAATTTTCTATAATCCACACAAAATCTGTTAGTTTTGTCCTTTTTTGTAGTTAAAACAATCGGAGATCCCCAAGCTGACTGACTTGGTTGGATCACCTTAGCATCTAACATTTCCTGAATTTGACTTTCAATTAATTTCCTTTCACTGAGTGACACTCGGTACGGTTTGGATTTAATAGGTGGTGACCCCTGAACGTCGATTTTATGAGTGACTAATGTTGTAAAACCCATTTCTGATGTAGTTTTAGCAAAAATATTTTTGAATTCTTCTAATAAAGCTTGTAAATTTTGTTTTTGAATTAATGTTAATTTGTCATTTAATGCATGGTCGTTAAGCGAAACTGTCGAATTTTGACGTGAGATTGGATCATTTGGTTCGAGCGTAAGGAAACACTTCTCCGCGTCGTCAGGATTTATATACCCTAATGTGGTTCCTTTAAAAAGTTTTTGTGGAACATTTGATTTTGAAATGATTGTTACCATGAAGGAGTTGTCTTTTATTCTTTGCAAATAAGATGTCAACGCTAATTTGTGTCGTGTTAGGAATTCGATGTTATCTATAAATTTGAAATTTTCCGGAACCACGTTTTCGCCAATTGAATTTAAAAATACTGTAGTTGGTACGTAGGGTATTAGGCGGTAGTCTTCTATTAATTCGATTTTCAGATGATTAGGAGATTCTACGTTAATATTCTGACATAATTCGTTTAATAACGTTTTATTACTTAGTGGGGTAATTGATTCATGTATTGAACTTACAGGGCTTTGAGAATTTTCTTCCAAGTTTGTTGTAAGATTTACCTGTGGCGTTACTACGTTTCCTCCACGATAAAAAGATTGTTTTACCATATGATGTTTACCCCGGAACGTAATGGTTTCCGCCGAATAATCAATTAAAGCGTGGTTTTCTTTTAAAAATTCATTTCCCAATAACAAGGGAATAGGTAATTTATTTACTACTAACGCGGAAGTGCGAAAAGTTTTTCCTCTTATCGTGACCTCTACGTTGGTTACGCCAATCACAGGAACAAGGTTACTGCCCGCAGTTTTTAGAACAGTTTGAACATGATTTTTTAAGATATGATTTTCAAAATTTTGGGAAATAATATTTTTATTAGACCCGGTATCGATGACAATTTGTGTGGATTGATTATTTACTAAAGCATTAATGGTCAGAATATCGTTATTTCCGCCAGTTTTCGTTAATTGAAAGACAACGGGGTAACGGGTCGACTGCGTTGTCTGTCTTCGTTTTTTGGATAATATTCCGCACGACGGTTGTTACCCCTGTAGTTATTGTTATTGGACCGCCCTGAGTTAAATCTGACGTAATTTTGATTTTGGTTATTATTGTTGACTCGATTTGTATTATATTGTTTCCTATTGTTGTGATATGTAAAATTTTCTCTGTTAGAATTTTGGTATCGTCCTCTATTATTTGAAAAAGAAATTCGGTTAAAATTTTGGTTTCCTGCATTACTGAAATTTGGGTTACCCCGCGCGTTTTGATTAAAATTCCGATTATTATAGTTAGCTGCGCGGCCGTTATCATTGTAGTAACTTTGAAGATTCATTTGTCCGTTTCTGCTGGACTGACCGCTGTTGGATGTATTAAACCAGCAATTTTCGATCATATGACCCTGTTTTTTACAATTATATCAGAAAAAATTGGTGTTAATAACATTAGGGTTGAAACTACCATTTTGTGGAGTATTGACAAATCGATTTGAATTCTCCCGCGGGGTTTGGATGTTACCTTGACTCGATTTGTATTATATTGTTTCCTATTGTTGTGATATGTAAAATTTTCTCTGTTAGAATTTTGGTATCGTCCTCTATTATTTGAAAAAGAAATTCGGTTAAAATTTTGGTTTCCTGCATTACTGAAATTTGGGTTACCCCGCGCGTTTTGATTAAAATTCCGATTATTATAGTTAGCTGCGCGGCCGTTATCATTGTAGTAACTTTGAAGATTCATTTGTCCGTTTCCGCTGGACTGACCGCTGTTGAATGTATTAAACCAGCAATTTTCGATCATATGACCCTGTTTTTTACAATTATATCAGAAAAAATTGGTGTTAATAACATTAGGGTTGAAACTACCATTTTGTGGAGTATTGACAAATCGATTTGAATTCTCCCGCGGGGTTTGGATGTTACCTTGATTTTGACTTTGGATAATGTTAATTAGCGAGGTCATTTTTACGAGCTCGTCGCTTTGAATTCTATCGTCAAGATCGCTGATAGTATTTACGATTGTCTCTAGGTCATCTTTAGTCATTTCGGGTTTTTTCAAGGTGTAATAAATGGTTAAAAATTTTGTTTGCAAGCCCCGTTCGAAATAATCACGAAAATTGTCGAATTTTAATTTTGGGTCATATTCGTGAGCAAGTGTTACTAGGTCATAAAAATATTTTTTCACACCCTCTGATGGGTCTTGTTTACGATTTATTAACTTAGTTTTTGCGATTCGGATCGTAGATTCGCCGGCGAATTTCTTAGTAAAGTCGTTTTTAATGTCCCGCCATGTTTTATCGTTGTTAGCGGCATTTGCCCTGTAATCGTTATACCAATTATATGCCGCGCCTTTTAAAAATGTTCCAAAATATTTTATTGGCTGTGGTCCAGCCGTTACAATTTGAATCTTCCTCGTATTCATTAATAAATGTCAGCGCATTTGAAGTAGACGGGTTGAAATGACAGGGAGCGACGAATTTTGGTAGTCTGGGTGTATTGTCAATTGAGCTAGCATTAAGCATTGTGCAATTTAAATTATCCATTTTTGTTTTATTTGAGTTTACGGGTGTTACATTAACGAGACTAAAATCGCTTGATAAACTGGTTTGCAATTTTTCTTTCTTTGTTGTACCGGTATGATTAGAATCTAATTGAGGTAATGTTGTTTCTTTATTTTCATTTATCGAGGGTTTTCCTATATTTCTTAGGCTGTCGAACGCGATATTTGCTAAATCCGGATGCCAATTTGCTAAATCCGGATGTGGAAGTTTTGGCAAATTCTGTATTTTTCGAAAAGAGGTTCTTGCGAGCTTGCTATTTCTAATAAAAGGGGTAGTAATGACACTACTGTCTTCCGAACTGTTGTTCTCTTCGTCTTCCTTAATCGGATTTAATTTACTTAATAATTTATTTTCGTCAACCGTAGGGTTTGCATGAATGTTTAATTTTTCTATTTCCGTCGCCAATGCGTCCGTAATATCGAGAGTTTCATTTGTTTCCGCTACGCGAACCTGTTACCTTGTTTGGGGTCGCGATTTACTGGTTTGTTTTGACATTTATTTGAATATTACCCCGTATTACGATGTTTATTTTACATTATTGGCGCATCTCAAAATAATTTATTCTAACGTATAATTTTTAAACTGTAGGGCAACAGCGAATTAATTATATTATTTCTAAACGATTTGTAATAAATGTAAATTTAATGATTTGATTCTTTAAGATAACGTTCAAGCACGAAATGGATAACGTAGTCACGCCAAGGGACCAATTTAAACATCTTTGAGACAATTTTTTAATAAAATTAATTTTGTTTCGTAGGAAATTGAATTACCCTTTGGCTACCCCCAATTGAAGGACTCTTCAATAGGTTATGGAGACTTTTAGTCCTTCCCCAGTAGACAAAACGAACTTCAAAACACAGTCAATTTTCGTATCCGACCATAAAATTAAATTTATGGCGACGCATACAAAAAAAAGACTATATCTTCTACAAAATAATTTTACTTAATAATAAGCAATACTTTAATTTAACGTCATAACCTGGCTAATGTATTTTTTAATTTTTATTAACAGCTTTAAGACCCGTTCGAGAAGAAAAAAAAAATAAACCGTTTTTATTACTTTTAGCATAATTTACCCAAGTGGTGTAATGTAAAATGCTAATTATAACGTGGCATTCCTGCGACGCTATACGACAACTGATAACCGATGATAAGCTCTACTGTAATAATTTTCCTTAGTATTATGAATTTTTTAATCGAATTTTCGCTCATAATTATTTAATTTTAGATTTTTGCTTAATAGGAGGTGTGATTAATTTGTGAATTATTAAGTTAGCGGATTTAAAATTTATGAACTTTGTAGAGAAAAAAAAATTTTTTTTCGGGTTTTTTATTTTTTGATCAATTATTATTCGTAGATAAATAATTGAATTTATGCTGCGTCGGCATCTCCACCATGTCGCGTTAACAATTCGTTAAGGGTTGTTTAACGCGTGCTAAGGGGATGTAGTCAGTTACGTTGAAGTTTGGTAGAGCGGCGTAGTAATTAATAAGTCATTTCAATTTAATTTAGTATATTGTAGCAATTCATTGAGGAAATAATATATAATTATGTACACATTTTACACTAACCTCATTATAATAATCCATAGGACAACTTGGGTTTTGTACATTGCTGTAGATTGGTTTGGCATTCTAAGTCCCCTTGATTGGTTTCGAACCCTTTAGATAGATACACACACGGCGCGGATGACACAACCAGTTGACTACCGTAGTCCCTGCTTAACACTAACTAGCTCGTTACATGTTGGCCTTTTTAACACCTCGTACTCCCTCTTCCAGCAATGTACAAATTCCCAGCTTTTTCCACAAGTATTTTCCTAGCTTGCATTTCCCACACTTGTACTAGCAGGGCATGAAGGTTTAATCACCTTCATTTTGCAATTTGCAATCATGCGTTTCCCACACATAACGGACGTTCTCGTATTCTGATATTGCGAGTTACTGAACTTGTGATAATTTATAATATATAATTTAATTCATAAAAAGCGAGGTTGTCACGTTTTCTAATAATTAATTATGAATTTGATTTTTGAATTTTCCAAGTGTGACAATATCATCATGGAAACCACTGAAATCTGAATCACTCATTTTTTCAACTTAAATGATTATAATTGAATGCAAATAAATACACGTTTCCGCATGTTTTACGTCAACAAATTTAGGTTAGGTTTTAATAAATGAGTTTTCCCGAAAAATTAGTACTAAAACTGTTTCATCAAACTTTTTTCTTACTACTAGTTCTAAAGTAGTTATTGCGGACGCATGCGTATTAGAAAATTCTGAACTAGAATCGGTAGTTCTAGAAGCGTTCAATTTGTTCGCGATGAAACAAATATATTGTCGTGTTTTTTTTTGGTCAATTCCAAATTCATTAAGTTTTACAAATTTATAATTTTTTTTTTATTATTATTAATCAGAAATGGTAATTCACAAACATTTTTCCTATCTAAAAAGTTTATCCCAAGTGCGTATCCCATATATTATAATGTTTTATTAAAATTTAATAAAAAACTGTAAGCTCGCACATATGCATTTAACCTGATGTCTATTCTTCATTAAAAGTTCATAATTTTATCAATTTTTCTCTTACTTGAGTTGTTGCAAGCGTCCGTAATCTGGATTTGAAACGTCCTTCCTGGAATCTCGGATCATCTATCGATTCAGTGCCGTTTTCCTTTTAATCGGTGTATCCCATGATTTAACATCCCTTCTTTGGCTCCAAATGTTTTTTTTATTTCACAAAAATTTTGTGAAATTCGCTGCTTGTGGCAATGACATACAACCTCGACCTATTAGTCTCGAGATCCCGCGTTGAAATAGCGGTCGATACAAACTCGACCTATATCGACTATCGATCAACGCTCAATGATCCAAGGTCCTGCGGGTTCTTCCTGGATGTGGTATCCACTCCAAATTTGATGCTCGTACGATTTACCATCTCCCACATTTTTATTATTATGAACCTTAACTTTCCACTCGCGCACCTTTTTTTACAATTATTTATCTTCATTTAGTAAAGGGAGTGTAAGATACATCCATGTATTTAGTGTAACATAAATGTATATTTCTATAATAAAGATAGTTCGTTCTCAACCGTCTTGTAATTAACACGTACAACGTACAACATGGCGCAGTCGTTATAAGTTAAAAAACTACAGATGGCAAATAAATTAACGCTACAAATAAATAAGCGAAATAAAAATAAACAATTAAGTGATAAATCAACAAACAATTAAGTGCAGCTTGAAACAATTAAGTGTTGTGTAAAACAATTAAATTATAAAACCGACGCTAACATAAAATCAAACATGGAAACCAAAATGTTACAAAATATGACCTTCACGGGAAATCAATCCGCAAATTGGAAAAAATGGCTACAAAAGTTCGAAATTTACAGCATAGCAACATAATTAAATGAAAAGACAGAAAAAATTCAATGTGCACACATGATTTATCAGATGGGGGAAGATGCAATTCAAATTTATAACTCATTCACACTAACTGATGATGAGAAAGACAAGATTCAGATATTAAAAAACTAATTCAATAGTTACTTTATACCAAAAAAGAATTTAACGTATGAACGATATAAATTTTTCATGGCTCGACAAGGGCAGGAAACGATAGAAAAATTTGTAACAAATTTAAAAAATCAAGCGCTTCAATGCGAAATAACCGACGAAAAATTAAAAGAAGAATTAATTAAAACAATGTTAATAATTGGAATCAAAGATGATCCGACAAGGGAAAAGTTGTTACAACGTGAAGACCTCACATTAGAAAATGCAATACAATGTTGTATTAACACGGAAGCCTCAAGAAAACAACTCCAAGAAATTTCGAATGGTACACAAAACTACAAGGGTTCAATGACTTCTTCAACTCCAGAAGTAGACGCAATTCGCAGAAACTACCAACCAAATTATTCAGGTAAGCAAGCAGCTACGAACCATTCCAGGACAAATCAAAAAGGCTCAAATTCAACAAACGCAGACCACAAGCGGGCAAAAGAAATCAACAACTGTAGAAGATGTGGACGCAACCATCTCATCAATCAATGTCCAGCTTATGGTAAGAAGTGTACAAAATGCTATAAAATTAATCATTTTGCCAAATAAATAACAAAAATAATAAGCGGGTCAACCAAATAAAAAATCAAAACGATGATATTGAACAATTTAATCAAATAAATCAATACGATGAAATTGAACAATTAATAAACATAAATTCAATTAATGCAACAGACAATTTAAATAATATTTCTAGTTATAAACTCAAATTAATAGTTAATAACAAAAGCGAGAATCCGATACAATTTAAAATTGATTCAGGCGCAAGTGCAAATATAATCACATTGTCAGAACTAAAAAGAATTAAATTCAATTTAAAGAAAATTCAAAAAACAAATGAAATTTTAACAACATTTACTAAAGAAAAAATACCTATTCTAGGAAAATGTAAATTAAGCATCAAATTCAACGACAAAGTAATAAATGATGAATTCTTTGTTGAAACAAACGGACTAGGATCAATTCTAGGTTTGAAAGCATGTACTAAATTAGGCATAATAAGCATAAATTCGGATAATAAATCCATGAATGAAATAAATATAAATAAAAACTACAAACAATTAATTGAACAATTTGAAGATGTCTTTAAAGGCATAGGAAAAGTAGGTAAACCTTATCATATCGAATTGGAAGAAAATACTAAACCAATAATAAATCCAATCAGAAATGTACCCTTTTCTTTGAGAAATGAATTTAAAAAATGCTTAAATGATTTAGAAAAACTAAACATAATTGAAAAAGTACATAATAGTACTGAATGGGTCAATTCATATGTTCTTGTAAAGAAAAGTGATGATTCATTAAGAATTTGTTTAGATCCGAAAGATCTAAATAAAGCAATGAAAGTTAGAAAATACAAACTACCAAATATTGATGAAATCACCGCAAATTTAAATGATGCAAAAGTCTTTACAACTCTAGACGCCACCTCAGGTTTCTGGAACATACCGTTAGATGAGGAATCTAGCAGATTATGTACATTTGGTACACCTCACGGCAGGTATAAATTCAATCGGTTACCGTTTGGTATTAAAATAGCAAGCGAAGTATTTCAGGAAGTATTCCAAGAAATATTTACTATGCCAGGTGTAGAAATTTACATAGACGATATTTTAATTCATGGCAAAAATAAAAAAGAACATGACGGAAGATTAAAGAAAGTTTTTGAAATTGCAAGGAAACAAAATAGTAAATTTAATTTAAATAAATGCAGAATGGGACTTGACGAAGTTAAATACTTAGGATTTAAATTTTCAAAAGGTGGTATAACAATTGATGAAGAAAAAATTAAAGCCATTCAAGAAATGCCCATTCCGAAATGCAAAAAAGATGTTCAAAGATTATTAGGATTAGTTACATTTGTAGGAAAATTTATACCTAACTTATCCAAAATCACAGAACCATTAAGAATATTAATTAAACAAGAAAATGTATTCGAGTGGACCGAACACCAAACTAAAGCGTTTGATGAAATAAAAAAGTTATTAATTATTAAAGCTCCATCATTGCAATACTTTGACATAAATAAACCTGTCACAATCTCTGTGGACGCTTCGAAAACAGGACTGGGCGCAGCAATCATACAAGACAAAAAACCATGCGCTTATGCTTCGAAAGCAATGACGGAAACACAACAAAGATATGCGCAAATAGAAAAAGAACTATTAGCCATATGCTTTGGAATAAATAAATTTTATCAATATGTTTATGGTAACAAATTTACGGTTGAAACAGACCACAAACCTTTAATTTCAATTTTCAAGAAACCATTACATGCATGTCCGGCAAGACTTCAAAGAATGTTATTATCTCTTCAAAAATATGACATCAATTTAATATATAAACCAGGCAAAGAACTGATAATTGCAGACACTTTAACGAGAGCAAATTTGGAAGAAGAATTTGAATTTCAAAATTTAGAAACACAGGTGTGTTTAATCGAAAAAAATCTAAAAATCTCCGATGAAAGGCTGCAAGAATTAATTGAAACGGTAAAGCATGATGAACAATTAAATCAAATTAAAAAATTCATAAAAGATGGATGGCCAACAAACATAAACAAATTAAATAAAAATTTAAAACCATACTTCAAAATAAAAGAAGAAATTACTGAAGGAAATAATAATTTACTTTATAAAGGTCAAAAATTAATTATACCAAGATCATGGCGACAAAAAATTTTAGGTGACATACATACTGGTCATTTAGGTATTAAAAATGCATCAGTCGTGCAAACTTTTGTGTATACTGGCCTCAAATAAACAATCAAATAGAAGACCTAATAAGCAAATGCGAAATATGCAACAAATATGCAAATTCAAATCAAAAAGAACCGATGATAAACCATCAAATATTAAAACAACCATGGCAAAAAGTAGGTATTGACCTATATGAATTAAAAGGAGAAACTTTCCTAATAGTAGTTGATTACTACTCAAAATACCCAGAAATAGTAAATTTACATGGAAATTTAACATCAAAAAACATAATTTACAAATTAAAATCAATATTCGCTAGACATGGAATTCCTAAAATAGTAATTTCCGATAGTGGAAAACAATTAATCAGTCAAGAATGTAAAACATTTGCAAAAAAATGGAATTTCCAGATGAAATCATCATCACCCTACCATCAACAAGCAAATGGACAAACTGAAAGAACAATTCATGCATTCGATTTGTAGGTAATTCCATTGTCAAAACCTACCCTCCGGAGCGCCGCTCCGCTCTGCACTCCTCCGGGCGGTTTTGACTATGGTTTACTGGGCTAAACATGTTAGAAGCGCCTTCCATCAAGAAAACCGGGATAAAAGAAACCGGGAACTTAGAGAACCTTGAAATAGCATTAAAAAGTATAGTAACGATATGCCCAAGTAACATTTTTCCCTGTGAAATTAAAATTTCTCTGGTAGGTCCCTGGCAAATACCTGGTAGGTAACTAAAACAGGGTTTACGGCTTTGCCTGTCTATAGGGATTTGTCAGGTACCTGTTAGCATGTCCTTTGTAGGGCCCTATTAAATGCTTGCGCTAGGGATTTGCCAGGTAGCCAAATACAGGTTCCTTGTAGGGCCCTGTGAAATGCTTGCGGTAGGGATTTGCCAGGGAGTCATATACAGGTTCCTTGTAGGGCCCTGTGAAATGCTTGCGGTAGGGATTTGCCAGGGAGTCATATACAGGTTATTTGTAGGGCTCTCTGTAAAATGCCTGTGGCAAATTGAACAACCAATAATATAAAACCTTTGATTAGTAGACCAATCAAAGTCGACATCGACGTCAAAGTAAGAAATTCATCGCAAAAAAATAGTAATTTTGATGTAAAAAAAAATCGTTCTACAGTATCGTTTGGAATGTAATTCTAGTAGGTTGTAACGAAATGTCGGAGGTATCATTTTTTTACGTATTTATGCTCCGAGCAACACATGCGTTACACTTTGAAATGCAAACAAGTACCCACGAACGATGTTTTCAGGCAATTATAACAAGTTGCGATGAAAATTCCGACAACATTTTTCTCTCTTTTTTTCACTTTTTTATTTTACGAATACCTGTACAATTACATTTCAAACAATACTGTACAACGATTTTTTTTTTGCATCAAAATTACTAATTTTTTTGACGTATTATATGATTTCAACCCACGTGTTTGAAAAACATTTTTTTGGTTTTTTTCCATTTTTTATTTCACAAAACACTGTAGAATTACATTCCAAACGATATACTGTAGAACGATTTTTTTTGCATCAAAATTACTCATTTTTTGCCATAATTTCCGATATTTTTGCGATAAATTTTTTAAATTTACGAAAAAAAAAAAGTTTGGCTTCTTTTTTGTAATTCTTGGCTTAGTAAGAAGTAAGAAGACAAAAAATCATTGAAAACACACGAAAATTAAGAAAAATGTCATTCGATTCACCGAGTACAGCCCTCTCCGCGAGTTTTATTATTAGTTACGATGAAAATTGGAACAGAATTTTTTTCGCTTTTTTTCACTTTTTTATTTTACCAATCCCTGTACAATTTATTACATTTCAAACAATACTGTACAATGATTTTTTTTGCATCAAAATTACTAATTTTGTTGACGTGTTTTATATGATGTCGAACCCGCCACGTGTTTGAAAAACATTTTTTTCGCTTTTTTCCATTTTTTATTTCACAAAACACTGTAGAATTACATTTCAAACGTTACTGTAAAACGATTTTTTTTTTGCACAAAATTACTCATTTTTTGCCATAATTTCCGATATTTTTGCGACAATTTCGTTCATAATAATTCAACCAATAGGATGTTACAATCTCATCAATTTGAACCAATCATAATCTACTTCCTTTGACAATACAGACCACCACGGTGGTGTATTGTCGCGGCAATACGACCACCGTGGTCTGTATTGTCAAATTTCCATAGTAACGATGGAAACTACGTGAACGCATACTATAAATTATTTGTTGTCAGAAAAAATTTAAATTTTATTTACGAAATTGTCAAACGAATTCCACACGATACTATAAAATTGTCGGTTAATTTTTAAACCATGGAATCTTCGTGTTTGTCGCCATTTAAAATCACCATTCGTGCTAAAGCACTCATGGTGATTTTAAGGGCGACAAACACTCAGTTCCAGTTTCAAAAATTATTGCCGACAATTTGATAGTCTCTTGTGGTATTATATATGATAAATTTTTTAAATTTACGAAAAAAAAAATGTTTGGCTTCTTTTCTGTAATTCTTGGCTTAGTAAGAAGTAAGAAGACAAAAAATCATTGAAAACACACGAAAATTAAGAAAAATGTCATTCGATTCACCGAGTACAGCCCTCTCCGCGAGTTTTATTACAAGTTACGATGAAAATTGGAACAGCATTTTTTTCGCTTTTTTTCACTTTTTTATTTTACCAATCCCTGTACAATTTATTATATTTCAAACAATACTGTACAACGATGTTTTTTGCAACAAAATTACTCATTTTTTGCCATAATTTCCGATATTTTTGCGATAAATTTTTTAAATTTACGAGAAAAAAAATTTTTTCTTCTTTTTTGTAATTCTTGGCTTAGTAAGAAGTAAGAAGACAAAAAATCATTGAAAACACACGAAAATTAAGAAAAATGTCATTCGATTCACCGAGTACAGCCCTCTCCGCGAGTTTTATTACAAGTTACGATGAAAATTGGAACAGCATTTTTTTCGCTTTTTTTCACTTTTTTATTTTACCAATCCCTGTACAATTTATTATATTTCAAACAATACTGTACAACGATTTTTTTTTGCATCAAAATTACTAATTTTGTTGACGTGTTTTATATGATGTCGAACCCGCCACGTGTTTGAAAAACATTTTTTTCGCTTTTTTCCATTTTTTATTTCACGAAACACTGTAGAAGTAGATTCGTTACTATAGAAGGATTTTTTTTGCATCAAAATTACTCACTCACTCACAAAATTACTCACATTAAATTTTTGTAATCATAAAGCAATTTTACAACTAAAATAACAACAGCTCGGTGGCGCAGAGCTTAACGCTGTCGGACAATGAAAGGAAGGTTACGGGTTCGATTCTCGCACAAGGTAAGATTTTATTTCTAATTTTCAAAATTTAATTCCAGACTCCAAGAGAAGCAAAGAAGACGACAACATCATGAGATATATCACCACCAACAAGTTCTTACTAATGAGAATAAATAATGAGAAATGGGTAAAATAAAAAATTATATGTTGTAGAGTTAAAATTGTTAAAATTAAAAATGTAGCAAAAATTAATTTTTTTATAATAAATAAATTATTAAATAAATAAATTTTATAAACAATAAATTTAATTATAATCAAAAATTTTTTGCACCCTGTTAATCGCATATAATAACTCCCTGGTAGATCCCTATAACAACTCCCTGGTAGATCCCTGCGGTAGGGACTTACCAGGGCCCCTGTGAAAGGTACTTAGTAGATCTCTAGTAGAGGCCCCTAATAGGTGGTCCATTTGCCCCTGGCGCAAGCCCCTACCACAATCCCAACTAGGGTTTTAGACAGGGACAGGGACCTGTGAGATTTGACTGGTAGGGATTTGCCAGGGGCCTACCAGGTTAAAAATGTTGCTTGGGTGGGGCAGTAAACTTTTACGTTTCACCCCCAAAAAATCGAATAAAACAAAAAATAATGACAAAACAGTAACCTTTCGTGCATGTTACGCTTACGAGTGGTGTCTGGCCCAATTTACATGGGACCCTTATAATCTTTTGGCCCAATTTACGGGTAGGCTTAAAAATAACCTGACCGCCTGGCCCAATTTACAAGCGCCGGTTTCGCACACCCCTGTGTTAGCAATGTAAATTGTACTTTTTGAACACTCTTGATGGCTTATAAAAATAATAGGTTTTACAAAAATACTTTTCAGACATTTTTTGTAGATAATTTCATTGCCTTCATTTTTGTTTATAGGTATACATTTTTTCAATTTATCGCCTCGTTTTCGACTTAATGATTGGGCTACAATTGCGTTTAACGTTGTGCTTAACGTGCATTATGTAGTATGCGGCGCTTATTAAGTAAAGCAAGCATTTAAATATTTGTTTTACTTAATAAGCGCCGCTTTCTACATAATGCACGTTAAGCACAACGTTAGACGCAAATGTAGCCCAAGCATAAGGGAATCCCCTTGAAATACCATAAGAATCCCATTGTGCAATCGAGGCCCAAAGCGAAGAAAACCACCATTTTAACTTCGCCGGAAAATCAAGCCGCTATGAAGCTGCAACAACAAAGGCCAGAGGCTTCAAAAGCGAAGAAGGAGTTTGCTGCTGAGAAGCGCAAGAAAGCAGCAAAAAAGGCTGCCACAACAGTGAAGCGTAAGAAGAAGGCATCATCATCAAGTGATGATGATTAATGAATTCATCTTTTTATGTTTTTTTATTTATTTTTTAACTTTTGTACTTAAAACTCAATAAAAGATCATCAATTTTGTATATCAGTTGGTTTCAGTTAAATTTTTTGACTTTTCAGCAACTTTTTAGGGGGTGATCGACTTACATGCCAAAAATTAAATTTCCAATTTTCGACTTTTCGGGAGAATGGTCATAACTCTTTTGTTTTTTAAGTAATCTAATAAGTATCTTTAGCAAAATGTTAGCTAAAGACCTCTTCTTTCCAATGGTGTAAAGGAATACAAAAAATTTCAATTTGAAGATGAGTTATGAGCAAAAATGCTAAGGGTGGTCAAATTACAAGCCATTCCCCTACTACAGAAACTCTTAATGTGCTCTTAATACTGAATGGATTTCTTTATAGTCCGGACAGACAAAATTTACGTGAACATTTATTAAGAAGTATTTTATTTAAAATTTACATTAAAGGTGTAGTAGATATTTTATTGCAAATTATGTTTTATTAAAATTTAGTATTAGGTTTAAAATCATAACTATTCATATAGAAAGCTTTGCAATAAGGTACACTATTATTTTGATGCAATTTTAAAATCTAATAAGTCTTAACATAAATGCATGTAAACTTTATTTGTATAAAACTGAAGGAATCTATACAATATTCAGTCTTTGTGGTAACATATTAGGAGTATTGAAGTAAGATTTCCCATATGTCTAATTAACACTAAGGCCCAGTTCAGTATTAGGTTATCTTTTAACCTGAATTATTTTCCATGGAAACAATTCTTGAAACAATCATTTCTATGGAAAATAACCCAGGTTAAAAAATAACACGAAACTGAACAACTAGGCCTTAGGTTAGTTAATTCAATGACCTAAAGTGTCTCGGTGAAACTATCAATTGATTGATACAATGCATACAACTGTTAATACAGTGCACCTACTATTTTGTTGGTTCAACATTTAAAATGCATTCAGTTAACATTTTCAACATTACGCTTTAATACCATCGTACGTTAAATCAAAAACCTAAAATGATTCAAACAATCGAGTTAATTGATTAATTAAATGTAAAAAATTGGTTGATACAACACACCTACTTGGTTATTTCGGCAAGTACAACGTTGAAGCAAAGTTTTTGGTAAGTTAAATTAACGTAACCTATAGCTTTAGTCTAGTAAATTTTGATGCAATTAAAAAAACGAGAACGTTCAAGGAAATACTCCTCATGTTAAAATAATGCAAAAAACTTAACTTTTTTTTGCACTAGTTTAATGCACGTTTTGCATTCGCACCCGTGATGCAAAAAATTTGTTGATTGAATCGTTTATCGTTTGACCAAACAGTTCTTTTCTCTCAGTGTAGAATTAGTAGTTACAATTAAACGTAGAAGTTTGGCGCCATTAAATCCAATGCGGTTGTTCACAACCTCGAAATTAGTACTTAACGTAAAATTAAAATTGGTACGTAACGCAGAACCTTGCAAGCTCCAAGCTTTTCTACGTAAATTAGTGGCCAAGTCGCTACTACGCATGCTTCAAAATCATTCAACTGTCATATGTGATTTTTAACCTAAAATCTATTTACTTTTGTGACCTAAATTACATTTAATATTCAAATTACAACTATATTCTGTGACTACAACGCAATGGATCGACGATTTTTGTTGGGACAATATTATTAGCTGTAGTATTAGGTTATTTCTATGTCCGACGTAGACAAACTAGAAACATTGACACTAGATGGAGTCACACTAATTTACACGTTAATTTAGGCATTGTGAATGCTGCCAAAACATTAATTTACGTTCAAATTTTGAGTACTAATTTATGAACTAATTCTACGGTTAATTTAGAGGTTGTGAATAAGGCTTAAGAGTCTGGACCAGACAAATTTCTAATGGAATTGAAATAAAAGAAAATTCGAAACAGAACATCCAAAAACGTGAAAGGTGATAAATTTTAAGTATTTGTTGTTTATTTTAGTGGTGCCTAACAAATATATATTTTTCCTGCAAATAATTTTACTGACTAAAATTATTGCTTTTAAAAGTTTCAGGGGAATTTTTATACAAAAAATAGGTGGCCATTATGTTACCCTAGTTTGAGTGTAAATTTGCACCATTACTATATTAAGTCCCAGGGTTATATATAACTTATGGGTTTACTGTACTCATATGACGACACTGGTCCTTAATGGGTTAAAATTTGACAAAAAATATAAAAGTTAAACGGTTTATTAATGATCAATTTCGCCCCCAAATATGTATCGTCATATTGATCGCATCTGCATACTTTATACGTTCATTTTATACAAAACTATCTATCCGATCAATTACACTGCAAGTATAAAATTGATCACTTCTTATTTTATTTCTATGAGCCTAAATAAAAACTATTTTTTGTTTTCACTAAATCTGACGACTAAGTATTCTGTGACTACGCCCACTTGTGGAAAAAACACTGTTATATTGCCATTCAAAACGAAAATGGAGTAAAAAATGTTTTAAAAAAGTGATCAATTTCGCCCCATTTTAGGGTAACTCAAGTCGCAAACAGAAATTAACAGCACACAAAGTATTTAATCGCACAAAAACACACCGATTGAATTCACTTAAAAATGTTCACTTACGTAGACCATTTATTTTTTGTTCGATAAAATCTCGATACGTCTTCCTTTACTGCGGTTCTTATTTATTAACTAATAAAATACATTTTTTCGCCCGAAATTTTCACCTCGGTAGTTTATCGTACGTTTCACATATTTATAGTAGGTATCTACATTCCATTTTAAATTCATTTTAAGTTTTACAAGTTTACCGTTAAAAGCTAGATCCATTTATTTCGAATCTATCGGTTTTAGAATCTGTGGCGCTATAAGATTGTTTTTTCAAGTTGCACGCAAAAGCGAGATGGACACAAAAATAATGAAAGTACCCCTAAAAGCTAGATCCAGTTTTTTTGGATCTATCGGCTGTTAAATATGTCGCATGCAGGGATATATTTTCCAAATTGAACGCAAAAAATTACATGGAGACAAAAATAACATAACCCAATTCTGAAATTATCTGGGTTCCAAAAAGAACCGACATGGCAATGTCATCAAGGGAACGTATTGCTGCCATGATGGGCTAAATACTAAAGTGAAACATTTACATTTAAAGCATTTATTGATAAGTTAGTTTCTTACACACATTTTGTTGAATTGTGTACAATTTATTATGGATATAGGGAACTTAAGCCCTTTCTACCATATTTAATTTAGAAGTGTTGGCACGAAAAGTGAGATGGAAGTTTGTTTGTTTCAGGAAAAAGTTAAAAACCTGAATTTAAGTATTTTAGACTATGAAGGTGGGGAGAGAATATGTACAAATAACAATTAAAAAAAATAACAATAAACTATGAAAGATCAACAATGAAATACAAACAAACATATCTGAAACAAAAATGCATTTGTAAATTTGAAGCATTGGAAGTTGTCGTCTATGCCCAGCATTATTTAAAATAAATATAGTTGAATTACAAATTACCTGAAAAGTGGACGTAACGGGACATTTTTATAAAATAAAATTTTGACATTTGCAGAGTGTCACCCACTATGTTTTGTTTTGAAAAGTTGTAAAATGTATTAATATAATGAGGAATGAAAATTAATTATAATCCTAAAAGAAAATTCTGAACTAAAGTTGTGATATTCATAAAAAAAAAATTTGGTTAAAATTTTTAGTCAAAATTATAATATTATGATAGTTTGTGTTGATAGTGGAACATTTTTTGTATTTTTAATTGATTCCACATTGCTTTTAAACGCCGTCCAGGGGCTTCCTCTCTATACAGTTCTACAAATTTGACAGTTGTATGTTCTCCCCATTTGGCGCATATTTTAAATTTAATTTAACCTCACTTCACTACAAACCACGATACTATCATGAAATGCTGGAAAGTCTGCTAAAACGATATGATTACACGGGTTTAGTTATCAGGAAAGTGAAAGTGGGGGTCGCCACTTGCTCCAGTAAATAGGAATGCTTTCTATTCACTGTACTGGAATTGTTAGTAAAACGAACACTGGAATCCAGTACTAAAATACATGTTTACACGAAGAAAGTACTAAAATCCAGTGTTGGGTTTTAGTAACTTGTACAAGTCACTGGTATCGTATAAAAGCCGCTTAACAACAGAATAATTTAATAAAACATGTACTAGTTATGTCTACGTAACTTTAAACGTTGAATAACATTAGAATTAGCTAAGGGTTGAACAATCGACTACTATGTAGTTTATTTTATAGCTTAGTACAGGGGTGGGCAACCTTTTGTATAACAGGGGCCAGAATAATATTTACGTTTCGTCCGCGGGCCTTAGTAGTAGTTAATGCACACATTTTTGTTACTTGTATCTTTTTCTGAAAATATAAAAAAAATAATATAACAAAGTTAATTAAGTAGGGAAAGGCTTGTAATTTGACCACCCTTAGCATTTTTGCTCATAACTCATCTTCAAATTGAAATTTTTTGGATTCCTTTACACCATTCGAAAGAAGAGGTCTTTAGCTAAAATTTTGCTAAAGATACTTATTAGATTACTCAAGAAACAAAAGAGTTATGACCATTCTCCCGAAGAGTCGAAAATTGGAAATTTTAATTTTTGGCATGTAAGTTGACCACCCCCTAAAAAGTTGCTGAAAAGTCAAAAAAACTTAAATGAAACCAACTGATATACAAAATTAATGATCTTTTATTGAGTTTTAAGTACAAAAGTTAAAAAAAAATAAATAGAATAAAAAAACATAAAAAGGTGAATTAATTAATCATCATCACTTGATATAAATAATGTTATAAAAAATGGTTTTACAATGCAAACAGTAGAAAAACTGGAATGGTCATCTTACAGGCCACAAATGTGGTCATCTTACATTCTCGACCATTTTGAAACGCACACAAACACGATTATGTTTGGAATTCACTTTGAATCATTAAAATTCAATGAAAAACAAGTTAAGCACATATATTTACCTTGCAATTTGAACGAAAATAATCACTTCATGAACGCACACAAAAATCAATATCTTAATATTTCTCAATTTTGTTTTACACAATGTCTACAGGAACTACTGCGTCGCGTCTGGACGTTTCTAAACTACATAAAAATTGATGGCCATGTCAATGAGCACGTGGGCAGTTAAAATTTCGGAGTTGCCATTTGTAGTTTCTTCAAAAAGACTGGGTGGTCATCTTACATGCATGGTCAACTTACATGCCTCTCCCCTACTATATTTATTTCTCTTATCATTTATAACTTTAAGCCTTTAAGCTGGGTATTTCGCACCGCGATGTCGGCTATGAAAGCTTATTGCATAGAAAGCTTATTACCACGCTTGCGGAGAGAAGGAAGGCGACTGATGTTCGGTTCATGGTTGGCCTTGTGAGTGGTTCTGTGGACAGTCCGGAGCTTTTGTCGAGAATTAACTTTTATGTTCCTCAAAGATCACTGAGGAATTCAGTCACTTTTTATATAGAGCCTTTCTCAAGGTTATACTTAATGCTCTCGGCGGTCAGCAGAATGGCTCGCAATGCGAATGAATGCCAACTAATTGCTATGTTCCCTTAGGTATATTCAAACAAATTTCCACCCTTAGAAACACACCACTTTATTTACTCTTAAAAATCAGGGGCTCTCAAAATTCGAGCATTTCGCAGGTTACACGGCACTGGTGATTTCCTAGACTAATTGATTTACCTTTTCCTTCACCTAGAATCAACCCCTGAGTGGAAATTATCAAAAAAATAAAATCAACCATTAAAAATGCTATACTTTTAATTTCAGATAGCAATTAATAGTTTTCACGTACAAAAATTTTTATTTAAATAAGAATACATTTTCTTATTTTAAATATACCAAAAATTTACACTGATTTTCTCAAAATAAAACCCAAGTTTGACGACGCAATATTATTCGCGAATGGTTCGTAGCACATAAATTTAAATCTTAACAGTTTCTTACTCTTATTTTGTAATGATCGTTGTTTCCATATAGTTGATTTGAGCTTCTTGTTCTTAATTATTAGTTTTCCAAAATTTGTGTTCTTACGAATCGATTTACATATCCAAATCATCCAATGTGATAAATATTAACAAATTATTCAATTTCCAGTTTAGAATCCAGATCGGTAATTCCATTTCATCTTCAAACATTTATTTTCCATCAATTCTCATCAATTATCACAGATTCCATATTTTCCAAATGGTAAGAAAATTAACCTCTAAAAGCCGCTTAAACACACTTTTCTTTCTTTTTTTCTCCTGACACGTCTTTTTATTTTTAATGATCAAGAAACAATGTCCACAATTTCGTTAGTTCGCGCAACTTCGGAATTACCGAAAACTAAAGTCAATTGTCGATCCAATTTAATCAATGTTCTATTGATTTTGTTATCAACGAATTTTAATCTCTTCTTCAATAGGTAAGTGTAGTTTTAAAATTCACTTTTTAGTTATAAATGCACTTGTTTTATCTTTTAGGTTCACAAAAGCCGCCAACTTGGATTATTATTACCTTTACAGACAAATCAAATTTTCTTATCTTCCAATATTCCAAATATACAGTGTGTAACTCAATTATAAATCAAATTTTACAAATAAATTATACATTATTCCATTATTATCCTTTACAAATATCATTTTACAATGCAAAACAATTTTTTTTATGATGTCGTGAAATAGTTCAAAATATCGCATCTTTAGTGTGATTCTTTTATTTATTCATTTGTTTTTGAAATATTTGGGTGTTCTTAATTGACTTTTTGTAGCAAAACACGACAATATGTTTTTTTACGTTAATTCGTGTTTAAAATGTTTTGTTATCAGTTTATAATTCAAGCTTGTAATTGTTTTTGTTTGCACTATTAGTATGGCGAAGCTTTTTCTCCGATGTAAGTAGAAGAGAGTTTTTTCAGCTCGCCCATGCTGGCAGTAATCTGATTGTATTTTTAACGACACATCATGTAATTGACTCTTTTGTCGTTTGATGTAGAAATAAATAAATAAATAACAAATTACAAAGAAATGAAAAAAATAAATAAGTATTAATCACAAAACAGTAAATATAAATGAAAACAAATTTTAATTTCCATTTAAAACCATTTATTTGCTACGACACTACGTGACTACACGGGGGATTCCCCGAACGAAGAAACCAATTGTCGAACATTTCCGACGTTAAACGATTATTGAACATTTCCGACGTTAAACGATTATTGAATATATCCGAAGTTTCTGCGTTACGACTTTCTATGTTACGACGTTAGTACTAAATTATGAACAAAGATGTAGCTATGTGTGTTTAATTTAAATAAGACGAATTATATCGAAAATTAAACTGTAGATCTCTCCTTTTTCCTTATGTTAGGTACTAACCTAATCCTTTCCTTTAAAATTTTTGTTTTTGAAAATATGTATTTATTATTTCTTCTAAAGATCTCGCGGGCCGGATTAGAACTTTACACGGGCCGTGTAAATTACTAATTTTAAGAAACAAAGGGTTCCTGTATTTTTGTGTATTTTAAATATCAGGAACAAGGCATAGTTAGATCAGTGGTATTAGAGTAGTAACACATACAAGTTCATTGATTTTACTCTGCTTGTAAGTTAGTACTTTATTGTGAACAACTGTATTATTCTTATTATCGTTATTAAATAAATTATATTCATCTTTAAAAACAATCGTTTACGTTATAAAAACATAACTGGCGCTGCTCGAACCGGATTTTTAAGCGACTCTACCGAAGTGTCGTTGGTTTATTAAAACCTTAAATTAAAAATCAAAAAACCTACGAAATAAGAATTTGGTGCAAGATCCACTGAAGTGTGCTACAAAGAAGAAGATCCGCTACCTGGACAACTTTTTCTACAATAGACGCACGGGGACCACACCAATCAATCACTCAAAAGACATCATCAGGAAATGCTGTTGTTCACATTAGTTTTGTAAGTAATCCATTGTCCATTTATAACCTTTGTTATAAAATACATGTTTTAAAATTTTATTACTAATAATCGCGACAGATCTCCTTTAAGAAGAGATCTAAACCCAATTAGTTCTGATTTTAATATTATTAATTTGCGTAATTTAAACAACAACATGATGGCTAGCCCCACCGTACAAGAGATAAATATTACGAAGGAAATGATTCCTAAATACGAGGGAGGCAATCGAAGTTTATTGTACTTCATTTTGCAATGCGACAAATTCTATTCAATGTTTAGAAATGATTCGCCAGGTCTAGAAAACTGTTTGGCAAACGTTTTACTTTTTGAAATTTGCTGCTTTAGGCTTGAAGGCGCAGCAAGAGACGTTTTAGTAGATTCTAACCGTACCACCTTAGGTCAAGTTAAAGAAGCTTTGCTAAGCCGTTTTGGCGACCCGCGTAACGAAACGTTATTAGCGAACTACTTGAACACTTGTTTTCAAGCGCATAATGAAACTTGATGTTTTTTTTGAAAAATGAATGAAAAAAAATTGAAAAATGAAAAAAATGGGATTATTATGAAAATATTAAATTAAATTACAGCAGTTATTAGAAAATATTAAAATTAGGGAACAGAGGGAAGAGGTAAAAACGTTTAAACTTGAAATGTACGGAAAAAACGGTGTAAGCACCTTTAAAGCTGGTCTTCTGGAGAGCCTTATAGAACTCACTTAAGTAATCAAACGGCCGGGTCCACCGAGGACTGTCTCATATTACTACGAGCGTAATGATAACCAGAAACAGCAAATCGAATTTTTAAATTTTATGCGTAATAAAACGCCAATCAAAAAGAACGTATCATTAAATAAACCTTTTATTAGTAGGGACACACCTCAAATTAACAATGAAAACCTCAATAGGGGAAATTTTCAGGTAACAGGTTGTAACAATTTTTGCCACTCCAAGGAACGACAAAAACTGCCCCGACGATCTTTGTTGATAACTCAGGGGGATCGCCGGACAAAGATAGAAAATGCCACGAAGTGCTAGCTCAAGCACGGACCATGAAGAAAACGGAACCCCACTTCCCTCGGTTGATGTTACACAATTATACGGGATGAGGCTTAGAATACATAAATGTAGCGAAAAAAGGTGTTGGTCTGGGCGCCATGTAATTGTTTTCACCCCGTATAAAGAGAGAACTTAGAAACACAAAAATTACAATTTGTGCTTCCGAAAATAGATAACCAAAGGTCAGAGGATGCCCCCGTGACCGGAAAAATATATAACGAATCGTCGAACGGCACCACCTCATCTGTGTTAAAATAGCAAGATCGACCGCTACCAGAAAATACAAAAAACCAACCACCAACAATCGATTAGAACTCCCGTTAGAAGCGAGCAGGTAATGCGACGTCAAACGTGATTTTCTAAAAGCAAATATAAAATCCACAATCATCACACTCATGCCAACCCCTAGATGGTAATCGTATTTAAATACACACAATATTAATAAAGCTAAATAAGAAAATACAATGCTTAAATATTTAAAATTACTTAAAATATTTAACATGGAAAACTAATCGAATTGTCAATGCGAGCGACAATGCTGTTATCTGGCAGGCGAAGCGGTCGTATCTTGCGCTATCAGCGTTCCCATTCAAATAAATTTGCCTAAATCAAAATTGCAGTACTAAAAACTACACAAAAAATGGCTCTAAACAAACCGTTTAAATCAAAAAACATACAGTATGAGGCAACACCCAAGTAACAATTTTTGCTGGCGATTACCTGTGAAATCTATGATTTGCTGGCACACACCTGGCTGACACCTGCCAGGCGGTGTTTACTGGGCTATTGCTGTCCGTTTGTTATTATAGGGGCCTGACAGGTACTCATTTACAGATTGCTGTAAAGTTCTTTTAACAGGGGCCTTACAAGAACTCATTCACAGCTTACTATAAGCTTGTTATTACAAACGCTTGCCAGGTACTCGTTTACAAATTACTGTAAGGTGTCAACCTTTCCTCTACTTTCCTTTAGTATCGGCTTGGTAAAAGGAAGGCTGTACATCTGCTAAGCAAAAAAACTCAACAGTAAATAATTTTTGCAGACGTACCCGTAGATGTTGAAACTAGCTCTCAGCACGTCGGAGGCAAGGGTTGTGAGTGAAATAATAGACCAAAAGTCAAGGTAACAATATAATTACAGTTAATCCAATTATTAACAATAACAAAAAGGATTAGGTACAAATTGTAACACGTAACAGGTCTTCCAACGATACAGATATACTCAAAGTATCAGGCATAAAATTACAAGTTGTCTCAAATACAAACAGCTATAGGGATGGGTCAGCAAAACCGCTTCACTTGTGATCACGCAAATATGATCCACTGAGAAGAGATTTGGCTTAACACACCCACCAACAATCAAAAAAGTAAACCAGCACACTACTAACCTGATACCGGTACCCTGTTCCGAGAGAACGCAGTCCACAGTCCTGACGTTGAGTGAGGTAGCCAATAAATACTGAAACAAAGAAGCGTTTCTGCCTTGCCACCCTATGCTGCTAACAACTGATATCATGGTTGGACGATGGTTGAACAAGAATTGGCTGCTTAATGTAATCGTCCGGCTTAACAATCCAAAACACCTCGGATGGAATATTATCGGCAGATGGATGATGGTAAGCTCGAACGTTAACACTTAGTGGCAAAATACAGCTCCAATACAGTTAATTACTGGTTGCAAAACAGTGGTAAATAAGTTCCTTGCCGAAAGGTTGGAAAATGGCGGTCAAAGATTTCCACCTGATACGAAACAATATAAGAAGTTACGAAGGCGTAAAGATTACTTTTACTTACGATTCTCAAAAACACGATAGATCCGATAAACGAAAGGTCGTTTGGTGATGCATAAATCAAATAATAATCTACTATTATTAGCAAATAATTAACTAAATTCTAGTCAATAGAACGCAAAAATCAACCGTGACCTCGGTGTTGAAAACGAGAAATCACCCGATATCAAAATTCAGATAGTGTCTATCTAGAATTAAATTTGAGAATCGTACAGGGTGTTGAAAAATTTAATAACGAACTGTGAGAAGAAATAATTCGTTACAAAGGTTGCTATGATAAAAACTTGGCAGAGACTCTTGCACAGGTTACTTCACAGGTTACTATATAAACTTTTTTGGACAGCAAACGGAATTATTATATAAAGTAGTGTATTCAGACACTATCCCGTCAAGTTCTTAATTACTGCAAGTCGACAGAGGACATCTTTGCGGATAACAACATTTTATTTCAACTCTTTTTATTTAAATTGTTTAATTAAATTAATTTTAATTAATTTACATTTTTATTTCTCCATCAACTAAATGTTCTAAACCTATTAAAATGACGTCACGTTAAATTTAAAAATTAAATTTTTGGGCTAAGGGAAATTATTAAAAAGAACTAACAAAGGAAAGCTATTATACTTCACCAACCCAATGTGAATTTTAATTTTAATGATGTAGCCAATTTCGAAAAAGGTTTGTAAACCAAATTTGAAGATATTATCTGTTCATAATATTTTCTGGATTCGTTATACGAAAAAAAAAGATCACCTACCAGAAGATTCGAACCGCTTGTCTCAGGATTATGAGGGAAACACTTTACTAACGGTGCTATTGAGTTGTGTTATAAAATTGTGATGTTTTAAAAATTATGAGCAGATTACATTATCTTTTGGCAAACTGCATGACTTGCATAAATTAAGGGTTACTATAATTTCGTATGACTTGCATATTCTCAACACATTTTGAATTGCAATTTTTTATGATTATATTAAATAGTGTTTTCTGGGAGGAATTTCTAAATTAAAAAAACGTGTTATAGTTTTCACCGAGGTTTCCAATTTTGCGACAACTACCTACATTTTATTTCAATTATTTTTATTTAAATTGATTAATTTAATTAATTTAGATTTTTCTCTATTAACTAAATGTTCAAAACCTCATATTAAAATGACGTCACGTGAAATTTAAAAATTAAATTTTCGGGCTAATACGAATTATTAAAAACAATTGCATTCTCAATGCATTTTTGTTTTTCAGGGAGGAATTTCAAAATAAAAAAACGTGTTAGATAAACTTTTAAATTTCTATAAACTTTTTATTTTTCAACTATGGAGAATCTCTTATTATAAAAGGCCAAGTCTTTCTTTCTTTCTGTCCGTCCCACGGAAATACCCGAAGCAAACCGAACCGAACCGAACGCACAACGTATCATCGGATCAACGTATCATCGGATCAACGTATCATCGTATCAACATATCATCGTATCAACGTATCATCGTATCAACGTATCATCGTATCATCGGATCAACGTATCATCGTATCAACGTATCATCGTATCATTTTGTCTATATAGGTAAGTCTATTTCCAAAAAAGCATTATGTGAACTTCCATAATGGATAATGAAAATTTTGAAAATCCTGCTGCAAAGCGACGACGATTGAATCGTGAGAGAAAAGCACGTACAAGAGCTAATAACACAGAAGAACAGCTTCGATCACAGCGACAAGCTAACGCTCGGTCTCATGCGATACGTCGACAACGTGAAACTTTGGAACAAACTCAAGCGCGGCAAGCTGCTGACGCTCGGTCCCATGCGATACGTCAACAACGTGAAACTTTAGAAGAAACTCAAGCGCGGCAAGCTGCTGACGCTCGGTCCCATGCGATACGTTGATCCGATGATACGTTGATCCGATGATACGTTGATACGATGATACGTTCATCCGATTGGTTATGAAATTATCCGTTATGCGTTCGGTTCGGTTTGCTTCGGGTATTTCTGTGGGACAGACAGAAGGAAGGAAGGACTTGGCCTTTTATAATAAGAGATTTTTCACCTATATAGGAAATTTAAATACGTTGATACGTTGATCCGATGATACGATGATACGTTTATCCGATTGGTTATGAAATTATCCGTTATGCGTTCGGTTCGGTTTGCTTCGGGTACTTCCGTGGGACAGACAGAAGGAAGGAAGGACTTGGCCTTTTATAATAAGAGATGAGAACAACATTAAATAAATAAACAAAAAACTTACATATATTTTTTTAAATTAAATTAAACTTAATCAATATTTAAAATTTTTTTACTTATTTTAAACTAGATGATACCCCGTCCGAGGACGGGCAGCTAGAAGGACGGGCAGCTACCCAAGGTAACTTAAGTTGAATGAAGATTAAGGAAAGCTCTCAGTGCAATCCAAAAGCCATATGACCTTGGGTAGCTGCCCGTCCTTCTAGCTGCCCGTCCTCGGACGGGGTATCATCTAGTTACTAATAAATACATAATGTAGGTAATGCTTTCTTAAAATTAATGTAAAGAAATATTTTTAAAAGGAATCTTAATCCACATAAGTACCTGAATATTATACCGAAAAGGTGTTCTATTGTCATCTAACGGTACAATTTAACTAATATTCTTGAAATACTTGCTAAGAAATTATTCGCAAAAATGGATAAATGAACAAAATCACGTATAAATGAATGTAGAATTTTTAAAATTGTTAAAAATTTGTTTATAGAAATAAAAATTCTGTAAAACAATAATTTTTCAAATAACGCGTTTAAATTTTTGCAATGTTGCAATGACCTATTAGATCAAAACTCAACGGACAAAATTTGTTCTTATTTCTATTAATAGCGCAATTTATTAAAATTATATTATTTTAATGTATTTAATTTGTTTAATTTAATTAAGTATCGAATTGGTTTCGATACTACAGTATCGAAACCGATTAGGAGCTGTCGCAAAATTTACCACGTGTATGTAATGTCGAAACAGCGTGCTATACGAGGGTTACCGCTGTATTATTTTTATCACGTCTTCTGAATGTAGTACTTTTTCTACATTTTTGCATTACTTCCATTAAATCATTTTTCGACCATTTAGATTTAGATTTACTTTTTAAACGATAATTTTCCATTTCTTCGTAAGCTATCCAAAAAAGCTATGTTACAATTAATTTATAAAATATTAATCTAAATTTTTCATTTATATACTATACATAATTATATAGTAATTGATATAATCTGAACATTATAATATTTTATAACACCACGTGTAAACTACTTACTTATTCTGTACTATAAACGTTGTCATTTTTCATAAGCACCTTCGTAGCTTAGTTGTCATCGACATTGGCTTCAAACCAAATAGGACCATTAGGCGGTAGTTCGAATCCCAGCCAGGACCCAAGTAATATAATAATAATAATAATAAGTAAGTTTATTAAGCAATTTACATAAATAACAGTACAATTATAAATAAATATTGCTTAAACGGGTGAAGGGTCAGCAGAGCTGTTTTTCACCTAGACCCCTGTGGTATTTGTTTAGTTTTTCTACTGTCGTAGTAGTTCTTCAGTTATCTTCTTCTTGAACGATTTTCTATTTCTAGATGTGAGGTATAGTTCAACAAATTTATTAAAATTGCAGGGCGCAATATACTGGAACGAGCCCTTGAATTTGGAAAATCTGTGTTGTGGAACGGACAAGTGATTGTTGGAACGTAAATTTAGGCTGTGGCAGTCAGACCTTCGGATTAGAGATTCATTAAGGTAGCTAGGGTGACCCGACTTAAATACGTTGAACACCTGTACTGCAAGTGATAGCCCAAAACGGTAGTCCAGTTTCATAATACTAAGTTCATTGTAATGTGGAGTAACATGTTCCCTATAGTTGATGTTAAAAGCAAAGCGGAGGCAAGCATTTTGCAGTATTTGGAGCCTATTTTTCATTTGATTGGTCAAACATTCGTAGTACACGATGATACAATAGTCAATGTGACAGAGAACCAGGCTTTCAATTAGTCGCCATTTTACCTGAGGTGGCAAGAGGTTCTTGTACCTGTACAGTGACTTGAGTTTGAAAAAACAAGTGCTGGTAATCTTGTTGACATGAGCAGCGAAGGACAGGTGGCTATCCCATATTACTCCCAGGTTCTTGATTTTGGTGCAAAACTGATACAAAATCTTTCCTTACTGCTCTAATGAGAAGCAGCTTGGAGAAGATAAAGTCCACGCAGGAGGTAAGAACCTTCTGCTTTTAAATGCGTGGAGCCCTGGTGTTAGGTCAACTAGCTCTTTGATGGAAACGTCGGTATGCGAGGGCCATGGGTCGTGTAAAAACGCCTCGGATAAACTCAAGGAAGCAGCTTTGCAAACACACACAAAATAAACTTAACAATAAAATAAAAATAAACATAAAAATAAACAATACGATGGTCATTGCTTAAAGGCTTAATGATAAAGTCGATGCTTATGGTGTTAGTATGGCACCAGTGGAACGTAACACAGTAGTCCACTACAGGAGCCGACCAGAGAAACTAAACAGAAGCAACGCACATTGCCACCAGAAAAATCACCACCCCACCAACAATCGACGGAACACTCGAATGGTCATAAACAATCCCATAATGGTAACCACATCGAGCTTCCGACGACCAAACCAAGCGGCAGCGAACCCCGGTGCAATGTCGCACCCTGTATATATGTAGGTCACACATCGAAGCCTTGATAAAATAAAATATAAAATCATAATTAAACACAAAAAAAAGTATCGACACAAAATTTCAAATATGAAATTTGAACTTATGTCGATAAATCTAGAGTCTTGCTGCTAATACAATTTACCAGTACGTCGACATAAAATTAAAGGAAATAATACCCAAGCAAAGTTTAATAACCAAAACGTAATAATATAAATAAGTAGCATTACTACATTTATCAAAAACAACACTTAAACTTGGTATTATTATCGACGACTGCAACGTGAGATAGTAGATTGCAATTTATCACCAAGTGCAGAAAGTTGTAACCTGTCACTTATCTATCAATTGCAACCATTATTTAAATAAAATTGCAGCACAAAAAAAGAATACCAGATTGTTACACATAAATAAAAAATAAAACACATTTAAAAAGGCCAAGGGAAAAATATGCCATCGAGCTTCTGTTGTTAAAATATTGGCCAATCGATCGACAGGTACTGTGAAGTAATAGCAAATAAAACATGTTACTCACCGATGCTACCGGATAAACATCCTTCCCAGAAATTATGGGCCAGGGTGGTCGGATAGGGACACATGGCACGGCCAAAAAAAACCACAATCCTCCAATCGCGGATCAAATCCCCTACTGGGATGGAAAAACAGCATATTCCATATAATAACCGGATTGTCGGACTGAAATTCCCACAAACGTAACCATACTCCGCAAAATCGAAAACCAACCCCGAAAATCACTTCACAGCCCACCAGACGTGACCTTCTCGTCCGCCATTTTTCCCCCCCAAGTCCCTTTCAGCGCGCAGCTCGACTTGCGTTCCGGAAAACAGATAATAAAAATATCGCAGAGTCCACAACGCCATCTCATTCAATTTAAATGAAATGGCAGTGGCCAACCAAATTGATGTATAAGGTTGAACATAACGGATGTAAAGTCCAAAATCCGTTATAAAACTCAATTAAACAGCCGTTTAACTGAACATCGATGCTTTTGGTTTCAGCTGCTGTAGCACAGTGGTGGGGACTGCCCATACACATGGTAAAAGTTTTGGTGGGATTTAGAAGTAACCCATTGCAGCGAGACCAGCGATGTATCAACGACAGACAATAGTTCATATCCTTGATAACATTATTTATGTCAAGTGGTGAGCCCGATATGTAGATCTGTGTATCATCGGCATGCATGTGGAAGGTGCAAAAGGTGGGTAAGATTTTAGGCTTCCTTTGTAACAGAATTCTGTTACCCTGGTCTCAATGTGAGAACTTTATTTTTAATTTTAGGGTTTATGGATTTTTAATAAATAATTATGTTACAAATTTCTAATTATGTATGATTTTTCGACCAGCTTTGCATAACAAAGCTAATTTTATTTTTTATTATTATGATTACTTATTACTTGCTACAATTATCATTCTAAATTAGCAACACTTATTAATAACTCGTTATAAACCATTGATTACCACACATCTCTCTTACTTACTTAATCAATGGTATGCTAATAAAATGTCGGTAGAGTAGGTCGCTAACCGCTAACATTCAAGGTTGCATCGAACGCTTCGATTAAAAATCACTTCTCTTGCAAACCGATTGTAGTAACGGCGACACGCAGAAATTTAAGCTCCACAAAATTATTAATTTTAATATTATTCGATTTAATAATATCGACCAATTTATCGAGTTAATGACTAGTAAAGTCAATGCGAGTGAAGTGTTATTTTTTAGAATAGCTAAGATCAATATATGATCTCGAAAACCGATTTTTATTACGACCATCGAAAATTTGTCAAAACACATGTGCAGAATCGAGCGACTCCATTCTTTCTAAATCCGGAAAATATCGCAAAACATCGCAGCCAATCTATTGAGGTGAATTATCCTTTTATAACATTGATCCTAATATCATTGGACAAATCTGGAGAAGTGTAAAATTTCCAATAAGAAGGAAACTCGAAAACCCACCAACACATCTGTTCGTTTCATTTCAAACACGAATAAATCTCCACCATTTTGGGTCAGCGAGCAACGCCGCTTTGCTAAACATCTGCCAACCTTTCTTAAGTTTCATGTGTGTAAAGACAATCGATATTTCAAATACCACAGGAGGAACAAAACACAAAATTGGTGACAAAATCGAATTTAATTGCTTATTTAAATAGTTCAAATATTCAATTTAATTGCTACGCTTTTTTATGTTATTACAATATCGTATATTGTGTTTTAACTATATTTTAGATCAAGCTTTGCCATTCAAAATCCTGACGATTTTGACCAGGAGTGATACACGACCATCAGATCTGATTGCGTACTATCCAGTAATAATCTCAAGGGAAACCGTAAGTAGTTATAAACACTATTTACTATATGATTATTGTTTAACAAAAAATACCAAGCTTGTAGCTAACATTTTATCACCTGCTTGCATTATTCTACCCTCAGTAGACGTAGTTAGTACTTCCTGCTTTTTTGGTAGTTTTAGTGCGATTTTTTTGTCGCAAGCATTTGATAAGGCAATTAAGTTCGTAGACACGACAAACCAAGTGCGAAGGTTCTCTCCGTTCGACATTTCAACTACAACCAAGCGACATCTATTGATCCGCTCTGTGTATTTAAGTATATGTATTTGTGTTCAATTTTATTTGTAAATCATTATCAATTTTTATTTTTTAATGCAAACATTCACTACTCATATTATCTGTGTAAGCAAGAATTCTCATATGTTAGTTACGATTAATTCCAAATTAATTTATATTAAAAGTGTGTGTTCCAAAACGAGTCAGTCTTTTTTATTTTCTACTTTGGTTTATTTTTTGTATCGATAAGGATAACTAAGATCATCTGAACGTTCTTAATTCGATGCTGGCGCCCTACCGGAGAATATTACTAAGCAAAGAAGAACCCAATAAAGAACCCACGAAAGCGACTTCATCGCTACCCAGCTCTCGAGTACTTAGTACCAAACGTACAAAGCTAAGCCGCTTCGTTAATCACATCGACGAGCATAAAAGAGGCAGTTGTGACTGGAAGCACCGTTTCATCAGTAGTGCACTACCGAGTCACACCTTGAGGGACTCCGCACATGGTTTTAAGTTCGTGGGATATTTTTCCATTTAGCTTGACTTTCTGTGTACGGTTAGTAAGATAATCCAATAGTAGTTTTAATGCTGAGTTGCTGCAGCCATAGTATTTCAACTTGGCAATAAGCAATTCATGATTAATGACATCAAAGGCTTTGCTGTAGTCCAGGAAGGAGGCTAGCGTTATTTTTGAAGCATCCATATTAGCCAGAACATCTCCCGACACTTTTGATAGAGCAGTTGAGGTGCTAAATCTGGAACGGAAACCAGATTGGGTGTAAGGTATTACATGGTTGGATTCAATATGAGCAAGAAGTTGTTTCCGAATGAAGTGTTCCAGTACTTTGGATAGCGCTGGAAGAATACTTATTGGCCGAAGCTCACCAAAGCTGCTGGCAGTGCTCGATTTTGGGATTGGCAAAATAATTGATTTTTTCCATAGATCAGGCACTGTTGAATTCACCAAGCAAGAGTTGATGAGATCAGTGAAGCTAGACACGCAATGAGGCAAAATAAGCTTTAACATTCTGGAATTGATTCCATCAACACCAGTAGCATTTGACTTCAGCCTACAGATGGCGTTAGCTACATCTTCCCAGCTAACAGGGGAAAAAACCAATGTACCAGTCATTAATGGGTAGCTACCACACGAAAAGTTGTCAAAGGTGATGGAATCGATAGCTGTGTTTGGGACGGCATTTGTAAAAAATACGTTCAGAGCATTTGCATCATCATCTATTTGGGTAATTTCTTTCTTGGGTTTCGAATGAATATTTGTGCGATCAAAAAATTTCCAGAGTTTCTTTGGATTTTGTATGTTAGCTTCCACTTCATATTTAAAATATGCTTTTTTTTCGTTTTTGATAGCTTGAGTTACCAAGTTTCGAAGTTCTTTAAAATAGTCGAAGTCCGAATTTAGTTTTGTTTTGGAATACTTTTTGTACGCGTTTTCACGAAGTTTAATCATGCATTCAATTGTTTCGGTTAACCATCCAGGTTTCACAGTACCTATTTTAATTGTATGGAGCGGTGAGTGAAGGTCAAACAGTTGGGTAATTTTAAAGTTAATAAATTCAAGTTTCTCATTTATGTCGGCAATATCTTCCGAGTGGGACCAGTTTACGGTATTAGCATCTCTATCAAACTCTTCAACATTAATTTTGTTAAAGATTCTAAAATTAATAGATTTGACTTGAGGTTTAGCTACAGGAAAAATTAAGTTAGCGAATACAAGTTTGTGATCAGATATCCCATTTACATCGAGTGTCCCTGCATTTGAGAAAGAGATGTTATCGCTTAGGCAAATGAGATCAATTAACGTGGAAGTCATGTTAGTTGTTCGTGTCGGTTCGTCCACTATTTGTTTTATATTAAACAATGACAAGATAGACTTCATCAACTGAGTTTGCCTGCACTCCGATAACCAATCAACATTAACATCTCCTAACAGTATAATGCCAGCATATTCCACATGTAATTTGGATAGAACTTCTTCCAGTTTATGAAAAGATAATACAGGAGCATTAGGAGGGCGGTATAAGGTACCCAAGGCATAAGATTTACCTTTAAGTGTCACGCTTAGCCATAATTGTTCCAGTGCACCATCATCGCAGTCATCAATTTCGATGATTTTACATTTTAAGCTGAGACGAACATAGCAACAGACTCCGCCTCCACGACTTATTCGATCCTTTCTAAAAAGAGCATATCCAGGAATAGAAATGAGGGCAGATGGAAAGTCACAGGATAACCAACTTTCTGAAACAGAAATTGCGTGGAAATTGTTTAAATTAACTAGTGAATAGAAATCATCAAAACTGCTAACTAGAGATCTGATGTTCAAATGTCCGATCACCCTTGATGGTTCAACTAGGTTGCAGTTTTCGAGTACTAATGATTGGTGTTGTTTGGGGTTGTCGGAGACTGAAAAACCGACGTGCTACGTTGGGTAGAATTTATCCTAGTTGATTTTTCGAAAAACGTTTTCACTGCCATTCGTTCCAAAAAGTTATTTTATGCACGCTGAAAATTTTATTAGTCCTTATTTATAAAGTATATTTTACAAAAAAAGTAGTCAGACCCTGATCTGCGGGTGGATTGGTCGTCAGTTACGCGTAGTAACGAGATGCTGAATTTTGAAAAAAAGTAATAGTATGCAGTCTGAAATTTATTCAAGTGATAGTTTATAGCTCACATAATACAAAAATAATCGTCAGACGTTATGGAATTGGTGGAAAAACCGTCAGTCGAGCCTTCGAAGTTGATCTCAGCGTTCGAAGCAATAAGCGCGCGGCATCGTTTGCGGTTCAACTGACGGACTTTGCACCACATTCATGTCGTCTGACGATTATATTTATATTATGTACACTAATAACTATCGCTGGGAAAAATTTCAGGATGCATACGATGACTTTTATGAGATAAAAGAAAGATAATTGATTTATCATTTTTGAGTGGAAATGATTGACATACAAGGTTAGATTTCAACAGGTTTCGAAAGTAATTAATGAATTTATTATTTATATAGAATATCAAAGAAATGTATAAAACAATAACAATACTCTGAAGAATTATCCCTCCAATTCTACATCTTCATAAGTAGAATCACTCTCGGAATCACTAGTTTCCAGTAAACTTTCATCGCTGCTGTCTTCCAACCCGCTTTCATCGCAATCTTCCTCATCATCGTCTTGCGAATTTGTTTCCTCCAAATGATCTGAAAAAATGCATAAATCTAGATCTAGGTTGAAAATCAACTATTCAATGTCAGAGAAAAGTATGATAAATACCTATAATATTTTCATTTTCATCTTCGATGGTATTAGTGATGCTGCTTATCGAAGGCAATTGATCTCCCTCGAACCATTTAAATTCATATTTGTTGTTTTCCTCTTTCCATCCATAATTGATCGGAGTTGAGGAAATAGGTTTTCGGTGAGATGCGTGAGTCCATAATTGAGCGATATAACAGCTCCTCAATAATTGCTGATGCAATTCTGCTTTACAAGGTGGCAGAGTAGAGCCCTCGAAATTTTTGTTTACTTTCAAAATATCCTCATTCTTCTTAACTTTATAAATTTTCATAAATGCAGCTACCCGTGACAAGTTAACATTGATATTTTGAAACCCATACATATGGCAAACAAATTCTTCCAACACTGCAAAAGTTGCATCTAAGTTTGGATTCAACGATTCAGATATTTGTATAAATGCCTGTATGTAACGGGTTGATTTCTTCAGTAATTCAAAGGGCCTTTTCTTTCCTCTTCTGAAAAACGCAGGGTTGAAATCACAACCCGTGAGAGCATGAAAACCTGGTCAAGATTAACATAAATCACCACCCAATTTCTCAAATAATTTGGTAATGTTTATATATCTGCGTGCGTTTCCAGTACCCAGTAGCATGGAGATCTGTAATTTCTCTTTTAATGCATCCATGTTTCCCAGCATAATTATCAAAATATCGGTATCGGAGCATATGATTGTTACGTGAGCATCAAAATCCAGCTTGCACACGTGAAAAATTATCTTAGTATCTGCCTCTTCGTGATCTTCACATGTTAAATTATTCTCCTCTGTTCTTATCACTTTATCATTTATCACTTCATACTTGTAACATTTCTCATAATTCACATACAAGATTTTCCCTGAAATGAAAGGAGCCAGATGATCATTTTTCCAATCGTCGCACAGGAATTTCACTAGTGCATCTTTAAAGTGTACATTCTGTAAATCATTTATGAAATTAGTTGATCGTTTTTGGTCAGGTCCATTGATGGCAAATCTATTTCCTTCTATTCTCCCTCTCATAAGATGTTCATTATCTTTAATAGATGGCGAGAAATACCGATCGAAAGCAATGATTACAGTCTTCGCATTAGTATACATGAAATCACCTAGGATTTTCTTTGAAATATTACCGAAGGAAACCGGAATTTTTTTTTTGGAGCAAAAACACAAAATAATTTTGAATCAGCCATGCTTCACACAGGTATACGACTAAACACACGCGCGGCCACGCGCAAACTAATAACTCTGTCAGCTGGACCGCAAACTATGCCGCGCGTTAAATTGTTTCGAACGCTGAGATCATCTTCGAAGGCTCGACTGACGGTTTTTCCACCATTTCCATAACGTCTGGCGATTATTTTTGTATTATGTGAGCTATAAACTATCACTTGAATAAATTTCAGACTGCATACTATTACTTTTTTTTTCAAAATTCAGCATCTCGTTACTACGCGTAACTGACGACCAATCCACCCGCAGATCAGGGTCTGACGACTTTTTTTTGTAAAATATACTTTATAAATAAGGACTAATAAAATTTTCAGCTTGCATAAAATAACTTTTTGGAACAAATTACGCGACACGTTCTGCAGCTTCCTACGACTCAACCCACCGCGGTCGCGCGATCTGACGCTCGGCTTAGTATTTAGTAGTATGAAAACAACTTCATCCACTGAATTTCATTGTGCATAAAATGACTTGAAAAAAAGTGACGGTACCTCCCGGACTATACCATTTTTCATGGAATTGAACCCACAAAACTTAGTGGCGGATGCCCTATCGAGAATCGAACTAAATACGAACGAAATAACGGAAGAAGAATTAGATCTTCTGTCCATACTACCAAACGTCGAGGACGACTTGGATCTGCCCATGGAGGAAGTGGAAGCCATCCTCAACGAAGATATAATTAAAGATACGGAAACCGACGTTACTCAACACACGTCGCAGGAAAACGCCATCTTTACAATGCCAATATCAGAAAAACCCTTAAACCACTTTATGTATCGTATCATTCTCCAACTTGGAGATCAGTACAAAATGAAAGTAACAAGACCCTTCGATAAATGGAATTACGATATTACCATTAGAAGAGGAAATGAATTGGTAAACATTTCAAACGTAGGTACTAAAGGAAATTATAAATCCAAAGAATGTTTATGGCATACATTTTAAAAACACCGAATTGGAAGTAAGATTTCTAGCAATAATGCAACAACTTTTCAACGACAACGTAAAATTTATAAAGTGTAATTTGCTAGTGAAAGATTTAGCAAGCTCTAATAATCAACACGCAACAATTACCATTCTAATAACCATAACGGCATTACAGAATCATACAACCATCTCAAGTCTAGTTACTACTGGCCCGATATGAAAGTAAAAATTCATAAAGTAATTAACAAACATAGGATGCTAATATAAATGTCCAGAAAATAAGACGTATTAAAAGAGAGTTATTTCCGCTACAGGTTAATAGGGATGACCCGGAACCAGGCCCTTCAAACAGAGAGGATTAATATCAACGGATATTTCCAAGAAGATCTAGGGCCCACAAAACTCCTAGATCACTACCGTAAATCTTATTTTTATTTTAATTTAAGTGATAAAAATGTAAGTTAATTATAAGTTACTAAAAGGATTAGCCATACTAGAATCAAAAGTATTAATTTCCACACTAAGAAATTGGTACCTAACACTCTTGAAAGAGAAAAAAAGAACTTCGATTACTCCATAATAATCAAAACGAAATAATAACCCAAATCAACAGGTACACGCCGTTCGCAAATCATATAACGCTGCGATACGCGATAGACCTTAAAATAATTCAAGATAACTTAAAATTCATCTTTTACCGCGATAAATAACGTCAGCAGTTCTCTTGACGAGGAGTTAATTGTACAATATTCTAAATTTTGTTAGCCTAGAATTATTAAAACGTACTGTAAACTATTGAGAGAATCATTACTTTCGCATTCTCGGAAATTACGAACTTAGAAATAATCACACATTCAGAACTAATCAAAATAATAAAGCATTTAAAAATAGTATATGAGGAATCAGAATTAATCGAATTAAATAATGTTCACAATTTTTAAAATATTAGAATTTTCAAAAATTCAAATTGCGTCCGCAAAGGACATTATTACATGTATTTTGTGCATTGCAATCCTCGATCCATTTCTATTCCGATATATAAAGATTTACCCTATTCCCGACTTGCAAAACAATGTCATGATTCCACCATAAGCAAAAACATCTCGCGAGTCACAGAAGAATTCAAGAACGCAAAGTGATAATGGGTGAACAAACATTTGAAAATGCGTTTAGCAAATTTACATTTAAAAACCCAATGGTAATGAACAATTATAAGATGGACTCTAGTGTAAATCTATACATTTAAAACACCTGGACAGTTTCCACGAACTAAAAGAAGAAACGAAGACCCTAGAAGTTAATTTTAGAACACACCCTGCAATTCATGTAAACCATTTAATTACAACAATGTTTATTCTCGTAATTTTCTGTATTTGTTTGTGCAATATGTTTTGTATTTAGAAATAAGATCAAAATCTTTATTAACAATTGTAAAATGAAAACTGAAGTTCACGAAATAGAAAAGAATTCAAAGTCCTCAATCATTACAACAGAACGCGGATGTTCTATCTTAAGGGGGGACGAGTTATGTCCACGTAACTTTAAACGTTGAATAACATTAGAATTAGCTAAGGGTTGAACAATCGTCTACTATGTAGTTTATTTTATAGCCTAGTATGTATTCGAAGTTATAGGTCTATTATTTTTAAGTACTAATTTTAAGAAACAACAGGTTCCTGTAATTTTGTGTAATTTAAATATCAGGAACAAGGCATAGTTACATCAGTGGTATTTGAGTAGTAACACATACAAGTTTATTGATTTTACTCTGCTTGTATGTTAGTACTTTATTGTGAACAACTGTATTATTCTTATTATCGTTATTCAATAAATTATATTTGTTACGAATATTATATTTTATATTTGAAGTGCGCATGCTTAAATGAGAAATGCGCTGTACAACACCGAGAGACGCGAGTGTGAACCCAGATACGCTCGAGTGTTAATCGAGATACGCTAAAACATACAATCATTTTGTTAAACGACAATAAATTAAGTTTACAAAAACGCCAGTCTATTATTATTACAATTAAAATTACAGTCCACTAAAGAAGTACAAGCAACATACCACATTTTATTAACATTTTGGTCATTTGAACCGGATTTGAATTAGTATTTTTCAAATCAATTTTGAACATTTACAAAGTGCATACAGTGATCCAATACAACATTCAACATCGTGACGGTTGGAGATCCATGCAAGTCAAGATATCAACAAGCTACATATGGTCCACTCCAATACCAAGCGACGAGACACCAGCTGCACTGCAAACATATGAACGTAAGAAACAAATTCCATTCTTTCTTATCTATATGCATCGGTTTTTTAACGTTATACGTCTTCCGATTTCCCTGTCTGTGCTCGTTGCGTGTTGAAACTGTGTGACGAGCACAGAGGACCTACAGTTTAACGTGGATTCCGAACCACGGGGATAGACGATTTTTACATCGTCTACTCCAACCAGGGAAGTTTTTGAGCCATATATAATGTTATCTGTGGCCAGCAGATAGACATTTGGTGAGCGAAAAATCCTTCTATAGATATTGTCGAACGACTGTAGCGTTTTTATTTTACGCACCCTCTATATGATCCGACGTTCCGATTTTGCGATTCCAAATATTGTTGTTTTGAACAATATAGTGTAAATTTTGAGAGGGGATGCGCGGTAGACTCCCGAAAATGTTAATTGTAGGTCAGTTCCTACATTTATTCGTTAGAATTCACACGTCAAAAGTCAATGATCAGCTGAATTCTGAATTAATCACACTTAGAACCGACCATCTGGTATGTAATAACTAGTTCATTGATTAGTTAGAAGTTATCCTTTTTTTATTTTTCGATGTAGGTTCTAGAATTTAGTCCAAAAATTCCATTTTAAAATTTCGTTCTGAACAGCCATCCCGATTGCTATTCTAAGGGACCAATTTTTGCAAATACCAATTTGTTTGAATTGCAAGTAGGAACTCTAAGAATCCAAGGATTATTCCAAATTTAAGACGGACAAGTAAAGAACAACTGGATATCTCATTTATGTTATTATCATTCATCATTTATCAACACCATCATTCATTCAACCCCAGGGTAGCTGTATTTTACCAAGTTCCCAATCATCCAACAACTGGATTATCATCCATTCAATTCAAAGACTGGTTAACAAAAACTGCAGTAATAGCTAAGGCCAGATAAAATTTATATTTTATGTAAACGAAGATTATGGTTCCATGTCTGATAACAAGTGTAATCAAATTTCAAGTTTAATTAATTGGTTAGCACCAGTGGCGGCTCGTGAGAAATATGTTTGGCTGTTCTGCATTATAAAAAAGGGAAGGTATCAGTAAAATGCTAATCTCAAAAAATAAACTTACTTGTTGCACGTTTTTAAGCATTAATGGCGTGCGCCGGTGCTTGCTTGTGGCAAACTTAACTTATCAATAACTTTTTCGTTGAAATTCAATATTCCCGAGATAAATTTTTTTTCTATTGACAATATCGAAAGACACAAACGGAAAACAAAACAAAGCGTTCTTACGATTACAGCCACAAATCCATTTGTTCCGTAAATAAAATATTCGTATTAAATTATCTTTAAATTTCTTATCAGTAATTGTTCTTGATAACTAAATTTAAAAATTACATTCATTTTTAAAAACGACCTTCGTAAGAGATTTTAAAAACGACTAAATAAAATGCCTTTGTTAGCTTATCACGTCATAATAATTCTGCATATTTGTTATTTTAAAAATAGAACTTATACTTTGTAATTTAAACAGCCCTTTGTGTTCGGTTCGAAATAAAACAAACGACGCAAACATTTTTGTAACAATAAGTTTTATTTATGCGCACAAAAAGTTTTGTAATTATTGTTAACTAATTTTCGAAAAAATCCTATTTTTACCGGTTATTATGAGAGAAGCTGAGTTAATAAATAATATGAGTAATGTTCCATTTCGTAATGTGAATGCAGAAAAAATCTAAGTCCAAATTTCTTGATCTACATTTTATTACAGAAAATTATAGTTTGAGAATTGTTTTACAATGCAGAAAAATCTCAAGTCCAAAATTATTATAAAATTTTATTAGGATTAGGAATTCATTTTATCTAGTAGGTATAAAGGACATTATATCCATAATTTCAATTAAAGTTTATAATACAAGATCTTTCTTTAAAATATAATTGCATGAAATGCTAGCACCGGTTATATAATACAACTCGTAAAAATATCTTACTGCAAATTGGCTGCGTTTGGGTGCAGAACGACAGTACATTCGATGCGTGTACGCGACGTGTACGTATCACGAGCAATAAGAATTATTATTGTATAAAAATACATAAATTTTAATTTTATGTATTCATAATTTTATTTAAAGTTGCAAAATCCGTAAAAAAATAATTTAACTACTGTTTTGCTATAAATATGTGCAAGAAACTTGGTGTAATTAAAAGTTTTTAAGCAATTTATTGCTTATGCCCTAATTTCACTGCAATTTGTTTAACAATTGATGAACTAATATTAAAATTAGTTTTTCTTTTCAAAATTCGATTTGTAAACTACCTCGAAACAAAATCATAAAAGATATATACCACGTAAAACTATACCAATTGCTATAGCATTGTAGTCTGTGTTTCATTACAGCTCGGCTGCGCACAAGTGTATAGCGTTCTAGTTAGACAAACATTTTGATAGCGGACTGGACGTGTATTTATTATTACACTATTTATGTGACTAGCTGTTAAATTGTAACTGATATGCTAGCGAAAATAAGAAACACGCTTTCAAAGCCAAGCTGATAATGCACCATTCTTTATAATAATTTAAATCTGATTAAGGTTATAATTATATAATTAATTATGCAAGTATTGGTATATTTATTGTTATTTTTGGTGGTTCTGCAGCTCCTATGGTAGAACCGCCACTGGTTAGCACAAATATTCATTTCAAGTCAACTTTGATTTTCATGTAAAAACTTTTATACCGTGTGGAATAATATCGCAAATTATTTATATTTTATGTAAACGAAGATTTTATATGCATATATGAAGTTTCCGGTTAAGTCATTTGATTAGACAGGTGTCTAAGTATTTTATGTATATGTCGATATTTTCTTCCACAGAGCGAACATTTAATTTTTTTGTAAATACACGAATAATCAAAATTTTAACTCTTTCATTCAGTAAATTACTTTTGCTGGTTTGGTTTTTTACAGTCGTTTTCGACTACTACACCTGAATGAAAGGAGATCCTATAGAAAACGGTTTTGGAAATTAGCTGGCGCCATTATAAATATCAAAAACACGTTTTCTGAGTTCGACCCATGACCCAACCTCCGAATTAACCCAAAGAGCAAGCAGTAAAATAGGGCACTTGTGTCGCGTAAATTTTATGTTACACGACAATTAACAATATTTAAAAGCTTCTTAAAACCAATTCAAGAGGCATTTGACGTAAGTCAAACAATTCAAGAAAAAACAATCTCGCAATTGCAAGCCCTTACAACTCAGTTTTAAAGGTTATCGGACGTGTATGAAACACTCCAGCTGAGCATTGAATGTGTTTGCAACGAAGAAAATCTTGAAAACGAATACACCGAACGAGAACAATTCACAAATTCGTTCGTTGAAACATTTACAGATGCAAAAATAATATTACAATGTAGTGAAGTCGTTAGTCATTCCCAAAGCAATGACGATGATAACACCAGTATTATACAATCACAACAACAGTTGGAAGCGAGAATCTTCCAACCAACAATTAAGTTGCCAACCATCAATTTACCACATTTTAAAGGTCAATATGGCGCATGGCTTGAATTCAAAGAAACATTTGAATCATTAATACATAATAATACCACCCTAATGCCCGTATCCACCAACAACAAATAACACTATTCATAGAATAAAGTCACTATTTGGTATTCACCAACATAAAATAAGGTTTATTCATCGAATAAACTTCCAATAAGTTATTCGCAATAATTGGTCGAATAAAGTCCTTATTTGTCGATTTATAACCTTAAAATTTGCAAGGTACGTGCATTTTATAAACAAACTTGTAAACATACATGCTTTTGTGTACATCATAATCATAATATTCATAATTAGAAAGAGTAATGGACGATTTAAATTTAATGTAAGTCCATAATATTATTGTAATTTATTGTATAATAAAATTTACTTTGTTTTTAGCTACAATTTATTGCCGCCTCTACATTTTTTTCCAATTGAAAATGAAAATAGAAATTGCCGACGTTCCCGAAATGTTCGTCCCAGAACTAATTTTATAGAAACTTTTGATGATATAGATTTTAAGATGCGATTTCGTTTCTCGAAAGCATATGTGGAAAATATTTTAAATTTAATTGGAGCGAATTTAAAAGCTACAAGTTTGGGAAATGATCCCATATCGCCAATTAATCAAGTGCTGATAACCTTACGATTTTATGCTACCGGGTCATTGCAACTGTGTACGGGTGATAATTTTTTAGTATCACAAAGTAGTGTGAGCAGAATTATTACCAAAGTATCGCACTATATTGCATTAAAAGGTCATATTTATATAAAAATGCCACAAACTCGATTTGCAATAGATAAAATTAACAGCGACTTTTATCAAATTGCAAACTTTCCCAGAGTAGTAGGTACGATTGATGGGACTCATATAAAAATTCAATCACCCGGAAGAGATACTGCTGAATTATACCGGAATAGAAAAGGATGGTTTTCCATAAATGTTCAAATGGTGGCAAATGCAAACCTTAAAGTTATGGATATAGTAACCTCCTGTCCCGGTAGTGTTCACGATTCAACAATTTTTAACGAATCTAGATTAAGAAGTCGGTTAGAAGAAAATGCTTTTGGGGATTCCTATTTGCTAGGCGACAGTGCTTATGCTTGTAAGAAGTATTTATTAACACCGTTACATAATCCAACAACTCCTGCTGAAATGCGATACAACAGAAGCCATATTCATACTAGAAACACAGTGGAAAGAACTTTCGGTGTTCTCAAAAGAAGATTTCCATGTCTTTCTCTTGGACTTCGTGTTGCTCTTGATCGAGTGGACTCGATAATTGTAGCCACAACAGTGTTGCATAACATTGCTATAGATAGAAGAGATGAAATGCCACCTGATGAAAACATCGTTCACAATGTAATACAAGAAATTTTTAACATTGGAAATGAAAATATTGTTAATCAGAATTTTGCAATAAGAAATGCTGTAATCAATACCTTTTTTAATAGATAGTTTTATTTTAAAAAAATACTAAATATTTAAATTATTGTTTTTTTATTTTCAAGTTAAATTCTGCCAGTTCCTTCTCAATTTCAGCCTTTTCCTTTAAAACTTGAAGAAGTTGTAACTGAATGGCATTTTCAGATTTTATTTTGTCAGTTTCTGCAATATATTTTTCTTTGCTTGCTTTTAACACAGCTAGTTCAGCTTCATGTTTTTGCTGCCGCATTTGGTTTTCATTTATGATAGGAATTTTTTTATCCGTTCCAGTGTATCCAGTTTCGTTATATGTTACTGAAAATATAAACATGTTATGTTTTCTGTTATAAATAATAATTATTGTAAATTTAACTTACAGTTGTGAATTGAATCTCTTACAAGTTCGGCTTCGCCAAAAACGTCGTCGGTTACATCATAAATTTCATTATTTACTTCTACATGATGCGTATCTCGGTACGATGTATCAATCACATCTCTCTTAGATGTATCACCCTCATCTCTGTTCAATAAATCCAACGTACCTCTATTTGATGGACCACGTTTGTTGGAATCGTATTGCTGTGACCTTTCCTACCTAATTTTTGTACAGGGGAGGTTCAACATAACTGCCCCTTCTTACTAAACTCCCGGTGATGAGTCGCTCAAGGGTGGGTTCCTAATGAACGGTCAATATTAGAGGCGATCTTATGAATATTTATTGGCTCTCTCGGGATGTCTAATTGCTTTCCTTTTTTTAAGAAAAAAAAGAAATAAAAAACTTTCATTAGCTTATGAGTAATATTTATTGTTAACAAAATCGAACTGATTGAAATAATTTTCATAAAATAAATGTTTACACAAATGTTTTGGATCGCAGATCCAATATAAAAATGAACCTTTCAAATTAAGAACAATTGATACAAAATAATATTTCAAAATAAAGAGGTGTCCACTCTTTATTCCGACGTGCTTGATTGTTAGGCCAATCAAGTCTCTCGCTTTACACTAGCGGGCTTAAATGTTTTTAAATAATATTGGTGCTTGTTCAAAGCTTAAAGTATTAATAACTAAATAATAAAACTTTTGATAAAAAAAAACCTTTCACTTAGGGTAATGAAAAATGCACTTTGGAAGAAGTCCTTTTTTCAAATCCTGTATTAACGCGCTGATGGCCAATTGTGTAATAAAATTAAAGAAATAATAAATTCACAGTACCTGTCTCCTTGACAAATCGAAGGTTTTACATTTTAAAAAGGATATTACTTCGTTTTTGTGTGTGTGGCCTACTTTAGTGTGCACATCTGATGAGTCAACAACATGGAATTACATTAGTGCGGCGATCGTCATTATCATCTTGTTTGACCTCACATGAAGTTGTTTCCGCATTGACTGATGACTGAATTTTATATTTGTCGTTTGCATCTTTCCAATTGTAGATTTCCAAACGTTGAGAGGTAAGTTAATTTTAGTTGACAATATTTATTATTATCCAGAAAATTTTATGTGAGTCGAGTTCGTAAATTATAACCATTTACAATAACATTATGAGCATCCATTACTGTCCTTGAGTTTATTTTTAGATTTGGTTCCAACCCAACTGAAAATTTCTAACCTCTAATTGTTAGTAAACAAATAATTTCGGAATCCATCGCAAATATTTTATAGAGCGCATAAAATGCGTGCACTCTGTTAGAATTCACGAAGTCAACCGATTTTTCATCGAAAATCGATATGATTGGCATGCCTGTGCGAATGAAGTAAGTCAAATCCGTTTATTTTCGAATTTATTTCTTTCTAATAAATAATTTTGATTGCAGATTCACTCCTTGTACCAATCTCGGTTTCCTTTGAGGTGTTTTTCCATGCAGTTTTGCTGGTATATTGCGTTTTTATGCTGTATTTGGATTGTCCATTGACTCATGTTCTCCATTTTTGTTGTTTTCTTTGATGTCACACAAATTTGACCTTTATTTACTATATTTTTGATTTACCCTTCGAAATTACTCACATTAGATGCATGAAACAATTACATAATTTTTGATATGATCACATTTTTACAAAGAATGTTATTCATAGAATAAATCAGTTTACAAATTCTTACATTTTTATAGGTTATCATCATTAACACATTTTTACAAATTTTCAGCTAATTAAGTTTTTTGTTTCATTTCTGATGTGACAATCATCAGTCTATTTAAACTTAGCAATGTTTATCATCTTTTGTTCATCCTGAGAGACTCAAGTAAAGTTAGAAAATTGAAATTTTAGAAAAATAAAAATTTCTCGTAGAGCAAATTTTTAAAGTGCCTACCGATTTAGAATTTTATGCTTATTTTGAATCTATTATTCATTTTTGTATCGGGAGCCTTTATTTATCATTTTGAATCATAGCAGTATGTATTTGTTTTATGTAAAATTTGCTCTTTATTAGCCGACACAATTCGTTCATCCAATTGAGATAACGAAGGGGTAAAGGATCCCCCATCAGTTTTATAAAGCTGTACCTACGAGTTTGTTATTAACATTAATTACATTTGTTGCAGCATAAATATATTATTAAAACTTACTTTATCGGTAGCAACATTTTGTCTAGCTTTCTTCTTCATACCTTCATACAACAATTTTAATTGCATACCATTCCTTGTTCCCGTTTTTGCTGAACCATTAAATCTAGTTGCAATTTTCTCCCACGTATCTCGTTTTTGGTTCGCCCAAACGGCATCGGTTTTTTTGTTTTCCAATATATGTTTAAATTCATCCACTAAATCTAACAGCTTCTCCATTTTTTCTTCTAAAAAGTTTCGACAACGTGTAACATTACAATGTTACTGTGTTTTGCTTTCCGTTTTTTTATGAAATTTATAAAATAAATACAATAGTTTTACCACCTTTCGAATCGATTAATTTTAAATTAAAGATTTATGCATTTTCTAACGCCTGCAAGTTAGGTGACTTTAAAATCGATCGAATGGAATTGAAAGATTTTGTACGATAGTCGTTAATACAGTTCTCTGATCGCTAATTTCGGATATAAAACAGCGCCAAAACACAAGAAAAGGAGGTCGTCAAAGCTAATTAGACAGATAGCACCAAAATTTTTCGTTCCGCAATAATTTGTAATTACCGAGTATTTTTTGAGTAAATATTCGAGATCCTATATTGAGTGTATGTATAGTACACGTAGTGTGAAACGTGAGTGCAGATTTTTTTAGCACAAACCGAATTTTGACGCCTTTTGACCGAATATTTGAGAACCGGCTTAGATAAGAGAGCACGAGACCATTTTCGCCATTTTGGGGTCGCAAAAAATCGCATTTTTGCCGCATTTTTATTCCGAAAGACCCGGAAGCAGTTCCTTATCGTTATATCTTTTGGACAATATTTATTTCCCGATCGACAACAATATCCAGGTACGAAGATTTACGTCACCTGTAATCACAAGATAGAGTTTCCAATCGATACATGTGCAATTTATCAATAGAGAGATCTACGTCGCAACTTCTAACACGACCTGGTAGTATTGAAAGATTTTTATCGATATTTAAACATTTCAGTTCTTTTGAACTACAACATTTATCATTTTCAAGTTCATACATGTGTGTCTTTTTCTCGATTATTTTTTAGTTCACCATTTTTGTGGAATATAATTGGATTCCAATACGCCACCTGCAGTGCATTACCGGTGGCCAGAAATTTTGAGATTAACAACACGGATTACAAAAAAAACCGTAAGTAATTTTGAGAGAATTGCTTACTGTGTGAATCTTGAACAAACTACCATTTTCACTATCCTGCTAAAAGTAGCTAACGATTGTAAATTTCAAAGCACGGCTTACACCATTCTATCGCATGTTATTTTTATATAGAAGTAGTTTTCTTCTTGTTATGTTTGCGAGTAGATGCGTGGTATGTATGAAGTAAGCTTAACGATAAAAATCTTAAATACCAGCATCACAGTTCGTGGGTCGTCGACCATCATTGTCAATTCCAGTTCGGTTTGTTCGACTGATACAGTTATAAATTAATAATTTTGTATACATTAACATCAATTGTAATAAGAATTCTGCCTGTGTTTTAGTTATATTCAATTTATTCATTAATACGAGCGTGTGCTCATTTATTTTTTTGTTCAGTTATTATTTCCATTTTGACAAAATTAAAGTGACTAAGAATCCTGAAACCTTTGTTTTTTTGTCTGGCGCCCAGGCACAGTTGTAATAGCGAAGCGACCCAAAAGATAAAGAACCTACGAAACGCTTTCGAGCGACCCAGCAATTCTCCGACACTGGGTAATTCCAACAGGCTAGCCGTCCTGTACAGTTCACCTACAGACGTGACAAGTGGCGGTTTGAGCGAGAATTTGACGGTTTTCGCCATAAACGTTCTCTTTGTATCTTAGGTATTTTTGTCAAACACAACAAACGAAGATACAACAAACAAGGAAGTATGTTTCAGCTTTTATAGGTTAAGATTTTAAATTTACCTAGTAATTTTATGAGCTACCAACCTACTTTAAATTTATTCTACAAATAGTTATTTATACTTGACAAGTGGTTGGTGAATACCAACATTAGTTATTCATTGAATAAACTTTATTCATCCAATAGTTATTTGCAGATTTATTTGTAGTTGGTGCATACGGGCATAAGTGAAATTCAAAAATACCACTATTTATGAACTTCATTACAGGGTGATGCACGAAATTCCATACGAAAACTAGAATTCACTACCAAAAATTATTTGACCGCTTGGAATTTATTATGCAAGCGATATGCCAATTCAAGATTGCTGGTGCACAGTCATGTAATGGCTCTTTTTGATTTAGAACCGTTGACAAAAGAGACGTCAATAGGTCTAAGAAACCTAATTGACACAACCTATCAACATTTGGAGTCTCTCGAAGCACTCGAACAACCAGTCCAACAGTGGGACACTTTAATAATTTATTTAATAACCACAAAATTAGACAAAACCACTAACAAGGAGTGGGAAGAACAAAAGGAATTAAATAAGTTACCAACATTAAGCGATCTTGAAACTTTCTTGCTAAGTAGGGCAGAATTACTAGAAACCATGGAGATCAAATATAAAAAACCCATTGAACAATTCACAAATTATAATGGGAAAAGAAATAGCTCACAATGTTATGTGACAATCACCGATTCGCATTACAAATGCAATTTTTGCAAAGGTCCACACTTGATCTACACTTGTCAGAACTTTATTAAGTTAGCAACTACTGCACGAATCGAAAAGGTAAAACAGCTAGGGTTATGTTTAAATTGCCTCCGCACAGGTCATAAATCAGAGCAATGTAGAAAAGGCAATTGCAGAACATGCAACGAAAAGCAGAATAGTCTAATTCACATAGCTCAAGATGTGACCAACAAATCCGTAACACGATTTCAAACTTGGAAACTCCTACGAATTTAACCGTTTTTCCAACAATGAACCATCAAGTGTTGCTATCAACAGCAATAGTTCACATACCACGGTTTGATGGAATCAAGCACCCTTGTCGAGTGATGCTTGACAGTGGAGCACAAGCAAATCTGGTAACAGAAAAGTTTTGTAACCAATTACAGTTACCAACAATTTCTGCAAAATTATCAATTTTTGGTATTAATCAAATTGAATCAACATTAACAAAAAAATGCAATGTAACAATTAAGTCACCTGTCAATCAGTATACTACAATGCTATCGTGTCACATAATTCCCAGTATTTCAGGAAATGTGCCCATGTACCCGATAAGAGTACCACTGAAGATTCCTGATGGCATCAAGTTATCAGACGAAAGATTTCTGGAACCCAAACCAGTTGACATGTTAATTGGCTCTGGTCTATTTTGGGATTTAATTGTTGACGGTAAGATAAACTTATGCAAAGGTTTACCAATATTACAGAACACCAAACTAGGGTGGGTAGTAGCAGGTAACGCACCTATGTATTTCGAACATTTCATATGTAACTTTCTACAAGCAAGTTATACACAAGAAGATGAACAACTCAAACGATTCTGGCAAATTGAAGAGGTTCCTAGTAACAATTGTAGTATGACCGACGAAGAAGCTGAGTGTGAAGAGCTATTTAAAAAAGATACTTCGCGCGATCAAGATGGTAGATTCGTGGTTAAATTTTCATTAAAGCATTCTCCAAAATTACTAGGAGAATCTCTAGAAATTGCCAAAGGACGTTTCGTTACACTAGAGAAAAGAGTTAGAAGAAACCCGAAGTTTAAAGCATCTTATCAATCCTTTATTTCTGAATACATTTCTTTAGGCCATATAAGTAAAATTCTTCCAACTGCTTTAAACACCGACGCAAGGTCAGTTGTATACTATCTTCCTCATCATGGAATAGAAAAGGCAGATCATTTAACTACAAAACTGCGTGTTGTTTTTGACGGATCATCACCAACATCAACAGGATGGTCCTTAAATCAAATTCAGTTCATAGGTCCAAAAGTGCAAAATGCCATTCATTCTATTTTACTACGATTCAGGAAGCATAAACATGTGTCATCAGCGGACGTGTCTAAGATGTATCGTCAATTTATTATGCATCCAGAACACAGGCCATTACAGCATATAGTTTGGAGAGACGATCCATCCAACGAATTTTATATTTTTCAACTCAATACCGTTACTTACGGCACCAGTTCAGCGCCATATTTGGCAATCAAATGTCTGAAACAAGTGGCATTAGACAATAAAGACGATTTTCCAACCGCTTCTCAAGTCATTTTATCAGATTTCTATGTGGATGATCTGTTGACAGGAGCAGATACAATTGAACAACTGAATGCCACTTGTCAAGAAGTTTCATCGATCCTACAATCTAGTGGTTTCATGCTAAGAAAATGGATTGCGAGTGATTCAGATGCATTAAGTGAACTTGACCCAGGTAACATGTCGAATGGAATCCTTGCCTTAGGCGAACATGAAAGCTCTAAGATTTTAGGAATTCAATGGGTCAGTCACTCAGATATTTTAACGTTTAAAATAAAACCATTCAAAACAACTGAACCAATCAGCAAACGCAAAGTCTTAGCTAACATTGCACAATTGTATGATCCATTGGGACTTATCAGCCCATGTATTATATTATATTAAAAGTCCTTATCCAAAAATTGTGGTGTCTCAAATTATCGTGGGATGAGCCAATACCAAACGAATTAGCAAGTCAATGGAATCAATTCAGATCCAGAATTGAACAATTTAAATCAACTACAAATTCCACGAAATGCCATTGGGTCACACTCTGTTTTGTATGACATACATTGTTTCTGTGATGCTTCGCAAAACGCATATGCAGCTTGCATCTATTTACGAAGTCAAAATTCTAATGGAGAATTCACCATTAATTTATTATGTTCGAAAACCAAGGTAGCACCGATTAAAACGATCACCATACCTCGGTTAGAACTTTGTGCGGCATTACACGGAGCAGAACTCCTACATCACGTCGTGAACTCACTACAAACTACGGTTCCTACCTATATATGGTCAGATTCTCAAATCGCCTTATGTTGAATAAAAACAGAACCTCAATCGCTACAAATCTTCGTGGGAAACAGAGTTACAAAAATACAATCTCTCACAAGTCAAGGAGATTGGCATTATGTTAACACAAAGCAGAATCCCGCAGATATTGCATCACGCAGTTTTCTCCCAATCAAACTTGCAAATAATGAACTATGGTGGCATGGACCAGAATTCCTGAAGGAACCGATAGCACAATGGCCCAACAATGAAATTAGTTTTATAGAAGCGGATTTACCAGAATTACCATCTTTATAGAGCTTTAGGCGACACTAAACTCACTTACGAGGAATTTAACACAATGTTGGTACAAATTAAAGCAATTTTGAACTCCCGACCAATATGTTCCTTGTCTTCCGATCCAAACGATTTTGAATCCTTAACCCCGTCTCATTTCTTAATTGGACGTTCAATGGTAGCGGCACCAGACCCAAATTTATTGGAAATACCAATAAGCAGGCTAAACCGCTATCAACTACTGCAACAGATAAACCAAAGTTTCTGGTAGCGGTGGTCAACTGAATATCTATCGCAACTCCAACAATGTAACAAATGGAAATCTGCCACTCCAAACATTATTAATGAAGCAATGATTATCCTACGGAGTGACAACTCACCTCCATGCAAGTGGCCGTTGGGACGTGTTGTTGAACTACATCCAGACAGCGAAGGAGTAGTGCGAGTGATCAGTGTTAAAACTAGTAAAGGTATTTTCAAACGTGCAGTGATGAAAGTTTGTACATTACCAATTATTTAACAAATAAACTTTTTATATTTTTTTTTAACAGATCAAACTCAATTTATGTAATCTTTTTTTGTATATATATTGTATTAGAATTTAAGTTTACACCATTCAATTTTTGATATTTGTGTTTTTTGATCCCCGCGTTGTTATATTTGAAGTGCGCATGCTTAAATGAGACATGCGCTGTACAACACCGAGAGACGCGAGTGTGAATACAGATACGCTCGAGTGTTAATCGAGATACGCTAAAACATACAATCATTTTGTTAAACGACAATAAAGTAAGTTTACAAAAACGCCAGTCTATTATTATTACAATTAAAATTACAGTCCACTAAAGAAGAACAATCAACATACCACATTTTAGTAACAATATTCATCTTTAAAAACAATCGTTTACGTTATAAAAACATAACTACATTTGTACACTATAAGTCATGGTCATAGCTTTGGCAGTCAAGTGCGTCTACTGCTAACGCGAAACGCTCCGATCGAATCCGGGCAGGTTAAGAACTTAAAGGTGTATCTCGGGCTTTATTCTGGCCGTCTCTCCTCAGAAGGCAATGGCAAACCACCGAGGTTATCAGCCATGAATTCCCATCTTGACATGAAGTGTATTACACTTCCCGTGGTTCGTAGCACACGTTAAACAAGTAGGTCCTCTGTGTATGTGAAAACACTTGGAACGCAAATTACATACATAGAAAGAGATTGGGTCACAACGTTTCCCTAGACCGGTTTCTTTTGGGTTGCTAATGCGAGTGAGTGTACCAAAGACGTAGCTTCTCCATTTACCGGCCACTTGTAAATTTTCAAAAATCGATGTAAGCACAACCGGGGTCTATGAAAAATAAGTGTTGAAACATTTTTCGTCTAGACAAAACGAACTCCGCAAAAAAATTAAAATCTAATAATTGAAAGTCGCATTACGCCTTCTAGCAACCAGAAAAAAAGTTATGGATTGGGACTTGACCATTGGCGGCTGGTACGGCGAGGGCGACGGGGCCCCAAAACAGAATGGCAACGTTGAATAAAGGATAACATTTTGTAATGCGATGCACCGCTCTCATCACCTTAGTTACGCCGCTAAATATTGCACAATATTTGCAATATTTCGACGTCGCTTAGACCATAAATGGTGGAACAGATTTAAAACACTTTACTAAAGAGTGAAAAATGTACTCTAGGTACACTACCCCCCCCCCCCAATATTGCAAATTACGAGTCCCCAATGATCAGTAGGCTAGTTAAACACCAGATACTAGATTCGCGATATTAAATTGTTTTAACCAAAACCCTCCTCCAAATCGTATGAAACAACTGCGTTCCTTATAACGCTAATATCATTGTTATAAAGCAATCACGTTCTAGATCTATTAATATCATTTCAATCATTTTTCCATGAAATTTTTTTCATTTATTTATTGATTACTTTTCTACCAAAGCACGATGAAGTTTGTGCTCCCAAACTTTTGTTGGGTTGGTATAAATTAAAAATACACAAATAGGCGGCAGAAGATTTGCTTTAAGGCCGCAGTGATTCGTTTTCGCCTAATTTATGCGGCCTAAAGAGCGCACTGCGGGAACGCATCATCAGCTCCATTTGTAGTTACAGACAAACCATGCAGGCAAACACACACCACACACACAGATAACACATATAGGTTATTATCTATTAAATTATAAGATATTCTTTGTTAGGTATAGGTCTGTATTTAGATTCAATGAACCAACGTTTCGGGCCGTCTAAAAAAGTTATTATCTATGACGAAAATGGGAGTCTTATCGCCCGGGTGCTGGGTCCATATCACAAATACCAAATAACCACGTCAGTTATCCCTGCAGTCACGGAAGAAAACCTTGAAAGAAAGCCCTTCTATCCTAAACCAGAAACAAGAGCTAACAAAAATAATTTATAAAAAGGAATAATTTTAAGTAAATAAATAATAGTATATTACATACCGAGTTGCTAAATCAGGCCATTTAATCTCGCGTGCGAATTGCGATCCTGCGGTGGTGGGGGTAGCGATAGCAACCCCCACTTCCAAGGGGTCGCAATGCACCAAAGATTTAATGGCGCTTTAGCCACGAGTTGTGTATACTATTTTATGCAATCCTAATAACTGCCGACAAAAAAATTGCCGAAAAGAAAAATTGAAATAAACAGGTACAAATTAAATTATATAAATTGAAGTGGCTATTAAAAAACGGATTGCAAAAGATAACAGTGTATGCAAAATTACTTAGTAATTATGCAATTTATAAAATTGTCTATTAATGTATCGCATTACAAATGATAACAGTGGTTGTGTGCTTAAAACAAAGGGCGCTTATGTATATGAAGCTTTGGCGGCATAAAACGCCTACAAGTCGAAAGAATATCTCATTGCAATGTGATAACGCATTCCTTTGAAGGAAGCGATAAATAATTCTAAAGCCGCATCTTCACTGCGTCGGCTTTTGTTGAGCGTCTCGCGTGCGGAGCCAGAAAAAGGTGTGCGTAATTTTTATTGCACGTATTTATGTGCACACATTTCGTACCGCACACCTTTTTCTGGCTCCGCACGCGAGCCGCTCAACAAAAGCCGACGCAGTGAAGACGCGGCTTAACGTAAGATAAAATAACATGTAGACTTTTGTTGAGTCAATAATTATGAGGTCATACTATGATCCCTTGGGATAAAATGATCCCTTGGGATAAAATGATCCCATGGGTGCAAATTTACTAATAAACAACACGTGGGACTGAAGAAGGTCATTACGAACCGCAAAAGTAGTCATAAATCCATGATAAACACGCAAGGATTGCATAAAACATATTTCCTTTCTCTTTAAATTTTGTACCCTCCCATTGAAAAAAGGCACGAGACTTATGGTGTAAGAAAATTGGGCACATTTTGATAAAAAGAATCCAAAATCGGTTTTCTGCGATTTTTCGACGGATTTCCTTAGGTAATTGTTCGTACTTTAACATACTAAAACACATCCTCTCGGAACCCTGATCTTACCGAATTCTTCGTCTAAAGTTGAAATTTTTTATATAGGAGTGAAAATTGTGTTTTTCGGCAAAATAAAGGGTGTCCAAATTTGAGGTATTATTTTAATTTTAATAAAAAAAGACTTTTTTTCAGATATTAATAATATTTTTATTTCAGTTTATTACAACTAGGTTCCGGTTAAAAATGAAAAATTATGTCGGTCAAGTGACCCCCCCTACTGGCTCGGCAGGCTCGCAAACTTTTACCAAAATTATCAATCACGTTTTTCAATAAACTGTTGTCAATGGTTGATATCTGCTCGATAATGTTGGTTTTAAGTTCTTGAACTGTTGTGGGATTATTGCTGTACACTTTAGATTTCAAAAAACCCCACAAAAAAATCTAAAGGTGTCAAATCGCACGATCTTGGTGGCCAATTTACTCCTCTTCTACGAGAAATAATGCGGTTTTCGAACTTTTCTTTCAAAAGATCCATTGTTTTTCTTATTTAATTTATTTAATTTATTTAATTTATTTAATTTATTTAATTTATTTAATTTATTTAATTTATTTAATTTATTTAATTTATTTAATTTATTTAATTTATTTAATTTATTTAATTTATTTAATTTATTTAATTTATTTAATTTATTTAATTTATTTAATTTATTTAATTTATTTAATTTATTTAATTTATTTAATTTATTTAATTTATTTAATTTATTTAATTTATTTAATTTATTTAATTTATTTAATTTATTTAATTTATTTAATTTATTTAATTTATTTAATTTATTTAATTTATTTAATTTATTTAATTTATTTAATTTATTTAATTTATTTAATTTATTTAATTTATTTAATTTATTTAATTTATTTAATTTATTTAATTTATTTAATTTATTTAATTTATTTAATTTATTTAATTTATTTAATTTATTTAATTTATTTAATTTATTTAATTTATTTAATTTATTTAATTTATTTAATTTATTTAATTTATTTAATTTATTTAATTTATTTAATTTATTTAATTTATTTAATTTATTTAATTTATTTAATTTATTTAATTTATTTAATTTATTTAATTTATTTAATTTATTTAATTTATTTAATTTATATAATTTATTTAATTTATTTAATTTATTTAATTTATTTAATTTATTTAATTTATTTAATTTATTTATTTAATTTATATTTAAGTTAATATTAACTAACCGGAATGTATTTAGAATCTGAAAATAAAAATTTCGAATAAAAATTACAAGTAGAAAAAAAATGGCAGCAAAATTAAAATGATACCTCAATTTTGGACACCCGATATTTAAAATAAATTTTTATTTAAGCTATATTGCTATCATGTAACTCATTAAAAAATTAAAAACACCTAAATTTTTTTACAACATCCTCGAAATCATGAAAAGAGGAATTTCCTGAAAATGGTCAGAAGTTTATCAGCAGCATAATAGGATATGACTAAATCCTCTTCTCTAACATTAATCATTTGGAATCGACGTCAAGCAGTAGGTCTCCCTACTAGTGGGAGACTGTACCCATAAGTATGTGATAGAGATGGTGTACTCCGTAGTGGGTTAAGATAACTGGAAGATGAATGAACGGCTAACATACATTCCATGCCAAGAAGGACGTGAAAAGGTTGCCACCCCAATTGCCTCCCCCGCTAGCACAAAGAATTTTCAAAAACTTGAATAATTTACTTGAATTGTACTTGACTTGCTGTTTACCTTTTACCCCCTTTGAATTTCGGCTGAATCATCATTGCGTTGTTTATGATATAACCGTTATATAATACTTAAAACTATTTTTGCTTAAGGGGGTATTCCATTATTTTCACTTCAAAAAATAAATTTTTTATATATTTATTATTAATCTGCAATCTTTCTAGAACATGTTAATGAAAGAATTTTGTGAAAAATTAAAAAATGAGGAAGTTGTGAAGATTTCTAATAACGCAGTTGCAAATTCGTATAGGTATGGGAAATCTGCACTACAAGAACCCTACCGCTTAATTAAATGCGTTTTTCTCCAAATAACATTTCTTTAGGTGGTGGGAATTCTATCTTAAAAAATAAATTTTAAAAAAATAATTAATATAAAATAATTTAAAATTAAACAGGTTTTCTTTTCAACCATCATTTATATAAAGTAAATTAAGCAAAAACGCATAATTGTAACAAATATACTTAAAAAGTGCTAATAAAGCAAAACTGCCCTCATCGCACTTTTAGTAGGTCAAATTAAATTTATAAATAATTTATAGAACGTTTAATTCAGCATAATTGCACTTCCGTATATTAAGTAGGTAACATTTAAAATCCATAGTCATCACAGGTCAATTAACTTTAAAACTGAAAAAACTTAACTGAAAAAAATGTAGAAAATTTCAATTTTTTTTTTAAAACGCTGCCATTTCCTATGAAATTTTTGTTTTCTTATGATTGTAGTAGGGACGATAGAGACAACTCTGTTGAATACGAAAATGTTTCGTTTTTAATTTTGGACAAATACGAAGGACCTGAGCTTGCCCTCCACCTTTTTAATAGACTTACGTACAATTGAAGTTTGTTTATTTATAAAAATAAAAAACGGATTAGCTTTACCAATCTAAATTTAATCCTGCAAAGTGGCAGGACGTTCAAGTTTTCATTAAAAAATAAAATAAAATTTCTAAACATTATTTTTCTGGTATCTGGTATTTTTTTTGAATTTTGGTCGGGTTTCAAACCGCATTTCATTTGTTGGATTGTCTCGTACAATTAATCTGCCTGATTTTTAAAGTGTTATTCTAATTTTTCTCTTGTTTTTAAGTTTCCACATCATGTTTGCGTGGGCGTTTTCCTTCTTCACTGTTGGTAAGTATAAATATTCCTTACTTTGTTGGGTGTCAATTTTTCTTTTTCAATTATAGTGTCAAACTTAATTTTGGTTTTACTAAGTTTGTAAGTTGGGGTGCGTAGCTAGAGGTACCGGATTGAGTTTGACCGACGTACGAATAATAAACCAGATTCACAACAATTAAATCTATTAAAGTAGAATCACATATTTACAATTTACAGTTACACTAACCTTACGTGTATTAGTACAAGGGTGGACTGGAGTCCGTACAGCGCAGACTTCGGGGATTTCATCTTGAAGTAATCCTTTAGTGAACTTTGTAACTTTTAACAAGTATTCACTTTTAACTTTGAACAACAATAACTCCCGTAGGGTCAGACTGGACCCAACGCGTATTACCGGCGTAACTCCTTAATTAGTCTCTCTCGCCTGTATTTAATAACTTCCATCCCACTATTCTGTTCTGTACGGACTGGGATATATTTTGTTGACATTGCGAATCCCACGTTCATGAAGGTTCATGAAGTTCCAACAACCTTTTACTGTTGCGATTATGCATTTCCCAGGAGTGTGTTCCTGTAATGCTACTCAGCGTTTCCCACACCTCGAAGCTAGACGTAACGTATCGTAATATTATCTCTCACGTCCGATAAGGTGTGATTGAACTTTCAATACTTTATAATATCACATTTGCTACGTTGTCACGTCTTGCCACAATTAATATGAATTTTGATTTTTGAACTTTTAAATTTTCAACGTGTGACATAACCCCCCTTGCAAAGAAAGGCTGTCCCAAGCCGTTATAGAGTAAGGCTGCTTTGGCGAGGGTGTGAGAACGCTCAATTGCAACAATCAAACATTTATTACATAATTAGTAAAAAATTAGTAAAAAAAAAATATAAAAAACATAATTAAACAAAATTAAAAATTTCTTACAATAACGCAAAAAAAATCATATATATCATATTTATCTAAAATATAAACAAGGTATTAAAACAAAAAAATAAAAATTTAAATTTGTTACATAAGTTTGTAAATACTTCGAATTTCCGATACTATTTGTAAGTCAATTTGAATTTAACCTGACGTACACATTGAAATTGCACATGATTCTAAAAAAAAAATTTTTTTTTTTTTTTGTAATGGTTTAAATGTATTTATACGACTTAATTTTTTGTAGGGTCGGCTTGTAACCCTATCATGCTTTTCTATTGCTTGTTCACTATGTTCACTTATTGTTTTGTAGTTAATTTAACTACCACTGGGGTAATTACCCGCCTTATTTAAACTACTTAAGATAGGGACGACTTTTTTAAGTACTTGGTACCGTTCTTAATTCCCTTTTTTCTTAATTTGTTGCTTTTGCTTATTGATTTTATCTGCATTGTATATTAATAACAAGTCGTTTTTAGTTATTCAACCATTAGTATTTTTTATAGATTATTTACGAATTTCAATGTGTTTAAAATAAAAAAAATTTTTTGCGATCAACTGTAGACTATACTTATTGGAAATTCGAGTGTACCCAACAAAATATATTTGCGTAAAAAAAAATATTGCTTATTCCTAAAAAAAAATTCTTAATTAAAAATCAAATTTACTTAATTAAAATATTGTGCTTGTTGTGTTACTAACAATGTTTGTCGATTAATTGTTCGACAACTTCATTAATTTATAAATATTTTCCTTCTTATAGTGCCTTGTCTTAATTTATTTTTAAATTTATAATGGATAATTTTTGATCAACTTTACTTTACTTTAGTTGTGGTGCCCTTCTAATTATTCATTTTACTCTTATGTGCCATATAGTGCCATCTTTAATATAACTTTTAACAACATTTATTACTTGGCCTTGCCTTTATTTATTTTAATATTCATTTGATACTGGTCTATTAACCCCCTATTAAAAATATTATGTTTTGAGGACTCACATAATGAAGTGGTTTTTGAACTTATTAAACAAAAAAATGTTTATTAACTTCGTTATGTGAGAAATTCGCCACATTTACATTAGGCGTCCCTTATTGGGCATTTATTATAGTTTATTCATGTTTGTTACTTGAGGCCTTTACAATATTTTTTTTCATTAATTATTTACTTTTGGCACTTTCTTTAAATCCTTTTATATTATTTATATATCATTTATTTTCACCTGCAACCCATGTTAGAATTAAAGTTTTAATCATTCATCCAAAAGTTAGCGGAAGCTGTTAATTATTTTACTAGGCCTAGTTAATTTCGACACAACTTTTTAGATAAATGCTCGCAACTTTAATTTTTTAACATACAAAATGGAGGCGCCCCTGAGTTGCTTTATCTGACCATTTGTTATACATTATTGATTTGGTCACCAATTAATTTTTCAATATTTTCGATATTTTATATATTTTACATTACCATTCTAGTGTACGTATTGATGTCGAGGCACTTTGATTTATTTACTCTGCTTTTGCACCACACTTTTTTATTCATTTAATTCTTCTTAACCAAGGTACTATGTTTTAAACGTTCAGTTTTTCTACTAGCACTTTACCCGTTATTAATTGTAGGGTTTGCTTCGCTATCGTTGTCACTTATTATTAGCCGAACACTAACTTCTTGACCGTTTTTAAACTTGTCGAGATCATCATGGTTTTTTAATTCTAATACGAAGTTTCCACTGTTATGATTTGCTACGTAGTAAATAGACTTATTTGAATAGCTAGATTTTTTGCACTTGAATACTGTCCACCAAAATACTATTAGTATTACTAACGCGCACACCACAATTGTTGTAATTATTAATGCGTCGTGGCTGGATGTTGACGGTTCCTCGCCTGTATTTTGAGCTGTTCCTATCGGTAAATTTGCTACCATCGCCATGGGTCGTAGCCTTTGCTGGTAACCCAAGTATAACACCAATGCAGTTAAAACTATGTTCCAAATTAAAAAAGTAGTGTGACTATAAAATCCATATTTTTCGGAGAAGCTGACAGGCCTGATTTGGTCTTGATTGATCCATTCCCTTATTGATTGCATCGCTTCTGGTGTGTTGGTTAAATTTATATGCGGAAGTTGTAATGTCCAATTGTGGTTAAGGATTTCGGATAAATTGTTATAGGTGGGTGGAATTTCTGCAGTAGGTTTTATGATAAATGACTTTAGGGAGGACCATGTGGCTGGAATTACATGGGTGATTTCTATTTCAGTAGGATGATTATCTTTACAAGGATATTTTATAGGAATTAAAATTTCATTTGCGAGGATTAATTTGCAGGAGCAAGGTAATTGTAGGCGTATGGATCCTAGGATTTTGGATTTCGATGGTAACAGCCGTTGAGACTGATTTGTGCATTCAATTGTGGATTCTTCCTTTGGATGTGTAATTTGATAAGTAGCCTCCGAAATCTGTGTAATTAACGTAGCCGTTGATGAATGGCAAGTCATTGGACAGTAATGTTTTAAATTTTCAATTGTGTCACCTTGGAACATTTTTATAGCACATAATTGACCGCTAAGCTCGTTCGATGATAATTGTGGAACGTAGCATAATTTATCTTCATAAACTCTGCATTGATGTAGATCCATACCGGTTACAGTTCTGATTTTTGAATTCGATTTTATTGTATTTGGAACAGCCAAGTAAAGTGTTTTGTGATCTAGAGCGCACGTTTGGTTATACCATGCGAAGGAGGTTGTCAGTAATTCGTATAATTTCCATCCTTGGTTTTTAGTGACTATTGGTATCCTCACGTGGATATGGATTTTGGATTCCGTGAAGCTGCAATCGCAGATTGGTAGTTGGTAGTAACGCGAGACTTCATTCGTTGGGATAGCTAGGCCCTGGTCTGCAGTCTGTAGTTCCTTATCCAACTTAACCAAATCTTGTCGCAACGTCGTAGTTTCCAAAATATTTGATGGAATTTGGTGTTGCCGGCAAGACGAAATGATCATATTAACCCTCATCAGTCTTATTAATTGGACTATCCTTTTCAAGTTTTCGAAAGAATTTTTGTATAAAGAGGTGGTTAGTAAGTTGATCTCGTTGCCGTCCTGTCGGTTTGATGCAATATAGGTCTCCATTAATTTAATCTTCTGTTCTACGTTGTGGAAATTGGTTGCTATTTCTTGTTCGTATTGTTTGAAAGCGGCGGAATCTTTACCTATGCCTTTTATGGTGGTGGTTAAACCTTCAGTTAATTTTTTAAGGTGGTCTTCCATATCCTTTTCTGTAGTTGTAAGTCCATTCAATTTGTGCATGGTAGCAACTCCACAGCACCAAGATAATGCGTCGCCCAAAAAATCCAACGCACGTTTTTTGCGCGCGGTTAAGTCGTATTTAGTTTTAGTAATTTTTGGTTGTGGATAGACCAAATTGTTATGGGTATTCCTTTGTATTATACGTAATTCTTTTTCGTAGGCGATACCCAATTTTCGTATGGCGACTTCCATTAGGCAGATAACATCCGTTGTGGATTTGTTTGTACAACTGTCCTTTTTGCTTGTTGCATCATCCTGGTGGTGATAGGTTTGTTCCTGGATCCATTCCATTTCATACAGCATCGGAATGGTAGCTTCATATGCCACTACTTGTGGCAATAACTTCCATGCCGCCCCTGTTGAAATTTGGACGGACGGTAGTGTTTGCGTTGTTATTATGGAAGAACTGAAAATACAATTAACATGCACCACATATATCGTACGCCGCTCGACGCGTAAAAAAAAAAATTTTAACTATATAGAAAAAATTTTATTGAATGAAAAAAATTAAAATTTTATAAAAATGATGATCTCGGTCATAAGTGTATTTGGAATTTGTAATGATACCTGTGTAACACAACTTAACAACGCTTCACTAATCAATCGATCGACACTTAATCGAAGACGAGTCTCAAAAATTAATCAAGTGGGTTAATTCAGAGCGAACAGACACGCAGGTTCCGATTGAATATCGATATGATCGGTCCACGAAGTCAACAAGCGAGTTGACCTCTCGTCAATCAATGTTGTCCAATCGAGCTGATGGCTGCCTTTCTAAACCGACCCGATCAACTCACTTTTTCAACTCATCATCGAATAAACTTTCTTTAATGTGATCAGTGTGTTGGCTTTATAAACAATTTATAATTGTTTGTATTAATTATAAATGTATAAATTGAAATTATTAAATTAATTGATATTTTATTATTGATTACGTTTCATTAAGCTAACTCAACATTTAATTCATTATTATTATTAAATCATTACATTAGAGGTTAATCATCGATTATCTGTTATATTTAGGTTGATACTGCAATGTTATTTACTCTAACGGCACGAGTGATCTCCTACCCAGTAAAAAGTTGAACAAATTAGAAATGATAAAAGTTAAATGAACGCAGCTTAACAAAATTAAGGTAAAAGAATTAAATTTCGCAATGATACTGCTGAGGGTAATTGAAACAATAAAATTTTAACACACACAAAAAAATGGTTAATTGTAAGATGTTTTAGTTAAATTAATAATTGTATAAATAGGTAGACTTAAGAGGTGCGTTAACGAATAAGTAAATGATTACGTGGTTTCATAAATTGGAGGGACAATAAGTGCAGATGTGATCATCCGAAGCTAGCGGTGTAGTGTGAACGAACGATTTTCGGAGCGACAGGTATTTCCAACAGCGAACGCTAAAAATAAATAATTTAATGACATTTAAATTAATAATTTTATCAAAAGTGCGACATGGTCTTACCTTAAAAAGAAAGATCCAAGTAAGAGAAAAACAGGAAGTCGGTCGAAGGGAAACCAAGGGGACGAATAAAAAAAAAACTCTCTGAAATGCGGGCTATCAAAAACGTACGCGAAAAACCGGTTCGAGAGCTAAATCGGCAATTTTGGTAAAAAAAACCAACACATATTAACGGATTCCTAAAAAAGAAAGTAAATAATAATTCGTAATAATAAAAGTGAGGTTAAATAGAATCAAGAGTATAAGAAATCTTGCTTACCTTAATTTGGTTGAACGTGATTGTGAGATATTGAATTGGATCACTTGCAGAATTGGTCACTGGTATAAAATATCCAGGAGTAAATTAATGATTTTTGCACGAGACCTGAGGAACCGAAATCAAACAGATAGTTTGAGTATCGAGCACCAAAAGAAACAAAAAGTGAGACATCTGCCGACGGTAAGAGAACTAATTATATTAATAAAACCGCGTGTGATAAAAATTTTAGAATAACAAAAAGTTTCAAGCGTCACGTAAAATAACAATTGGGGAAAATTCGCGTAGAATTAAGATTTGTTAATAATTATTTTTGAATGTTTATTTTTGTTAGATTAAGTTGTGTTTATGTTATTTAAAAATTCACTTTTTATGTGTGTTCAAATTAAACAATTAATTTCCCAATTCAAAGGCGTATCATTCAGGAATTTTATATTCCTCAAAACGATTTTTTTTCAGAATAAGTTAACAGATGCTACTTTTGAGGTAAGGGTTTACTTGTGCTTAAAAAAGATAAAATTTCAACTGAGCTAAGCCGAGGGAACATAGCAATACCTATGGTTAAGTTTGTGATTAAATATAAAATTACAGGGAAATTAAACCGCTTTACCACTCCTTCTTAATCCTGACACCCCTTGGCATCAAGGATCATGTTTAAAGTCCATTGAACTAACAAGATTGAGCTCTGTCAGGCTTAATTGAAGCAATGCAAACTTCTTACTCATTTAGGTCAATGGTTGAAGACCATGCCTAAGCTTGACGACATCAGTGAGGGAAGCTCACCAACCCCGGAGATCCCGTTTTTCCAATACATTTGGATTTGTAATATTTGGCATACTGTACGAATATTTTATTTTATACGTAATCAGTATCTACCTTTATTTCCAAATTTGTTTAACTTACTCGAGATGATTGAAATCTACCACCAAAGGGACCCCGGTCTAGGGTGGTAGTGTTTACAAGTAAACGTATCTCAATCACTCGTTATCTTCACAGAACTTATTGACTATGATTAATTATATGTTGTTTAAAAATTACTTAATATTTTAACGTTGTTATATTATATATATTTTATTATATTTTTATAATTAATATTATTATACGGATAAAGACTCCTGATTTAGGGCGACATAACTGAACTATAATGAATAGGTTTTATAACCTAAATAGTCAAGGTTTTTATGTTGCCTAAACAAAAGGCGGAAAGGAAAACAGTTCTTAATTACCGTCCCCTAGTCAGTTTAGTCTAGAAGACGGCGCGTGGAAGAAACAGGATAGGTAAAATTAATTAATGGTAAAATTAACAAACGAAATATTTGACGGCGATTATCTATCCGTGATAAATATCCGTGTCTATTTTAAATAAACATAAAACTACACAAAACATAGATGTAGTTTTGACATGTACCTTTACCGTAAAGACGCCGGACCCAATATATTTTACAACGCCAACACGTCCAATGTTGTCGGCTCGAATTATCAGATGGTGCAGGGATATGGGCGAACCCAATTCGAGACTCCAATATGGAAACGTTGAGGTCTTAAACATTTTTTGGGATCGGTTGTCATCTTTTTTTTGGGTACATAGTTATTTGGATGACGAACAGTACAAAGCATAGGCACGTTTAAATGTATCGCAAATTATATAGGTAACGCACTGTCAATAATATTTTAATTATGTGAATTTGTTTAGTTTAATTTTTTAATCCTCAGGAAGGTAGGAAAGAGGTGTTGTAGACCTTTTACTGACATATCCAGGTCGAACCCTAAAGTATATATGATGGGTATATAATTCAGGCTGGAACGCATTTAGCGCACAGCTAATAAATGAAATATCCAACAATAACATTCGAGTAACGGAAGGTTGGGATGAAGAACCACAAATTATGAGGGTGGTAATCTTCCGAAAGAAGGTGGTAAAAAAGCGGGAAAGGGAAGGGGTAGTGGCCTTTTAGCGACGTATCCAGGTCAATTTTTAATTCAATTGATTATTTATTTAGTTTAAATCTTTCGTGGGTACCCACCCATCATTATAGGGTAAAATTTTTGAAACGTGTACTACGTCCGTTTTGGCATTTGGGGATTTTCCTTTCCGTATTTCATAATTAACTTCCCCTAACTTTTTATTAATATAATATGGGCCGAAGTGTCGTAATAGTAATTTTTCGGATTTACCGATTTTCCTAATAGGGGTAAAGACTTTAACCTGGTCACCAATTTCGAAACTTAAATGCCTATGTTTCGCGTCATATATTTTTTTGTCAATAGCTTGGCGTTTTTCAATATTTTGTACAGCTAAGCTCCTGCAGTTTAAGACCCTATCTCTTAATTGGTTGATATCTTTATCGGTAACCGGTATGTTTAGGCTGGCTTCTGTCGGCAAGACAGGCTCACGTCCGTAGACTAACATAAAGGGTGAAAATTTTGTGGTGTCTTGAACTGATGTATTATAAGCGAATGTCACGTGGGGCAAGAAGACGTCCCAGTCGGTTTGATCGTCATTTGTGAAAATAGAAATCATGTCAACCACAGTTTTGTTGAAACGTTCCGTTAGTCCGTTTGTTTGGGGTCTGTACCCGCTGGTAAATGTACTACAACCGCCCATTATTTGCAAAAGTTCCGTTATCATGTGGGACATGAACACGGCCCCCCTGTCGCTTAACATGACTTTCGGTGACCCGTGTCTGCAAATTATATTTTCTAGGATAAACTGTGCTACATGTTTTGATTTTCCATTTGTAATAGCCTTCGTCTCGACCCATCGTGTGGCATAATCGGTGGCCACTATGATCATGGTTTTACCGCTCTTACTTTTCCGAAATGGTCCTAACAAATCGATTCCGATTCTATCGAAAGGTAAACCCACGGGTATAGGTTGTAAAAATCCCGCAGGTTTAACGTTCGATCTACCTTTACGTGCTTGACACCTTGTACAACCTTTAACAAATTTCTCAACATCTTTATGTAATTTGGGCCAAAAGTACCTCTCCTGTATTTTCTTTAATGTTTTTGTTATGCCTAAGTGGCCTGATAAGGGTTCGCTATGATGTGAGGTTAGTATTTCAGTAATTAATTTTTTCGGGATTGCTAATAAATTTTCGTTTCCGCTATTTGTCGCATTTTTCTTATATAAAATTCCATCGATTATTTTAAAATTTTTTGATTTTCTTCTTAATCCGATACCTAAATTTATGTTATGTGGGTTTTCAATGGCGTCCTTTAAAACTTTAAGGTCATGGTCTTCCTCCTGCAATTTTTGTATTTCTACCTGTTGCAGGACGAATGTAGGAACTTCGTGGGCGTCCTCTTCGTCTTGTTCTGTACCGGCTGTCGCGGGGTATCTCGAAAGGCAGTCCGCATCATGGTGTTTTTTACCGCTTTTGTAAATTATGGTGTGATCGAATTCAGATAATTTTAAATACCAACGAGCTAATTTTGATGTTAATTCACCAGAAGATTTCAAATAACAAAGCGCGTGGTGATCGGTAACAATTTGAATAGGTTTTCCGTATACCAAATGCCTAAAATACTGCAAGCTCCAAATGACTGCTAGAGCTTCAAGTTCCGTGATGGTATAATTTTTTTCTGCTTTTGTTAGTGACCTACTCGCGTAAGCTACTGGATGCATAATTGATCCTGAACCTGCTTGTAGGAGGATAGATCCCAGTCCAGATATGCTGGCGTCGGTTCTTAGTTCGCACCCCAAATTAGGGTCGAAATGTTTTAGTAGTGGGGCAGTGATTAACTTGTTTTTTAATTCTATAAAGGCGTCATCTTGTGATGTACCCCAGTAAAATTTTGGCGATTTTTTAGTGGCTTCGTATAATGGTCTAGCAATGATTGAAAAATTAGGGATGAATTTCCTATAATAATTACAAAGTCCTAAGAAACTTTGGGTAGTTTTAACATTGATAGGTTTTTTGAAATTTTTGATGGCAATTAATTTGTCTTCGTCTGGCGCGATCCCGTTTTGGTTAACAATGTGTCCTAGTACCTTAATTTAATTTTTAGCATAAAAACATTTGCTCGGTTTTAAAGTTAGTCCGGCATCCCTTAAACGTTCAAAAACTTTTCGAAGCCTAATTATATGTTCCTCAAATGTGTCAGAAAAAACTAATATGTCGTCTAAGTAAATCATTACCTCGTTCCATTTCATGCCTTCAAAAACTCGGTCTGCCAAATTTTGGAAAGTCCCAGGGGCCCCTGTTAGCCCAAATGGCATAACATTAAATTCGTATAGCCCAAAATTTGGAGCCACGAATGCGGTGTATTCTTTACAGTTTTCTTCTATTCCGATTTGCCAATACCCGCTAAATAAGTCTAATGATGTGAAAAATTTTGCCCCGTGTAAATATGTTAAAATGTCATCTATATTTGGAAGTGGATAATTTGATTTTTTGGAAACATTATTTAATTTTCTATAATCGACGCAAAATCTTTTAGTTTGGTCTTTTTTTGTGGTTAAAACAATCGGAGATCCCCAAGCTGACTGGCTTGGTTGGATCACCTTTGCCTCTAACATTTCTTGAATTTGATTTTCTATTAATTTCCTCTCACTAAGTGATACTCGGTACGGTTTAGACTTAAGGGGCGGCGAACCTTGGACGTCAATTTTATGGGTGACTAATGTTGTAAAACCCATTTCTGATGTGGTTTTAGCAAAAATATTTTTAAATTCTTCTAATAACGATTGTAAATTTTGTTTTTGACTTTCTGTTAAATTGTTATTTATTTCATGGTCGTTAAGCGACACCGTTGCATTTAGACGTATAAGTGGTTCATTTGACTCGAGAGTTAGGAAACATTTCTCCGCGTCGTCAGGATTTATATACCCTAATGTGGTTCCTTTGAAAAGTTTTTGTGGAACATTTGATTTTGAAATGATTGTTACCACGAAGGAGTTATCTTTTAATCTCTGTAAATAAGATGCTAGCGCTAATTTGTGTCGTGTTAGGAATTCGACGTTATCTATAAATTTAAAATTTTCGGGAATTGAGCTTTCACCAACTGAATTTACCAATATTTTTGTTGGTACGTAGGGTCTTAGGCGGTAATCTTCTATTAATTGGATTTTTAAATGTTTAGGAGTTTCTATATTAATATTCTGACATAACTCGTTCAATAAAGCTTTATTACTTAGTGGGGCAATTAATTTGTGGGTCGAGCTTACTGGGTTTTGAAAATTTTCTTCCAAGTTTGTAGCAAGATTTAAGTGTGGCGTTTCTACGTTTCCTCCGCGATAAAAAGATTGTTTTACCATGTGGTGTTTACCCCGGAAAGTAATAGTTTCCGCTGAATAATCAATCAAAGCATGGTTTTCTTTTAAAAATTCATTTCCCAATAACAAGGGGATAGGTAATTTGTCTACAACTAACGCGGTAGTGCGAAAAGTTTTTCCTCTTATTGACACTTCTACGTTAGTTACCCCGATAACGGGAACAAGGTTGCTCCCCGCAGTTTTAAGAACAGTTTGGACACGATTATATGAGATGTGATTTGCAAAATTTTGGGAAATAATGTTTTTATTGGAACCGGTATCAACGACAATTTGTGTAGATTGATTATTTACTAATGCCTTTATGGTAAGAATATCATTATTTCCGCCCGTTTTTGTTAATTGAAAGACAACGGGGTGGCGGGTCTTCGTTGTCCCTCGTCGTTTTTTGGATACGAGGGTGCCCGCCGGTTGTAACTCTTGTAATTGTTATTACTTGCGCGTCCTGAGTTAAATCGGACGTTATTTCGACCTCTATTAAAATTATTGTTGCTCTGTTGTCCGTTATTTTGATACCGACCCCTATTATTAGAAAATGTATTTCTATTAGAATTTTGATTTCCTGTATAGTTTAGATTTGTATTACCTCGCGCGTTTTGATTGAAATTTTGATTATTATAATTAGATGTGCGGCCGTTATTATTGAAATAATTTTGGTAATTCATTTGTCCACCTCCACCGGGCCCGTACCGGCTATCCTGATTATTGTTGGGTGTTTTAAACCAACAATTTTCTAGCATGTGACCTGGTTTTTTACAATTATAACAAAAATAATTATTAACTCTATGAGGATTAGTAAATGCGTACGGCGGGGTGTTGACGATTGGGTTTAAATTAGCTCGCGCGTTTTGTACTGTTGGCTGAGATTGGTTGTTGTTTGGATTAATATTTAGAAATGAAGTCATTTTAAGAAGTTCTTCACCCTGTAATCTGTCTTCTAAATCGCTGATATTATTGACAATGACTTCAAGTTCGTCTTTCGTCATATCGGGTTTTTTTAAGGTATAGTAAATTGGCAAAAATTTAGGTTGTAGCCCGCGCTCGAAATAGTCTCTGAAATCTTCAATTTTTAATGTCGGATCGTAATCATTAGCAAGTGTTATTAAATCGTAAAAATATTTTTTCATACCTTCCGACGGTTCCTGTTTTCGGTTAATTAATTTAGTTTTCGCGATCCGAACAGTTGATTCGCCCGCAAATTTTTTGGTGAAGTCATTTTTAATATCTCGCCATGTTTTATTATTATTTACTGCGTTTTCTCTGTAATTCGTATACCAAATATACGCGGCGCCTTTCAAGAATGTGCCGAAATAATTTATTTTGTGGGCTGTCGTCCACCCATTACAATCTGAAATTTCGTCATATTCATTAATAAATGTCAGCGCATTTGACGTGGAAGGGTTAAAATGGCAGGGGGCGACAAATTTTGGTAAGCGGGGTGTGTTCTCAATGGAACTAGCGTTAAGCATCGTGCAATTTGAATTTTCCATGTTCGTTTTCTTTGAATTTACGGCTGTTACATTAATGAGACTAGAATCGCTTAATAATGAGTTTTGCAAGTTTATTTTATTGGTTGTCCCCGTATGATTAAAATTTAATTGAAGTAATGTTTTTTCTTTATTTTCGTTTATCGGGGGTTTTGCAGTATTTCTCAGGCTTTCGAATGCGATATTAGCTAAATCCTGGTGCCAATTTGTTATGTCCGGATGTTGGATTTTTGGCACATTTTGTGTTTTTCGAAAGGAGGTTCTTGCAAGCTTGCTATTTCTAATAAAGGGTTTATTAGTGAGACTACTATCTTCTGAACTGCTGTCCTCCTCGTCCTCCTTAATCGGATTTAATTTATTTGATAACTTTTTCCCGTCAACCGTGGGGTTTTTATTAATGTTTAAATTTTCAAATGCCGGTGTCAACGCGTCCGTAATGTCTAAAGTTTCATCCGATTCCGTTAAGCGAACCTGGTACCTTGTTTGATGTCTCGATTTACTGGGTTGTTTTGACATTTATTTAAATATTACACCGTGTTTTAATTTTATATTATTGGTGCCTTTCGAAATAATTAATGTGTAAGTATAAAACTCCGGAACAAGAGCGAATTGATTTGATGAAGTCGTGAGACCAATTTAACCATCTTTGGGGTAATTTCTTAGTACCAACAATTTTGTTTCGTAGGAAAATTAATAGACTTTGTTTACTATCAATGCGGGACTCCACACTGATTTATTGGGTCTTTTTTTTTGTCCGCTCCCAAGTAGACAAAGCCTAATTATGTGCATAGTCAATTTTCTTCTCATACAACTATAAATTAAATTTATAGTGCATAACAAAAAAGAAAGACCATGTTTTTTTACAAAATTATTTTGATTACCACAAAAAATCGTACTTTAGTTTAATATCACACCCTGGTTAATGTATTTTTTAATTTTTATGTTTACCACCCGCTCGAAAAAACGCATATTTATTAAATTTTTAGATGATAATTATAGTGCTCCATATGATACCTGTGGCGTTATGTTATATTAACAGATAACCTGTGATAAACCGTAATGTAATATTTTCCTTTGTAATTTGCAATTTATTGAGTTTGATTTATTTCATTCCTACGGCTCTTATAAAACCCAGAATTTTTGGTTGTGATTAATATTTGAAGATATTAATCGATATTTTGCCCGGCGCCTCCTCCATGTCAAACTTAATTTTGGTTTTACTAAGTTTGTAAGTTGGGGTGCGTAGCTAGAGGTACCGGATTGAGTTTGACCGACGTACGAATAATAAACCAGATTCACAACAATTAAATCTATTAAAGTAGAATCACATATTTACAATTTACAGTTACACTAACCTTACGTGTATTAGTACAAGGGTGGACTGGAGTCCGTACAGCGCAGACTTCGGGGATTTCATCTTGAAGTAATCCTTTAGTGAATTTTGTAACTTTTAACAAGTATTCACTTTTAACTTTGAACAACAATAACTCCCGTAGGGTCAGACTGGACCCAACGCGTATTACCGGCGTAACTCCTTAATTAGTCTCTCTCGCCTGTATTTAATAACTTCCATCCCACTATTCTGTTCTGTACGGACTGGGATTTATTTTGTTGACATTGCGAATCCCACGTTCATGAAGGTTCATGAAGTTCCAACAACCTTTTACTGTTGCGATTATGCATTTCCCAGGAGTGTGTTCCTGTAATGCTACTCAGCGTTTCCCACACCTCGAAGCTAGACGTAACGTATCGTAATATTATCTCTCACGTCCGATAAGGTGTGATTGAACTTTCAATACTTTATAATATCACATTTGCTACGTTGTCACGTCTTGCCACAATTAATATGAATTTTGATTTTTGAACTTTTAAATTTTCAACGTGTGACAATAGTTTTATCATTTTTGGTTACACCCAGACCTTGTTTCATGTCGGGTTATTAATTTATGCGATTAGTTCTCGTTATCGGTTGTGTTGACGGTTTTATTCTCGAGGAACTTACAAATCAGGTCGGGTGGTGTTTCTTCGTACAGCTCGTCCAGTTGTGCAGGGAGATGGATGCCATGAAAGGCCGCCAACTCCAACTGTTCTTGCATGTACAAATCGCACTCCCGTATCCGATGTGTAGGTTCGTCGAGAATTTCGCACGCCGGACATAGTCCGTCCTCCGACTTCCCCAATCTCTTGAGGTGTCGGCCGAACTCACCATGCCCGGTTAGCATTTGAGTCATCTGGAATGAATGATTTGTTATTTGACTACTTACCTTGGGGATGAATTGGTAGGTAATTCTACCCACCAATCCATCGTCCCATCTGCGTTGCCACTCTTCTTTTATTAGGTCGTCCATTTTCTTTTTAATCTCTACTCTGTATTTGAAGTCGTTTGGGTCGATCCTTACCCCCAGAAAGGTGGTTGCTTTCTTGTTTCTGGCTTCACGCCATGACAGTAATCGCAAGAGTTCTAAGTCGATCGGGTGGATACCTGCCAAAACACCCGCGGCTATGGCCGACACAGTCCTATAACATTTTGTTATCACGCGACAGCAAAATCCATAGCACGATATCAGCCGGGCCAACGTGTGCTTATCCCCTATTCTATGTATCCAGATCTCGCTTCCGTAAGCCAAGATGGGGACTACCGCCCCCTGGTAGATCCTTCGCATAGAGTTCGAGGTGTCCAGGTTCCAACCGCTTTTTGCCATTCGATGCAGCGCATGGACTAGTTTACTGGCTTTGCCGCAAACGTAGTTTACATGCGGTTGCATCGATAGGTTTTCGTCAATAAGGACCCCAAGGTACTTATATTCCCTTGCCACCTTTATTTTCTTTCCGTTAAGTCTCACATCTAAGTCGTAATTATGGACACGCTTCGGGTACAAGCACATGATCTTCGTCTTCCTTTCCGAGAGAGCGAGTTTCATGTCCTTGCACCACCCGCTTAATTGGTTAACGCATGTTTGTAGTTTTTCTTGAAGTTGGATTCGGGAAGCCGCCGTGACGACGGTCGCGATGTCGTCCGCGTACGCGAAGGTATCAGTGCCACACTGTTTATCTTGTTTTAAATAGTGATCCAGAAGGGAGTTCCATAGGATCGGTCCGAGGACCGAGCCCTGGGGGCACCCATTCGTGGATCTTTTCCCTACCTTTGAGACCCCGGAGGTGAGAGTCACCTCCCGGGCTGAAAGGTAGCTTTTGATCATGACTTTTAACCTGTGGGGGAGCCCTTTTTCGCTCAGCGAGCGGAACAGGGCTGGCCACCACATGTTATCAAAAGCTCCGGAGATGTCGTAGAAGATTACCGCGAGAAAACCCTTGGCTTTCTTCCGCTTCATCTCCGCAGTATCTATTTTCTCATAAAATGCCTTAAGGGCCGTTGTGGTGCTCATACCTTCCACGAAGCCATATTGGCACCGATCGTGGTAAGGGGTATTACTTTCTAATATTCTTTTTTTCATTATTTTTTCTAGTATTTTGCCGAACACCGGCAAGAGGGTGATCGGCCTATAGTTCTTGATGATGCTTGTTTCCCCATCTGGGTTCTTGAGTAGGATCTTGAGGACCCCTACCTGCCACAGCTTGGGGAAATAAGCAACTTTAATGCATGCATTGTAAATACCCATTAACACGTTTTTGATGACAACATAGAGTTTTTTAAGAAAATATCCCTGAATGTTGTCAAAACCCGGTGCCTTCCTGGCTTGCGTCGTCCTAATTAGGTCATCCAGCTCGTCGCTCTCGACCTCCCTGACCTGCGCCATGTCCGGCACGCCCCTCAGATTTTCGAAATCCGACCGCATGGTTTGGTGATCCACCGTTGCATCGGAGTTTCGATCGTCGTCGGGGAGTAGACCGTTCATGAGGTAGGTTAGGGTCTTTTCCGGCGTTTCCGTTACCTTCCCGTCCCCGCCACTGAAGGTGGTGAGGATGTTTTTTCCCTTATATTTTCTCGCCGCTATTTTGTAGGTAACCCCCCAGGGATTAGGTACAAGGTCGTCCTCGACGAACTTTTGCCAACTGGCCTGCTTTGCCTTTTTTAATGTTTCCAAGAATTTGTCCTTCGATTCCATCATTGCAATGTACAGCCCGTTCCTTTCGTTCTCAATGCGGTTCCTATACAAGGCCGTCTTCCGCGAAAGATACTTCTTTCGCGCTCTTTCAAGATTGTCGGTCCACCAGTCAGGACGGCCAACGTAGATCTTCTTCATTTGGGCTTTCTTATTTATTAGATCCTGGATCCTTCCGTGCAAATCGGAGACCATGTCCTCGATTTCGTTTTCAGTGGTTAGATTGTCCGACCTGGGGCCGTTTTCCTCTACCCACTGAGTTAACTCTGTCTCTATGGTTTCCGCTTGGATGGTATCTGGGTTTCTATTCCTAATAACCCTGATGGGGTTATTAGGTGCACCTATTTCAAAAGTGATTGCTTTATGATCTGTGATTATGACGTGTTCCGCAATGTCCCACGAGTGGGTTTCATTGACGGTGCCGCATGTGCCCAATGTTAGATCCACGTTGCTCTTCCCTCCGAGAGAATTCTCGAACGAAGGCGGTTTGTTAGGTCGATTGAACACGAAAAGTTCGTGCTGCGCAATGAATTCCTCCAGCGCCTGTGCCCTGGAGTCGGAATCTACGGTGTCATACCACACCCTAGATCGACAATTGAAGTCTCCGCAAATGTAGGTCTTACCCCTTCCGCAAACACCCAGTGCTTTCCGGAGGTCTTCGAGTGGAATCTGTATATCCTCTGAAGGAGGAAAATACGTGCCTATAAAGTAGTAGGTCACTTTGTTACTGAAGGTAATTGACACGACCGTTACGAACCTGCTGGAAACTTGCGGGAGGAAGGAGAACGTGAATTCATTTCCTACCTCGTCGTTAACCATGATGCAAGTTCGGAAGTGGTCGCCGAAGATGGCTGCCGTCCGTGTGTTCGGGGAGAAGGGAAGACGAAACCCTCCTGCTGCCGCGGGGTAGCAGTAGGGTTCCGAAAAGATGGCTAAGAGTATTTCTTTCTCGGCAACAAAGCGTTGCGCGTCGGCCGTGGCGGCCTCCGAGTTCCTCAGGTTTACCTGCAAGACTTTAAACGACTTACTCATGAGTGACATCAGTAAGCGTTAGAATTGAATGTGCGTATTCCATAAGTCTCGCTTTGTAGACCCTACATGTGTCAGATCCTGTAGTGTGCCTGGTATCGCTATGTTTAGCTCTCACACAGTTGATGCACGCATGTTTCGCACTGTCATTCTGCACCCCACAGGCACGTGAGGCGTGTTCTGTTGAGGAGCAGAATGCACATGCTTCAGCCCCTTTACAATATTTTGCAGTGTGTCCAAAGCGTTGACACTTGTAGCAACGCGTTATCGTTATGTGGTCATGGATCCGGTAACTCTTCCAGGAAGCTCTGAACTTCCCGTCTTTAATTGCCGCTTCCCTGACTACGGGGTGAACCTCCAGGATCCACTTGTTATGGGTCTTACCCTTGGGGTGCACCGGGTTGATGCTCCTGAGCCAGGAGCTCCCGGCCACTTTAGTTGCCTCGGGGTAGTTGCCGATAAATTCTTCAACCACCTTTTCCTTGGACATGGACTTGTCCACCATTTGAATGGAAATTGATGGCCAGGTAGCTGAAGGCTCCCGGGCCACCAATTTCTTCTCTACTAAAAATCGATTGCCGATCAGGTTTTTGAGTGATGGCTGAGAGGATTCAACCATCACTCCGTTGTTTTTGATGGGGTATACCCTATCCGGTTTAATATTGAGGTCGGCCAGTTTTATACTCGTAAGTTGGGCTTTGGTGTCGTCCGCCGATTTGCTAATGTTCCCTTCGTCAGGGTACACTATCACCTTGTACTTTTTGGGTGGCGTGCTACGAGGGCCGCCAGCGGCCGCCTTCTTAGCTGCCTCCAAGTAATCCCTAGGGGGATTCTGTTTATCATTAATTGGAACTTCTTTACTTTGAGTGACCTGAAGGGTCGGCGCCAGATTCATAGAAGGGGTGGTCTTGGCAATGGCCTTGACCACCTCTTCTATTAATACTTTGGTTTGGGGAGGGGAGGCTGAAGGCGCTCCCGTCCTCCTTTTGTTTCTCATTATTCCATCGAGGCATAGCTCTTGTATTAGAGCCTCCATATTTTTAACCCTTTCCAGGGCCACTTCCCTGAAGTTCAGGGCTTCTTTGCTTCTCATTAAGAAGCGACGCACCTCGTGTGCGTCCTCCATCACCTTCCTTGTTGCTTCTTTTAACTTGTCGTCTGTCCATGTGTTTGCTTCGGTAGTTAAGTTGGTTCCTTCGTTACTAGCCAAACCAGGAGTCGACTTAACGGTCTCCTCCTGGGTTTCGTTCACTGGGGTAGCATTTCTTTCTTTAGTTTCGGCTTCTTTTCTGTCCTCTTCTTTTTTGTGTTCTTCGTCCATTTTTCGTTTCTTATCTTTCTTCCTCTGATTTTTTGTTCATTTTTTCTTGTTCGTTCCGTCGCTTTCAGTCGCTTGGTTAATGTCCAATTCCTTCTCTTTTTCTTTTAATATCTTTTCCAGGTCGCAATCTTCGCTCTCTTCACCTGACGATGAGTCTGTTTCCATTTCTTCCAAGGTTTCCTTCTTTTTCTTTCTATTTCTTTTCCTGAAAATTGCATAGATTTATATGCAAAAAAGTGGAATACCCCTTAAAAAGTTCTAATTTTAGCAGTTTTTGTACTAATACGTGACTGCCTTTGTTATGCGGCCTAAAAGCCGCGTCGAAGAGAACTGATTAACGGATATATTTAACGTCATATAATCAGCCATACAAACACTGATAAATTTAGGTAATTATACTTACATACATTGCCATAATAGTTATCCATTCCTAGCAAAGTCTCAATTAGACAGGGCGTATTAAGGTGGTAAATACCTCCAAATTTCCGTACGCATATTACGATTTAATCAAACTTACCTGTACATAATTGCTTCCTTTCATGCCATAACCCTCAGCTGGTCAACATTATTGCATTAATCCAGGTATGGACGTTTAAAGCCTTTATATAAATCTCATGTATTTACTAGATAGGACATGCCCATTCAACAAGCAAGTAATTTTGAAGCACAGATGTATTGGGGGTGGGGTTTGTTTTCCTTTTACATAGCCCCTGCAACGGCTGCAACTAAACTAAGCTTTTAACTAATATTCTGTGCAATGTTTTTAGTTTAATATATGTAAATGATAACCGTGGACACCAATTGGTCAAATTAACTACAAAATATTATGCAAATGTAAGATTACATTACGAATCAGTCATTACTTCAATGAAGCCGTGTAAGCATTATGACACAAAACCAATTTTGTTTAACAATCAGTAAAATATTATATAAGTGTTAAATTGTATTATATTTTCCATACTTTTGTATGTTTGAAATTTTGTTTAAAAATCTATAAACTAATTATTATGTGATGTCCTAATTTTGTTTTTTTGATTGTTATTTGATTTTCCTAAAAGTTAATAACAATTGTATTTTTATAAAACAACTGCATGTTTGTAACTTCAATCTCGATATTTTAAAACTATTATGTTGACCCTTTATAGCATGCAAGCTGTGTTATACCTAAAAAGGAAAACAAACTGTTATATACCTGACCATGAATGCTTCACAACAAATGCGCCTATGACCTATCTAGTAAATACATGATCGAAGATATAAATCGTGTATTTACATATATTGTCGTGTTTTTTTTGTTCTTTCTGTTAATTTGAATTGGGCGCCGTTGTAAATTTTCTTATTTGCTTATATTTTATGTAATAAAAGACAAACGCTTCAATTTTTTTTACCAATTTATAATTTATTAAACTAATTTGCAATATGCTATTCGAAATTTAAAGAAATGTCCATTACCATTAAATTCCAAAAGTACGTTTTTGTTGTTTATTATTGAACACTCGCGAATTGTAAGTTTTTATAAATGCAATACTCACAATTTACTTATTTTTCGTTGATCAACACTTCTTTCATATAAAACTTTGACCTATCCTTCTCGATGGTCCCACATCAACTGCCGGCACTCCGCCCTTTTGAATTTCCTCCTCTTCAATTGCTGCGCGCGAAATTTTTGATCCGTGAGTTAAGTTATTTACCCAAAAAGACTTTAAAAAAATTTCAATTTGAGTCTTAACAATTTATTTGAGTACTTGCAGCGATTTTAGCATACAGAATAATACTGACTTACAATACAATTATTACAACTTATATTTAGTAAAAAATGCTTATGTTAGTAAACAGATCTTATTTTATTAAACTATGGAAAGTTCAAGCGAGTTTCTTTCCCTGGTTTCAGGTGAAGTCCTAGGAATATTTTATGTGTGTGAACTTCGTTTCACATAACACCTCCCTGCCGAAGATCAAAATTACGGTTCGTTAATTTTGTAAGCCGACCTGATCGATTGAACTGATTGGTGAACCCTTTTTCTGAGCCGAAGGCTGACCCTTTTTCCATTTGTAACTAAATTTGGCTAGAACATAATACAATATAAAAATTATTATTAATACATATATTATAATTGTCCATCCACTTGTTCGGTGAAAATAAATTGCACTTGTCTTTGTTTCGCCAATTTTTTCTTTGATTTGGTGTAACTTGATATCTGCTAATTTCAATTCATCCAAATTAATTGTTTCCAATTGAATTGGTCGAAGCTGAATTTCTTCTGTTTTTCGGTTGTATTCCATTGATAAATTCGGGACCTCAATGACATTTGTAATTTGCTTTGTCTCAAAACTTTGGATAAATTTTGAGTTGATTTTCATGTTACATTTGCCTAACATTGAAATAATGTATGTTCCATTTAGTGAGATTGATTTAGTTTTAGAGTCGCATTCTTGTCGTACAATTTCTTCTCCTTTGGTAATAACAAGCCATTGGGTTTTTGATATAGGTTGAATCTTAGTGTCTTTGATATCCAAATATTCGTATTGACAATTTTTGTAATTTTGAGTAAATTGTGTTAGGTGAACTTCGCAAGGTGAGTCTTCTTTAATTTGATTGGTCTCAAATTCGCACATGTATTTATTTACTTCTATCTCGGTGCACTCTTGGTTATTTAATGCATAGCTTTGCTCATTAATTAAGAGGAATTTTGCATGAGGAATTATTATTGAATAACTGGAATTTTTTAGGATTGGACATGAGTATAAATGGAAATAATTATATTCGATAAGTTCGACAGTTGGAATTTCTAAGATTAAATGTATTTTAGAATTTTGAATGAATATCTTTATGTGGGTCAATTTTTGAAATTCTGGATAATTTTCATTCTTCAAAGGTATTGGAAATTTTGTATTTGTGAAGGTGGCTGATATTTCTATTAATTCTTTAATTAATTCGTCTGGTGTTAAAATTGATGGGTGCATTATTTTCATTACGCCAAAGTTATTACTTCTTCTAATTCTTCCAAAACGTCTTTTATAGCATTGACTGCTGTTATGAGTTGTAGGTAAATTGAGGTGATCATTAATTTGTTTTCGATTTTAGTTTTATAAACGTTGGTAGCGTTGACGATGTATTCAATTTGGTAAATTCGTTCTTGTAAAAGCCCTTGGTTACTTGTCAGTTGACCAACTCGTTTCTCAAAATTTTCGATTGCGGTAGTGGTTAATTTTATTTGTTCCTTCATTAATAATTTTAATCCTTTTTGGTTATCTGATAAGTTTTTTATCGCTTCGTTATATTTTCTTGCATCTTCACTGTCTAAATTTCCGGTTATCGATTTAATAATAGAGCCTAATCCGTTAATCAGACCTCTTCGATGTCTTTTCAGTGGCGTTGGATCCAATGTATCGAATTTTTCTTTAGTTTGTTTTATAATGTGTTCCAAAAGTTTATGGAAGTTTTCCATTTCTCGCTTGTAATCTTTTCCGTTCTCATGCTTAACATAAGCTGAAGTCAATATTTTAAAATTATCTACTAGGTTATCATATTCTACTCTAATTTTTTCTAATTCTATTATCTTAATTAAAGTCCAATAACTATTCTTATTACTAGCTGTTCCCAATTGAATTGGTATAATTCCGGGATTTTCCTTTAATTCCTTGATGTCGATGGTTGTGGTACATCTTCCTGTGCAGCATCTGTAACAACAGGTCTTCTTAATAATCTCAGATGAACTTTTTGCACTTGATTATTTTTTTTAATTTCTACGGTGTTGTCATCAAAAATTCTTTGTATCACATAAGGTCCTTCAAACTTTTCTTTCGTTTTTCCTCTTATGTTACTGGTTCTTTTTACATAAACTGTCTGCTCAATTTTGAATGGGTGTGGCTCCGTTGATTATTCGAAAGTTATTTATTAAATTTGGAATTGTTGACATCAAAAAAATTGTTGATAAGTTAAAATTTTGATTTCGATTGATTTTATAAATTTTTGTTTGTATTGATTTTTGACAAGGATGTTATTGTGGTGACCTCATATGTAGTAACATTGCAATAATTATAGTTAAGTTATTTAGGAAACGCTGACGAGCGTCTAGAATTTATGTAGGTTACACGCATGCATTAAAATGTAAGTCAATTGTTATTATAAATATAAGTGCTAGTATTGCAATAAGAAGTTAGTTAGTAATTAATCAATAGTCAACAGATGTAGTCACAATATTATATGTTGTGGTATAGTAGTTGTACTTCGTAATAATGATTACAATAAATAAAAGTATTCACCATATTCAGTGTTGTTCACCTTAATTACCCCTACAAGACAAACCTGCCCTACATTATTAAATGTAAGGTTTATGAAGTTATATTGTTTTTCTAAAGGGTAAAATTGATTTATAAAAAGATTGCATATTAAAATTTGAATAAGCGTCATTTTGGTAAATATATTGCTGTGTTATTTGCCCTAAATAATAATAATTTATAACAGACAGCTCCTTTAATAATACTGCAATAACCACGGCTAGCTCTAGATGGTGATTAACTGCAGGAGTCGGCCCTTGTAAATAAGACGCAGACTTTAACTTGTTTAATAAATTAAAATTATTATTCAGAATACGAATGTTTACGATCTTTAAATATCTCACGCCTTGTTCGATACCAATTTCTACTACAGAACTGCGAATGTAGCCCACTTCTTTGGAAATGAATAAATAACTCAATGTCTCGTATACAATTAATCTGGTTTTATTAACAGTACCAAATGAAATATAATTCTGGTTCCCAAAAATATGCAAATTCGTACCAAAACAATAATAAAGTACATACAAAATATTCAAATACAAATATTGTGCGCTAACACACACCACGAAGAAATAATTAAAGGTATAATAAACAGTTCCAATATAAAACTTATAAACGTTCTTACCCTGTAAGCGTACCGCACTGGAGTTTATGCAGATAATTTCGTTCACGAATGATGACCCATGTAATTTTACAAGTCCAATTTCATTAAAGTTTCCATACACATCTATAACGAACCCAGGTATGTCGAATCCAATGTGAATCTCAAAGTTTTCTTCAATATTTTTAAACTTGATTGCATAAATAAAATTTTTTATTTTTAGTAACCTCCAAATTTCAACATCGGCAGTGATTAAGTTCTCATACATAACCTAGCAGTATCAAACTTGCTATCCACACGATTGCTATAAACAAATAATGATGCTAATCGTCGTAGATGTAATAAATTTTCCAAACTTGGCATTAACAATCTCAATCGAATTAATTATATCCAAATTTTTCTTGTACAACGTATAAAAATTGACCAACCTTCCAAAATTTTCTCCAGTACCAACCATAAAAATGAAATACTCTAAAAATACAATGTTCGTCGACGTTCACTGCGTCAATTATAAATTTCGACTGACCTAATAATTTTGTTCGTCCAGACTTTTATAACCTCGGTCTTATCTTCTTTGATCGATTGCTTCATACAGGGTAAGTTGTAATTTTATGCCAATTTTCATAATAAATTTGTTCTTTTCTTTTCAGATTCGGAAGTTTGATGTAGCTCCAGTGGTATCTTGCATTACTGTAATGTCTTTCTCGTGAATATCAGGCGTCAAAAGGTTTTCTACACGCACAATGTTTTTTTTATTATTACCTTTACAGATGTGGCCGCACTAAATTAATTAAATTCACTTTGTTTTTATTATTAGCGCACAACCAACAAATACAAGATAAACATTATAATGTAAGTACGAATTTGCATACCAAATAAATTTTACAAAATAAAAATACAACCAAAATTAATTTCAGGTTAATGACCCCATATGACAAGTTGGATCCTTTTAATTATTTACGAGATGTTTGGCTAGATCTCATTGATCTGAATTGATTGAACACAATAAAGCTACCCAATTTATTCACAGTAGATGTAATGGAAATATTAATTTTTGTTCTTATTCGAACAATAACAAAGTTCGGATAGTAATAGAGAATGCGTCCAACTCATCGAACCAAACCTGCAGTCCATCTCCCTCAGATTAATTTATAAATATTATCGGTTTGTATCATGGCAATATAATCATTAAATATGTTTGTTAGTGTATTTAAGTAGTTTCATATGTAAAATTTGAAGTTTAGAAATTTTGAAAAGTTTAGAATTATTTAAGTTTTATTTTAATTATTTAAAATTGCATATTGTGGAATTACGTGAAAAAAGAAAATTTACTGTTATGATTTTTTGGAGGTACCAAAAGTGAGTATTGATCAATATAGTGGTTATTAAATTTTTTCTTCCTTTTGTTATTGATCTTTAAATTTAGTTGTGTTTTATTTATAAATAACTTGAACTTTCTAGAATGTTTTCTTTTGTTATTATTAGTCAAAATTTTGTTTACGTATTTAGGATTTTTAATTAGATTCTGCCCTTTGAGATTTATCAAATTTAAATATTGTGGTTTAGTTGATTCTGATAATTCTAAATTTTGATTTCCCGATTGAATTATTGATTGTGGGTTTTCTGAAATTGTTCTTTTCGGCATTATTAATTTTTTATAATTTTGATTAAGAAATTTTGAATTATTTAATTTCAACAATAAATTATTTGTATTAACGTCATTAAATTTTAATTTTGAATGATCAGCATGACTGATATTAATATTTTTATTTGAATCGTCAATTTCTAATTTTGTTGAATCTAAATTTTGTCTTATTATTTGCTTGGTTTTTGAAACTTGGAATTTAAAATTTTTTTGTTTTTGGTTATTGCAATTTAGAATTTGCTGTGATTTGTTTATAAATAATTTGAAATCTTTAAAATGATTTTCTCTATTGTTATTAATCAAAATTTTATTTAAGTATTTGAGTTTTTTAACTAGATTTCGTTTTTTGAAAATTTGTTGGAATTTATTTGAAGATAATTTGAATTTCCTAAAATGTTTCTTTTTGTAATTATTTGTCGAAATATTGTTTATGTATTTGAAATTTCTAACCGGTTTTTGTTTTTGGAAATTTGGCGGTTCTAAATGGTATGAATTTATTAATTCAAGTGGTTTCAAAATCTGATCTTCTGATTGAACAGGTAATTCTTGTTCTTTTAATTGACTTCTTAATTTTTGATTTTCTGAAATTGTTTTTTGTAGTAAAATTAATTTTTCATGATTTTGGTTCATAAAAATTTCGTAATGTTTTTTATCAATTTCCGATTTTGCTGTTTCTAATTTTTGTTTAACTAATTGATGTTCTTTATATAATTTTGAAATTTGGTTCCGTAATGTTTGTAATTCGATAACACTGTCATTTATTAAGGGTTTACATTTTTTGACCGGTTCTTGACTTTTAAATTGATTTTGATAATCTTGTTTAATATTTGGGAAATTTTGTTCATAGTTATCAAATTTTTGTGCGTTTACATTTTCGTGATATAATGCTTTATTTTGCATCGTTTTGCTGATTGTAATTCTATTGTAATGAACTTCCGTAGGTGTCAAATTAAAAGTCGATGTTCTTGTTAGATCTTTCATTTGGAAATTTGAATTATTATTTTGAAAATATGTGTTTGAATTATGAAAGTTTGATGTACTATTTTGGAAATTTGGTCGTACAGATTGAAAAGGGTTAACGAAATTTTGATTTGGTGTTTGAAAATCATTATGTCTAAAATTTTGGAGATGTTGTGGTTGTTGAAAATTATTAGGTTTAAAATTTAATTTTGGTATTTCTATGTAAGCTAATTTTGACTGTTCCATTAAATTAATGTTAATTTTTGTCACATTGTTTAAGTTTGATTGTTGCTGATGGAAACTTCGCGAAAATTTTGGTTATCGATCTCTGGATTTTCAAATTCATCAACAGGAACTTGATCGATTTCATTTTCCTGAAATTCATAGTTTTCACAATCTTGATTTTGGTCATATGATTCGAAATAGTCGTAATTTGTATTATTATGAATTTGACTTTCATCAAAATTATTATAATTTTCTTCAATATTTTGGTGGAATAATTCTTCTGAGGTCCAATTGCGTGTAGGTTGATTTGATCTTCTCGTATGTGCTGACGATGTATCCATTGGTTCTACTGAGGGTCGTTGAAATTGTCCTCGGAAATTGGAACCTTGCTGATAAGTGTTAACTCGATGACTCGAAGGTTGATAAGTAGGTCGAGAGTAACGTTGACCCGATGAGTTTGTTGCTTGATTATTAAATTGTTGAAATGTACGGACGTTTTGTTGAGGTGGCGTAAAATTTCTATTTGGATTAAAGGTGGCTGGTTTAATAAATTGCGGTCTTTGGAAATTTTGAAAATTAGGTTTATGTTGATTTGGAAAATTTTGACCTGAATAATTATTTTTGAACATCATTTGATTCATTACCGGTTTGTGTGTAATTGCCGGTTGTTTAATTTCAATCGGATTGTAATGACGTTGACCGTTGTTAAATAGGTTGGTTTTTGACTGGGCGTACATAAAATTTTCCTCGGAAATCAAATGTCCTAAAGCTTCTTCTAACGTTCCTGGGTTTTTAAGCCTTACTACTAAGCCAAGTTGTCCGTTTAACCCTTGCAAAAAGGTTTGTAATGCTAAATCATCGTACAATTTTGTTTTAATAACCTTAACGATTTGGTCGGTTTCCTTTAATTGTAACCTGGTTAATAATAAACAACGTATCCCCGAAATGTTGTATTAATAAATCTTTAATATTACCCCAAGTAGTAGCATTTTGTCTAGAGGCAATTAAGGTTAATGCACGACCTTCTAACTTGCTAAGAATTATTTGAATAAGTTGTGTGTTTACATCTGATGGTGTCGGAGTACTACACATGGATAACAAATGCTCACATGCGTTTGTAAAAATTGACAAGGTTGCTGCATTTCCATCATATTTAGGTACTGCGTCGATGTGGAATTTCTCTAATTTTGCCATTGTATTAGTATCAATTTGGAGATGTTGATTTAAAGCTTGACGTTTGTTACACCACGTTCTGCATCCACGACACCTTCCCAACAGGTAATAAAAGGTTGACTAGCTCGAAGTCGCGAAGGGGTGGGTTGGTGAAAGGAATGAAAGGGTCGTGTGACGACACGTCGCAAAGCGTGTGTTTCCACTCAACGACCGGGCAATCCTCGATCGCGAGTTATGATGTTATATCAAAATCGGGGGGGGGAGTATATTTACACACGGAGTCAAAAGGGCGCCACGTGAATTCTGAACCAAGGTTCATTCGAAAGGGGTGCAAATCGCCCCTTCCCAGCTGAATACACGACAGCTGTTGATAAACTTAACGCGGGTATCTCACACTGGTGGCCTCTCTTTGGATTACAGGTACATCTTGCTGTTATAAAACCTTACCTTACATCATCTCTAAATAAACAAACACATAAACAATAATAAAAACACAAACATAAATAATAAAGATATAATGTCGAAATATACAGGGGGTATTTGGTAATTTATAACATATGTCTAATCATATTTACAGCTACATGATGTTACAAAAACTTAAATGTGAAAAACTTGACTTGAATAAAGGATGAAACGTTATCACTAAAAATATTGACTTGACGTTGATTTAATTCAGTTACTATCAAACATGACATAAAATTCAATTTGAAATATGATTGGTTTAATTTATTAATCTTAAATATTACGTAAAACCTAATTCGAAGAATATGACGGTATTTTAATAAACAATTTAGAATATTAACATATAAAAAGGACATACAAAGAGGTTGCGATCGTCTTTCAAGGTACACCTGAAAGGTGGTAAAATGTAATGGTCAAAACTGACCAAGAATACAATAATACTTAAAAATACGAAAGTAATGCTTACATATAAGATACTGATGTGTTCCAAACGGAATTTCCATGAGATTTGCCAATATGAGATACGGGAATAATGTTCTTCCATAATCGAGATGACCATAAAATACGTTGAAATGTTGAAGGTAATTCGGTAAAAGATGATGACAAAACATAAGAGTTTCCAATTCCGATAAAATTAACTTGATCCGGATCTGACCGTGGTCAGTTTCGCGCAGCCGGATTAGTTGCGTTAGAATGACACGAACGAGTTTGTTAAATAATAACTTCGACTTTAAATTTCACTGATTTAATTTACACGAAAGAAAATATTGGAGTACGGTACTGTTCTTTCTTAATTAATAAAAAGTTATCTCGAAAGAATGTCCACATGTGATGCACGTAAACATCTGGATTACGTGGTACACTTAAAGAAGGTTCGATAAAATGATCCATATCGAGCGGCGCGTACATATCGACCGCTGGTTTATTATGCCGAAATGATTTACATAAAAACTTGCATTAATGTATGCGTTAATAGTTCAAACCGAAATTGATTTTAATTCACTAAGTTTAATTCCAAAAACGTTAAATGTTTAACTCGAAAACTGATTTTAATTCAATAAGTTTAATACTAAAAGCGTTAAATGTTTGATTCGAAAACTGATTTTAATTCAATAAATTTAATACTAAAAGCGTTTAAATGTTCAACTCGAAAACTGATTTTAATTCAATAAATTTAATACTATTTAATTAACATGTCCAGAAAGAATTAAAACATAACTAAATGACCGAATGATAATTAAATCAAATGATGCCGTTCCATATTGATGAAGGTTCGTATAATCGATAAAAAATCTGTTACCTATTTGCACTGTTGCACATATTATATTACACAAAATGACTGTTAAATGATTTAAAATTTTACGTTGGTAAAATTTATATAATTGACTTGTATTCAACTACACTAAAATTCCGCCTGCACTGGCGTTATCTCATTACTCGGATGTACTTCCGGCAGAGTTTTTGGATACTACATGATCACTGTTCAGGCCGACATAGATTCGGACCTGAAGATCCCTAAGGAATCTTAGCTAAATTGGGCTCTGCAGTGCCTTTTATGTGATTTTCGATGGTCGTGGGGATAAAAACCCTTCCATATTTCTTCCAGAAAAGTCTATAATTGGTCTTTAAATTCGACCTCGATACCTGATTGGTCAGAAAATTCAAGTGAAACGAGTCACTTTTGTCTTTCTTCCTACGAAATCTTGTCTGAACTCGCAAAATGCAGCTGGTGTTATTGCATTTTGAATGTTTACTTTATAATTTTTTGTGGAACAAAAAGGTATACTTTTAAAGTTTTTTGCCATCTGTGAAGGCAAAGCATGATTGCGAAATCCTCATAAACGTAACGTTAAAATATCTATGCTCGGGTTCGCCACATGTACACGTGTACAGATAAGAAAATAAAATCCATAAATCAACGTGGTTTTGACAGGCACATGTGCAACTTTGAAATAAAATTGCAGCGAACAACGCTATTCCAATTTAAAGTTTCTACATGTCCAACTAATTTGTTAACTATGTACCTATGCGAGAGGACGTAAATTCAAAACAGTACTGGAATGAAGGCAAAACTGATGACTGCCCAGATTCTTAATTTGTGCTACGTTAGTCTCGAAATATCATTCCAATCGTATGATTTGGGATGGACGTGATTAAAAACCATTGTAATAAATTTAAATTATTACACGTTTGAAAAATATAATTTCGTCTGTTAATTTACACTAGATCTCTTACAGATATTATTCGACCTGCAAATATACGTTTCTAAAAATATTTTGATGTTAAAAATTTACTAAGACGGGATTTCGTTATTTCCTTGATTCTAATTTGAATTGACCAAGAAATATGTGACAATTTTTAAAAGTTAGATATTAAAAATTCAAAAAGACGGGAAATAATGTAGTTTGATTCTAACAATATTTTCGCAAAAATTTCAAGACTCTGCGAGCGGGATTTCCACGTTACACTCCCCTTACGTCAAGAGTGGTTATACCTAACTACTCTTCAACTGAGGCGCGAGCAAGCTTAAAACAAGTCGAAGGTTGACTCCTGGCAAAAAAAATCTATCCTACTTGGATTTAACATCGAAAATGTAATATCTCATTATTCAAGTCTTAACTAAATGTCAAAGCGTATCTAGGGATACCTAAGACGAAAACAAAAACTAAAAGAAGGTTCACCGAACCCTGGGCTTGGTCAGTCTGTGAGTCGTAGTGACTTCTACAGGAGAGGGCGGTTCGCGAAATCACGGGATCATTCGCTGACCGTGGGACCCACAAGTATATATGGAGACACCGGACTCCAGATAGATTTGGACCTGAGTTGTCGGCAATACTTCATCGGCTGGATCATATTTACAATGCCGGTTCTATTTACAACTTCAGTAGATGGGGACTGATTATCTTAAACGGGAAGAGACTTGTTGTTAAACAAGACGAAAAACAAAATTTAAAAAAAATTCGAAAACTGATTAAAGTTCAAAACGGTGACAACCGTCCGGGTTGCACCTGAAAGTATGCTGAAACTGACTGAAGTGGCTTTAACATATTCAACTGAAGAATTGTGAGAAATACTTTCCCTTCAAAAGGCCGAAACGTAACTACGAAATTACCGCATGACTAATAGTGCCCTTAGGTAGCTAGTCTAACGCAACACTAGTCGATACTTGGCTTACTAACCGATCGGCGGGGTAGCTAATCCCTGGGATCGCTAAGCATACCCTCTAACTTCATATAAACAAAAAATTTCGGAAATGGTTGACTTAAGATTCAAAACAAAGTTCGAGATTACAAAAAAAAATGACAAGCGAGATAAACAAGGGAAACGAAACAATAACCCGTTTAAATATTTGACACGCAGTTTTATGTCGTACGACTGGGACGTAATAACAATCTTCCTTAACTCTAACACCTTAAAACGAGTTTAACGATATCCAAACTTAACACTAACTAAATCGAAACTTAAAGCTAACTTAACCGAAACTTAACCGAAACGTAACCGAAACCTAAACTGAACTTAACGCTACTTAACCGAAACCTAAACCGAACTTAAATACTACAAGAGCGAGAAAAAAAAAATCCCCCTAACCCTAGGCTTAGCCAATCCTTGTGTCGTAGTGACTCCTACATGAGAGGGCGGTTCGCGAAATCACGGGATCATTCGCTGACCGTGGAACCCACAAATGTCTATGAAGACACCGGACTCCAGATCGGGGTAGACCTGAGTTAAGGTAGCACTTCATCGGCGTACTCATATTTACAATGCCGTTCATGAAATGTTCAGTCGATGGGGACTGTCTGCCTTTTTCAATTGTCGTTGAAAAAGCAGAGTAAAAAAAGACGTGTGCTTGGCTGGATCAAATTTACAAAGCCGTTTGATGCACTTCAGTAGATGGAGACTGTCTGTTTTATCAATTATCGTTGGTGAAACAGAGAAAAAAAACTTGCGATTGGTTTTCCTTTCGTGGATCGGCAGATGTTATAACCGTGTAGGTTGATTGCAGTTAATCTATTATTCCCTAACAAGGTAAGTTTCCCAGAGTGTTGCTTCGAGTTGTTAACCCACACTTCTGTACAAAATTCCCTTACTAAGAAGGTTCCTTTGGGGCAGATTGTAGTCCGCCAAACGAAAAAGATGGGACGATAATTCACCGGGGAATGGACTAAGTCCACGAAATTACTCAATAACCTCGGGGTTCGGATCGTTATCCAACTGTGGATCAACGTCCAAAAAAAATTTATCTGGCAGTGGAACTATGTCCAGCCTGATAATACGATAACTCAATGAGAAGCGGGTTACTCTAATCAACTATTAACTAATACAATCTCACTACCAAAAATAGATCTCGATAAAAATTTCCTAGAGGGGGCGTTACAAAAAAACTTTCCCTAAAGGATGTGTTGCGACAATGATTTGTCTCACATTGGACACGGGTCCAAACAATACAACACGGTACGATATAATGACCATAGCAATGGCATTCTAAAAAAAGATCTTAACTTTAAACAAAAAAATAAAGAAACGAAAACACATCTACTCTAACCGGTACTCGATACCAACGAAAGGGGTTGGCAATTTAACGTCGTGCGATAGACAGTGGTTGGTGGTTGGCAATTTTGCGTCGTGCGATAGACGGTGGTTGGCAATTTTGCGTCGTGCGATAGACGGTGCGACATAATCAGTGTGTGTGACGCGACAGGGACACACTGACTTCAACCCGAAATGATACTTAACTTTCCCTAACACTTCAGCATTAACTCGAAAAACTTCACGATAAACTTCGATCGAAAAACTTCAAAAAAAACTTTACGTTAAACTTCAAGTAACTTCAAAAAACTTTACGTTAAACATCAAATAACTTTACGTTAAACTTCAAATAACTTCAAAAAACTTTACGTTAAACTTCAAATAACTTCAAAAATCTTTAAAAAAACTTTACGTTAAATGTCCATACTAAATTAAAAAAACTTTAAAAAACTTTACGTTAAATGTCCATACTAAATTCAAAAATCTTTAAAAACTTTACGTTAAATGTCCATACTAAATTCAAAAAACTTTAAAAACTTTACGTTAAATGTCCATACTAAATTCAAAAAAATTGACTAAGTTCAAAAACTTTCAACTAAATTCAAAAAAAAGCATGCACCTCAATTCAAAAAAAAACTTTACGTTAATGGTCGATATCAAATTCAAAAAAAATTTACTTTAATTTAAAAAAACTAAATGCGTAACCTACATGAAGTGCGTTAATGCGTGACCCGTAGTAAGCGTAAGATGCGTGCGAAACGCTTGTGTCTTATTCGAGACAAAAGTAAACTAAAGATGCGTAATGCCTGTACGACGTCACTGGCATAAAATCGTATAAAACGAGCGCGTAACATGCGTACGTAACATAAACGGAATCCATCGTAAACATGTGTGCTGGACACAACTACAACTTTCTATTCTTAATCGCTACAGACGAAATTTAAAAAAAATGATTCGATAAAAAACGGTACGTAGGGGTAGTTCGTAAAAGTGCGTAGAAGACGCATATTAAAGCCTTTTAATGTCAATTGCTAAGGACGGAATACGAATGCGTAAATAAAAAATTTTCGGAATGAGGGAGGGTTGATGTATTCCTGAAGGGTTGTTCGTTAGGGTAGGTATCGTTATACACAAGGACAAGGGTTGCGGTAAACACGGGATGTATTTTAACGTCTTACCTTGACGGAGAGATTCCTTAGGCTATCACAAAAACTTCGAGATTTATTTGATGAGAACAGGGGTGGTTTCCTGTATAGGGGTTCATAGAAAAGGTAAGTGCTCGCTGTCGTCCGGACAGTTTGCAAAAGAAAAAAAAACGAAACGGTAAAAGTCAATCTTTAATTGATTGAACACAAAAAGTTTTCAACAAAACTTAAGGGTGGCAACATAACGCCATACGTAAGCGATAGTGTACGTAGTTTAAATGTCATACACGGGACGATAACTAAAACCCGCAAAAACGGCATTACCTAAGCGAGAAAAAACTTGGGTTGTCTCGGTCCACAGTCAGTGGTGGTCCGCACCAAACCTGACCTCATCGATCCAACCTATAAATGCGTGACGAAAATAAACTCAAGGTAAATGTCAAAATAACATTTCCTTTTAAAATCTAATACAACAAATATTTATCAACAAAAAAAATTTAGCAACAATAGTGACTCACTTAATACTGATAATGATTTACTTTAATCGTAACGAGATGTACTTGAAAAAAGAAAAATTCACTCGTACTTTCTTACAACAAAAAGAATACTAAAATTGAACTCGAAATTGTCTAAAATGTGGTTTCAAAACGGAAGTCATAATTGGGTCAACCAACACCTCGTCGGGAGGGGGTTGTTTAAAAGTTTCCAATAAACAATTGGACGTTGAATTCCCTAACTCGTCTTTTCCGAACTTGTCCGGTACAATTTTACATATCATTCTAAAACTAAAATTGTTTAAACTAATTTAAAAATCTAATTCGACAAAACACGGCCGATAATTTACATGTTACTCTAAAAACAAAATTTCGTTACTAAAAGGACAATGAATGATTATTACCTACAACAAAAATCTCGACAAAATTTAAACTTAACACGCAAGGACTTGACGTCACGGAATCTCGTTAGTCCATTCATGCACTTCGCTAAAGAACCATGATGACGTCACTGAATCTCGTTAGTCCATTCATGCGCTTCACTAAACTTTAAAATTTCAAAAATTCAAAAATGACTCTACGGACTTCAAAGAAAAATACAACGATATGCCAGAAGGGCTTTCTCGATAGTTACACGCGGTTGTGGTGCTATTTAAACTTGAAAACTACTCAATTTCACAAAAAAATTTCGGAATTGACGGATTTCAAAAAATTCAACACGAAATGCCAAAAAGGCGTTCTCGACAGCCACTTAGTTGGGCGCCATTTAATCTTTTTAACTTACAAAAATTAATTTGGAATTTACTTGATTTTCAAACAAAAAAAAATTCGATACCATAACATGCCAAAAGGGCTTTATCGATAGCCGCGGGTTTCTCGATAGGCCCCACGTTGGGCGCCAAATTATTATCCTGTTACACCACGTTCTGCATCCACGACACCTTCCCAACAGGTAATAAAAGGTTGACTAGCTCGAAGTCGCGAAGGGGTGGGTTGGTGAAAGGAATGAAAGGGTCGTGTGACGACACGTCGCAAAGCGTGTGTTTCCACTCAACGACCGGGCAATCCTCGATCGCGAGTTATGATGTTATATCAAAATCGGGGGGGGGAGTATATTTACACACGGAGTCAAAAGGGCGCCACGTGAATTCTGAACCAAGGTTCATTCGAAAGGGGTGCAAATCGCCCCTTCCCAGCTGAATACACGACAGCTGTTGATAAACTTAACGCGGGTATCTCACACTGGTGGCCTCTCTTTGGATTACAGGTACATCTTGCTGTTATAAAACCTTACCTTACATCATCTCTAAATAAACAAACACATAAACAATAATAAAAACACAAACATAAATAATAAAGATATAATGTCGAAATATACAGGGGGTATTTGGTAATTTATAACATATGTCTAATCATATTTACAGCTACATGATGTTACAAAAACTTAAATGTGAAAAACTTGACTTGAATAAAGGATGAAACGTTATCACTAAAAATATTGACTTGACGTTGATTTAATTCAGTTACTATCAAACATGACATAAAATTCAATTTGAAATATGATTGGTTTAATTTATTAATCTTAAATATTACGTAAAACCTAATTCGAAGAATATGACGGTATTTTAATAAACAATTTAGAATATTAACATATAAAAAGGACATACAAAGAGGTTGCGATCGTCTTTCAAGGTACACCTGAAAGGTGGTAAAATGTAATGGTCAAAACTGACCAAGAATACAATAATACTTAAAAATACGAAAGTAATGCTTACATATAAGATACTGATGTGTTCCAAACGGAATTTCCATGAGATTTGCCAATATGAGATACGGGAATAATGTTCTTCCATAATCGAGATGACCATAAAATACGTTGAAATGTTGAAGGTAATTCGGTAAAAGATGATGACAAAACATAAGAGTTTCCAATTCCGATAAAATTAACTTGATCCGGATCTGACCGTGGTCAGTTTCGCGCAGCCGGATTAGTTGCGTTAGAATGACACGAACGAGTTTGTTAAATAATAACTTCGACTTTAAATTTCACTGATTTAATTTACACGAAAGAAAATATTGGAGTACGGTACTGTTCTTTCTTAATTAATAAAAAGTTATCTCGAAAGAATGTCCACATGTGATGCACGTAAACATCTGGATTACGTGGTACACTTAAAGAAGGTTCGATAAAATGATCCATATCGAGCGGCGCGTACATATCGACCGCTGGTTTATTATGCCGAAATGATTTACATAAAAACTTGCATTAATGTATGCGTTAATAGTTCAAACCGAAATTGATTTTAATTCACTAAGTTTAATTCCAAAAACGTTAAATGTTTAACTCGAAAACTGATTTTAATTCAATAAGTTTAATACTAAAAGCGTTAAATGTTTGATTCGAAAACTGATTTTAATTCAATAAATTTAATACTAAAAGCGTTTAAATGTTCAACTCGAAAACTGATTTTAATTCAATAAATTTAATACTATTTAATTAACATGTCCAGAAAGAATTAAAACATAACTAAATGACCGAATGATAATTAAATCAAATGATGCCGTTCCATATTGATGAAGGTTCGTATAATCGATAAAAAATCTGTTACCTATTTGCACTGTTGCACATATTATATTACACAAAATGACTGTTAAATGATTTAAAATTTTACGTTGGTAAAATTTATATAATTGACTTGTATTCAACTACACTAAAATTCCGCCTGCACTGGCGTTATCTCATTACTCGGATGTACTTCCGGCAGAGTTTTTGGATACTACATGATCACTGTTCAGGCCGACATAGATTCGGACCTGAAGATCCCTAAGGAATCTTAGCTAAATTGGGCTCTGCAGTGCCTTTTATGTGATTTTCGATGGTCGTGGGGATAAAAACCCTTCCATATTTCTTCCAGAAAAGTCTATAATTGGTCTTTAAATTCGACCTCGATACCTGATTGGTCAGAAAATTCAAGTGAAACGAGTCACTTTTGTCTTTCTTCCTACGAAATCTTGTCTGAACTCGCAAAATGCAGCTGGTGTTATTGCATTTTGAATGTTTACTTTATAATTTTTTGTGGAACAAAAAGGTATACTTTTAAAGTTTTTTGCCATCTGTGAAGGCAAAGCATGATTGCGAAATCCTCATAAACGTAACGTTAAAATATCTATGCTCGGGTTCGCCACATGTACACGTGTACAGATAAGAAAATAAAATCCATAAATCAACGTGGTTTTGACAGGCACATGTGCAACTTTGAAATAAAATTGCAGCGAACAACGCTATTCCAATTTAAAGTTTCTACATGTCCAACTAATTTGTTAACTATGTACCTATGCGAGAGGACGTAAATTCAAAACAGTACTGGAATGAAGGCAAAACTGATGACTGCCCAGATTCTTAATTTGTGCTACGTTAGTCTCGAAATATCATTCCAATCGTATGATTTGGGATGGACGTGATTAAAAACCATTGTAATAAATTTAAATTATTACACGTTTGAAAAATATAATTTCGTCTGTTAATTTACACTAGATCTCTTACAGATATTATTCGACCTGCAAATATACGTTTCTAAAAATATTTTGATGTTAAAAATTTACTAAGACGGGATTTCGTTATTTCCTTGATTCTAATTTGAATTGACCAAGAAATATGTGACAATTTTTAAAAGTTAGATATTAAAAATTCAAAAAGACGGGAAATAATGTAGTTTGATTCTAACAATATTTTCGCAAAAATTTCAAGACTCTGCGAGCGGGATTTCCACGTTACACGTTGTTCTTCTACTACTTCGTTAGTTATGGATAATTGTGATAATAGGTCTGTGATCTCGGATTCGGACATGGGAAATTTTAAATAATTTTGAGCAAAAACTTACGCAATGAATACCAAGAGCGTTGTGAATCTCTTCATCACCGGTAGTTTTCCTCGTGGTTGATTGAATTTTCTTCTTAATTTCTTTCTTCCTCCTTGGTTTGGTAGGTTTTTCTTTTATGCACTTTAAATTATATTTGATTTTTATTCACTGAACGGCGTTCCCGTTTATTTTAAATTTTAATTATTTATTTTCACTTATACACTAACTTATCACTAAGTTCTGTCAGTAAATCGTTGAAACGAAAAAGGTTTAGAAATTTTATCTAATGCCTTTCTGACATCCTACCGACTGCGCCAGTTAAGTTATTTACCCAAAAAGACTTTAAAAAAATTTCAATTTGAGTCTTAACAATTTATTTGAGTACACTGAGAGAAAGGATTGGTGTCTATAACACAACAGATTTAATTGGTGTAATTTCATTAATATAACATTTGATATAGTAATGTGAACAAAGATAAATCTACTACAAAATTTTTAGTCAATTTATCTCTACACAATGCTTTGTTTGAGCACATTGTTTTAATATTAACAAATCGTTGGGTTGATAATCTGTACAAATAAATATTAGTTGATATTACCTTAAGGAAGACGTTACTTTACCTTATTTTGTTTATTTTTACTATTTCTAATTATTGCTGTAAAGATTCGTTTAGATTGATTGTAAATTTCAATATTTTTATAATGACAGCACGCAGAATTAAAAGAAACTTAGACCTTTTATTATAAATGAAGACAAATTACAGTAAGCAAATAATATCGTAACTATAACCAATTCTAGTTTTGTACCAGCCTTACATATTATCCGTCAAGTAAATAGAAACTTACTATAACTTATTTATATTGTAAATACATGATGGGTAAAAAAGCACAGGTAAGGTAAATAATTTGTACAAACTGCAAATTCAAGATTCTGAGAAGACGCGAGCGTACATAGCTAAGCGTCATATCATTATTGTATGTGGAATCAGTACAGTGTGTGAATGTTTTTACGTATTAGTGTTCATAAAAATGTCTTCTATTCAAGATATTCTTAAAGAATTCCATTGCGAAGAATTGGTGGCTACATTTGAAGGTAAGAATTTGGCTAATTTTTGTAAAGTTTTCATAAGCTTATGTAGGTTAAATAATAGGTACCTACAGTTCTTCACGTTATAGTAAACAAGTTTTGTTGGTTTTCAATCGAAGGGCTTATTGTTAGAACGTGAAAAGTCATATAAGAAAAAAATCAAGAATATGAATATTAAAGTTTTAAGAAATCCTAAAACTCTATAGTTCTGTGATTTTCTTCCAAAATATTTTTATTACTAGGACCATCCTCAGGTTTTCACTTACACTTATTAATTCGTAGGTGACTTTTCATTTTGTTACTTAAGTGCCAATATGTTATATTTAGAGACTGGAAAACATGCAAAATGCATATCTTTGTTTGGTAGTATATTTTTCGACCACTTCGTATTTGTCCGTTTCCCACCCTAAAGAGTCAGTTTTTATAGTGCATATAATGCATATTTGGTGTTTTTTTAAATACTTATTCTAGATCATAACAGTGCATGTTTGAGTAAATTAGAGATTATAAATATGTAAATCCCCTATCTAGTAGCTGCAAGTAACTACCTACCTACCTACTTTTTTTATTACCTACACTTTAATTTGTATCATTTTTCTCAACTGTAATTGAGAGATCGTTTTCACTATACAAACATATTATATTAACTGATTGGAGACAAAATTTAACTTTAGATAATATTGAAAAATACATGGTAATAAATTATAACAATTGAAAATTTAATATTTGTAAATTTTTATAAACAATAATGTAGGTTCTAATCGTATTACTCGTCCTTCGATTATAATGCGGTTCTTTTTCCATTAGATCATTTCACTGCCTAGGCCATGGATATCATTTTATTTTGCCGTTTTAACACGTTCAGTTGTACGTTGCATTTTTTATACCGGGTGACCGGCCGAAAACTGAACATGAGGGAAATAACATGGGAAATTGATTTTTTCTAAATTCCTGTTTCCCATTATAACTGATATGAATAAAAAAAATACCAATTTAAAGAGATTTTTTTCCGCGCCTAAAGATACCAAACACTTAATATTTTGTTTTTTAATATAGCTCTTAAAAAAATATTAGCAGGCTGGGTCTTTGCATTACGTCTTTGCTTTCGTTCAGTATTTAATAATCCAATTGATATTTTTCTTATTCTTGGGTTTTGTTGATTAAATAAAACTACTTTTAACTTTTAATATTGGTCAACTTGTTATATTATAATAAAATAATATTCAAATTGCGTTCTTATTATTTTTAAAATAAAAACAAATTTAAAAAGTTTAAAAACAATAGTAATGCGGCAGATTAGACGTAATGCAACGACCCAGCCCGCTAATATTTTTTTAAGAAGCGCTATTTCTTAATTTTACTATCGACTTTTTAACAATAACTTTTTAACAAAATAAGTGTTTGGTATCTTTAGACGCGGAAAAAAAATCTCTTTAATTTGGTATTTTTTTTATTCATATCATATCAGTTATAATGGGAAGCAGGAATTTAGAAAAAATCAATTTCCCATGTTATTTCCCTATGTTCAGTTTTCGGCCGGTCACCCGGTATAGTACCCAAAAATTTCCAATGTATGCAATTTATATACTTTTAATTTGCACATGTTTATTCCAATTTTCCTTTCCGGTTATTTTTTTTCGGCTGTTATTAGGATTGCATAAAATAGTATACACAACTAGTGACAAAAGCGCCAGCTTTTAATTAGCATGTTTTTTAGCTTTTAATTGGCATGCTTTTGTCTCATGTTATGTAACATACTATTTCGTGTCGTTTACAAGTTTTATTTCTTGTTTAGTTCTTCCTTTACGCTTTACTTGCATAACGATAAGTGCATATTCTGCATATTTTCATATTGTTCCTGCATATTCTTGTATATTTTTGGTGC